>CM053608.1:23631788-23648066 GCA_028646535.1 Procyon lotor
AGATGACCAGATTAATTCACTGGTGACCAGACTGACAGCTGGCTGGGGTTCTGGATTTCTAAGGTGAGTAGAAATATGAAAATGTTTGTGAAACTATTTCAGCCTAGAAAGCATTTTAAGGGAATTTTTCAAAAAAAATTTTTTTTGAAGTTCTGGGAGAGAATAGAGTGAAGAGCTTAAGTAAAATTTAACTGAGGGGCGCCTGGGTGGCTCAGTGGGTTAAAGCCTCTGCCTTCAGCTCAGGTCATGATCTCAGGGTCCGGGGATTGAGCCCTACATTGGGCTCTCTGCTCAGCAGGGGGCCTGCTTCCCCTGTCTCTCTGCCTGCCTCTCTGCCTACTTGTGGATCTCTCTCTGTCAAATAAGTAAATATAATTTAAAAAAAAAATTTAACTGAAAGTTTTAGTCCATTAGTAAAAATTAAAAGTGATTTTTTTCTAGCTTTATTGAGTAAGGTTGACAAATAAGAATTGTACATATTTACATTGTACAATGTGATTTTTTCACTTGTACAACATAATGATTTAATATACAATGAGAAATGATTACCATAATCAAGTTAATTAACATATACATTAACTCATATAGTTACCTTGTATGTGTGATTATGGTAAGAATACTTAAGATCTACTCCCTTAGCATATTTGAAATCTACAGTACGGTATTATTAACTATAATCATCATGCTGTACGTTAGATCCCAAGCACTTAATTCATCTTATATCTGAAAATTGAATAACATTCTCCCCCATTTCCTCTACCCTACACACAATCCCTGACAAGCACCAGTCTTCCACAACTTAAGACTTTTTCAGATTCAACATATAAGTGAGATCATACAGTATTTGACTTTCTGTGTCTGTCTTAGCATATGATCTTCTAGGCTCATCCATGTTACTGTAACGGTAAATTTTCCTTCTTATTTATGGCTCAATAATATTCCATTGTGTATACGTAGTACACTTTCTTTATCCATTTATTAACTGACACTTAAGTTGTTTCCATGACTTGGCTATTGTGAATAATGCTGCAGTGAATATGGGAATGCAGAATTCTTTGAGGTACTGATTTCATTTCCTCTGGATACATATATCCAGAAATCAGATTGGTGTATCATATGGTAGTTCTATTTTTTTGTAGTTCCATTTTTAATTTTTTGACGCAACGTGTTTTCCATAGTGGTGGGACCAATTTACATTCCCACCAATAGTCCACAAGTTTTCCCTTTTCTCCTCATCTTCCTCAACACTTGTTATGGCAAATCTCTAGAAGTGAGATGACAGCTCATTGTGGTTTTGATTTGGATTTCCTTGAGGATTAGTGACGCTGAGCTCTTTCATATACCTGTTGGCTATTTGTATGTCTTCTTTGGAAAAAAGTCTATACAGGTCCTTTGCCCATTTTTTTAATGAAGTTACTTGTGGGCTGTTTTTTGTTTCGCTTTTGGTTTTGGCTATTAAGTTGGATAAGTTCCTTATATATTTTGAATATTAACCTCTTTTCAGATATGTGGTTTGCAATATTTTCTCCCATTCTGTACACTGCCTTTTCAGTTTCTTGATTATTTCCTTTTCCATACAGAAGAATTTTAGCTTGATAAAGCCTCTTGTTTACTCTTGTTTTTTATTGCCTGTGCTTTTGGTGAAATAGTGAAAAAAGTCTTTGCCAAGGTTGATGTAAGAACACTACCCTCTATGTTTTCTTTTACTTTTATGGTCTCAGGTCTTACATTTAAGTCTTTGATTAATTTGAGTTAACTTTTGTATATCTTCCCATTTTGCAATTTAATAATAGAAATTATTGTTTCTTAATAAAGGTTCACTTTGCTCCCAAAGAGAGAATTTACCATAGAGACAAAAGGAGGAAGAAGACCCAAAAAGGAGTACATCTCTCACTAAAATTTTAAATAAAATATTAAAATATTAAAGGAGAGTTTGAGGTTGGAAACAATGTATTGCATCCACTAGGATACTCCCTTAATTAACTTTGTCATTAGAAATTTCTGAATATCCTTGAATTACCAATATATTTACAACCTGGATCACTTACCGTGCTTAGTTATAATGACTCAATTATCTTCCTTTTTTTTCACCAGACCCTGTGAATTAAAAACCTATAATGTATTGTATTATCCTTTCTCCGATCAAAAATACCACAAAATGTTCTCCGACTTTAGGAAAAAAGCAGAGTTAAGACATATTATACAAAGAGAGACAAGAGCAGCAGGCATAATTGAGAGATTGTGTGTGTGTGTTTGTGTTGTTTGTTTTCTTTGTAGGCTCAAGAGTATTATTCTCTGTTAATGATATCGAATTTTATTTATTAAGTTTTTTTGCTTGTTTGTTCTTTGTTTTTAATCATGGAAAGTCAAACTAAACTTACAAGATTACTTTGCTAAGCACGAGCATTTTAGAGGAGTTTTGTCTTTGTTCTATATCGGGAAAGATAAACTGACCTACGACTTTTTGCACAATCTGTGACTCTCCAGAACCTGTAAGAAAACCGTAGAAAGAACATTTACGCACATCAGCACCATAGTAAATCCACATGAGCTACAAGGTGGAAATAAAAGGCTTGAGCCAGTGCTGCTGGAATGCATTGTGATAAAAAAACATCCAGGAGGGTGGTCCTCCAAATAAAGCCCCGTGAACAGCAAGCAGCATTTAGCTTGAGTTAAGTAGCATGTTTGCTCAGTAACCAGTAACGTGCTCTAACAAGAAGCTGGGCTCTGTGTCATCTTTATCATATTCTTCCTCCTTCAGAGTTTTAACAGAAGATTAACTATGAACTCTTAACTGATACTTAATAGAATTAACCTATTAACTATAAAACTGGCCACATTCACCAATTGGTCATTTCTTCACTATGCAAGAATGCCTAGGTTGTTGTTCCTGCCATCTTCATGAATAGTTAATAAAAACCAGTGTTACCAGACAGGGTGCAGTTGACCCACTTGTAAGGACGGAATTAGGGCCTAACCAATAAAAGAGGGGATGCTAGGGAATCCCCTGGCTATTTTGTCTAAATAAAGCAGTCTGTGATTTGTACAATCTCCTGAACAGCCTGCTTCTTGGTTCTTGGCTGGTAGCTCTATTGGTCCCCTGCCTGGGATGATCTTTCACTTATTTTGCACCAGTGCATCCTGCTGGCCATCTGGGTCTTCCCCGACTGTCTACTCTAAAGGAGCTTCAGGTTCCTCCTTATCAAGGAACTTGGCTTTCTCTCCTTCAGAGCACCCATCATCATCTGCTACATATAGCTTTAAATTTTAAATACTGTCTAGCTTTCCCCATGAGAGTGTATGCTCCAAAAGGGCAGGGTCCTTGTCTGTCTTGTGTCATATGTCAAGCATATGGTTCCCAGCACCAAAAGAGAGTTTGGCCCCTTGAAGGCTTTCAATGATTATTCATTGAATAAAACAATGAGCCATGATAGCCACAGGAATCAACTATTAGGAGTATCCAATAAACTGAGATGTCAAATATTAGTATTAATCTACGATGAGAAAGCTGTGGTTAGGCAGAATTACTTATTTCAAATGAAAACCTGGGCATTTATAAAATCTACCATGTTAGATCTACTGAGATTAGAACAGGTTTATTCATCTTGTATTACTCTTTTTCATCCATTCCTCACAGAAAGAAATGCCTCTGCCCCAACTATTAAACTTGACTCTGTGGTTCTTAAGCCTCAGGCCAACCCAGGGAGGAATATAGCAATTAAAAATGCAGGAGATGTTTTGTTGATGGTTTCCTTTGCTGTGAAAAAGCTTCTTTTTTTTATGCCGTTCCAATAATTTATTTTTGCTTTTGTTTCCCTTGCTGGAGGAGACCTATCTAGAAAAGAGATGCTACAGTCAATGTCAAAGAAGTTACTGCCTATGATCTCTCCCAGGAGTTTTACGGTTTCAGGCCTCACATTTAAGTCTTTGATCCATTTTGACTTTATTTTTGTGTGTGGTTTAAGAAAGTGGCCCAGTTTCATTCTTTTGTGTATAGCCACCCCAGTTTTGGAAGCTCTATTTATTAAAAACATTCCTTTTTCCCCATTTTATATTATCAACTTTGTCTCAGAATAACGGATCCTATAAATGTGGGCGTATTCCTGGACTCCATTCTGCTCCATTGATCTATGTGTCTATACTGTTTTGATTACTCCAGCTTTGTAGTATATCTTGAAATCCGGAATTGAGATACCTCTAATTTTGTTCTTTCTCAAGACTGCATTAGCTGTTCAGAGCCTTTTGTGGTTCCATACAAATTTTAGTATTGTTTGTTCTGGTTCTGTGAAAAGTGCTGTTGATGTTTCGATAAGGACGGCTTTGTATCCACATTTTGAGTAGTATGGACATTTTAACAGTATCAATTCGTATAATCTATGCATATGGAATATCCATTTCTTCGTGTCATCCTCAATTTCTTTCATTATAGTTTCAGTCTTTCACCTCTTTGGTTAAGTTTATTCCTAGATATTTTATTCTTTTTCGTACAATTATAAATGGAATTATTTTGTTAAGTTGTTTGTTACTTCATTAGTGTATAGTAATGCTACTGATTTTCTAGATATTAATTTTGTATCCTTCAACTTGATGGAATTCATTTATTACTTCTAACAGTTTTTTGGTGGCATCTTTAGGATATTTTTAGTAAAGTATCATGTCATCTGCAAATAGTGACAATTTGATTTCTTTTTTACCAGTATGGATGCCTCTCATTTTTTTCCTTGTCTGATTGCTGTGGCTTGACTTCTAGTACTGCACTGAATAAAAGGGGTGAGAGTAACATCTTTGTCTTTTCCTGACCTTAGATGAAAAGCTCTGTTTTTCACCATTGTATATGATGTTAACTGTGAATAGACGTTTTTCCAAAGAAGACATAGAGACAGTCAACAGGTACATGAAACGATGCTTAACATCACTAATACCCAGGGTAATGCAAATCAAAATCACAATGAGATATCATCTCATGCCTGTAAGGATAGCTTATATCAAAAAGGCAAGAGATGAGTGTTGGCAAGAACGTGAAGGAAAGGGAATCTTTGTGCACTTACTGGTGGAATGTAAATTGGCATAGCCACTACAGGAAAAAGTCTGGAGGCTCCTCAAAAAATTAAAAATAGAACTACCATATGATCCAGTAATCCTACTTTTCTGTATATAGCCAAAGTAAATGAAATCACTCTCTCAAAGAGATATTTGTACCTGCATGTTTATTGATGCCTTAATCACAAGAGTCAAGCCACAGAAACAACCTGAGTCTGTCAATGGATGAAAGAATAAAGAAAATGCCATATAAATGTATATACATGTATTATATGCCAGATATACATACATACTTATATATAATTTAGCTGTATATTTAAAAAAATAAGAAATCTTGTCAATTACAACATGAACGAAACTTGAGGTCATTATGCTAAGTGAAATAAATCACAGAGAGAAAGACAAATACTGTATGATCTCACTTACATGTGGATCTAAAAAACTGAATTCATAGAAACAAAAAAAATGCAAGAGATGTTCCTATTTTTTGCGAGGTATTCACTGATTTCCAAACAAATTTTCAAATGAAATTTTAAAAAGCATTCTCATATTTGGCTTATTTTTTTGCCTTATAACCCTCTATAAATGTATCTATTTCCAAATTTAAGTAGTATTTATTTGATTCCAAAACAAATTTATTCACCATACAACCTTTCAATCTAGATCTACATTTGTCAACTGTTAAGAACCTCTGTGGTAGCATTTCATGCTATGGAAGTGTGAAATGTAGTTCCCCAGAGAGAGACAGACCTTCCTAAGACAGAATTTAATTACCTTTCCTGCTCAGTCTAGGCACCAGAATCTGTCATTTAACATTTGGTGCAGTTCTTATGACCCAGTTATCCACAAATATCAGCACCTGAAAATGTTCCATACCTTGCTAATTTGTAAATCACAACAACAAAATGTGTTGCACAATGCTGAGTCTGCACTCTAAAATTTTCTCTCTCCAGTCATGCTCCCCAAACTCTGAAGAATATGCTGTAGATAATGATGGGTTTCCAGATGCTCTTCACAAAATACTTAATGATGACCCTCGGTGAGTTTGAAAAGACAGTCTACACAGTGATTAAGAATGCAGGGTCTGGAATCAGACATCTGGGTCTGAATCAAGCCCTGCCAGCAGTTTCCTGTAGGACTGGAAGTAAGTTACTGAGTGCTTCTGAACATCAGGTCTCCACATGAGGGAAATAATAGTACCTACCTCAAAGTATTGTGAGAAATACACATACTAAGGCCTATAAACTCCTCAGTACCATATCAGGTACATACTCAGAAAGAAATGATAACTGCTTTGTGGCCAATATTTTCCCAATTTGTAGTTTATCTTTTTAATTATATTGATTATACTGGTAATATACTGAATTTTCCATTTTGTGCCTTCAAATATATACATACACTTCCCAATTTTTCAATCATAGTGGCCTCCAGATAACTATTAGTACCAGCTGAGGGCTTAGTACTAATGTCATTTGGGTCCTTTCTGTGCATCCTATCCCTTGTTATACTAGTCCAACTCTAATGCACTGTCTTAGGATCTTTGTGCTCTTTTCTCTCCATTTTAGTCTTTGATGGCTCACTTCTGAATCATCTGCAGTAGCTGGTTACCACAGAAGGTTCCGAGTCCCGCTTATATGGTCTGCACCCAATGGTCTCACTCAGTCTCTCTTCATGATCAATCAGTCCTCTCACAGTGGACAGATCCCTCTGCTTTAGCCCCTGCATGAACCTGACTTTCCTCATGAGTGTGGAAAGAGAGATTAGTAGAATGACACTTCTTTTGGTAGAAAGAGACATTTCCTGGTTGAAGCTAGAGCTGAAAAAAGATTCTCCCTGCCCCCACTACCCACAAAAGTGAATGTCATAACATTTCCTGTATGACCTATTTAAGAATCTATCTGCCCACAATAACTTAGGATATTGCCACTAATCTGCTACTTGCTTAATGCCGTATAATCTATGTGATCACAGATTTGATTACAAATACACACAGACTTATGAGTAGTTTTTACAGCTAGTGGTGGTATATATGACCGAGAGGCAGGAATTTTGTTTCTTATTTTCAGGAGTCTGTAAAAAGACCAAGAATTCTCAGTTCAATAGTATGAGTTGATATTTTTAGTGAGAAAATATAAACAAGAAGAACATGATCAGTTACAATTTCTATTCAGATAAATTTAATAATAATAACCTTATAGCACAAGTTAATGGAAGTCATGGGCAGAAAAGCAACAAACATATTTGTTGTAGAAAAATTTTACATAAACAAAGTAGTACATATAAGAAAATTTAAATAACCTGGCTTATCAGGGAAATTCAAATGAAAACCACATTGAGATACCACCTTACACCAGTTAGAATGGCCAAAATTGACAAGATTGTGGAGAATGGAGAACCCTCTTACACAGTTGGTAGGAATGAAAATTGGTGCAGCCACTTTGGAAAAGAGTGTGAAGTTTCCTCAAAAAATTAAAAATAGAGCTACCCTATGACCTAGGAATTGCACTACTGGGTATTTACCCCAAAGATACAGATGTAATGAAAAGAAGGGGCACATACACCACAATGTTCATAGCAACAATGTCCAAAATAGCCAAACTGTGGAAAGAGCCAAGATGCCCTTCAACAGACAAATGGATAAAGAAGATATGGTCCCTATACACAGTTGAATATTACTCTGCCATCAAAAAGGATAAATACCCAACATTTGCATCAACTTGGGTGGGACTGGAGGAGATTATGCTAAGTGAAATATGAAAAGTGAAATTGACATTCCAACAGAGAAAGTCAATTATCACATGGTTTCACTTATTTGTGGAACATAAGGAATAGTATGGAGGACATTAGGAGAAGGGGAAAATGAAGGGGGAGAAATCGGAGTGGGAGAAGAACCATGAGAGACTATGGACTCCGGGAAACAAATGGAGAGTTTTAGAAGGGAAGTGGGTGAGGGGATGGGTGAGTATGGTGATGGGTATTTAGGAGGGCACATATTGCATGGAGCACTGGGTGTAATATGCAAACAATGAATCATGGAACACTACATCAAAAACTAACGATATACTGTATGATGACTAATGTAACACAATAAAAAATAAATAAATAAAATCTGGCTGTTCCTCTTTCCCCTCTCTTAGATTATGCCCCCATCTGGCCACTGTCAATACTTCTAATTATAAGTCTGAATAACCAAGGCACAATTTGGGGATTTTCTTTATTTTCTTGATCACTGTTTTAAGCATTTTTGGTGGGAGAAACATAATATTAACCAATACATGATACTCTTAGTTCATTCTAATTTTTTCCTTAGTAAAATTAGAATTTCCCTACCTATCTTCTTTTTTCTCTTTCAGGATTATAGTTCCATTCAGAAACTTATGTAAGAGCAAGGCTTCTGGAAGGATGTGGGATGTGGTGGGTGTCTGCTCCTCAGTCACCCTGCACCAGGACAAGTCTGACAGATGGTGCATGCTTTTCACATGGCCAGCACAGAAAGCTGCTGCCAGGAGTCAATCCTGAGCTGCCCCCATCCAAAAGGAGAATAATACTTAGAATATTTTTTTTTTCCTAAAAGAGAGTCTCAGTTTGAGTTTCATGCCTGAAAAAAGAATGAGGGGGGCAGACTAGGATAAAGTGAAGTGAGCCAGATTCCATTCCAAGGAGTACAAGTAAAGAACCAGGAAGAATGAGACAAGGAAGGATAAAAGGCCAAGATAAAGAGGTGATATTAATACTGTGAAACAAGGCTCTTCAGAGAGAAAAATAGCCCCCAACAAACGGGACTGGCTTGGAACAATCAGGTTTTGCTAAGAGCTGGCCTGACGCACAGCTAGGTCTCAGTGTTCTCAGGTTGGGCAAGAATAATTTCACAGACCGTCGATATCAGACAAGGCCACTCTGATTGCAATGACAAAAAAATCACTTTATAATTGTATCTGAAAACAGATAAAAACATGAACATTGCCCAAGCCATTAAAAACAACTACGTATCTCCCTAACCTTGTTAATATGAGTGACTGCTATTTCTTTACCAGTTACAGATATAACCTCACTTTATTCCTCCCACCTTATAGGTAAGATTTCAGATATTCAATCACAGAATTATTCTTGCTTCCTGACTGCATCCAATCCTGAACAGAGCACCACTGTCTTGAACTCTTCCCCAAAATCAACAGTTTGTAAGTTCTTTCTAACTGCCTCTTATGTGGATGTCTCACAGTTCCCCACATGGTACAGTCTGTTTGCAATAAGCATTAGACCCAATTTGTTCACCAGCAGATGTGTTCCTGCTAGTCTTTGGTTATAGGGTATTGAGACACTCTATTCTGCTGGTACCTCTTGATGAGTTTACAGAATGTATCACAGACTTGTCCAATAGAAAGAGAGAGGCAGAAGGAGCTGTGCTTGGACTCAGACCAAGCAAGTCCCTGCCTTGGTGTTATGGGACCCATGAGGAAGAAAGTTTAGTGAGCCAAATTTCAATCCCAGCTACCTCTCAAATCCAATGTACGAGTCTCCTCTTCACTTCTCTTACCAGTGCCTGTCATAGCATTCTGATCTTCAATAGGTACTTAAAGCAACATGGGATTCCCCTAAACACAGGAATCAAGAGGTTGAAATGCTTGCACTATAGCCTGGGCCAGCTGAAGCTCTTCTCTTGCTCAGGCCTTACTCAATGTTAGCAGCTTTTTAGGTCTTCCAGTTAATAAAATGGGGAGTACTCCAATAAGTGGAATAAATTACTGCCAAAGTTTAAATAGGCCTACTAAACCTTGAAGAGTTCAACAACTCATTGTTTGTGAAGCTATCTTTTCATGCCCAAGACTCTTGGATTCCAAAAAATTCACCGAGGTGTCAGATCCTTGTATTTTCAGAAGTATATATACAAAAAAAAGAAGAAGAAGACAACGATGATGATGACAAAGGAAGTAGTATAGGTATGCTAAGACACCTAGCATAATGACCTATCAACTGATATCATCATTGTAGTGAATGGCCAATGCCCTAGGAACTACTTGATTCAGTTAGTGAAAACATAATTCTGTTGGTATCTTCTATATTTTGACATTTAAAAAAAGAGCATCTATAAGATCCCAACATGAAGACCATAAATGGAATAGTTGCCATAAATGGAGTAACTAGTTGATTAATCTGCCATCATTCTCCAAGATAGCCATCTTTCATTCTTGTCAAACTACAGAATTAAATGGGAATGTGAGAAGAATTGCTGTATTTATTCATGACAGTACTAGTCTGTGATTATTTTTTTAAGTTCTATTTTGAGAAGGAGGGGAAACTTGACAAATTTCATGAGAACAATGCTCTAAAAATTCAAACATCCCTGGAAAAAATTAAATAATATTTGTAAACGGATAAAATACACATGCTTATAAATCCCAAAATTTAAACTGCTTAAGTGTTAATTCTACTCAATTTGATCTAAAGATTCAGTGCGATCCCAATTAATATTCTAACAGGCTTTTTTTCCTGTTTTCAAGCTGAATCTAAAATTTATATAGAAATGGAAAGGCTCTAAAACAGCCAGAAAAAAAATTAAAGGACTTACACTAGGTGATCTCACGGCTTACTTAAGAAATGTGTAATTAAGAAAATGTGGCATAAGCCTAAGAATAGATACATATATCAGTGAAACAAAATGGCATCCAAAAAGAATGCCTACATATATGTAGTCAATCGAGTTTCAACAATAAGGTCAAAATAATGCAATAGAAGGAAAAGATAATTTCAACAAATGATGCCAGAACAACTAGAATTCATATGGAGAAAAAATAAAGTTTTAATCATTGCATCTTTTACAAAATTAACTCAAAATAGATCACAGATGTTAACATAATACTAAAGCTTCAAAAATCCTAATTATTAAGGAAATGAAAATTAAAAACACAGTGAGATATCACCTCACACCTATTAGAATGGTTACTGCCAAAAGACAAGAAATAACAAGTGTTGGAGAGGATGTGGAGAAAAGAGAATCCTCATAAACTGTTGATGGGAATGTAAATTGGTACAGCCAGTATGGGAAACAATATGGAGATTCCTCAGATAAGAATAGATCTACCATATGTTCCAGTTATTCCACTTCTGGGTATCTATACAAAGAATAAGAAAACACTAATTTGGAAAGATATGTGCACCCCTATGTTCACTGCAGCATTATTTATAATAGCCAAGACATTGAAACAACCTATTTGTTCACCAACAGATAAATAGGTAAAGAGGATATTACACACACACACACACACACACACACACACACACACACACACAATGCAATACTACTCAACCATAAAGATGAATGAGATCTTGCCATTTGTGACAGCATGGCTGGACCTTGAGGGTATTAAGCTAAGTGAATTAAGTCAGAGAAAGACAAATACCATATGATTTCACTCATACGCGGAATCTAAATAAAAAAACAAATGGACAAATGAAACAATACAAAATCTCATAAACATAGGAACACACAGACGATTAATTACCAAAGGGGAAGAGATTTGGAGGGTGAACAAAATGGATAAAGGAGGTCATTATATGGTAACAGATGGTAACTAGACTTTTGAGATGATCACTTTGTAACACTAACAGATGTTGAATTATAACGTTGTACATGTGAAAGTTATATAATATTATATATTAATTTTACATCAGTCTTTTAAAAAATACTTCTAAAATGGATAATTTTTTTAAAAACTGGCAAAGCAAGTGAATCTTTTTTATACTTATGGTTGAACTGTAAAATGACAATCACTCTGGCAAATAGTTTTGTAGTCTCCTAAAAAATAAATACAGTGAAGTAGCAAATATAAATATATTCTCTAAGAGAATAGTAAAATCCAATAAATGATTCATATTACATTAGAAGTAGCAAATTAATTTTTTCATTCTTGAAACAGAAACAGAAAAAGAAAAGATTCAAACATATTTTTGAACATGAAAGTGATCACTACTAAATTAGTCATAAGGTATACAGATGGCTTCCAATTCAGTAGGCAATATAAAAGCAAAGGAAATGTGGCCCATTTAGCAACAGCAGTGCACATGCATGCACATAAACCAATATTCCCTAAAACTTAGAATACAAAAGTCCTGGCATAAAAAAATAAAATCTCAGAAAGCATAAAACAAAATGATGAGAGACAGATTCAATATACTTGTTATAATAATAAATTGAAATTGCCTGAAATTCAACTCAAAAAAGGGCACTCTAGAATCATCTATAGATCAGCATTAAAACTATCATCCTTGCAAAAGGTATGCCTAAATATGTCTATCAGAAATATTACAAATGAAAAAAATATTACAAACGAAAAGATGAAAGTAGCTAATTTTGGCAAAAACAAGTAAGTAAAAATGCAACACAGATTTCAGGAAATAGAAATTTTACGGTAAATATATCAGATTGAAGGAAGAATGTCAACATTTACAAAGAGGTTTAATCAAGAAAAATATAACAGTTATGAACATTCTGACTGAAAATTTTCCTTTAACTTTTCTTGTCGTACAGGTCTACCAGCAACCAATTTTCTCAGCTCTGTGTGTGTGTGTGTGTGTGTGTGTGTGTGTGTGTGAAAGTACGTGTGTATGACGGGGGTGGAGGGGGAGAGAAAAGACTTCATTTGTCTTCATTTTGGAACAAATTGTCAATATTATAAAATTCGGAGTTTTTTGCTTTCAGAAATTTAAAGTTACCTTTTAAAAAAAATAAAAATATAGCTACCTTTAAGTTTGCATGGTTTCTGATGAAAAAATCTGTGATAATTCTCTTTGTCACTGTACATAATGAGGCCTTTTTCCTCTGGTTTCCTTTTATATTCAAATTTGGAAGTATATTTGACCCTTTTTTGTTGAATATTTTCTGCTCTCCCACCCACCTTCATTGAGGACTCCAATTACAAGTGTATTAGATGCTTGGTGCTACCCCACAGGTCACTGATGCTCTGCTCATTTGTCTCAGTCTTTTCTTCCTCTCTGTGCTTTTCATTTTGGATTCTCTACAGCTGAGAGTTTGCAGACCTTTCCTATGCTATCTAATCAGCTGTTGACCCCAATCAACTGTATTTTCCATTTCGCATATTGCACTTAAGTTCCATTTGCGTTATTTCTCTCTTCATCATATTCATGGTTTCCTGTACCTCCTTGAACATATGGAGCACATATATAATTATTGTTTTAACATCCTCATTTGCTAGTTTCATCATCTTTTTAATTTCTAGAACTATTTTCTAGGTCCATTTCTATTTTAGCGTGATTATAATCACATTTTCTGCTTCTTTGCCTGACTGGTTAGTTTTGTGTTTGATGCTATTCATTGTGAATTTAATGTTGCTCTTCGCTGGGGTTTGCTATATTCCTTTATACAACGTAGGATTTTGTTCTGGCGTGCAGTTAAGTTACTTGGAATAAGGCAAATCATTTTGAAGCTTAAAGCCTTTAAGTTTCACTGGGGTAAGTCAACGGCAGTCTTCAGCATAGAGCCAATTTATGCCCACAACAAAGCCGAAACTCTTCTGAATGTCCCACCCAATGCCTATTTCCACTTGGAGAGTGGAAACATAAACTTTTCCCAACCAGTTTGAATTCTAAGAATTGTTCTGCCTAGTCTCTTTGTAATGTATTCCCACCCTGATCTCAAACAGTTTTCTCTCATGCATTCTAGAGATCAATATTCAAGCAAAGAAAAAAAAATATTCAAGCAAAGATTTGTGAGAGGTCTCTGGATGTTACTAGAGCTCTGTCTCTGTGTTTGCTCTCTCCTCACTGGTCCTGCAAATTCTAGCTAAGTTGGTCTTTATGGATTAAACCTCTGTTTCCTCGTCTTAGCAAGGCCCCTAGTCTCTGACTGCACTCTCCATAAGCTAAGCAGTAAACTGATGCAGTTACAGACCTCACTTTGTTTCTTTCCTTTAGGATATCACGGTCTCATGTTATCTTCTGTCCAATGTCTAAAAAACATTGTTTTATAAACACATTGCCTGGTTTTCTATCTTCTTCAAGTGATAAGTCTTTATTACTCCATCTTGGATGGAAGTAGAAGAAACACATAACTTTAACAGTGTGTTCAAAAACATATTTGCATGAATTTTATTTCAATGGTGAAATGCAGGAATAGTAACAGGCCCAGTATTTGAAGGCCTGGGAAGATAAATATATTGAGAAACAAGAGAATATGTTATACTTGGTAAATCATCCCTTAAACCATCCCAGTGTTTAGCAAAAACATACAGGGTGTGTTGAATCTAATTTACTCGTTTAAGGAATAAGGATATTTCAAAGTATTTCTTTCCCTTTAGTCAAATGACATTTCCCCAAACTCTGAATGCCTACTTATTAGAGAAATTTCTTTTTGAATCAGGGATAGGAACTAATTCCAAGAGATTTAAAATGAGACATCCTGCCTGATTAATTGTTCTCCTCCTAGAAGGAGAAAGACATTTCTAGGAATTCACTTTTGTTCCATCTTCCTCATGGAATCAATTAACTGTTCCACCATGATAAAACGAAAGTCATTAACATAATATTGCTATGTCCTGCCTAGTTTCCAGTGTTCCTCTCATGTCAAAATTGCTTTCTAAAAGCAATGTGTAAGTTCTGCCTCTCTCAACTAGACTGGCAATTTCACACTTGTGAATTACCCAAATTTAGACCCCCAGTGACTCGTAGTGACTATATGTTCCCAAAGAGTTATTAATTCACCAGCATTTGCTCATAGTAACTCCTCTTTCTCACCAAGTCCTTGGTGAGTAATTCACTCTGCTGATCCATCTCTATATTTGTTCAAAGATAAAAATTGCTCTGAGAGGTGCCACGCTCAGTCTGTTTGCCAAAACTGTGCCACAACTGAGGCTGTAGCAGTAACCACTATGGGAGGGTACTTTCCCTCATGGCTGTATTGTTGCCTTTTAGTACGGGTTTAAATGTGCCATAGCATTTCATTTTCCCCACAAAAGTCCCACATCCACAAGGTGGCCAACACTGTTTGCTCCTTTCCAACTGTAATCAATAGAAAAATAAAAACAAAAGAAATATTGCCTCTTGAAAATAAAAACTAGATGTCAACATGTGAACAGAAAATTTGTATGAGTTGTAAGGAAAAGAAAACCCAGCAGCATGGAAATCTTAAATTATAAATTTTTTCAAAAGAAATTATTATGACTCTAATAGCACTGTATAAGTAAATAGCCTTTGAGTTTGCTTCATAAATGATGGAAGTTACTAACAAAGAAATAAACCATCAATTAAATAGCTTGTTTAAAAAATGAGTTAAACACAACCATCATCACTCTTCAAACACACACTTTCCTGTAATTTCATATAAACTATCACATTGATTATCACATTATTTCTTCAAAGGAAGTGCCAATGTAAACTTCAACAAAGTGAAATATTCTAAATCATGAATTAGCATTAATCCTACTATAAGAGTTTGAAAATCCTTGAAGATGTTGCTTTTTGAATACACAAGAAAGAAATTCCATAAAAAGACAAGTTATTAACCCATCTTTCTAATTACAATACAGAAATTAAATTAGACTTCAACTTCCAGGCTAATCTTTGAATACTTGAATATTCTTAAAATAACTTAAACAGTTACAAAATAATTTTTTTTTTGTATGTATATACATGTTGTATAAAGCAATATCTCTCCCTCTCATCACAATAGTAAACTTAATAGAAGGCTCATATGCAAATATGTTTGCATTGTTGAGCCTTTTTTATAGACCCACTGTAAAGGAACTGAACTTTTGGGACTTCATCAAGATAAAAAGCTTCTGTCCCACAAAGGAAACAGTCAACAAAACAAAGAGGAAAACCCACGGAATGGAAGAAGATATTCACAAATGACACTACAGATAAAGGGCTGATATCCAAGATCTATAAAGAACTTCTCAAACTCAACACCCCCCCCCAAAAAAAATAACAAGTCAAAAAATGGGCAGAAGACATGAACAGACACTTCTCAAAAGAAGACATACAAATGGCTAACAGACACATGAAAAAATGTTCAACATCATTAGCCATCAGGGAAATTTAAATCAAAACCAAATTGAGATACCACCTTACCAGTGAGAATGGCAAAAATTGACAAGGCAAGAAACAACAAATGTTGGAGAGGTTGTGGAGAAAGGTGAACCCTCTTATACTGTTGGTGGGAATGCAAGTTGGTGGAGCCACTGGAAAATACTGTGGAGGTGCCTCAAAAAGTTAAAAATAGAGCTA
>CM053608.1:23648166-23736262 GCA_028646535.1 Procyon lotor
GTGGGGGGTAGGGATAGGGTGGCTGGGTTATGGACACTGGGGAGGGTATGTGCTATGGTAAGTGCTGTGAAATGTGTAAGCCTGATGATTCACAGACATGTACCCTGGGGCAAATAATACATCATATGTTAATAAAAAAAAAAGATGCCCTTCAACAGACAAGTGGATAAAGAAGATGTGGTCCCTATATACCATGGAATATTATTCAGCCATCAGAAAGGATGAATACCCAACATATGCAACAACATGGATGGAACTGGAGGAGATTATGCTAAGTGAAATAAGTCCAACAGAGAAGACAATTATCATATGGTTTCACTTACTTGTGGAACATAAGGAATAGCATGGAGGACCTCAGGAGAAGGAGGGGAAAAATGAAGGGGGGAATCAGAGGGGGAGATGAACCATGAGAGACCATGAACTCCGGGAAACAAACTGAGGGTTTTAGAAGAGAGGGGGTAAGGGGGATGGGTTAGCCCGGTGGTGGGTATTAAGGAGGGCACATACTGCATGCAGCACTGGGTGTTATACGCAAACAGTGAATCATGGAACACTGAATCAAAAACTAATGATGTACTGTATGGTGACTAACATAATAAAAAAATTATTAAAAAATATTGAGAAAAGGCAAAACACATAATGATATACAGGTCAAGTTCAGAAATTACATACAAATTCTTTGGTTATTTTCTCTTGTAGATGTGCTTGAACAAGAAAGCTGATTAAATGTAATACATGTTTGATTCATCCACGGGCTGATTTCATTTGTAGCAGAGCAATTTTTGCAAAATTTATTCTTTTTTGTGAAATTTATTCTTGAAATCACAATTTACTATTTTATTATTTGTAATATAATACTAAATTCAAATTAGGATTAAATATTATGACACTAACTCTAAAAAATCAACTAATTAATAAAATCTTAAAAAAAAAACTGGATTTTTTTTTTAAACTGGATTCTGAAATCAGATAGTCCTTGGGTTGCTTTACTGATACATTTACTTACTATACTGAGAATGACATTTGGTGTGTAATTAGAGCTCACTAAATATACATAAAATGATGAAAGGATTGTACTGGGCAATTAGCATTACCATTCCTTTCCCATAAAATAGAGATAGTATTAATTAATTCTCGGACTAAATATGAGAGATTATAAATATTATAAATAATGCTTGAAGAGATTTCAATACAATGTCCAACATTGTTAGTACTCAAAAATGGTTTCTAAAAACCCACTTATTAATACACAAATCACTAGCACCTACTCAATCCCATAGTTAACTGCTTTCTTTTCTCACCACTCTTTTTACCAAATACCCCTCACTCTAAGCAGACAGACTTGCTTCAAACTTCAAATAGAAAATAGAAGCCATTTAACAGGAGGTAAGAGGCCCCATATGGTTGGCTTTCCACCAAGTGGCATTTTGGTCTCCTAAAATAATAATTCTCTATCAGGAGCTCAGCATCGGTCTTAGTTACTGACAAAAGGGACATTCAGAAGCAGCAGTAATACACAGGCCTTGAAACATGGAGACCTGCCTATTGGGTCCATGTATACCCTCCATTTCTGCCATCATGGCCGCTCTGTTCACATTCCAGAGTGATCATATCCCTATCCCATCAGTTCTGGGGTGACAGGTCATAGAGACTGGATAATGCCAAATGGCTAAGTCATTTTGTCTGTTTGGTTATTTATGCCTCTTCCATGGTGTATGCTTTCTGGTAGGCATTAACATTTGAGAAAATGTCTTCACTCCTTGTGAGGGACTGCTTCCCTCTAATGTCTGTCATTTCCACTTCACTCAGGTGATTGCTTTATTTGGCTTCTAAGATCCAAAGGAATAGTAAGTTTGCTCCATCGCCTGGGGTCCTTGCCAGAATGTTAAATCCTACATCCCAGAAAGGCAAACCCAGGTCAAAAAGGTTTTTTAATACAGTCTTACTTCTGGGCCTCTTTGATTAAGTCTCATCAAAATCCAATCACAAATGTACTCCTGCCTGTACATGTGAAATAATTCTCGACACTCCTTCAGTGTGCTGTTTCTTTCCTCTCTTAGGTTCAGCATAACCCCAGTGGGGTTGTGTTAGGGACTTAGGTTACCATCCTCACAACTAGATGAATGCAGAATTCCAGAAGGGGACACTTGTTGTCTTCTAGGGGAGAGGTCTCTGCAGCATCTTCCAACAAGAAGAATAAATAGTCATTGCTAGGGAGAAAGGGGCAACATCTACAAAGTCTGAGGGCTTGGGGGAACCTATAGAGCCAAAAATTCCCAGGGACATTCTTCCAGATATCTTCATCCCATGTACTGGGGTCCCAGAACCTACTTGGAGCATTTAAATGTCTCTGAAGCTCTGACACTTTGACTATGAAATACTGTGTCTGTTCCTTGGCTGGGTATGTTCCTCCACTGTCAAAGGTAAGGGCTTATCTGTAAGCCACCAGAAAGTCCCTCTGGTGTTTTTAGTTAGCTCTTACTATTTGTTAACCATCCCTCAGTTTCCCATTCTCCCTTGTAGAACATCAATAGAACTTAATATGTTCGGCCCTTCGGCTGTCTGGTTCCCCAAATCATAAGTGAAATCTTTAGTAATTGGGCCTCCAACTGTACCAGGACCAATGTTCTTCTTAGGAGAAGGTTCTCCTCACCATATGGGCAAAGAGCAAGCCAGTCCCCAAATCCTATCTTTTCTCAGACCCCTCTCAGCGTCCCTGGACCGATTTGTGTCCTCTGGGAAGCAGAGGCCAAGATGAGATCAGACATGCAGGTATTAATTGAGGTTACTGTCTGTGTAGGATAAAGGAGGAAGAAGCAGGATTAAGTAGGGAGAGCCTTCACACTGGGATGCCGAATTTATACCCGTGAGAGAAGAGAGGGAAGAAAGGATTGGATAAGAAATCCCCAGACCACAGCTCGGTTGTGAGAAAATTTTGACCAGGCCAACAGGGATGGGCATTCCCAAGCAAAGGCTGCTCATTTGAACTAGAGCACCAATGAGCCCTAAAACATCTGCCACACTCAGCCACTGGCTGGGAGCAACTCAGGGGAAGTGTGGTCTAAGCCTCACACGGGAGCAGCTACTGGAGGAGATCCCTAGAACTGGCTCTCTCAAAGGATAACTAACTGATCAGTGCAGGTCTGTAGCCACCACACTTGGTGTGTCTGAACATATTAAGAGATGAGTGGAGATCTGCAGTTTGGGGATAAATTAGCAATGAGTGTGTAGACAGCTAAACTTGACAAAAGGCGATTGGTAGAAAAAATGAAAAGTTGGACAAGAAAGAAATGTCACAATTCACTATGGCTCAGGGGTGAGTGATACTTAAATGACCATAACGAGCACAGAATTTAACCAAGTAAAATGTACCAAAATGATTTTAATCAAAAACTACATTGTTAGGAGGGCAAACGAGTGAACAACAAAGTGGGGAGGACGGAAGAGGCCAAAATTAATATCTTCCATTTGGGAAGTCACGGGACCATTTTTAGGAATAAAGAATCAAGAGATAACAGTATAAGCAGTTTACTTAAAATTATTCAAGTAAATGATAGAAGTAACAACTGAAATAATTGAAAGTGTTGTCTCTAGGGAGCAGGAATCTGTGGTGGAAAGAGATTTAGCAGAGGACTACGTTTTTCTTTTTAAGCCTATGGTATTATTTGACTTTTTAAACTCTGTCAATATTGAACTTTGATTAAAATATTAAAATTAAATTTTAAAAGGCAAATACTGTCCCATAGTTAATTGTAAATTCTAATAAAGGATTCGTGCTATTTTCAGATATTATGCTGTTGAAAAGTACATCAAAACTTATGCTTAACTCACATTCACTAAAGGGATACACTTTTACTCTCGTTTCATATTTCACTAGAAGTGTTTTAGCATGCAGAATCAAAAAGATCATCTACTGCATCGTTAAGAGATTTTAAAAGGAATGTTAAGTCAGTCAGTGGGGAATTTTATGGGGTTTTTAGCTCGTTTTCTGATAATATACACTTGGCTTAAGATCCGCCTGTGTCAGCTGTTATCAGCTGCCTGTGTGCGTCACCGAGTTTGCTTTGTGGTATTATCTGTAGCCAAAGGAAACACAGAGGAAATCATCACAGCAGCTCCACACATTTTAATCAGCTGAAAAAAAAAGTCTGTTCCCCCAATGGTATTTTCACACATGCCTTCAACAGCAAAGCCTTCTATATTATAGCAATAAAAAAAATGCAAAACAAAAAATTGGATATGGATTCTGATAGTTGCTAATCCAATCTTAAAAACATAATTTATATAAAGCCAATAATTCTGAAAAGCCCTCTAGTCCCAAAATTTGCATTGGCCTTCTCCACAACGGTGTCACCTACATTTTCGCTTAGAGCTGTTTCCACAATCTTGGCTTCTTTCCTTCACACCTGACTCAGGGAAAAGCCTCGTCTTCCAGTAGGCAAAATCAAAGCCCCTCCCCCACAGAGAAAAAAAAACAGGTCTTGTAAAAATCAATCTTGAACGGAAATTATAAGCAATATCCATCATCACATGTCCCAAGTATAAACTGTACCATAACATGAAATGCTGGAACTGTTCAACTTATATTCGTATCAAATTATTCCCAGTTTTGAGCCCCCACCCGCCTGGGCAGGGAAACAGCTGATCAGTATCAGTAATTAGTAGTTACTCCCACATGCTTCAAGGGGCTGTACAAGGACTCCAGGGTCCAGAGGAAATGGGAAGTTTCCAGATTCTTATTCCACTGTGGTTGCATCTCACTGTTCCTCCTTTGACTACATATCCTGCCACGGGGCTTGGATCCTCCTGTACCATTGGGGTCTGCTGATAGAGCAGCCTACAGAGATTTATAGAGGTACCTCTTCCCAGCTCCCTCAGTGGGCAGCGCCTCAATCATGGGAACTCTGATGGCTGCCCACAAGACTCCCAAGATTTTGCCTTCACGAAAGCCTTCATGACAACCCTCCGTGGGACCAGCAAGCTTCTGTTTCTTTTCCATTCTTTTCTCAGTTAAGTCTGCTCCACCAGGGCAGAGAAGAGTGGGGCATGGGGGAAGGTGCTCCATTAAATTATTAATACCTTGTCCTGCCACAGTTATTAGAATGTTTCAGTTACTTGTCCAATTTTCCTTAAAGTAATGAAAAGTGAGTATATAAATGCTTGTTTTCATGCCTGAAATAATTACAGTAATCCTTTGCCAACCATGCTCTTGGAGCTGGCAAAACAGCTGGTTAGAAATACTTTTTCATAGAGCATAAAAGGTTGGACAGGGGAAAAAAAAGTTCCAATAGCTATATATATATATATATATACATACATACACATATACACACTATTTAAAAGCAGCATATATAAAAGTCTGGACTATATCTTGTCCAAAACAAATCATATTATCAAAAAATCATAAAACTTATCATTAATGATTAAAATCATTAATATCATTTCTGGTAGAAAATCTTCCCTGAGCTCCCCTTTCAATTGTTCTACAGCCACTGATGCTGTTTTGTGATCTGCTGAAGCAGCCGTACTCAGAAGCCTGATCACCCAGTTAAAGGGATTGACAACCATCACCCACTTGCTTGAAAATTAATGTCTTACATTTGCATTCTTCCTATATATAAACCCAAAGGCCTTGCCCTACACAGGCATGAAGGACAACTGAAAGAAGAAATAGTGTGTATTTGTGTATTCGACATTGTGTACACACACACATACACACACATATATATACATATGTATCTTCACAACACTGGAGGTGTTGTAACTATAAAACTTCTTTTTTCTGAATCAAATAACGCCTACAACTTGCCACTCACCAAGGATGGCAATAATTTCTACATTACTTGTCACAGGTCCTCACCTATTCCCTTTTACAAAATGCTTATGCCTTTTAATAAGTTATCAAGATGATGAAGTATTATTTTCCCATACTAGTCTTCTATGCATTTGTTGAAAGGATAAAATTTAAAAGAGCTTTTTTCTCTGCATATCCCCATAGACCTATACCCAGGTCTGAAAGAGAAAAGAGTACTCTGAAGGTTTAGTATGCTCTTGCTGCATAAGGATCAGTGAAGCACCTGTTAAAATACTAATTTTTGGCTGCCATTCCTGGAGATTATGATTTAATGGGTCTGGGGCAGGCCCCAGAAATTTCTATTTTGTGTATTTATGAAGTTTAATAAGTGATTTTGATAGAACCAGATTTGGGAACACGTGTAAAGAACGGAACTAAACTTATATATGTAAAAGATCTCAGACTTTTAACATTTATTATAAAATGTTAAATCACTATAAATGTACCCTAGAATTCTAAAAGCTGTGGTTGGAAAGAGATTCCTATAATTTTATAAGATACAATTTTATACATATGGCCCCCTGCTTTTTGTTATTGTGGTAAAATATGCATAACATGAAATTTACCATTTTTAAGTATACAGTTCAGGGTCACTAAGTATATTCACATTGTTGTGTAGCCATCACCACCGTCCATCTCCAGAACTCTTCATCTTCTCCATCTGAAACCCTATACCCATTAAACACTAACTCCTCATCCCCACGCCCCTGCCCCTGGCAACCACCATTCTTTCTGTCTTTGTGAATTTGACCACTCTAGGTACCTTATGTAACTGAAATAACCCTATTTGTCCTTTTGGGACTGGCTTATTGTACTTAGCATCTTGTCTCAAATAGTCCACTCTATGTATATAGCACATTTTATCTGTCCATTCACGCGCTGATGGACACTGGTGTCCATCTTCCACCTTTTGGCCATTGTGACTAATACTGCTATGAACATGAATGTACAAATGTCTGCTCAAATCCAAATCTGTTGGATATATAGCCAAAAACAGAACTGCTGTAATTTTGTAATACTTCTAATAAGATAGAGGAGTGCCTGCATGTGTTTTAGCCTAAAATTCCTAAGATAAAAATTTAATTGACATTTAAATTTAAAGTGACAAATATAAGACTGACCTCCCATTGATTTTAGAGTTTTATCTCTACTTGCCCTTTCCTTTCAGGTCTCTGCATCTCCGTATGTTTTAATTGTTTTCCATCTTCAACACACTCTCTCATGACAGGTTCACTATTCCCATCCTTCAGTTATTCTCCCTTGCTCTTTGTTTCCAAATTCACTATCAAGCCCTGTCTCTTCCAGTTCCTATTGCCTGATGAGCCATATCTTTGTGAATGAACAAGCTATCTGCCAAGAGCATTGTTCCACTGGCCATTCCTTCTCTTTCCTGGCCTCGTCCTCTCTGGTTCTACCAGCTCTTTCCCCACAGGCTCTAATTCTGCTTAAAACCAGAAGGAAACTTCTTCTATCTTTAAAAACAAAAACACTCAACCCTACATCCCTGTTCATGGTCTACCATGCCTATTTCAAATGCTGAACACAGGCACATGCATGCACCCACACACAGAGACTTGGCCTTTGCTCTAATTAATGCAAAGGATGGTGTGCTCACCTTACACTTTGCCCTAGTTAGCAGACTCAGTAACCAGGGAAACAGTCCTAGCTTCCAACCAACACAGAAAATAAGAGATCTTTCAGCTACAGATTAAAAGCAAAAAACAGGGCTATATTGTTTGCCCAATATTACTTAGACAACAAGTAGGATTCCCAACCCCATTATTTTCCTTGCCAGCGTGCATATGCGCGTGTGCGCGCGCGCGCACACACACACACACACACACACACACACACACACACACCCCTTTTATAGGTGGTATCCTGTCACAGACTTTCTCTCATGCCTGTAAGTCCCTGACCAGGCCCCTCTGTCCTGCCTGCTGCTGATGAAGTTTTAGAATACAAGTGAGGTTCAGTGGGGTGGAGTCCGGAGCTTACAACCAAGAAAAAATTCTTGAGGTGTCTTTGGTGCAAAATGGTGGTTTATGAAAGCACACGGACAGAACCAGTGGGCAGAAAGAGCTGCTGCTGCACCAGGGTTGTGAGGAGTGGCCCATTATATTCTTGCAAGTTGGGAGGGGGTCAGGGATAGCATGAGTCTCTAAGGAATTTTGGAAGCAAGGTTTCCAGGACCTTGAGGGGCCAGCTGCTGTTGGAAAAAGGTCATTTATTACCGTCTAATAAAACCTCAGCCATGAGACCGTTCAGATGTATATCGGTGGGCCGTATGCTTGGGGATGACTGCCAAAACATATCTTAGGGGGTTGAGACATAAAGGAAGTTTCCAAAGGAATTTTTATATGTTAAAGTAGACTTACAGGATCCTAGTGGGGGGGGGGGGTTGTCAAGCTAGGACTGTCTTTTGCTCTTAGCAAAGTATTAAGGTGGAGGCAGTTGAGTCCTTAGAGGAATGTCACTCTGCCTGTTTCAAGGACTTGTTAGTGGGTAGTAAGGAAATTTAATAACTTTTCTTCTGCCTCTGTTCCCCACATCACTGCCAGCTGCAGAAGCAGTTGAATCACTTGCTCTAATTGATGAGTGGCCAAATGGCCTAAGGCTGTTTGAAGTCAGGCCTTCCAAGTACCAAAAATTATAAAACATGATTCAAAAAAAAAATCTACTGGAGTTTCCAAAGCCAGACTTCCGATTCAAAAGTTGCCTCCTTACCAGACAGTGCTCAGCATCATTTGCTGGACTTCCTATGCCCTGAGGGCTGTGGCCACCAGACGGCCGAGGTAGGTCCCGATTAAGCTCCACCTGAGACCCTGTCTTCCACTACCACACACAAAACAGTGTTGGTAGAGACAAAATAAATCTCTTATTAAAGTGGCAGGTGGTAGAAATTGTTTCTTTACTCCCAACAAACTCATAATAAAGGTATAGAACAAGCCAAATTTTAAAACCCAAATCCAAAAAGGAGAAGGAAAACCCTGGGTTTTTTAAAGATTTTATTTATTTGAGAGAGAGAAACACAACCAGAGAGGGAACACAAGCAGAGGGAATGGTAGCGGGAGAAGCAGGCTTCTTGCCGAGCAAGGAGCCTGATGCGGGGCTCGATCCCAGGACTCTGGGATCATGACCTGAGCCGAAGGCAGACGCTTAACGACTGAGCCACCCAGGCGCAGGACTCTGGGATCATGACCTGAGCCGAAGGCAGACGCTTAACGACTGAGCCACCCAGGCGCCCCAGCCCTGGGTTTTTTAATTAAAAACCCTTTCACACTTTACTCCACACCCAGCCAAAAGATTTCATCTCATATTCGATTTACCTTTTACTGCTAACCACCACCAGAAAAGCCTTGAATCTCTTGTTCCATTTTTCCCTAACCACAACTGTATTTCTACAACGGCACTGGACTTACTCTGCCAAGGCCACTAGTTTAAAACAAAACACAGAAAAGTACTATGACATCTCTTGAATTGGTTTCTTTATTTTGGTGGTGATGCAGTGAAACCGGTGCAGTGAAATACCGATGTATTTCAGACATCGCTAATTACACTCTAAAAGTGTATAATCATTTTCTAGGGCAATGTGACTGAATGTATCAAGAACCATAAAAAATATTACACATTTTACCTTAGTAATTGTGCTTCCTAATAACATAATCCAAAACGGGTAAAGGGGAATTATTTATATATACATTTATAAATACATATTCATAGTAGTGATATTTTAATAGAAAAATGGAACACTATTCAACAAGTGAGCAATGTTCAAGCAAGTTACACTACAAACGCTTAGACTATTGCTATGTCTATCACAAATAAGGTTGTAAAAATATACTAAATGTAAAAATACACTTGATAGACTACTAAATGCAGATAAATACAACCATGTAAAAATCTGCATAAGACAAAGGTCCATGAAGATGGATAGCAAAATGTACACAACAGTGTGTGAAAGGAATGGTCCTGTACTCCCCTGTATCTGAATAGTTTGTAACACTTTTTCATTATTTTTATGATAAAAGTATGCCTGGCATTTTTAAATGGTTAACATCAGATGGCCACATAAAATCACTATTAAAACACTGTTTAACACTTTACACTGATTATGAATACATATTATCTAATACATAGTAATTTTAGTTTCTTTTTAATGCATATAAATTTTTTCCATTTGGAATTCATCCAAGATGATTCCAAACAATGTAAAAACCTAGTGCATTTATTCCATTCAGTCTGCTAAACCAGCTAGTTTATAGTCTATCGACCAAATGGATGTCTCAAATGTGTGTGCAAATGCAATGGATTTTCAAGCTTATTCGATTCCCAACCATATATCCTGAGACTTGAAGTTTATATTATTTTACTTCGGATACTAATGAAATGATTTTGACTGTATCATTTTCAACAAGACCAAATGAAATCTTCACAAATTATATGGCTTTGATGCTTTTATCACTACATAACACTACATATGTGAGACTAAGAATCAGCGGGGGCGGGGGGGCGCCTCAGTGGGTTAAAGCCTCTGCCTTCGGTTCAGGTCATGACCTCAGGGTCCCAGAATCAAGCCCCACATCAGGCTCTCTGCTCAGCGGGGAGCCTGCTTCCCCCTCTCTCTGCTTGCCTGTGATCTCTCTCTGTCAAATAAACAAATGAAATCTATATTTTAAAAAAAAATTTTTAAAAATCAGCCAGGAGTAGAAAATATGAAAAATAAAAGGAATCTAGAACAGAGGGGAGAGATTTTATTCCACTGATTATATTCTGGACAAAAAAAAAAAAAATACAAAATGCAAATTGGCTGAGAAGCATTTTTTTACTTATTTAAAAATCATAAAAGTTAGTACCATATCAGAACAAATACATGCAATGTCTCACTGCTGTTTGCAGATAATGCTAATGAAAGATGTGTCCTGAGCGTAGTATTCTATAGGACCACATAGATAAAAAGAAGCAGAAGTTATGTGAAATGGCAATTTAGGAAGGAGAAGAAGTTGCAGAAGCAGTGAACTCCCTTTCATCACCCACTCCCTCCCCTCCCACCCCACCTCTTCCCTGAGCTCAAGAGTGAGGAATGTTCCATGTAGAGTGTCAGTGAGTTTCAGAGCTTTCCATTCACTTTATCTTTTGTGAATGAGTTGTCATTCTCGGAACAAAAAAACAAAAAGAAAATGTTTGTGTTCAAAGCACGTTACAGGTGGAGTTTCAACAGGTTCACATCTGTTTCCTCTTTGCCAGGGAAATACTTGGTTGAAACCAGTTTGACATGAACCAGCCTCTAGATGGCCTATCTGCCATTCCCACAATTACTGGATAATAGACCACAGCCAAAATGAGGACATGTCCTTTCCTTCCTTACTGTCTTCTGAGCAGTCAGTTTAAATTATTGTATTGGTTCAATCAGCATGTTTTAGGACTTTACGATACTTAGTCTTGTGGTTTTAGCTAAAATTTTTGTCGATGGTGTTTCTAATATTTGTCCAAGAACCTATTTAAATTGGTTGCCAAAAGCTTCCTATTCCATCAAGTTGAAACTGATCAACGCACAGTGTTAGAAGGCACTTAACAGACATCGTTTTGTAGATAACAAATCTGAAATCCAAAGAAATCAAGCAACTAGCTTAAATTCTGTAACCATAACATCAGTTAGTTGTAAGTCATGTGTTCTGGCCTGCGATCCAGTATTCTTTCATCTGTGCCTCCATGGGTCCCATTCTTACTCCACACTGGTCTCTTTTCTAACCTAGTAGAATCACAGGATCTCAAGAGTTTAAATTACATTTAGATTCATCAATTTGGTCCTATGAAATTTTAAATTTCCATATAGCAAAGGTAAAAACAAAGTGAACAAACAAAAAACCACAGACAAAATCAAAAGACCAAAGCAACTTAGAGAAATAATCTACAAAAATGACAAAAGGTTAATCTCCTTAATTAATAAAGAGTTCTTCAAGCCAATATGAAAAAGACCACAGTCCAATAGAAAAATGAGCAAAAGATTTAATTTAGCAACTTGTCATTATACTGGGAATTCCTTTTCCTGCTTTTCTACAATAAATCTTCTGTTTCCTCGATCCCCTTTCTTAATTTAGTCCCTCATTTTCAAAAGTGCATCCTCCAGTGGGTTTCTGAGAAAGGGTATAAATATTTTGAGATAAATATTTTGAGTCTGTGAAAGTCTGAAAGTATCCTTATCCTGTCACACATTTGATTAATGCTAGATTTCTATGCTTGAAAAAAGTACTATACATAAATATATTTTTATTTCATTCTTTATTAGCCATTATTACTATTAACCTTGTAATTGGGCACTGCATACTTTCCAAACTTGGAATCAGAGTGGACAGTTACCCCTGTTTCACCCCCAAATCACCCAAACTGATTTTCACAGAGTATTTGCTTTTAACAACATCAACCCAGTTTTCCAAAGATAATGCTATTAAAAGGAATACAGCTCAGTCTAAAGTTGGAACTGTGAACTACCTCAATCTAGTATTTCAGGATGTACCCAAGACATATCATTATCACTGGGTCTACCTTAAAAGTAAAACAGCCAGTTCATTTACCAGTAAAATGGGTCGACTGAGGCATAGCACAGGAATTGCAATTTGGGCCGGGCAAGCTATGGCAAGTCTGGAGATCATAGGAGAAGAATGTTACTTCATAGAGAAAAGGAGGAATTTCAGAGGGGCTGCTCTGAATGAAAGTCCACTGGAGAAAGGTAAGAGTTCAGACGATTTCTCATTGGCTGAGTTGTGGTGTTTTCTTATTGGTTGACTTTATTGCTGGTCAAGTAGACAAGATACAAGTTTTTCTTTTGGGTTTGCAAATGATGGGGAGTGGCAGGGTGTGAGAGCTCCCCCTTTCTGGTCTCCCAATTCCATTTATATGAGTTTTCCTTTATTCATTTTCCCAAGTGCATTTTCCTGAAGATTTAAAAAATCCTAGGGACACTCTGTAAGTTTGCTATCGTGCCCTGGACAACTTCAGTGTACAGTTTGGGAACCTCAGAACTAACCATTAGGGAAAAATCAAATTAGATCCCTTTATTATGTATTTACTGAGTAAGTACATTTTTTTTGTATTTGTGTATACACTAAATATACATATTATGCCTTCACACACATATACACATACACAAATGTGTGCCATTTTTTCTGTGTGTGTATGTACATTATATACAGCAATATGTATATGCTATATAAATTTAAATGCTTTTAAAATTATAAACTGATTTACATCAAAATGATGATTATGATCTCTAAGTGGTAAAATTATAGGTGACTCTGACCTTCTTTCTGCTTCCTATGGTGGTTTTATACTTCCTGTGAGGTTCTATTTCATAGTCAGTGAAGACAGGACAGCTCTATTCTGAACAAAAGAAATTAAACTAAAAACTAAAAACATAAACCAGGGTTCTATCCAGAGACTTCTTTTAATGAGGGAAGCAAATTTAGAACTCATTCAACAAAAGGATTTTCCTGCTGAGAATGCGTTTAAACCATTGTAAATAATCAGAGACAGACTGGGATAAAAGTAGTACCTACGACTCTATAGTTCAACTAATTGCTGAGGAGAAGAATCTTCCTCATTCATAGATTGGTCATAATTTTAAAAAAGGAACAAGCAAGAGGTTGAAGCAATAACACTCTGACAAAGAAATAGGAAAGACATATGACAAAAAGAATAAGACTTAAACCCACAACATACACCTCAAATACCTTGCCACGAAGCTAGTAAAGACTTTAAACAGTCCTCTTGGGTAACTGAACTTAATGAAACAATGGCCTCTAAAAATACTCAAATAGGGTGGGGGTGGTGGAAGGGGAAAAAAGGCCATCACAAAAATAAAAGTCACATTTGGCAGCAACAGAAAGGAGAGTTGAGAAAACAAAATCCAGTTCATGGAGGGCAAGCTTGAGAACATGAGCCAAACCAAAAGAGTTTAAAAGGATTAATTAGAGATAAAATTAAAATGACAGAAGATAAAAGAATTCAAATATACACTTAGTTGATGCCTCTGAAGGAGAAAACAATAAGACACAAAAAAGTATTCAAACTATAGTTCAAAAATCATTTCTTCAACAAATACTTGAATCCACCAATTCAAAGGGGACAGTATGTTTCAGTAAAAAATGAATGCAACTGATAAAACTGGGGAAGTCTCTTTCCTGGTAAAGATATTAAACTTCAAAAATAAAGAATCTATGACAAGTATAAATCAAGTAAGCTTCAACTTTCCCACAGCCACATTATAATGCCAAAAGATGGTGGGGAAATGCCAGGTCCTCGGGGGAAAAGATCTTGCACTCTGGTGATTGGTATAGTCAAAGTATTGTCCAGGCACAAAGAGGCCAACAGTAGACATCGCAAACATGGATGAATTAGGAAATATAGCCCCATGAATACTTCTTAAAGAAACTAACTTTATGCAGATGGATGGTGGTGATGTTTGCATGAAAGGAAGGAGGAAAGGGAAGGGAAGGGAAGGGAAGGGAAGGGAAGGGAAGGGAAGGGAAGGGAAGAAAAGAAATTAACTTTAGCCAATCAATAAAAGGAAGAAGCTGTGGCAAGAGTAAAGGTAGTGAATCCATTTGAATGTAGAGCTAAAATTGAACTACTGTGGCAATGGTGGTCACAGGTCAGGCCATGGACTTAATCGGCCGTGACAGTGTACAAAGGGCCATCCAGCAGGAGGGTTGGTGTGAGAGAACATGAAGGGCCAGGGGGATAAACTGATAAACGTTGTTTAAAATACACAATTCATGTAGAGTCTAAATAATACTCTGTGTATACTATTTTATGACACAAAAAGACCCACTAGAAACCTTTAGAAAACGTAAAAGGAAAGGTTAAAAAAAAGAAAAAGAGTCAGATAGGATCACATAATAAAACATGGTGTGCTGAAGGGCAAAATTTGAAACAAAGTGACACGGTAAAATTGGAAATAGAAGAGTCAACAGAGACTTGCCTGGCAGATTCAAACCCAAAGAAAGCAGGGTCATCATAGCAGCATCAGACAATGCTGAACACAAGAAAAAGTACCAAAGGATCGCAAAGAGTGGCACTTTAGAACAATGCCTACGATACACAATATAGATCTGACAGTCATGAATATTTATACACCAAATAATAACAAAATATTCTTAAACAAAAACAAGAAATACAAGTGACATTATCAGTTAAGTTTCTTTGGCTATAAACAACAAAACCAATTCTGGCTCATTTAAGACTAAAAAGAATATGCTGAATCACACAGGTGAAGATTCCAGAGCTAGAATGGTTTCAGACAAACCCTATTAGGACATCATCCTCAGGGGCTTGCTTGACGGTACCTGACAACCTCTATCTCTCACCTGAGGCAGCAGAGGGGGTAATCAGCTTCCTCAATAGTCCAAACAAAGGTCTAGACGTTCAATCCTGGGTTTTATGCTGATGTAGACACTGCCATCATGGGGATAAAATCATACACTGATGGTCTAGCTTAGCTAGTTAGCTTAGCTAGTTAGCTCAGCTAACTTGTGTGAAGAGTCAGAGAGTGAATATTTTTGACACTGCAGGACCTATGATCTCTGTCACAACTACTCACAACTACTCTGTTATTGTAGCACAAAAGTAGCCATATATAAATGAATGAGCATGGCAGTATTACCACAAAACTTTATCTATGGATGCCGAAATTGGAATTTTGTATGATTTTCACATGTCATGAAATATTATTATTCTTTTGGTTTGTTTTTTGGGGGGGTGGTTTGGGGAGTTTTTTTTTTCAACCATTTAATGATGTAAAAACCATTCTTAGGTCAAACTTAATAAACTTAATAAAATGGGTGGCATGCAGGATTTGGCCCATCATTGGTAGTTTGCCAACCTCTGCTATAGGATCCCCACAAAACTTGAGCACAGAAGACTGAGAGTAAGGGAGAAGTTGGCCCCACAAAGCAAATTAGGGTAGTGAGTGCTCAACAGCAAACACAACAAATGTTTACCCTAGTACCATGATGCTTTGTAATTTTAGTCCCGAAGGGCTTAAGGGGGTGTTGCCCTCAGAACTCAAATAATTCATCCTGATGCTAGAAGCATAACAAATGGCCCACCTTCTGCTCCTAACCCCTTTTCACTCATCATTATTATTGTCAGGAGCCAGAGCCTGTATGACTGTTTACTTTCTGCGGCATCAACAAAACAAGCAAGTCACCAGTCAGGATAGCTCTGCACATTCTGAATATGGACCACTTGGTCAGTGCCTTGTTCCCAATGTTACTGACACCAAGAAATCGTATGATTTGGGGATATTCTGCATGTTCTTTCATTTATTCCACAAGAAGCTAGTTATTGATGACAACCCATTATTCTAGGCTCTGGGGAAAAGAACAAAAAGCAGAGGAAAAAAAGGGGGAAAGCATCTGCTTTCGTGAAGCTTATTAATTAACTAAGGTAAATAGAGAAACAGAAAAATAAAACAGGGAAAGGAATGAGGGAATGTCGGGTACCATTTTAAATAGGTGGTCAAGGAAAGCCCACCATAAAGACGACATTCCAGCAAAGATTTGAAAGAGAAGAGGGAGTGAGCTCTTCCAAAAACCCAAGGAAAGAGTATTTTAAGCAAAGAGACTAGCAAGTGCAAAGGTCAAGGGGCAGGAGTGTGACTAGCGTTTAAGGAGGTTTGGATGGCTAGAACCTTGTGAATAAGGAGGCAAGTAAGAGAAGATAAAGTCAGAAAAGTAGTAGGAGAAGAAGCACAAATCACAAAGGACCTTGGAGGCCATGGTACTCTGATTTTTACTCTGAGGGTACCATAGAAGGGATGTGAGTAGACAAAACATGATTTGACTCACTCTTTTAAGTGACCGTTTCAACTCTTGTATCAAAGATTGAATTTTGAGGGGTAAGGGCAGGAGACAGGAAGACCAGCTAGGAGGCTGCTGTAATCATCTAGGTGCCTCACCGCCCCTCCCCCCCTCAAGCAGAGAACATTCCACTGGTGGAACTATAACTGTCTTCAAGCCTCCAAGTGCAGCTTATGAGAAACTAAACTATCACACAGCTTTGCAGAGCAAATGTTAATACCGTTAGCTCAGATATTCACCACCCCAAGCTGGCTCCTGTATGAGTGGACATTATCGGGGGGGACCCAGCTGACACCTCCCGGCACTGCACAAAAGGAATTGAGAGAACAGTGCCATCCGTGACCTGCTGGCTAATATTACCCTCAACCTCTGCAAATCCACAACTCCATTTATTCTAGAATATGTTCCGCCTATACTTTGGTTCAGAGGTCTCCTGCCAGCATTCACTTAAGTTCTCCACTCAGTGGCCTTTGTCACTGCTGGGCCTGAGCAAACTTAATCGCTATGAATTGTATTTGTGTTAAGAGGTAGCAGAGATGCCACCAGTATATTCTCATCATGGAGGAGTGTCCCACTTCTGTATCCAGCAGGCATTCGCCTTCTTTCAGCTAAATACTCTGAACAAATACACAGACATTAACTTCAGGCTATTTTCTTTGACCTTGCAAGAGCCTTACAGGATTTGTGGCAAGAAGGGAAAAGGCCTCCACTCCAATGGCCACACCACTGGTTCAGCAGCGCCACCTTCAGGGCTATCCTGAGAAGTGCATATCCGAGAGCCTGAAAGGGACAGTTTTTATATCCCAAACACCCATATAAATGCCAGAGAAGAGATCTGTTATTCTAGAGTAAGAGGATTCCTTGGGGCACCTGGGTGGCTCAGTGGGTTAAAGCCTCTGCCTTCAGCCCAGGTCATGATCTCAGGGTCCTGGAGTCGAGCCCCACATCAGGCTCTCTGCTCCGCGGGGAGCCTGCTTCCCTACCCCCTGACCCCCGCCTGTCTCTCTGCCTACTTGTGATCTCTCTCTCTCTCTGTCAAATAAATAAATAAAATCTTTTTTTAAAAAAATAAAAATAAAAAATAGAGTAAGAGGGTTCCAAATGGTCAAAAATGTTTGATGAATCCTGAGGCTCACAAGATAATGGCATAAAGTCTGTCCCAATTTCCTCCAAAGGGCAAAGGTTTGAATGATGCTCCACTTCCTCTGAGAATTTAAGGGCCCTGAAGTTCCTGTTTATGTGACCAGCTGCTCAACTGCCCTAAGCCCATGTTTTTAAAATAAGCTACATAATAGTATCCTGGGGGGAGAGGGTAAAAAATGCCAATGCCTAAGCTCCTCCCCAGGCAGCTGACTCGGCAATCCCCTGAGTGAGGTCCAGGCATTACTGGAGTGATGAAAATGTGCAGATAGGGTCAGCGCCTCATCCTGAGCTATCAAAACTCATTCCTTAAGTTGGGGCGAAAATCATTCAGGAAAATCTGAGGACAACACTACCAGTGTCCCTGAACCTAATTCAGTAGAAAAGCAGCCCGGGCAAGGTCTGATCTCCCTGTGGGAATGGGAGTCGTAAGCTACCAAAACTCCCTTGCAGGTTCAGAAGTACTTCCCTTTGCCTTTGCTCTCTAACACTGCAGCCAAGACAAAGCTACAAATCCAACATGCCCTGTATGCTTCCCTGCTCCAGGGGGGGGAAAAATGGTTCTGTTTCTCTTATCTGCTTCTTGAGAAGCTGCTTTGTCATCGGTGAGCTTAGAATTCTCTCTTCTTGGAACACTCCTGTCTCACATTACACTTCACTCCATTCTCTTCTTCACTTACTTTGGCGACTAACTTTTAACTGCTCAAGGCAGTAAACCCTCCCTGCTTCCGAGAGATGATCTCCTGTCTGCTGCATAGCATTTCTCTGCTCCTTGCTAGTATAGCACTCAGCACACAGTGTTACACGGCTTTTCATCAAGTCTGAGACACCATCAATTAGCAGATACGTTATTTCATGGAATAACTAAGGAACAAAACAAGCTGTCGATAAAATTGTAACAATGCTTTCTTGCAACTTACAATTTTCATTTCATACATATTGGAAGAATTCTTTGGTGTAATTTTGAGTTCTATCAACGAGCCCATGGTTTTGTTAGCGTTCCTTATTTAATCAGCTAGTAGTCTCAATCTTCTCCCCGTTGACATGCCAACAGAAACTTAAGCAGTTGCTGTTCCAACTCAGCAAAAGTTGCCTTCTTTTTTTTTTCTTTTGTTTTGTTTTCAGCAAAACTTTCTGATATTCCTGTTTGACACCTGAATGACAGCCCTGCATGATGAATGGATTGGTCACATCAACTCCTTGTTGTGAAATTTCTTTCATCTTTTCCAAGGGATCTGGCAATTTCTCCTGCCTTCAATTGAATTGCTTGGCATGTGATATTGGTATTTCTCAGACTTTATTGTGCATATGAATCACCTGAGGATCTTCTTAAAATGCAGATTCTGACTCAGTGAGTCTGGATGGGGCCTGAGACTCTGCATTTCTCACCACTAGTTCCAAGGTGATGCTGATAGTCTCGGTCCAGAGACCTCACCTGGCATGGGAAAATGACAGGCAATCCTTTGCATTATTTGTATCTCAGTCCCAACACCTTACACAATTTACCCAGCTTGTATTTTCATTTCTTAGGGTCCACCAAGCATCTTATTAATTTGCAAGAAAATAAGAAAGGGGGTCATCCCTCCAGTGATAAATATTTTATTTCACTAATACAAAAGAGATACCCCACTGCAGTGTTTCTAGCCTTTCTGCAAATGCAGTAACTTTCCAATCTAATGCTGAATTATAATATCATCTTGAAAAGCACTATAAATGGCAATTAGCTCAATGCACGGAGTAACAACAATGCATATATTGGTGAAGAGAAGACAGTAAGAACAGCTGTGATCCATTCGTACATACACAAACCAAGACTACTTAAAACTACCACTTTGCCAACAGCATTTGTGAGATGCCATCAATTGGAATGTGCAACTTGATTTCAAAGACGTACAACTGTGGGAAAACAATGCATACCTTAGCATGGATGCAGTAGTATGGTGGTCTATGTTCTTGTCTCTTTTCCCCAACTATATTGTTACTTGCATGCAGAAACCAGGAAAGCCTTTGTCCTAAGCCCAGAACTCAGTATCAGGCATGAACTGAGTGCATGCTGTGCAGATACAACCTTAACACTCTCCCAACCATGTCACTTTGGCTGGACTAGGAGTCGGTGACACACTTATTTGTAACATGCATATTTGAAATGTTCTCTGGTCATGGCTACCCAAGGTTTACTGTGAATAAACTGGGGACAACCAAGTGCTTCTCAGCTAACCCTAGCCCAGAATAGTAGCATAGATTACACTATGACTGGTTTACTCCTTCATTCCCCACTCTCCTGGCTGGCCTATATTTCATTTCTCCTTTTTTTCTGGGTGATGGTTCAAATCAAATAGAAACTTGGTGTCCCTTTAGTATGATTCACTTGGACCTTTTAGTCCATGAGCATCTCTGAGATAAGTATGTAGTCTCCCACCTTCAAAAGAAAATGAGGAAAGAATTATGTTTAACATGCTACAAAAGCATTTCATGAAACAGCATGTTCGTGAACACAGAAGCTGGAAATATATATTAAGTAAATATTGTGAGAATATCATGCAAAATCTCAGTAGCTGTAGAAAATTAGATTTTCATGATCTGATTTTTTAGCTTCCAAACCAGGATGTGTAAGACAAGCATTCAAACAAAAAAAGCCCTCCACCTAAAGCAATCTCATTGGACTAGAAATGGACATTTCATAGTCCAAAACATGAGAATTTAAATAAAGTCATTACATTTTCAGACTTGAAAGATCTTAGAAATCATGTTGTCTGAACCTCTATATGTTCATAGGGTTGGGATCTTTATACGCCTTCCCATCCTCACAATTCTAATATTCTTTATAATTTTAACATTCTTTATTCATATGAAAGCATGAAAGTATTCAACACTTGATTCACAACAATAAAACTTCTTTTTGTATATGCTTAAATCACAGTATTTTAAGTTAAATATTCCTCATTTCAAGCAAGAAAATGAAAAGAGAAGGTTCTAGCTATATTCTCTGCCCCTGTACAATAGAACTCATTAAAAAAATGCAACTAGTGACCCTAACTAGGCAGATATACAGCCAATAATCTTACTACTTAAGGATACTAAAAGTAACAATATTTCCATTAAGACCTGGGGAATGGAGAAATCAAAGAACAATACTATTTTCATGATAAGGTAATATGTTTGTAACTTTTTTCTTAAGGGTTGAGGGAAATGCTTCTATAAGTGGGAAAAAAGATCCTCAAATTTTAAGCTTTTTCTAAGCCATAATTTCAAATTTCTTTCTTTTAATATTCATATTTGTTATAAAGAAAATTGAAGTTGCTTTTAAAAATTCTTTACAGGAATCTGACTGCTTACATCAAAAAATCTTCCCCACAAGTAGTTAGATCCAGCAGCAACTTCCATCACTGATAAAACTTTTAGTATTTCTTCATTCAAGAGTACCCAAGCAGATATTTATTGCATGCAAACCTCTTTTGTATTTCTCTTGTATTATTCTGGTATGTGCAAGAATGTGCAATATCAAGCCAAAGCCTAAAAAGTGCTAATGTGCCTTTAAAAGGGTCTAATTTACGGATAAAGGAGCTTAGTTATTGAGGTTGGAAGGTGCCTGTGTTGTCTTTTCCTTTCTTTTCATATATAATTTATGTTAAGGAACCATTTTTCTAAAGTCCATACAACAGATATCCTTATAATAGTTGGCCCGTACCACAGACAGCTACAAATGTCTATCAATTGCTTTGGCCCTAACTAAGCCCTGATTCTGTTACTTACTTTCACGTCTAGCTGGGGCAGACTGGCAGATCTGTCCACTGAGTAAGTAGAAAACCAGGAAACAAAATGTTTTTCAATTCATTTATAGGAAGGACAAAAAGTCAAACTCATACTCCGTAAAAACTGGAGCTTTGGTGACCTCTTGTGGGGTAATTTACTAGTAGTTCATAATAAAGTAGTCCCAGAATGGAATCTGAGACAAGTTTTCTTTGTAGGTCCGTTACACTGACAGGCCTACTGAGACCCAATGGACCTGTTATAACCTAGAAACGCCTATCCATACACAGTTATCGATGCCATGCTAATAACTGCATTTGGCTATATATTTGAGAGAGCTTATCTATATATAGACACACATCAGGAGTGATTTAAACTATATTAAGACACTCTTGAATCTTCTATCCATGAGTAGAAGGAACACTCCAACAACCTATTCAATATTTGATGACCTTCTGCAAGGGATGAGATCACAAGGGAGTTTGGGAAGAGATTATGGATAATTAAATCTAAACTACTAGGCACAGTATAAGGGCTCAATAAATGAATTAATGGAAAACATAAATTAAAGGATCATTTTCATAGTTAATAGTTAATATTAATATCATGAGGCCTTTAATGAGGCCACATAGCTAGCAAGGAAGCATTGTTGCTTTATAGCTCTACCCTGCCTCATTTGCATAGATTTGTATATTGCGATTTGATGCCTTGTAAAAAATACATGGAAATACATGACATATATTAACTGGCATGAATGAATGATTTTGTAGAAAAAAATTTAACTGGATTTGTATTAAAAGAAATATGTCTAAATTGGGGTGAAATATTCATTCAGAAGAAAAAGAAATGCATCATTGATGGTTTGGAAATTTGTACCAACATAAAGAGTGGACAAGAGAATAAGTAAGCTTGCTAAAAACATCAGAAAATAATGAATAGGAAAAATGGCTCCCTGTTTGGTCCCACAGCATTCAAATAAAACATGCATGTTGCATTCCCTTTAGTGTCTTTTGGTCCTTTTGCTACTCTGTATCACTTATATGATAAATTACTTCTTCACAGAGAGCACTATAACAAGCAGAAATAGATTTCTGTGACTCATTGCAATCAGAGCTGGGTAATACTTTAGCTGGTTTAGCTAGAGTAAACCAGCACTCCTTCTCCATCAAAGGCATGACAAATTTGGTGTTTGATGACTCCGAATATCTCATGAGAGACAACTGATGGAGGAGATAAAGCCATTACCCCACACTTAGAAAAATATTGGAATATTACCGCCAGAAATATAATGCTGTACTTTGCTACTGAATGAGAAGTAAAACAACTAAAAGTGAATTGGATTGAAACATTAAGCAATCAGATCTAGGGCTGTGTTGGTTTGAGCATAACCACTTGGACATTCATTAGCGGCACTTCATCAGAACACATCTATGTTTCATATACCCTGGAATATCACTTTTCAGAATTCCCTCTTAAGAGTATTTTCTTAAGAATCAGATTTGCCTGGGGCGCCTGGGTGGCTCAGTCGTTCGGCACAGGTCATGATCCCAGGGTCCTGGAATCGAGCCCCGCATCAGGCTCCCTCCTCAGCAGGAAGCCTGCTTCTCCCACTACCATTCCCTCTGCTTGTGTTCCCCGTCTCAGCTGTGTTTCTCTCTGTCAAATAAATAAAGTCTTTAAAAAAAAAAAAGAATCAGATTTGCCTATAAATTCTTGATTAAGAAATCTGAAATATACATAAAGTTTCTTTTTAGTTTTTCCCTTTAGTTCCATTTTAGTTTTTGTCCTTGAAATCCAGTCAGGTTATCAGTCTTATGACTCGGAATGTATTAAGTGGGAATCTGAAATGTAAATATTTTAGAAGATGGGTCAAGAGAAATAAAGGCAAATGAATATACATTGAAAAACTAAGAACCAGCTGATCTGACATAGTGTCCAGATATTAACAATATTTCCTTTGTTTACACTTGGTTCAAAAGCTGATCGTTTGTTTAGGACATTATGCTTTGATTACAAACCACTGGAAACTATACATGAAACAACATTTTCTATTTTACAAAAACTGTATTACAATCTTGCAAGTACCGGTCTGTTAATAATTATAGCTAGGTTTTAGAATTAAGGTGTAAGAAAAATAACAACTGATATCCCATTAATTCAAAGGATCATAAGAGACTGCTATAAACAACTAAGAACCAACAAAATGGACAACTGAGAAGAAATGGAAAAATTCTTAGAAACATACAACTTACAAAAACTGAATCAGGAAGAAGTAAAAAAAATCTAAAGAGACCAACTAAGAAGACTGAATTATCAATCAAAAATCACCCAACAAAGAAAAGCCCAGAACCAGATGGCTCCAATGGTGAATTTCACGAAATATTTGAATTAACATCAATCCTTCTCAAATTCTTCCAAAAATCAAAGAGAAGGGAACACTCCCAAATTCATTTTACTACGACAAGATTATCCTGATACCAAAACCAGAAAAGGACACAAATAGGGGAAACAACAAAACAAAACAAAAAATAAACAACAACAAAAAAAGAATCACAACTGTAAACCAATATTCCTGATGAATATAAAGGCAAAATATTTTCAGTAAAATACTAGCAAACAGAATTCAGCAGCACATTAAAAGAATTATTCACCACAATTAAGTGGAATTTATCCTTGAGATGCAAGCATAGTTCATCATATACAAATCAATGCAATGCATCATGTTAATAGAATGAAGAAAAGACCATGCTCACCTTGACAAATGCAGAAAAAAGTCTGTGTTAAATTCAACATCTGCTCGTGATAAAAACTCCTTTTTTTTTTTAAAGATTTTATTTATTTGACAGAGAGAAACATAGCCAGAGAGGGAACACAAGCAGAGGGAATGGTAGCGGGAGAAGCAGGCTTCTTGCCGAGCAGGGAGCCTGATGCGGGGCTCGATCCCAGGACCCTGGGATCATGACCTGAGCCGAAGGCAGACGCTTAATGACTGAGCCACCCTGGCGCCCCTCGTGATAAAAACTCTTAACTTAGGCATAGATAAAAACTCTTAAATTAGGCATAGAAGGGACATATTTCAATCTAATAAAGGCCATATATGACAAGCCCACAGCTAACATCATACTCAATGGTGAAAGGATGAAAGTTTTTCCTCTAAAATCAGGAACAAGCTAAGGGTGACCACTATTATCACTCCTATTCAACATAGTCCTGGAAGTCTTAGCTGAGCAATCAGGCAAGCAAAAGAAATAAAAGGTATTAGAATTGGATAGGAGGAAGTAAAATTGTTTTTATTTGCAGATGATATGATTTTATACAGAGAAAATCCTAAAGACTCAATCAAAAAACTGTTAAATCTAATCAATGAGTTTGGTAAAGTTGTAGCATATATAATTAATATACAAAATCGGCAACATTTCTATACACTGGAAACAAAAATTTCTGAAAGAGAAATAAAGAAACAGATCCCATTTGTAATAACATCAAAAATAATAAAATTGGGGGGAATAAAGTTAACTAAGGAGTTAGAATATCTGTAACAGTAAAAAGCAAAAGACACTGGCGAAAGAAATTGAGGAAGACACAAACAAGGGATAGGTATTTTGTATCCATGGATTGGAAGAATTAATATTACAAGATTCAGTTGATATCGTACAATGGCAGGGACGCCTGGGTGGCTCAGTGGGTTAAAGCCTCTGCCTTTGGCTCGGGTCATGATCTCAGGGTTCTGGGATCGAGCCCGAGCCTGCTTCCCCCTCTCTCTGCCTGCCTCTCTGCCTACTTGTGATCTCTCTCTCTGTGTGTCAAATAAATAAATAAATTCTAAAAAAAAAAAAAAAAAAAAAAGATTCCAATGGCATTTTTTTAGAGAAGTCGGAAAAAACACTCCTAAAATTTATATGGAACCCCAGAAGACCCCCAAATAGCCAAGAAAAATCCTTTAAAAGAAGAACAAGACAGGAGATAAGACATTTCCTAATTTCAAGCTATACTATAAAGCTATAGCCATTAAAACAGTATGGTACTGGCATAAAAACGAGCAGACCAACAGACCAGAACTGAGGGCACAGAAATAAATCTAAGCATGTATGGTCAATAAGTATTTGACAAGGGAGCCAAGAATGCTAGATGGAGAAAGGACAGTCTCTTCAGTAACTGGAGTTGGGATAATTGGATATTCACATGCAAAAGAATGAAACTAGACCCATATCTTACACCTCTCACAAAAAATTAATTAAAAATGGATTAAATAAAAATATAAGACCTGAAACCATGAAACTCCTAGAAGAAAACACAGGAACAAAGCTCCCTGACATGGATCTTTGCATCCCACTTCAAACACTTTATTTCTATTCCCACATTTTCTTCCTAAGTCTCACTGTAGAGATGAGTAATGTTTTATCATGTTGATGTGACATTTATTAATCATGTTTTATGTTAGTATGAGTTGATTGTAATTTATTTGCTATCGAATACAAAGCTGCTATGCCCCAATATAAAAGTTTTGGAAGGCTTTGTTACTACCAATAGTTTGTGCTATATCTCTTTTGAAACAGTTTAGGAGCTCTCAGGGTCCCAGCAAAAAAAAAAAAAAAAGAAGATGGCACATTACAAAGGGTTTTATTCAAGACAGTTTAATGAAAGGACTGTTTACCAATGCGTACTAAATGTACCAACAAAGGTAAGTTAAGTACACAGAGGCTAGCAAAAGTAAGACACCATCACCAAGCCATTAAACCTGAAGTGCAAAGAAAGGGAGCCTGGTAAGAAGCGGTACTGTGGACATGGGTTGCCTGGTGATGAGCTGTGATGTTGAAGGAAAATAGCCATGAAGGGGCGCCCGGGTGGCTCAGTGGGTTAAAGCCTCTGCCTTTGGCTCAGGTCATGATCTCAGGGTCCTGGGATGGAGCTGCTCAGCAGGGAGCCTGCTTTTCCCCACTTGTGATCTCTCAGATAGATTAGATAGATAGATAGATAGATAGATAGATAGATAGATAGATAGATAGATAGATAGATAGATAAAGAAAATACCCATGGCTAGGACTATGATGATTGGTAAGGGTGGGATAAATACTCCTACCTTTCTCCCTTCCTGCCTTCCCATCACCTGCTAGGTGGCCATTGGCTGAGCCCAGCTGGAAGCCAGGGAGGGGATGTGGGTATAGGGAAGGTACCCAGTGATACAGAGGTCACTCCTGGGACACAGAGAATGTATCTACCTACGGAGGTGGGATGGTAGACAGAAAATAACTACTGTAGAAGGCCTATATTTTATTAATTCAAAAGCTGAAGAAGCACAATATTCAAATATTTAAAATTTCAATTTTTTTCTCAGCACTCTCTGCTCTCTCTCCTGTTTTATTTTACTCCATGGGACTTATTACCCTTTAACATATTTTATAATGTAATACTTTATTTTAGTTACTTTCTGTCACTCTCACAAGAAAGCAAGCTCTTTGAAGGCAAGAATTTTGCCTGTTTTCTCCACTGCTGTGATGGCCTTATATATTTGTTGAATGAATGAGTGTATTAAGTGTCCCTAGCAAACCAGAGAAGAAATCTTTATACAGGACTCTTCAAAAATATAAATTACTGAAGATATAAGAGATTTACTCTGAATGTTTAAATGTTGTAATGTGGCTTTTTAAAGCAAGGAACATATGCTCTAAATGATTTTCAAATATTCCATAATAGTCACAATAAATAAAGGAAATCAAATTTAATACAGCATATGAAAAATCCCTAATAATGCATATTTACTAATGTGCATTAGTAAAATGAATATAGTGTTTTCTTATTTAAAACTAATAGCATTAATGTAATGGCAAAAAGACGTAAATAAATAAATGCTTTATGCAAGTTAATTGTCCTTTAGAACAGCATATCTCTGAATTCAAAGTCAGGACACTAAACCACACTTTTAATGCTGTTGCTTTTCTGTGTAAACTTAGAGGTGCTGTTTACTCATATTCTTCATTAAGGTTAAAGCTTTGAGAGACTAATGGTCCCAGCATGAAGCAGATGTGTAATGCATATTCAGTCCCTTCTATGTGATAATCACTGTAGCAGCATCACATCCATAAGTTATGGCAGACTGACATTAACTGATGTGCTCCCCCTTCCCCCCAACCTCACCCCCATCCCCAGACACTAGAATTTAAGTTCCATAAGAATAAAGACCTTATTTTTCTTGTTCCCCACTGTATTTCCAACTACTGCACTAGCGCTTGGCACATAGTAGATGCTCATTAAATATTTTTTGGAATGAATGTTTGTACTCCTCAGCAGCAAAACTATAGCAAAGAATTTATAGGCCATTTTGTTTATATAAGAATAGCAACAGATGGTCTTCCCTTTCAATGAGCTTACAAGGAAAATAAGACATCCTTGTGTAAGAGACACAAGCAAAATGCTATTGGAGCAAAGGAAGCTGAGTCAGCTTACTTCGCTCAGGATGCCCAGCTCCCCACCTGGTAGCTATTTGTCGTTAGGCACAAACTTCTTGTAGTATCAGCTACAGTGACATTAAAATAAAGTCATAACGCCACACACTTCATAGGGTTCTTGGGAGAATTAAATGAAATAAAGCATATAATGAGCTTAGCAAAATATCAACATATAGCAAAACTCGCTAAATGCCAATTATTAGTGCCTATAGTTCCTGCTAAAAAGTCCTGTGATTTAATTAACTGCTATAAATTGTGTTTTACAAAAAGTTGAAAAAATATTTGCTGGTATAAGGAAAAAACTGTACATTAAGCTGACGGACCAAACAGGCAAGGGAACTCCAGTCCCTATCTCCGAGCCCTTCCGGTTCTTCTTTCCTACCGTTTCCCGTGCGAGCCAAAATACCAAGTATGCACAGGTAGGAGGGTATAAATTACCCTCCCTGCTTATGCTCAGGGCTCGGACCTTTGGAGAATGGTCTCCTCTGGGCCCACCGGTGTTTTATAAATCTCCAATCCTTCTTAGTCTCCAAGTGCAGCTTGGTTTTTCCGCCAGGATCCAGTCCAGGTTCTGCAACAGTATTACCTCTGATAATTAGAGCTCATTTTTATCTAGCTAATTAGTTTTAGTGGACAAAGAGTAACATGCATCTCAACTTCATGGCATATGCTTCAGACAAGAAAATTATTATTCATGAATTAACATTATTGAATAAAAGTGATTATATAGGAATGAGCAACTTTCTCAACCAACTTCTAATCATCCAAATTATGGGGAAACAGGGCTTTTATTAAAAATGGAGAATTGTTAATGAAACTAGGAACCTCTGCTAATCTGTGGAAGTTATCTTTAACCATTAGAGTTTAGCTCACTCACATGTAGAAATGTCGTTTGTGTAGTATCTTTTACCACTTACTTGTTTCTGGCATTATTCAAGACTATATGCCTTCCTCCACAAGGTACCTATGCTTTGATCTGTAAAATACTATCTTTAACTACAAATGCCTGGGTCCGAAGGTCTTATAGAGCAAAGTACTGTAAAGAATATGTTGAAATAGTCAGAATTATCTAAGTATTGGATCATTTATTAGTACTTGAGCAAGATTATCTCCTGGACAGTGAGTTATGCAGGTTTTTAGGTTCACAGATGTAACCTTTTTATGTATAAAGTCAAGGACTGATATTTCTAATTCAAACATCACACAGATATGCAAAATCATGAAAGAGACTTACCTAGTACATCCAACACTTCAATCTGTTTTCCACTAATAAGTATTTGAAAAACAAAAGCCTCCAAATCCTAACTGTTCAAGTATGTAATTAAAATTCAACATGAGGGGATGCCTGGATGGCTCAGTCCTTAAGTGTCTGCCTTTGGCTCAGATCATGATTCCAGGGTCCTAGGATCAAGTCCTGCATCGGGCTCCCTGCTCAACGGGTAGCCTACTTCTCCCTCTCCCACTCCCCCTGCTTGTGGTCTCTCTCTCTCTCTCTCTCTCTCTCTCTCTCTCTCTCTGTGTCAAATAAATAATCTTTTAAAAATAAAAATAAAAAAATAAATTAAAATTCAGCATGAGAAACCTTCTGAAAGAAGTTTGATAGTGAGACACTTGGCTGAGTTTTTATGTAGACACACACAAATTCTGTCTCTGCATTTATCTACTCTACAGCAAGGGTATTAGAATATGTAAACATATGTTACAACTGCTAGAACTCTGCAACAATATTGTAATCTGAAAAGTCAATGCTGATTTATTCCAGACATCATTTGACAGAAATGGTACATCAAAAAGAAGTAAAATATGAGATTCTCATTGCAAATAAGGTTCACATATACTTTCAAAGAAAAAGAATGAGAAAAGAGAGCATCTTTAAATGTCTTCAAGATTAATGCCAGGACACTCTGAACCGGCCATGTCACAGAACAGCAGAAGAATGTGTAACTTGACTACTCTCTTCACATACATATGCTGTAGTTCTAAGAGACAGTTTTCATTTGGGCCTATTTATTCAGGCAGTATTATATTCCCAACAATAATAATGTTTATTTCTTCATTCTGTTTAAATCAGGTTTAAGCACCCAGCTGTAGCATGCTGAATTTTTAAGAAACAAAGTCAGTCCGGTTTCATGAGTTTGGGCTTTTTATTCCATATTTGAATTTATTTTTCCTGGAAAGGAAAAATAGTTATAGCAGCACCTGGTATGGTGCCATGAACACAGTGGACATTTAATAAATATTTATCCCTGCTGAAGTTGAAAGGAACACTGATCTGCACTCTGCCTGATATGCTGGGAAGAACCATAGTACTTGTGAAAAGCACAAACATTTGGTGAGGCATGTGAATCTTGGGCAATTTTTGAAAATGATTATTTTGTAGGTGGTCTAATTTACTACAGAAAGGATAAAATGTTACCTATAACTATGATTAAGAGTCATTAAAGTCTAAAGAACTGTTTAGAAAAGCAGACTCTACGGAATGCTGAAAAATCTTACTCTTTGTATTGCGATCTGATGGCCTTCGCAGCAGATGAATTCAGAAGAGAACCCCAGCTGCACACCGGCAGGATAGAGAGAGGGAAACCAAATGGGGACAGGCCAGCCTGATGACTACGGCTCTAAAATTTGCCCCAATTTCAGCTTCTAAGGGGACATGTGAAACTTTAGTCCAGGCCAGCTTAATGCTAATAGTCATCATCTTAAATACGGCAGGTGAGAGCGTGTCACCAAAAATTGGTTAAATGGAAATGCTACTATCCAATAGAGGACAGTTTTATGTTTGGAGACAGAGTGGTTATCTGGGTTATAAGAGGGCCAGAGCCAAGGTACTGCAGATGAGAGAACACTGGGATAGGATCCAGACCCCCCAAGACTAGTCCGCTTTCCAGGCCCAGACAGTTTGGCCAGGGCTTGGGGCTGAAATCCATTACCAGCAGAGAATGAAGTCCAAACAGAGAATAGAGGCAAGGCATACAGTGGGGTTGGAATTGGGACCAAGGAGCTTAATACCGGTAGCCACATTGTCGTTTATACAGGCTCACTCAACAGCAAGCATAGGGCAATAGATAAGTTCCAGACACTGTTTCCTGATAGGAATGAAACTCCTTGACAACCTGTCAAGCTTGAGTCTCATTTGAGTAACCATTTGATGATGTTGTGTCTATAGGTTGATGTTAAAGTCATATCTGCTTCTTGGGCAGGACTATACAAGAAATGTCAGTTTGAAGTATTTGATTTTTATTTTGGAAAAAACTTTAAACCCAAACCTAATTAAAATTGACTTTCACTTATATTCTAGAACATCAGCTCCACAAAAAGCCTCCTGGTCTCTTTGTTCACTGAAGTTTGCCATATGCCTAACTGGCCCTCAGTTAACATTCAATAGGTATTTGTCAGGTTAAGGAATGAATTAGCCGAATACTAAGTGCCGTACAAATGATCTGAAAGCTTCAATGTATGACCCGACAGAGACCCTTATCTCCTGTAGCAGCAGAGCTGGAACTGCTGAAAACCAAGCACACAACTTTCTACTGCAACTGACTGAACTACAAAGCAGGTTGAACTACCAGCTTTGGGGGGTGTCTACTGTTAAAGTGAGGGTACTGACTGGGAAAGGACGGGATCCTGAAAGCTGGAATGTCAGAGGACTCTGATGATGCTGGGGCCATCGTGCCCCTAAATTCAGATGAGTCTCCTTTGCCAGGGGAAGCAGACCCTCCGCCCAAAATGAATGTGGCCTTTCCACTCCCTTGAGAAGAAAACTCTCCACCCCTGCCTGAGGGGATTAGTCCTGACTGAGAACTCTCATGGCCTCTCCTGAAGCACTTGCCATGCAATACCAACCAGTGGTAGGACGAACCACTACCACCCCTCTTTGCTTCCAGACTTAAGACTTGACTCAAACCTCAAAAGGTCCCTAAAACTGAGGTACAAAGTGTGACCGACCCACAAAAGGTGTGCTACACTCCTGCAAAATATTTAAACATTCTAATTTATATTAACAGAAATCGGGAAAACATGTATAGAAATAGATATTGAGGGTGTGGGATAATAGTGGAAGGAACATAAAACTGGGTAAGGCTGAATTTATTAATGTGGGCTCACTAAGCAGAAATTCTGTACTGAATGTTGCAGCTCGGGGAGTTTGAAAAGGCTCTAACAGTTTCTTTGGTTGGTTGCCTGAAACATGGACCAAATGGTGACCCATAGTGAGCAAGGTGGAAATGCTGAACATGCCTTAGTTTAATGTGGAAGAAGGGTCTCAAAGACTTGGGAAGATGGAAATATTAGAGTGGACTTATCTTTTAAGACTTCCTCACTCACTCACTCACTCACTCCAGAATATATACCTTTCATCAAGACTATGAGAAACAAATTTGTGAGCGGAGCCCAGCATCCTTGAAGAGCTGTGATCACTCTTCTCTGGAGACCAGACCATACAGTAGGGAAGGCAGTCATTGAATTGGGAAACTTAAATGTACAAGAGTTAAGTGGATCCTGGTGTGTGTGGCAGTGAAATGAGCACACTCAACTGTCAAAGGCATTGTGGGCATGGTTACTGTAGCAGGGAGCAACGTCAAAGTAATAGTCAGAATAGTCCGACTCACAAGACCTATGGCACTGGCTAGCTAGCTCATCACAGTGTTCCTATAAGTGAAATAAATAGGTAGTCTACTAAAATCTTACATGACCAGTGTAAGCAAAAAAGTTCTAAATCAATTGAATAAAAGTCTTAATAGAACCATAAAAACAGAGAGCCATGGTCTCCCAATCATTTCCCAGATTTGAACCAGTTTACAGACCTAGAACCCCTTGAATGAAAGAGAGGCCAAATTTCCTTGAGAAAGGACCTCACTATAATGCCAAAAATGTATACTATTAATCTTTCCCCTAGTCTTTCCTGCAGGGATCTAGGGCTCTTTACCAGAGGATCTGTGCACTGGGGAAAAGGAATTAATCAGATTTTTCAGGGATTACTGGACCCTGGCTCTGAACTGACACTAATTCCAGGAGACCCCAAATGTCACTACGGTCACCAGCCAAAGTAAAGGCCTACAAAATTCAGATGGTCAATGGAGTTTCAGCACAGGTGTAGCTCACAGTAGGCCCAGCGGGCCAACCAAACCCAGGGGGCCAACCAAAATAACCCAGTTTTGGAACTCACAATTAGAATAGACATACTCAACAGCTGGCAGAATTCCCATGTTAGTTTCTTGACTTGTAGAGTTGAGGTTGTTATGGTGGGAAAGGCCAAGGGGAAGCCACTGAAACTGCCTTTACCTAAGAAAATAGGAAACCAACAGCAACACATTCCTAGAGGGACTGCAGAAATCTGTGCTCCCATCAAGGATTTAAAAAATTCAGAGATAATGAGTCCCATCACATCCTCTTCAACAAGCCTATTTGACTTTACCAAAAAATGGATGGATTTTGGAGAAAAACAGTGGACTACTACCAGTTTAAGGATGCGGTGACTTCAATTGCAGCTGCTATACCGGATGTGGTTTTGCTGCTTGAGCAAATTAACACATCCCCTAGTATCTAATGTGCAGCCATTGATCTGGCAAAAGCCTTTTCCCCATCTCCATCACTTATGCCCACCAGAAGTAGTTTGCTTTCAGCTGGCAAAGCCAGTGAGAGATCTTCACTATTCTACCTCAGGAGTATATCAACTCTCCAGCCCTATGTCATAATTTAGTTCAGAGAGATCTTGATCACCTTTCCCTCCACAAGAAATCACACTGGTCTATTACACTGATGATAGGAGACTGATTAGATCTGGCAAGCAGTACTCTAAACTGATTGGGCAGACATTTGTGTGTCAGTGGGTAAGAAATAAATCTGACAAAAACTGAGGGGTCCAGTGGTGTGGGGCATGTCAACATATCCCATCCAACATGAAAAATAAGTTGCTGCATCTAGCCCCTCCTACAATCAGAAAAAGAGGCACAACACTTAGAGGACCTCTTCATATTTGGAGGCAACATATTCCTCATTAGGGCGCGCTACTCCAGCCCATTTACCAAGTAACCTGAAGAGCTGCTGGTTTTGAGCAGGGCTCAGAATAAAAGAAGGCTCTGTGACATATCCAGGCTGCCATGCAAGCCGCTCTGCTCCTTGGGCCATCCATGTTATCTGGCAGATAGAGATCCTGTTTGAAGCCTCTGGCAGGCCCCAATCGGTAAATTACAGTGTAGACTCTACGGTTTTGAGAAGAAGCCCTGCCATCTTCCATAGATAACTACTCTCTTCTAAGAAATGCTCTTTGACTTACACTGGGACTTATTAGAGATGGAATGCTTAATCATGGGCCACCAGGTTACTAAGCAACCCCATTGCCCATCATGAGCTGGATATTATCTTCCCCATCAAGCCGTAGAGTTGTGTGTACACATCAGGACTCCATCATCAAAAGGAACTCGTATATACATGACTGAGTCCAAGCAGGCTCTGTGGCATAAATACGTTATATGAAGAAGTGGCTCAGATACCATGGTCCTTACTCCTGCTACACTGCTTTCTCTCTCCCAGGTTGCACCTATGTCCTCACAAGGAATTCCCTGTGTTCAACTGACAGAGGAAGAGAAGACTCAGGTCTCCTTTACAGATGATTATACACGATATGCAGGCACCACCCAAAAGTGGATAGGAGCAACACTACAGCCCCTTTCTGGGACATCCTTGAAGGACAGTGGTAAAGGGAAATTGTCCTAGTGAACAAAATTTTAGGCAGTGTACCTATTTGTGCACTTTGCTTGGAAGAAAAAATTGTCAGGTATGCAATTATCTATTGATTCATGAGCTGCTGCCAGTGGTTTGACCGGATGGTCAGGGACATGAAAACAAGATTGGAAAACTGGTGACAAAGAAATTTGGGGAAGAAATACATGACTATATCTTGGTATATGGGCAAATAACATGAAGATATTTGGGAATGCTTCATGTGATGCTCATACAAGAGTGACCCAGCCGAGGAAAATTTTAATAATAGATACCTATTCTGTAGATCCTGTCAGCCTCTTTCCCCAGCCAACCCCTGTCAGCACCCAATGGGCTCATGAATAAAATGGCTATAGCTCACAGGGATGGATGTATGGGCTCAGCAACACAGACTTCCATTCACCAAGGCTGACCTGCCTATGGCCATAACAGAGTGCCCAACCTGCCAGCAGCAGAAACCAAACTGAGTCCCTGATATCACATCATTGCCTGGAGTAATCATCCAGCTATCTGGTAGCAGGTTGATTGCATGGGATCCCTTCCATCATAGAAGGGGCAGAGTTTTGTTTTACGGGAATAGACAATTACTCTGGATATTGATTTGCCTTCCTTTAATGCAATGCTTCTGCCAAAACTACCATCTGTGGACTTCCAGAATGTCTTATCCACTGTCACTGTATTCCACACAACACTGCTTCTGATTAAGGAACTCACTTCACAGTAAAGGAGGTGTGGCGATGGGCCCAGGTTCACAGAATTTCCCAGTCTCACTATGTTCTCCACCATCTAGAAGCAACTGACTTGATAGAACAGTAGAACAGCCTTTTGAGGACTTAGTTATAGCACCAGTTAGATGCCAGTACCTTGCAGGGCTGTAATAAGGTTTTCCAGAAGGCTGTGTATGCTCTGAATCAGTGTTCAATAATGATGTTATTTCTTCCATAACCAAAACCCATGGGTTCAGAAATCAAGGGATGGAAATGAGAGTAGCAGCATTCACTATTACTCTTAATAACTCACTACCAAAATTTTTGCTTCCTGTTCTTGCAACTTTATGTCTGCTGGCCTAGAGGTCTTAGTTCCAAAGTAAGAAAAGCTTTCACCAGGAGACACAACAAAGATTCCATTGAACTAGAAGTTAAGACTGCCACCTAGCCACTTTGGACTCCTTATGTCTCTGAAGCAACAAAGAAGGGACTGTGCTGTTTCAGATGAATGACTCTGACTGCTAATAAGATATTGGACTGCTACTCCACAATGGAGGGTGGAAAGAGTATGTCTGGAATAGGAAAATCCCTTCCATGGAAAGTATTCCCATGCTTTGTGATTAAGGCCAAGAGAAAACTATAAAAATGCAATCCAGGCAGAACTACTAATAGCACAGACCCTTCAAGAACAAATGTTTTGGTCACTTCATCAAGTAAACAACTATGACCAGCTAAGGTGCTTGATGAAGACAAAGAGAATACAGAAAGGGTAGTAGAAGAAGACAGTTATAAACACCAACTACAACTATATGACCAGTTACAGAAATAAGCACTATAATTGTCATGAGTTTGTTCTTATTTTGTTGAGAATATGTGTGCGCGTGTATTAGTGTGTATGTGTGTATCTCTATTTTATTCCCTCTCTTATCCCTCTATTATGTAACATAAAATGTATTGACTTTATATCATACTTGAGGATTGCTCATTGTACATCATAGTATTTAAGTTACAGTTTATCAAGAAGAATAGTAAACAGCACTCAAGGACTTCACCTCCTAGAAAAGGGGGCATTTTCAGTTATATGCAGGTTAGTTGTATTGTCTTAAATGAAATTATGCTTGTTATTGTCTTCCATTTGGAGAGTAAGTATGGTTTAAAGAGATGCTTATAGGTGACAAGTTGATAAGGGTGAACTTGTGATGATTAATTTTAAGTGTCAACTTAATTGACACACATATATATATATAAATTGATATTTGGTAATTTGGGTCTCTATGAAGGTGTTTTTGGATGAGTTCAACCTTTAAATCGAGAGACTGAGTGAAGTAGATTGCCTTCTTTAATGTGGGTGGGCCTCATCCAATCAATCAAAAGCCTAAATAGAACTGAAAGGCTGAAGCTCAAGAAAATAAGAGGGAATTATTCCTGCCTGACTGGCATTGAGATGGCCCACCAGCTTTCTCCTGCCATCAGACTCAGATTCAAAAACATCAGCTCTTTGGGGTCTGTAGCTCGCCGTCCTTTGTGCTAATAATACACCATCAACCCTCCTGGGTTTTGGGCCTTTGGACTCGAACTGGAACTCGAACTATGCCATTAGCTCTCCTACGTCCCCAGCTCACTGACAGCAGATTTTGGAACTTGTTGGCCTTCATAATCACATGGATTATGTGATTATAAGCCAATTCCTTATTTAAAAAAAAAGAATATATATATATACACATATATGTGTGTATATGTATTGTACAATCTCAGATATATCCTATTTGTTCCGTTTCTTTGTAGAATCCCAATACATGGAGTTACAGGTCTCGTTAATTCAGTAGCACAGAAGTATTAGGGAGAAGATTCTTTCACCTTCTCAGTCTGCCATCTTAGCATCCTGCTTATCATCTTATGCTGGTTCCTCTCATGGCCCCAGTGGCTGCAGCAGCTGTGGACATCACATCTTCATCCAGCCACACTGAGAATCAGAATAATGTTATTGTTTTTTTTAATATGTTTCTTTTTAAAAGCAAGCCTTGGGGAGAAATAACCCCAGGATATTTCCCCTCATCAAAAGATGAAATGAAAATTGGCCAGGAAGATCACATGCCTCTCCTTAATCCAGTCTTTAGAGAACAGAATAAAATTACAATGATTGGCTAAGAGTCGTCAGATTTATCCCTTGAGACAAGGGAACTGAGTCACTTTCCCTGAGCCAATGGCTACCCAGCAGGTGAACAACTAAACAAGTTTTAACAGCAAGAAAGAAGGGGGAAATAAACTTGAAAGCAAATACCAGGACCTGCTCTAAGTATCCTGCCCTAGAATAGCTCTCCATTTCCATGTAGATGGGAAGCCTGAAATCTCCTAATGGTGCTGAACCTCAAAATCAGATTTTCCCACTAAGTGATTAGAGCTATCTAACCAAAGCCCAGGTCTCCACCCACCCCTTCAAGACTGAAGCACTCACTCCAACAGCTGTTGGCACTACTAGCACCTTCACCATTTTTTTTAAGGTTTTATTTATTTATTTGATAGAGGGAGAGAGAGAGAGAGAGAGGGGTCACAAGTAGGCAAAGAGGCAGGCAGAGAGAGAGGGGAAGCAGGCTCCCTGCCAAGCAGAGAGCCCGATGCGGGGCTCGATCCCAGGACCCTGAGATCATGACCTGAGCTGAAGGCAGAGGCTTTAACCCACTGAGCCACCCAGGCGCCCCAGCACCTTCAGCTTTTATCTGATTCCCCTGACTTGAGCTGAAGAAAGAACCCTCATTCATCAGGTTGCCCTGGGGTGGAAATAGAAGACTGGCCCATCCAGGAAAATAAAGGTGCAGCTGGCTCCCTTTGCCTCAGTGCCGAGGTCATCCCAGACTTCCCTGTCGCATTGGTTGAGGTCTTTATTACAACAACATTCTACTTCAATCTCTCCTTTCACCCAATCCTGCTTTCTTCACTTACCTCCTTCCACCCCACCCTCAGGTATAGGAGGCCAAGAGCCGTCCCAAATAAACTTCCCGTATATCAATCTCAGAGTCTGTTTTAGGGAAAATCCAACCGGCTTAGGAGAAGACCACAGAGGGAACTGGACCATAGTGGATGGGATATTCAGTATGTTCCACTAGTGGAGACTGTGTTCTGACATCTCCAGAGCAGGAATTGTAGCTGTGGTGAAATATATTACAACGTCTGTAACTTCTGTTTGTTTTATTTGGTATAAAAAGTTCAAATTTAAGATCAGATTTTTCCTAATCTAATTTCCAACATATCTCTATATGTAGAGATATATTTTTAAAAATAAATAAAATCTAAAAAAAAACACACAAGTAGATTTCTAAAGAAAAGCTTTAACCAAAGGATTTGCAAATGCTATTATTTTCTCCCCTTGTGCTGATACCTTTCATAAAAAGACACGGCCACTTTCGTATAAATTGCTTTAAAAACAGCGATAGAGATACATTAGATTCACCTGTCCCCATGAGAAGGCAACATCATTACGAGGCAGGGCCTAGGATTTCAGAACCTATTTGGAGATTTTTCAAAAGGTCTCCCATAAATAACACCTAAAATGTACCAGGCGCAGTCTTGGAGATACAAAAAGGGTAAGATATATTGCCTTAAGGAGTTTATACCCTAGTGGAGTAGACAGAGAAGTGGAAAACGTAGTGTGAAAAATGCATGAAGGTGGGGCACCTGGGTGGCTCAGTCGTTAGGTGTCTGCCTTCGGCTCGGGTCGTGATCCCGGGGTCCTGGGATCGATCCCCACATCGGGCTCCCTGCTCAGCGGGAGGCCTGCTTCTCCTGCTACCATTCCCTCGGCTTGTATTCCCTCTCTCGCTGTATTTCTCTGTCAAATAAATAAAATCTTTAAAAAAAAAATGCATGAAGGTATTATGAGATGACCAGGTATGTCACCTCGTTCAGCCTACAGAATAGAAGCGGCTTACCAGAAGTAAGTCAGAAGTGCACTTAGCAAAAGGGACGCTCGCCAGGAGAAAAGGAGTTCCTGGAAGAGAGGAACCCATGCATAGGCCCACATATAAGACCAAACAGGAATCATTCTAAAAGCTGAAAGTATTAGTCCCACATTCCCAGGATCCAGAAACAGTGCCTGACAAATGCTGAATCCTCAATCAGTACTTGCTAAAGAGAAGAATGAATAAATGGAGGAGATGCACTCAGTTGACACATCAAGTATAAGGAAGGAAAAGAAAGAGGTTAAGAAATGATGTTCGGGCACCTGGGTGGCTCAGTCGTTGAGCGTCTGCCTTCGGCCCAGGTCAGATCCCAGAGTCCTGGGATCGAGCCCCATATCAGGCTCTCTGCTCTGCAGGAAGCCTGCTTCTCCCGCGGCCATTCCCTCTGCTTGTGTTCCCTCTCTCGCTGTGTTTCTCTGTCAATAAATAAAATCTTTAAAAAAAAAAAAAAAAGAAATGATGTTGGAAGGATACATAGGTATCAGATCATGAGAAGTCTTCCTAAGATGTCAACTTGAAGAGTTTAAACTTTATTCTATAAGGTAGAAAAAAATTTAAAAATTCAATCATGGTGGCCATGGGCAGAGTTGTTGGCAGTCATGCCCAGAACAGATTTAGAGGCACAACTGAGGAAGGTAGGTGGGTAAAGAGACCATCACAGGAATCCAGGCAAGAAGGAGCAGGGGCTTGAGAAAAGGTGACAGAAAGAGATAAATCTAAAAATCAATGAATCATGGTGATATTTTCAAAATACTATGAACAAGACTTGGGTAACATTTTCGATGTGGTTTTGGTGAGATACAAACACGTTTGCTTTGGAAAATCTTAGGAATTTTACCGGCCATTTAGTATCCACCAAACAATGTGAGTTATTCAGTTGTCCTAACCGATCCTATCTCTAAAAGAGAAACCTTCACCACGTCATTATAATCCCCAATAGTACCATATGTTCTCTGGTTTTCTCTGTTCTAACCCCTTCCATTCCCAAGGTAACCCGTGTAATAAATGTAAAAGAAAGATTTCTGGTGTCTGTATTTTTCAGGGCCCCCTTTTTTTTTTTTTTTTGATGCTTCAAAAAGTAGACCTTGGCACCAAATTTTAATTACTCTGAAGAAATAACAAGTCAACTAAACATTATCAAGGGAGAAAGATATATTTTGTAACTTTCCTAATCTATACTCTTCTTCAAGGGAAGCCATAGCTAAACCCAAACTAAGATATTTATAGACCTTAATAATGTTCCCAAGAATGATAAGCTGGGATTTACAAAAGCAACAGGAAGGCCAGGCTGGCTGCTCAATGTTATGCCACCTCGAAGAGATGATCACAGATAGTAAAGACAATGGAAGGGAAAAAAGTAAAAGTTTGGTTCTCTTCCAAGTTCACTCCAGTTGTCTGCTTTCAATATTAGATCTTCTTGAGAGTAATACCAGCCCTCTATAGTCAGTCTCAGGAATCTGCAAACTTAATTTTTTGATACTCCTACATAATGCCATTCATCAATACGTTTGAGATGGAGCAGAAGACAATAACTTCAAAAACAGGTATGATACGAGCTAGAATAAAGCACCACCATAATTTTAGTCACATATTACCCACTTTTCTCACAGACGCGTTCACAGTAAATGGATAGTGAAGGAGGAAGAATAAAAACTTTTCAGCCCTAGTCCTAAGGCTATCTTACACATGTTAACATTTTCATTCCCATTTGTTAAAAATGTATATTAAGTGAGGTTGAAACATCTGGGTTATCAGGCACCAGGTGGTATCATCAAGCAGAAATATGTCACATCCATTCAAAACAGTGAGATCTGCCCAGCAGCATCAGGTTGGACCCGACAGCATTTCTTCGACATGCCCTGCTTCCAACTGCCTTGTTTATTTCGCTGATTCCTATTATTTGGATCCAATTTGGGGTTTCTAGTGTCTTTTCTATTCGACCCTCAGCATTGCTCCTTCAGTAACACAGTACTTGCCTCTGAATCTACGATATTGCTACTTTCCCCTTACATTAAGTTTGAGGACGCCAGCACATCTCCAGGATGTGTGGGGATGTGGGTCCAGGGCACCGTTCTGTGCCCAGTGTCTGGTGTTCCTATAGTTTGTGTGGTACATGATATTAGGATCCATCAATGAGCCGTGAAAAATATAAACATTAAGATTTGGCATTCAAAACTGGATTGTGATAAGAGTTACCCAATGTATCAGTTTGCTAAAAATCATTAAACCATACACTGAGAATGGGTGAATCTTATGATACATAAATTATACCTCAGTAAACTGTGAAAGAAACAATTTGGTCAGGTAAGGGAAGTAGGTAGCACAAGTTTGGACTAACACTGAACCCAACCAAAAAATAAGTAATCATAGAGGGTGCCATCATCTTGATGAGGGCTAACCACACAGAAAATCAGTTCATTGGGGGAAATCATAGGATCTGTTAGTTACATCAGCTCCCAGTCATGAGAAGACTGGGGAATTAGTAAAAACCCAGTAAAAGACAGCATTGTTGTTGATGTTGCTGATTCAGCATAGTTACCACTGGGATCCCAAGACCAGGTCTCAGTTGCCAGGAAAAGCCCTGCAACAAGGAATTTACATAGGTCTATTTGAGCTTTAGTATAAAAACCAACTCTTGTTTAACTTAAGGAACCCCTCCCAAAAAATGATTTATCACAAAGGCATGAGGTCATTTATAAAACCAAACAACAAAGCATTGGCTAGAACACTGAAAGAGCCAGGGCAGGGCTGACAGCCTTGGGCAGCCCTTGGTTCCATGACAAGACTGGGCTGTCCTGCATATCTAAGGACTTAAGTTCCAGTACCTAATGCACATTCCACCCAACTGGTCCCGGAACTCAGAGGACATGAGCACTGCCCCTGGAGCTTCATGCTGCAGTACCACCTTGAGATCGTCATGCCCCCAGGCGTCAGTGGCCAGGGCAAAACTGCCACAAAGCTGTCCCTGTAGCCCAGGCCCCAAACCGGCAGTGACTTCCACCTGTGCTGCCTCTGCAAGAAGCCCCTGTTGGTGGACCCTGTGTTCCTGAGGTGTGGCACGACGCCATGGCAGCTGCCACACATGTGCACGCTCAGGTTCCAAGCACAAATATCAAGATCTGCTCAGTCCACTGGCGCCCAGAACTCTGAGAACCAGTGGAGGGAAGTTTCACCAGCCCCTGGAACCAGAGCCCAGTGCCTCACAGCGCCAACCGGCGGCGGTCCTGGAGGCCCAGACTGCCCAGAGCGCACCAGGTTCGCCCCTGTTTAGTTGGCCGGTTTTAGTGGCCTTGCAGTAGCAGCTGCTGCTCAGGATCAAGCCCATCACTTATACCTTCCCCATTCCTGTGACCACCTCGACGTCCCAGCAGCCAGTCATGCAGGCGGTTCACGCCACCCACCGGATCCCTGAGGTGCCGGTCCCCAGCGTGGCCGGCCTGGCTCCAGGGAACACTGTCGCTGGGCAGGTCACGGTCACTCAGGCGGCCACGCCAGCCCCTCCTAAGCCAGGGCCTCAAGATCTGTGTGCAGATCACAAGGCAAAAGTGAAAGCAGAACCTATTCCTGCGATGAGCGGAGCCACACTAGAAGCCGCTAGCCAGGTCATTCGGATGTGACAGACCTCTCCGTCCGGACTGTCACCATAGCACAACAGGCACCCTCAGGTAGGCACCAGCCACCAATAAAAGGCAAAAGGAGACTCACGTGGTGCCAGTCGGCATCACGGGCCACGGCCAGGTGAACAAGGCAGTGCAAGCGGTCTGCACGGGCTGAAGACACGCGTGGGCGTCGGCGTCCCTGCCCACGAAGTGCCGGAACCACGACCAGTCCAGACAGCAGTAGGCGAGAGCTGCGTCTTCACCTTGCGCGTGGAAACACCGCCGGCAGCCAAGAGCAAGGCTCGCGCAACGCGAGCCGCTGGGAGAGCTTTTCTTCCTTGAAGGTCAACTCTGGTGCCAGGAGACTCACTCAACGCTCCCGGCACATGCTCTCGGTGGTAGACCGCCAGGAGGTTGAACTTCACCTCGGCGCTGGAGCACACCATGCAAGCGGCCTTCAGTTAAAGACGGAAGTCACACCAGCACGAAGCCACGTGCCGGAAACCTGGGTGGGGGCGGTGTCTCCCCGCCCCGCACTCGGCTCTCGGCTCCGAGGAAAGGTGTGCCCTTCCGGGTCCCCCCGAGGGGGCGGGAGCCTGGTGCGAGCGGACCTGCCAGGACCCCGGCCGGGGCCACCCCGCCACCGCCAGGGGACCCCGAGGACCGGACGCTGTGTAAAGCAGTGTTTTGTTGTTCACATGTGGAATTAGACTATTTTGAAGTGTACATATTTTTTTTTCTACAAAATAAGAGAGACTTTGACACTTCAGATCAGTCCATTTCTACTCTGGACATTTTAGAATCACACAGGACCTTTCGCGTGGGTTTCATTTGGGAAAAAGAAACCGCGCGGTTTTGTGTCCAGCCTATGGAATAATTTACTTGCTGTGTCTGTCCAGTTAAAGTTCAGGTGGAGGTACTTGATGACATCTGCAAGTTGGTACCTGAGACATTTAATGCGCCTCCGTTTCAGTGTGTGGGATGCCCCGGCAGACTGGACAGACCGACACCTCCCGTCACCGTAAGGGAAAGAACTGTGGGGCTCACCAGAGCTGAGCTGAACTGTTTCTCTTTCCTGCTCCTTGTGGTAGTTCTTGTTTCTTTGTGCTGACTTTGTTCCTGGCATAATCTTCGACCCTAGGTAGAACGAGTCTCCTAAGGATTGTGTATGTTTAAAACCAAGAATTGTTACTACTTCATTGGGGGTGAGGGGAGGAGAGAGTCGATCTTTTACCACACACCCTTTTGCAAAATGTCACAGATCTCTCCATGGCATGCTTGTGACTCAGTGTCACTGGTTCTAGGCATCCTCCAGTGCAACCATTTGTCTACCCCATGATGTTGCAGTTTGCCCTGCTCACAGGAGCCCTTGCTGGGGTGGAACAGAAGCTGCCGTTTTAACAGGAGAGGCTTGGAAGCAGGTACCCTATAGCTAAGCATTGGAAACATCTGAGTCGTTTTCCCGTTTGTAATAGGAAATTCTCCTCAGTCTTTCAAAACTGAACCAGTACTAAGGCTGACTTCTATCCTGCAAAAAACAAAATCCAGAGGAAGAGAAACGAAGGTAAGAGAATAAGCAGTAGGAACCCCTCCAGGCTTCAGTCCATGCTACCCCAGAAGAAAACCGCCGGCCTTTCCAGAGTGTTCCATGGAGTCCCGGTTCAGCTGTGCAAATAGAAAAAAAAAGTCTTGGCCTTATTGTGAATGTCTAAATGTCATCATCATAACATTATTTATTTAAATGTAGTTATTTTGGTATCTAATGGTTATAAAGAAAACACCCCCCCACACACACATATATGTATACATACCTATAATATATGAGTATATACACAAACTCAATAAGGAAGACAGAAGAAAGTCGAGCAACAGCAGACAAGAAATGCCATCAATTCCTTTTTTTTAAAGAAGGATTTCCTCCTCCTGCTTTTTTTTTTTTCCCTTTAAGATTATTTATTTATTTATTTGACAGAGAGAGAGAGAAAGACAGTGAGAGCAGGAACACAAGCAGGGAGAGTGAGAGAGGGAGAAGCAGGCTTCCCGCTGAGGAGAGAGCCCAATGTGGGGCTCGATTCCAAAACCCTGGGATCATGACCTGAGCCGAAGGCAGAAGCCTAACAGTTGAGCCACCCAGGTGCCCCAAGAAATGCCATCAATTTCTTAAAGAGAAGAGCAGTTAGGAGAGTGAGACAGTGAGTTGAAATGGGGTCTCCCAAAAGATATGTCCATGTCCTAATTCCCAGAACCTGTAAATGTCACCTTATTTGGAAAAAGGATTTGCATGTAATTAAGGATCTTGTGATAAAGAGATCACCCTTGACTTTCTAGGTAAATCCTAAATCCAATGACAAAAGTTCCTGTAAGAAGGAGATTACACAGAAGAGAAGATAACCCTGTGAAGACAGAAGCAGGAACTGGAATGATGTGGTTACAAGCCAAGGAATGCCCACAGCCACCAATAGCTAGACACGACAAGAGCCCTAGAGCCTTTGGAAGGAATGTGGACCTGCCAACACCTTTATTTTGGAGTTCTGGCCTCCAGAACTGTGAGATAAATTCCTTTTGTTTTAAGCTACCAGGTGTATGTAAATTTGCTCTAATAGTTATAAGAAATCAGTGCAAGTGGTTTCTAAAGAAGCTGAGAAAATTGGCCTTGTAGAAATACAAAGAAGCTCAGAAAACACTAGCTGTTTTCTGAGGAATGGAATATGGAGTTAAATGGGGGACTTCATTGAAAGTAACTGAAAGTTATAATGGTCCCTCAGACTACTTCCTTATCCCAAAAAGGAGAATACCATCATCCAGGTATTTACCACTCTAGCAAAAAAATGAGAGCTTCTTCTCTATAGAAACTTCCCTGTCTCGAGAGAAGCAGGGCAGCCGATGTTCCCCAGACACCCTTAAAAAGGGTCAATTAGCTGGCAAGCCCAGCCCACAGCCATGGGGCTCTCAATCAGCTTTTCATTACTTTATTTTTTAGTGAATAACCAATAAGGAAGGAACCCCCGAATAGAGAGAGGCCAGAGATAAACAGGGAATGGCTGGGAGTCCAGAAAAAGTTGAAATAATTCAAAGAACAAGAGGGAAGCAAGAAAGTGAAGGCAGTCTATTTATTAAATAGACTCAGAGAAATATTCCAGTGATGGCAACTGTGCCCACTCCTCAGTGTCTGAATCTACCCCCTCAGGGCCACCTGGCCAAGGCCCCACGTCCCTTCCTTATTCACTTTCCCCTCAACTTTGGGAGTAGAAGCTGTTCTCTGCAGTTATTCCCTCTCTATACCTTAGAGTTCTCTTTCACCCCTTTTAGTAAATACATCTTTTCCTTAGCTCACAATTGTGGAATTGTATACAATTTCTGGACACAAGAGACTCTATTTTGAAGTTCCACTTTTTTTTCTAACTAATGAACTTTTGAACTGAGCCATATACGGTTATTGTTATATAAGCAGTTGCTCATAAAATCCAACAGAACAACCAGAGTTTGAACCGTAAAACTGTTGATATGAACTTTATGAGGACAGAAAAGTTAACTAATACATACCAGGAATAGTTTTGTGTGATAGCACCAATAAAATAATCAGATAGTAATCAAAAGTGGTTCAATCGGTCAGCACCAAATTAGCAGGGTTTGGGATTTTTTTTCTTCTCTTCTTTATCTAAATCATGTAATTACCCCTCCCTTCCTTCTCATAAAAACCCCTTGCTTTCTGCATATGAGCCAGACACTTTTCTGTTACTCTGGAGTCTATGCCCTGCAAACTGCAATTCTGAGACTCCAAAAAGGCCTTTGTTCTTTTTCAGTTGGCCTCCTTTTCTCAATTGATGCAATGTACTTGGTTCACAATTATTTTCTCCATGCAAATTATTGGTATGGTGATTTTTGTCCCCTGACCAGACCCTGACTAACACAATAGTCAATAAGAGTCTGAATCTTTAAAAGTAGAAATTATTGAACTTGGCAGGGACATGGGAATAGTAAAGGTGTACCCCTGCACCTATATTTGTGATTCTCAAAATTTTAGCATGCATAAATACAATCAGGGAAGTCTAATAAAGTGCAAATGTATGGCTGTCAAAAAAAAAAAAGAGTCTAAATCTTTAAAATCTTGTAAAACTTAACACTAGAGTTTAGACAAAACTCTCAGATTGCTGAAGTAAAATTTTCTATAGATACTTAGAATCCAAATTGAGAAAATCTCCCAGAAAATAGAACTAATTGAAAGATGGAAAATATTGCAAGGGAGAGTGAGATGTGGAAATGGCGGAGAGGGAAAAAAATGTAAGGTTGCCAATATCTTCATCTTAAAAAGTGGAGTAACCAAGATGATACCTAGCTGACCAAAAATAAAGGGGTAAGTGTATTATTTAAACTTACAAAGATAACCAAGACAGAAATTACATATAGTAATAGTAACACTTGTTTAGTGCTTTTAATGTATTGACCCATTTATCCTCATAATAATCCTCTGAGGAATGGAATATTATTATCCCCATTTTATAGATGAGGAAGGGGGTTCAGAGAGACTGAGTCACTTGCCTAAGGTCACACAGCAGGTAAATGGCAGAATTGGGATTCCAGAGTGCGTGTTCTTATCCATTGTACTCTACAGCCTCCTTACATGACTTTATTGGGAAGAGATGGATAGGGAATGTACAAGGTGATGCAAATGACTTAATTCATCTTTTAGCAGTAGATAAAGGCAATTCTTAAAATTGGTGAACTAAGCAATAGGGTTAAGAGATACAGAAGTAAGCACCAGAAGAAACAAAAACAGAAACTGTTTAAAGGGATTTACAGTAGTCCTCCCTAATCCATGGGGAATATGTTCCATGACCCCCAGATGCCTGAAACTGCAGATTGTATCAAACCCAATATATACTGTTTTTTCCCTATACGTGCATACTTATGAAAATGTTCAGGTTATAAATTAGGCACACTAAGAGATTAACAACAATAACCAATAATAAAATAGAACAATTATATTGTAATGAAAGTTTTATGAATGTGGTCTCTCTCTCAAAATATCTATTGTTCTGTACTCACCCTTTATGTGATAATATGAGATGATAAAATGCTTATGTGCACAGATGATGGGAGGTACATGACACAGACATTGCAATGTAGAGTTATGCTCCTTCCTATTGACCTTCTGCTGCTTCGTCATAAGGAGGATCATCTGCTTTCAAACTCTGGGTGCCTATGGGTAAATGAAACCCTAGATAGCAAAACTGGGGAGCAGGGGGAATTGCTGGACTCTTAGGACCAGCACTTTGGTAAGGAAGTGGTGAACCACAGATTTGTCATTTTCCCTCATAAGTATCTTTCCAGTATTATTAGCATCTTACTTTAGTAATAATTTACTTTAAACATTTTAAAAGACATAAAATTAGAAATTATCTCAGGCATGGAGAGGGAAAGAAATGGGATCAAGAAGCTAAACTATACAAATTATATATTTTTTAATTCGACATACTAGTTATACAAAGATAATCTTAAATGTGAAAACAAGGAAAGTCCCTTCTCACTTGGGGTGGAGATATCTAACCTGAGTCCCTCAGAGAAGGAGGCCTGGTAATTACTCACAACAGGGTTTGGGAAAGCCTCTACTTTCACACTTTGACAGAGAGATGAAGCTAGTTCTCAATCTCATAAACAGATATCATTTGAATGATAAGATGAAAACAATTTTTTGAAAGATTAATTATTTGACGGAGAGAGAGAGAGGTGACAAGTATGGAGAGAGGCAGACAGAGAGGGCTAAGCAGGCTCCCTGCTGAGCAGAGAGTCGGATGCTGGGGATCCACCCCAGGACCCTGAGATCATGACCTGAGCCAAAGACAGAGGCTTTAACCCACTGAGCCATCCAGGCACGGCAAGACCATGCCTTTACACGGGGATCCTTCCAGCACTGGTAATGACAGATGTTGCTTTACCGCCATCTAGTGTTCATTGCTTAAGAGACCTAAATTGAGCATAGGCTTTATTTTTTGGGGTTTTTTTGTTTCTTCCCCTGTCTCTGAAGCAGTTCCTGTTTTTCATGGGGCCTTCTGAGACCTAAATTAAAACACTTTTCCTAACAAAACAATATTCATATATACACAATAAATCTATAAATAGCTTTATACTTTGTAAGTAGTTCCATGAACTCTGATCTAACCCACATCTACAGGTTCATCAAGTTTATCAAGTTTTCTTAGTAAGTCACTTCACAGAAAGTTTATAAGGAAGGCTCAATTATTTCAGTAAGTCATCTGCTAAATTTGAATGGCAGTCACTGTTACAAGGCAATTACTATTAACTCATAAATACCTTGCAATATGTATTAAGAATTGAGAGAGAAGAAATTCTTTTTTACCTGATGTCGAAGAGGTACCCTGCGGGGGGGGGGGAGGGGGGGAGGAACTTCTGAATATCAGCTAAAAATTCCCACTAAATTGCATCTTCGAGTTCTCATAAAACTGAAAGAAGTTCCCAGGGAGCCAATGAGAAAAGAAAAGTGAAACAAAGAGTGGTAAGCAAAGACTACTTAGTGGTGATCCTACACTAGAGGTATTTGCTGATTCCTTAAATATAGTCCTGGAGTGTAAAAACTTCCCCAAACTTAACATATGAGGTCTCTTTCAGTATGAGAATTAAGATCTTTGCATAAAACTGGGACCCTCAAGAGACTACACCAGCAAAGGGAGACAAGGAGGCTTGAATGTCAGAGTTATAGTTTGAGTAGAAAAAAAAATTTCTTCTCTGAATTGTAAACATGGCCTCTTTTATGTAGGATTTAGGTCCAAATCAATACTAACCTGAGAGGTTGTACACGGGGTATAAGAAAATGAGAAGTTAAAGACTATTCTAAGGTGTTTGATGTTTGGCTTGAGTGACTAGGAAAAAAATGGAGTTACTATTACACAAAATGGAGAAAGCTTCAAGGGAGGGGTTGATCTTTAAGCGGGGTTTAGGAGTTTAGTAAGTCTGAGATGTGTATTTGACATCTAAGTGGAGGTATCTAAGTATGCAGTTGGATGTATGAGTTCAGGAGTGAAGAATGGGCTGTGGAGATACCTCTGGGAGGAGTCTGCATGACCCTGGGACTATAGAGACTGGAAAAGATCACCAAGTGAGTACATGTGGGTAGAGAAGACGTCTAAAAGGTTAGCTCTGGGATATTCTAATATCAAGAGCTCAAGGAGATAAACAAAAATTAGCAAAACAGACTCAGAAGGAGGAAAAGTAGAAAGACATGTAATCCTACCAGTTAGCAAATAGAGTGAGAGAAGTTAATGAATTCAAAATAACACCAAAATTATATAAAATACTGAGGAACAGATTTAGTGATAATATGAGAGAATTATATGAAAGCTTCCTTAATTAAAAAGCCATCATATTTGGCATTTTTATTATAAGTGATAAAGAAACTCTGGAATAAAAACGATATAGCATAAAGCCATTAAGATGAATAAAATAGATGCATATTACTGACATATAAAACTTTCTAGGATGGTAATACATGCTAAAGACTAAAACAAGGCAGGAGGGAAAAAATCTATAGTATGAAATTGTCTTTTGAAATTTAGTATATTTAGTATATATATGAAGGAAAGTCTGGAGTAATATATTAAAGACTATTACCAGTGACCAACATATGGCAGAGTTTCAGCTTCTGCAGTATAAATGTCTGGATGATTGATTGAATTTTTACTATGAGCACATACGAACATTTTTTAGGTTTTTTTTTATTATTTATTTGTTTGAGAGAGAGTGAGTGAGCAACAGAGAGAGAGGGAGAGAGCACAAGTAGGGTGGGGGGGGATGTTGAGGGAGAAGCCAACTCCCTGCTGAGCAGGACCCTGGGATCAGGACCTGAGCCGAAGGCAGACGCTTCACTGAGCCACCGAAGGGCCCCTCCGTATGAACATTATTAACAAGCTTGACATTATTTTTAAGAATTTGTTTTAGAGAGAGAGAGCATGTGTGTGCACCTGTGAGTGGGGGGAGGGGCAGAGGGAGTGACTCCTCAAGCCAACTCCCCTCTGAGCAGGGCTCCATCCCAGGATCCATGAAATCATGAGATCATGACCGAAGCCAAAAACCAAGAGTCAGACGCTTAACCCACTGAGCCACCTAGGTGCCCCAACAAGCTTAACATTTTTAATGAAGTTTATAGGGCATATGTAAAAGCATGGAAATGAAAGTGTATCATAATGTTAATTCAAGGAAGCAGAAATAAGTATCTTACATATAATAAGACCAAAATTAAAATATGCACAGAAAACAGACTGAAAACAAAATCGCTTTAAATAGCTAATTGAGATTCTCTTTAGGAAGTAGTACTGAATATTTTTTCCTTTTTCCTGTGGTTCTATGTCTTTCAATTTTTCTATAAGTTTTCCTACTTTTGTTTTGCCTGCTTATTACAAAAATTTCCAAATACACAAAGAAAAATTATAATAAAATACCAGCTACCTATCAGCTAGCTTCAATGGCCATCAAAATTTAGGTATATTTTGTGTTATCTTCCCCAATGTGTGTGTGTTTTTTTAATTTTCTGGACTATTTCAAGCAAATTTCAGGAGTGTCTGTGTGGGTCAGTTGGTTAAATGGCTGCTTTCCGCTCAGGTCATGATCCCAGGGTCTTGGGATCTAGGCCTGCATGGGGCTCCTTCCTCCACAGGGAATTTGAATCTCCCTCTCCTTCTGCCTGACGCTCCCCTTACTTGTGCTCCCTCAATCGCTGTCAAATAAATATATAAGATCTTTTAAAATAAATAAATAAATAAATATAAAGCAAATTTCAGACATCGAGTCATCATTTTCTACAGACTTAAGAAAGGCTTATTCTTACATAATCACAATGCCATTTTTTCCTTTATACAGAAAGAAATAAAAATTCCTTTAATATCATCTAATACTTAGCCCATACTGAAAAATCTCTTACTGTCTGAAATGTCTTTATACAGTCAGTTTGTTTCGAATAAGAATCCAAACAGTTGCAGTCTTTGCATTCTGTCTTATATCTAGCAGAATACCAGCAGGGTTAAGGGCTAAATTTTGACTCCTCCCATGTAAAATGCATATGTTGAAATCCTAACCCGTAGAACTTCAGAATGTGACTATATTTGGACATAAGATTTTTAAAGAGGTAATTACACTGAAATTAGGTCATTAGAATGGGCCCTAATCCAATATAACTGATGTCCTTCTAAGAAGAGATTAGGACTCAGGTACAGAGAAAAAACTACATGCAGACACAAGGACAAGGCAGCCATCTGTAAGCCAAGGAGAGAGGCCTCAGAAGAAACTAACTCTACCAACATCTTGATCTTGGACTTCAAACCTCCAGAATTGTGAGAAAATAAATTTCTGTTGTTTAAGTCAACCAGTCTATGATACTTCGTATGGCAGACCTAGCAATGTAATATAAGCAGTAAAACCAACATCTGTTTTGGTTGGTTAATGTACATTTTGTACTGGGGGATAAATATTTTGTCTATCAATTGCATTTATGTTTTATTCAATAAATTCATTATTTCTTACTTAATAAATATTTTGAATACCCTAAATTGATTTCATGAATGGTTGGCCAATTTTGTTATTACTACCACTACTAGTCTTAATTGCTTGCCTCTCCAAGTACCACTAAAGTGATCTCATTCTTGTACTTTGAGCTAATGAGAAGGAAAGTACATATCTGTTTTCTCCAGTTTGAATGGGGCTTACTTATAAGTTTGCTCTTTATTCAATAAATAGTGGATATATCCCTCTGAAACTATCTTTTCTCTATACCCATTCCCTTTCCACTGTTAATTAGCCATTTTCCATGCAATTACCTAAGCCAGAAACCTCAGTAATTTTAAAACTTTTTTACTATTTTGAAATACTTTTAAACTTACAAAAAAATTGTAATAGTAAAAAGAACTTCTACCTTTGCCCAAATTCTCCAATTGTTGATATATTACATTTGCTTTATCATTCTTTCTCTAGACACATTCACATTTTACTTACATGTTATTCATATATACTTTTTACTGAATCATTTGAGTGAGTTTCAGACATGAAGCTTCATTAACTCTAAATAATTCAGTGTGTATTTTCTGGAAACAAAGGTAACTCCTACATTACCAGACTATGGTCATCAAAATCAGGAAATTAACTTTGTTAAAATATCACCTCGTCCACAGACCCAATTCAAATTTTATCAGTTGTCCCAATAATATCCTTTACAGAAAAAGGATCCAGTGAAAAGTCATATGTTCCACTAGTTGTCAAGCCTCTTTAGTCTCATACAACTTGAAAATTTTCTTTAGTTGTTCTTTTGTCTTTCATGACCTTGACAAACTTTTGAAGAGTAAAAGTCTATGATTTTGTAAAAATGTCCCGCAGTTTGAGGTTGTTTGAAACTTCCTTATGATTAGATTCTCACTTATACATTTTTGGCAGAAGAATCACAAAAGTGTGTTCTAATTGTCTCTTACCAGGTGGCATACAATGCTAATTTGTCCTGTTACTGGGAATGTAACTTTGCTCAGCAGTGCCAATTTCTGCACTGTTAAGTTTCTATTTTTCCCTTCATGATTAGTATTTGGCCAGGAGATAGTTTGAGACTATCATGTTCCTTTTAATGTTCTTTTTAACTAAAGTTCCTTTTAACTATCATGTTCTTACCCTCTAGTTTTAGCATACATTGATGATTCTTGGCTAAATCAATTTTTACTATAATAGCTGCCAAGTGGTGATATTTCTACTTATATCATTCCTTCTACATATATTAGTTAGCATATACTATAAGGAGTATAGATATATTCCTAATATAAGGAAGAGCATTACTTTATGCCCATTTAAAAAATATTCATGTATTTATTTGAATATAGACTCAAGTATTCCTATTTTATTCAGCAGATCATAATCTATTAACATTATTATAATGGTGCTCAGATTGACCCAGGTGTGGCCAATGGAGGCTCCTTCATTCAAGCTGGCTTCTGTGTTCCTTTCATATGTTCCATCATTATGTAAAAACTTCTTTAATTTCTGGTGCAACAAGGTTTTTCGGGCTCATGTTGTACTTCCCCTGCTCCTGTTCTGAATCAGTCATTTCCCCAAGCGGCTCTAGTTCCTTTTAGTAGAAAATGGTATTTAGAAACCAAGATCTAGGCACTACCTGCTCATTGCTCCTTACATCTTTGTAGCAGAGGGCGCTGGGGAAAAACAAAATAGATGGATTCAAAGTATAGTCAACATTTGGGTAGAGATATAAAGGTGTAGGAGTTTACAAGACGATATTTTTCAGAGAGAGGAGACAGTATGTACAAGAGAAGGGACATGAGAGGGCATGGATTCTTTTGTATGGTACACGTAATTCAATACTACGGAAGCATAACATTGAAAAGAGGCAATGAGAGAAGAAACTAGTCAGGCAGATGGAGTGTCTTATATCCTAGGCAAAGTAACTAAATTTTCTCTTACAGATAATCCTTTGAAGAATTTTCAGGATAGTGGCATTAACAGATTTACATGTTTAGTGAGGTCATTCTGGTAGCAGTATGGAGGACGGCATTTTGGAATCAAAACTCGTGTCAGGGGACTCGTAAAGAGGCCGTCTCACAATAATAGAAGTAACGAAGGCTGGTACGAGCCAGCTGGGGTCAAGATGGATAGGCGATATAAAACAGCAGAATGGACATAATTTGGACTAAGAGTCACTTAGGATGCTCTACAGGTATTTACAACACTGGGAGGATGGTGGTGGCTTAAACCAAAATAGAAATCTAGACGGAGCAGGTTCTAGGTGAAAAGTTGCACAGTTTGGCTTAAGATGCTTTGGACTGATAATAGTTCTCACTGAATTCTCATAGGATTTGTAGCAAGAAAATGTAATACGTTTTGTAGTGTGGTGAGGCTTATACAAATAGAAAAGCTGGCCTCTGAATAAATATGCATAATACTCTCACTTTGCAAACTGAGCAACAGGTTATGGTGCAGTGTATGACTACGACCACAGGAAATTCAAAAGAGCTGGGGAGGGACCTGTCTAGTATTTTTCCATCCCCGGTGACTCAGAGCTAAAAATGGCGCCTGTGGCAGAAATTAGAAAGTGGGAGGGGGCGCTGGGTGTGGAAAAATGAGGGTTTTCTTTTTGTTGTGCTTTAAACATACAGTGAGATAACTCAGCGCCACACGAATTACGAACATTATTTCCTCTAAGGTTTGGTCTATAGTAAACTCTATTCTCTGCGTTTAAAAGGATGTTTCATTTTGTGGGCGCGATCGCTTGGGCGGTGACGTGCCTGCTGCTTTGCCTCATTCACTCTTCTCGGCCTCGGCAGGTTCCACGACTGCCTCCCTAACTCTGGCCCCTCTCGGTTTTTCCAGCGCTGGACCAGTTCTGAGAGACAGAACGCTTTCTCAGGGCTGACGACCAAATAAGCTCAGACCCTATGCGTTCGCAAGGCTCCGGGGCGCTCGGAGGCGAGAGTTTCTTTCTTCAGAGGGCCGCGGCCTCGCGCTTTCTACACGCGCACGAGGAGTGCCGCGGCCTCGCGCTTTCTACACGCGCACGAAGAATCCCGCGCGCGGCCGCCGGAGCGCGTGCCCGGCCGCCGCCAGAAGGCCTGCAGGAGGGGCGCGCGCACCCCCTCCGCAGGCGCCGCTCTGCAGCAACGCGGGGCCCCGGCGTAGGTGGCGCGGGGGCGGGGCCGTGGAGGGGCGTCGAGGCCGGGCAGCGGTCCAGGCCGGGAGCTCGGGCCGCATCGGTTGTCGTGGGAACGGCGGCGTAGGCAGGCACTGACGTCAGCGGGCGGCACGCCGCCCGCAGTGCGACACCCGCTCGGTTCTCGGAGCCGGAGGGGCTGGCGGCGAGGGTGGCTACGCGGGTGCCTGGCTCCCGGCCGCTCCCCCACCCCCCACGCCAGCGAGGGGACCCGCTTCGCATGGTCCCAGTGTCAGTTCCGGCGGGACGGGCCGCTCTGGGCTCTGTTCTCCGTGAGTACGCTGCAGGCCTGCTGGTGGCGGGAGCGCGGGCCGGGCTCTTGGCCTGCCGGGGCTCTCAGAGGGGGCGGCGGCTTGGGGGGCTAGTAGGGTCCAAGGGCGCGGGGGCGGCGCGCCGGGGCCGGGGGGCGAGGGGGGCGGTACTGCGCCCCAGCAGGCAGACCCGCCCAGTGCCGCGGAGTCTTGGGATATAGTTCTTAATGAATATCCCTAAGTACTTTCCCGCTCCCTTCCCTGGGCTCCTGTCTTTTGATTGCTCAGCGCGGTGTCCAGATCCGCCCTGGAGGGAATGCAATCTTCGCCTTTCCCACTCCGGATTCCGGCATAAGTGCATTTAACTCACATACGCACTAAGTACGTTTATTTCCTTTTAGGGTGTCAACTTGGTGCTGAATCTCGAACCCGTGAAATGCCTTCTTAATTACATCCGAGAAAAGGTGATAAGTGTGTTGCGTTTATAAAGATCATTTCGATGTGTATACAAATAGGAAAAAAAAGTACACTATTTAGAATCCCTACCAATGGCCGTGCTGTGTTTCAGCATTACTGTGGAAACATACTGGAGTGTATGGCTTTTACTTTCTTGAGAAAAGGATGCTAACAATTTTTTCACCTGTTGCATGAACCATTTTGATGTTACTGCTTGGAGTTTCAAGGAAGAGATTGCTCGTTCTGAGAACTCTGGGAAATTTCTAAAAATATTTGAAATATCTAAATACCAAAAGTTTTTTAAAACCATATTTAGGATCTTGTTTATTTATGGAGAGTATCTTGATTTATCAGTTGAATTATGTATACAGAGTTTTTGTTAGTTTCTTTTTTTCATATGCTATAAAATTCAATTAAAGGGTGAATTATCCAAGCTTCTGCTTCTTTTCCCTTTGATCTTTAGACATTTATTGGCCGATAATCACATATTTGGAGAAAAAGAAAAATGAGATGAAATGTAGTGCTGTTAATTTTTCTATTTAGTATTTCTTAGCGTCTCTTATAAAAGGGTTTGTAAAGGAGAATCTTTAAAATAATGGTGTATATGAGGCTTGGGGATGTCATTTTAAGTTTGATCTTATTTTTGCCAGTGATGTTACTAATCAAATATTAGTCATTAATTCTATAATGTATTTGCTATAATGTATATAGCAAATATAATGTATTTGTATATAGCAAATACAAAAACAAATAATGTATTTGCTACATGAATGTTTGGAAATGATTATTTCTATAATGTATTTGCAGTATTGAGTAGTAGTGTTTGTTTTCGTAAAAGCATATTGAAATGTTTATTTTTCACTTAAAGCACTTAAAGGTGCATTAACGTATCACGTACATATTTATTGCCTTTCAAGATTTAAAAAATTTTTTTGTTTCAAATATATATCTTATTCAAATATGATCCAGTTTTCTTTACTTTTTTTTAGACTCTAAACTGATCATATGTACTTGAAGTCATATGCATAACACTGGATAAGAGAATTTACCTTTGTTGGTATAAACCTGATGAAGTAGTGGACAAAGCATCACATAATCTTGTGTGAAAAATATTTTGTAATTTTTATTTGCAAATTCCATACTACAAATAAATTCCCTTTGTTTTAATAGGATCCTGATTGAGTCATTGCTTTACATGATAACTCAGTGCTCTCCATAAAGCTGAGATATGCCCACTGGTAAGACTTTTATGAACTTTATATTTGCAATATGTTTTATTTATATACTTACTTATTTTAAAGTTTGAATTATTTTAAGGAGTTCTTTGACCTATTAATGAATACATTAACCAAATAATACGTTTAGATACTTAATAGTTTGGTATTCAATATCCTATTTATTTTCTATTTATTTTATTTTATTTCTTTTTTTTTTATTTTGTTTAAATCAATTTTCTATTTAATGTTAGGTATTAAGATTAGTAGGTATTTAAGAGATGGCAGTTTGGGACTCCACTGGAGAAGGTAAATAATCATTACAACAATTGCTAGTTTTTATTCTTTATCATCAAAATGGACAGTTTACTCTAGAGCAGGTATTAGCAACTTTTTCATAAAGGGAAAGCTAGTAAATATTTTAGGTTTATTCTCTGCTATAGCTGTTCACTTCTGCCATTGAAGCATAAAATCATCCACAAGAATTCTTAACAGAGTGGGCATGGCTGTATTTCCATAAACCTTTATGTATAAAAGTAGACGACTGCCCTGTAGGCTGTAATCTGCCATCACCTGCTCTGGAGCAGTCATCCAGTCATTCAGCATTTATTCACCATTAGGACATGTTTATTGAGTCGGTACTCTGTGCAAGATCTCATGATACTAGTAGGGATAGTAACATAGTGTAGTGGGAGAGACAGAGATGATATATTTGTGTAGATATACAAATAATTACACAGTTTCAAGCTGTGTCAGGTGCTATGAAGAAAAAGAGCAGTCTGCTATGTGAGGAAGGGGAACTTTGGATGAGATTGTCAGGAAATGTTCCACTTTTGAGGCAACATTTGAACAGGCAGCTTAACACCAGGTAGCTGAGAAGGTAGAGGAAGTTTGCACCAGGCAGAAGCAGCTTCACATGAGAAGGTGCTTATTCTGGGGGAGGAGTGAGAAGGGCAGAATGGCTAGGATGTAGGGATCTAAGGGACTGTTTCTCTTGGTTTCAAGCTATAGAGGTAGGCAGGCCAGGAAATGAGAACCTTGTAGGGTGTGTGAGGGACTCATTTTATTTTGTCCTGAGTGAAGTGGGAAGCCGGCAAGGTCTTAAGCAAGGGAATAACATGATCTGACTTATGTTTTAAAGGAAAAAGTAACTTTCAGCTTTTTGTATTTATTGAATGCTGATTATTGCCTAGTTAAGTGTTAGCCATTCTTCATGCAAGTGATCTTTGACATAGAATTATTCTGATTTTACAGATAATGAAGATGAAGTTTAGAGTTATTAAGTAACTTGGTTAAGGCCACCTAACAGTGATAGATGCTATCGTGAGTCACAAGTAGAAAGTTAACTTAGTAAAGGAAACTTTTAAAGGGAGTAGCCCAAAAGGTAAGAGGGATTCGGGTGAGTGTGGTGTCACCAAAGCCAAAAGAAAAGTTTTTTAAGAAGAAAGGACCGGTCAGTTCTAAAGTAGCTGAAGAACTCATGCAGGTATTTACAAGACTGTATTCTTTAACATCTGCTAACATATAGCAGGTATCTGCTATCATAGAGTTGTTTAGAAAATGATAGGAGTCTTTATCTTTGCAGTGGAGAGTGAAGCCAAAGTAAAAACCAAAGTTCGCTTTGAGGAATTGCTTAAGACCCACCATGAGCTCATTCATGAGAGAAAAAAACTGAAGAAAAAAATTGACAAATCTGGAGAAAAAATTGCAGTGAGTAATGGATCATTTGGTAATGATGACTCATACATCTGCATGAAATTATGACTTTCATATTAAAACTCTGAGGAACTTTGGCAATTGAAAATAGTATATCTATGTCATAGTCAATAGCACATGGTATAATAAAGCTTATGTTAGAATCCATGTGACTCTTGGGGTACTGAGGTCAGTCTTCATTGCTGTGCTACCAAAATAATGTAAACAAACTGATGAGAGTGGTGAGAAAATGGGCAAACTCAACTGGCAAACATAGTAGACATTTTTAAAGAAAATGAAGATTTTTTTAACCCAGAATTGTGAGGAACTTAGGGAGTAATATGTTACTTCAGATATTCAGTGGCTTGCCTTTTTTAGACTGATTGATCTGATTCTACCCAGCAGAACTAGGAGAAATCAATGGATCTGAAGGCGTATCCTTTTGTATTTGAGGTACACTTTCAAATGACAATTTTTGGCAGCACAATTGAAGAGATTAAAAATGTAGAACTCAGAACAGTACTATACAAATCAGCAATTGACTACAACCTGATTCCAGAATATTATAAAGAGTCTGTAATAGTATCCACAGTTAATGTACTATTCACTCTTCAGACCTGTTTTGTTATATTACTTGGACCTTTTATTCCTTTGACTATAATCTGTGATGTACATACACACAAACACACACACAGGCACAAATAACTTCATACATGTTCTGGTAATGGGTACATAATATTTCTTTGGCGAGAGTTTTATGAGTTATATATAGCTTATATTTTACTTATTGCAAACTTTCTCCTATTCTGAATTTTGCCATGTGAACTCTTCATTCTAATATTCTCTGTGGCAGCCATCGATGTAATAGTATATATTAACAAGTAAGGCAAAAATAAGTACTAACACTGGCCAGAATCCAGCTACACACATGTGAGAGGTTTGTAGTACACCTGTTTACTATTGCATACCAGTTTAGAACTGCTGACAGAATGGGGCAGATTAGGTCTTCCAGAGTGTATGCTGCCCATTTGTACAATGCGCTTCTTCTGATAGTACCAGCGTGAGTATGGTAGGGAGTAGTGGCATATGGAGGATGGAACAATGCATATTGGCATATACCCTGCCCTTGGGTAAGGTGGTATATATTGGACAAAGACAGAAGGAACCCTGGAAACAATTGAGGATATTTTTAAGGACTCAGAGTAGAACCTCATATTTTCTCTTAGCTTTTTGAGCATGAACGAGATGCAGTTTATGCTGGGAATGCTCAACTAAGGGGATAACCAAAAAATGGGCAGAGATGTTCATTTACCTATTGTCCAGTTAGATGTTGGGAACATGCAAATGTGAGGTGACTAAACATGGCCTCTTTTGGTACACAGCAGGCCATTCAGGCTCCTTCTTTATTCAGAGATGAGTATCCTAAGAAAAAATATTGAGGAAGAGATTTTTTAGCTCAAAAGAAGGAGAATGCTCCTGGAGGTAGAGGAAAACAAAATATTTTTGAAATGATTTACTTTAGGAAATAAAGGAAGAATACCTCTATTTACTAGATAACAGTGCTTCCTATCTTTCAAGCACTTCTAAACATTTTATTTATATTCACTAGTTTTTAATAACATGAAATGATGAAGTTTTTATCTCCACTTTTAGTTGAGGAAACTGGATCACAGAGAGGTTGAATAACTTTACCTAAATTTGCGTAGTTGGTGGCAGAACCAGAATTCAAACTCTGACAGCCTGGCTACCAAGCCCTCTCTCTTAACCACGACCCAATAGAACCTCTTTGAATAACATGAAGAGATGAGACCTCTTCGGAACAAAAACATGTGCAGAACAGGCAGACTGAGATTGGAAAAGAAGCAGGCTGAAATAAGGAAGCAAGGAAAAGGCTATACTAAGAGAATCCATAATAATGGCAGATTCACCTTGCTATTTTTCAACGATCTTTTAGGCACTGTGATAAGATTTTTGCAAATGCTATTTCTGATTCTCATGTTAATCATGAAACGTAGGTAGTGGGGCTCTTATTTTGCATGATAGGTTTTACAAATATCAGAACAGTAAAACCACTTAACAAAGATGTCAAATGTTTTGCCAGAGCCATAGAGCCAGAAGTAGAGTGAGAGGGATTCAAAACTATAGTCTCTCTGTCTTCCGCCTTTAGTTGCCTTTTAAAAACAGTGTCTTAGGCCTAAAATAGTAGAGTTGGTACCATGGAAAAATCTAATTAGTGATAAGGAAGATAAATTTGAGGCATTCTTCCATGAGAAGAAATGGCTAAAACCCAAATGAAATAAGTAATGAAAACATAGAAATATGTTTCTATCCCAGGGTTCTGGGATCAAGCCCCACATTGGGCTTCCTGCTCAGCGAGAAAACATAGAAATATTAGAAACATAGAAATATTTGACCTATAAGTAAGTGTTCCCAGACAATGCTAATGGAGGAGAAACAGTAGAAAGAGCATGATGAAAAAAACCTTCCTGAGATTAACAGAATGATCTAGGAGGAGATGAGTCTGTCTTGCATTCCAGGTAAAATTTATGAGATTAGAACTATATTTAGAACTCTTTAATTTCAGGAGAAAAGTTAATTTTGCAAGTATTGCAGCAAAAAAAGAAACATCTAGTGCATTTCAGGCTTCTCTCAGAAAACACTAAATCCAGAAGACAATAAAGCAATATCTATACAGTATTGAGGGAAAAGTTGTATCACAAGAAATCCAGTGACCTGTCAGTTGTTTGTGAGGTCAGTAGTGAACATGAGAATTAACAGAATTATTACAAGTGTTCCCTCCCTGAAAACAAGAGCACTATTAAATATGTATTATTTGAATACATAGTACCATTTCCAGAAACATGAATCAAAATTAAGAATTTAGGAATGGATAATTTATGATCTGAAAATATATCTGTGTGAGTCTTTTTAGACCAGTTAAACATATAGAGCTTTTTTATTTATGCCAAAAATAATTACTGAAGATTTATATTAGCTGATGTACCTATGATAATGTGAGATAACAGGAACATTGTTCTGAAACATTGGGCAAATCTTTCCTAGCTTGCGGAGCAAAGGAAGTCCTGTAACTATTTTATGTAAAGTGTAGTTAGAAGTTACTTCATCCTGGAGTTTAAAATAAGTGAAACAAGTAATATGTAAAATTGATTATACTTTCAGAGTCATCAGAGGTCAAGAAGAAAACGGGCACCTGGGTGGCTCAGTTGTTAAGCTTCTGCCTTCGGCTCAGGTCATGATCCCAGGGTTCTGGGATCAAGCCCCACATTGGGCTTCCTGCTCAGCGAGAAGCCTGCTTCTCCCTCTCCCACTCCCCCTGCTTGTGTTCCCTCTCTCTCTGTGTGTGTGTGTGTGTGTGTGTGTGTGTGTGTGTGTGTGTGTCTCTCTCTCTGTCAAATAAATAAAAAAAATCTTAAAAAACAAAACAAAAAAAACTTTTTTAAAAAGGAACATAGATAATGAAAGAAGAAATTCAAGAATAAACTCTTAGGGTGCCTGGGTGGCTCAGTTGGTTAAATGTCTGACTCTTGATTTTGGCTCAGATCATCATCTCAGGGTGGTGATGGAGCCCTGGGTTGGGCTCTGCACTCAATGGGGAGTCTGCTTGAGATTCTCTCTCCCTCTCCCTCCACCCCTCCCCCTGTGCATGCATACTCTATCTCAAATAAATGGATCTTTAAAAAAAGAGAATGAACTTTTAATCATAAAAATAAATGTAAACAGTTTAAGCTTCCTATTTTAAAAAGCAAACTCTAAAAAGATGTCAGGTGTTTAGCTTGCAACATTGATAGATCAAACAAAATGATAAAGTTTAAAACTAAAAGTTGGCAAAAATATAGACAAATCTAAAAAGAAACATTACGAATATATTGAAAAAACAAAAAGCTTAAATAAAATATGGACAAAATTAATTTAACCATATGTTGAGAGAATAATTTGTCTCAGCCAAATAGGTTTTCTCCCTAAGAACTCAAGAATAGCATAGGGGCACCTAGGTGGCTCCGTCAGTTGAGTGTCCAACTTTTGATTTTGGCTCAGGTCATGATCTCAGGGTCATGAGATCAAGCCCCACATCAAGTCCTATGGGGAGCATGGAGCCTGCTTAAGAGTCCCCCACTCCGTCTCCCCACTGCCCCTTACACACGCATGAATACTGTCTCTCTCAAACTAATAATTAATTTTTAAAAAATAATATCTTAAAAATTGGCTATCAGTCAACATCAGTAAATTAGTACAAATAAGTTGAATAAAAACCATATGATCATATAAAAATAAGGGGAAAAGCCATGGTATTTTACTTAGAAACAGGATATTAGTGATTTTTGAAAAAATAATTTGGTGTTCATATAAGTGATAATTATGTACCCTCTGAGATAAATACACATGACTTACTGTGTATGATTTCAGGAGCTTCCAGGGCCCCCTTTGAGAAGGGAGGGTAGTCCCTGGATGACCTAACGACACCTCACCAGTAAGTACTTCCTTCAAAATCAGAATCCATAAGGAAAGATCTCTTTTTACCCATAATTAATATTCTTGAAGTTTTAGTAAATATAATTAGACAAGAAGTGTAAATAATGTTACCATAGTTTTTCTTCACCTAGTATTTATCTCTACTGAATGTCTGGGATTATGCTAAGTGTTCTGCATGCATTACCTTATCTTATCTCACAGGAATCCTGTCATGTGAGTATAGATCGGAGAACAGAGAGGTTAAGGAACTTACCCGGGATCTTAGAACTAACAAGTGGCAAATCCAGATCCTTTTGACTCCAGAGCTTGTATTCATGACAGCTGAGTGGTACGGCTTCCCTGATATGCCAGTGTGTAGTGTGAGCAAATGTATGACTCTTGGTGAGGAGAGCAAGGACTTATGCTTGATATTACGAATGGCAATGTTAACTATTATCTGTGTGAATCAATTGAAAGTGAACAAAGTTAAGTATACAAAAATCATCTGTTAAAGCCTAGAAACACTTCAGAAAATACTGCAGAACAGAAAAATTAATAAACATTTCATATACAGAAACTATAAAAGCCCTGCAAGATCTTAAAAATAAATTTTCTAAAAGTATAGATTCTTATTTAAAAACCTGTGACTTTTTTTGTTAGATATTTCAGAAAGCTTACACTTTATGTATGCTAGTTCTTTTAAGCTTAACCCAATAATAGCAGTCTCCAGTGGACTATTTTATCTATTTATTTATTTATCTATTTATTTTTTTAACTTGGGAGGATTCTGTAATAAGTATTTATTTATTTATTTATTTATTTTAGTTAACATATAATGTATTATTTGTTTCATGGGTACAGGTCATGAATCATCAGTCTTACACAATTCACAGCACTCAGTATAGCACATATCCTCCCCAATGTCTATCACCCAGCCACCCCATCCTTCTCATCTCCCCTCACCTCCAACAACCCTCAGTTTGTTTCCTGAGATTGAGAGTCTCTTATGGTTTGTCTCTCTCTCCGGTTTCGTCTTGTTTCATTTTCCTTCCCTTCCCCTATGATCCTCTGTCTTGTTTCTCAAATTCCTCATATCAGTGAGATTATATGATAATTGTCTTTCTCTGATTGACTTATTTTCCTTAGGATAATACCCTCTAGTTCTAGCCATGTCACTGCAAATGGCAAGATATCGGATTTTTGGTGCCTGCATAGTATTCCAGTGTGTGTGTGTATACACACTACATGTTCTTTATCCATTCATCTGTTGATGGACATCTAGGCTCTTTCCATAGCTTGGCTATTGTGGACATTGCTGCTATGAACATTCGGGTGCACGTGCCCCTTTGGATCACTACATTTATATCTTTAGGGTAAACACCCAGTAGTGCAGTTGCTGGGTTATAGGGTAGCTCTATTTTCAACTTTTTGAGGAACCTCCATATTGTTTTCCAGAGTGGCTGCATCTAGCCTTTTTTATTAAGAAATCTCATTTAAAATAATTTTGATTAGAGAAAGATATACAGGAGGTGTGTTTATTCTGTCATTAGACTTCATTTGGTAATATTTAATATTTGGCAGCATTTTCAGTGTTGTATTTGGATTAATTGTAGGGTAATTCTAAATGACAGGCTTTTGATTTTACAGTGTAATTATGAAGCAAGATAAATGACCTGTGTGTGTTTTCTATTGGGTAACTTGAAATGCTTTAACTCTGTGGCTCTTTTTGCAATTTCTCACATATCTTATAATTAAAGTATGGATCATTCCGCCAAAGAGAAAAATAACATTTGAGATGTGAGCAATTTATTCACTTCTGAAAAGTCATTATTTTTCCCCTTATTAATTATCTCATTTAATCTGAAGTTACTCTCAGAAATTATGAATCTAATGCCAAGAGTGTAAACTAGGATAGGGTTAATGAGATGGTCTAGAATGGTATCAGTGTGTTCAAGTAAAACGTGAAATAATTTCCCCAACATTACACGCTAAACACTGATTATTGTGCTTTGTCTTTATGTCACGGAACTGTGCTTGGCTGAACCTTTGTTACCGTGCTTTCTTTTCCTAGCTTGACACTGTTAGAAGCAATCTTCTGAAAAGTAAAGAAACTAAAAGTGATGATGTAAGTCCTACGAACACTAGTAACCCAGAGAAGAACATGCCAGTCACTAAAGGCAAACTAAGGAATCCCCAGTCAACACCTGAAAATCCAGATAATAGTGTAGAGGAAGAAAAGCAAGGAAAGGCAAATAGGAAGGTGATGAAAACAGTATTCCAGATGACTGCACAAGGAATGGAACTGGAAACTCCTGTGAAGAAGGTAGATTCTGCGCATCAGAAAGTGCGGACCAGGCCACAGCCAGGTGTTGCTCATCAGAAGAGTGAGAAGGCAGATGAAGAAAGAGAAAATAGTCATTTAGATGAGGAAGAAGAACTGATGCAAATGTACCAACTCCAAGTAGCTGAAGAAATGGCACAGGAGATTAAGAAGAAAATAAGAAAGAAACTGAAAGAACAGTTGACTTACTTTCCCTCAGATACCTCATTGCATGATGGCAGACTGAACAGTGAGAAAAAAATAAAGAAAAAAAAGAAAGTTCCAATCTCATCTAAAGCTGAAACAAGGTACTTTGCGTTGACAAATAAAAAATGTCCTCTAGTATTCTCAGCTTTTGAGTGATATCTGTAGTTACACTAAGAAAGTTCCTAATCTTTCATGTGGATACATTGCCAGTACAATAATAAGTTACCCTTTCCATAGCGCCTTACTATGTGCTAACTGCTTTATAAGATTTAACTCATTGATTCCTTGTAAGAACCTTACGAGGAATGGTAATACTATCACCCTGTTTTGCAGATAAGGAAACTCAAAGGGTTAAGTTAGAGAACCAGTATCAAGCTGACGTCAAATCTTAGCAGTCTTGTTCTAAAGTCTCTACCCTTCAATACTTACTTACATCTGCTTATGAAATAATAGAAGCCCAATTTCTTTCCCTTTTTTGAGTTACTAATGCCTATTTGGATATATGAATATAGTGTTTTTTCTTTATTATACAAATAATATTTGCTTATTGTAGAACATAAAGACCCAAAGAAAGTAAAAGTAACCTAACCATCTAAAGGTGGTCATTATAAACAATTTAGCATACTTGTCTTTTTCTATATATGATGCTTATACGTATATGTTTGCATCTGGGGTGTGAGTGCTTCTGTGATTGTATTTATATTTATTGTCTGTCTTTGGGGAAAACAAGATAAAAAATATCTTTTAACTACTTAACTTTGTTTTCTGCAGTCCACATCTATATAAACAAATTGAGGTGGGAACATTCTGTATTTGATTATTCCCTGGCCTTCAGGGACAGTTTTCCCTAATGTCCTCATCCAAAAATAATTCCCTTCTTACCAAAAGCTAGACCACCAGTGGTAACAAAAGGAAGGCAAAAAAAGTTGCTATGCAAACATATTACTACATGTATTAACTATCTGTTGCTGCACAAAAAGCTACTCTAGAACTTAGCAGAACAACAAACATTTACTGTCTTTTGGTTTCTGGGGATCAGGAATCTGAGCATGGCTGAAGTGGGTGCCGCTGACTCAGGCTCTCTCACAGCGCGCTACCGTCAGGATGTCAGTTGGGGGTGCAGTCATCTTAAGGCTTGGCTGGAGGGGGATCTGCAAGTGACAGAGCTGTCGGAAGGCTTGGATTATCCACTTCGAAGCTCACTCGTGTGGTGCTTGGCAGGTCTCAGGTCCTGACTGACTTTTGGCCAGAGACCTTGATTCCTTGCCACATGGACCTCTCCATGTCGGCTGCTCACAACATGGCCACTTGCTTCCCCAGAGCAAGGGCTCTTGGGGCTGGGGGGGGTGGGGTGGGGATGGAGAGAGAGTCAGAGTCATAGTCTTTATGGAACCTAATCTTTAATCTTGGTTTCGAAGTGGCATCCATTACTTCTGTCATATTTTGTCTATTAGAAGTGGGTCACTAGGTCCAGCCCACATCAAGGGAAGGGGCTAGACAAAGATATTAAGAGCAGGAGGCTGGGATCATTGAGGGCCATCTTAGAGGCTACTTGCCACAGTATACCGTCAGTCTTTCTTATAGCTACCATATCTGTTATGAACTGGTAAGCCATACTCACTATTAAATGTTAGTTCATGAATTTTAAATAAAACCATGGGTTACATGATCATGGCATGCAAAAGGTAGTTCTCTTTAGATAATAGTATTTGGTGATGTGCTAAAATAGCATGGCTTTCTGGAATGACTATTTTGAAATATTTCTTTGATCTTTTTATTTCTCAACCTCTTTTTAAAAAATATGACTATTTTAGAAGTCAGTTTTTATTATGTAGATGCAGAGTTTTTACTTGATAAATTACAAACTTTAATAGGCTAGTTTCTCTCCACAATGAGTGTAACTCTAGGCTGTTACCCTTTAGCATTTATTACTTCACATGATGCACATTTTCATTTTAATAATGGCCTTCTGAAAGTGTGGTAACACACCAGCCCATGGAAAAGATAAGTAATTCATTATTACCTAGAAACCAAAAATTTTCTGAATATCTGAAGTCTCTTGAAAGCAGAACAAACTTAGAACACTTTTTTTGCTTTTAAATAAGGTAATTTAGAAATTTGTTCCTTGATCATTGACTTGGCAACAGGGTGAGGATGCTTTCATCAGTCCTATAGAAAAACAGATCTACTGCTAATAAAATACACAACTTCATCTTTTCCGGGAGTTTAGAGCTCAAGTGTAATTTGGCTCATGGGTATATAACTTATTACCAAATATAAAATAATACCTATTGATACCTAATTTGACAGTTCATCATTTTAGTGCATAATAAAATATATGTATCCCCTAGCAGGAAAGAATTCTGATTTTAGGATTATCTTTGACTCTGTTCACTGTTCACTTTGCTACTTCAAGAAGAAGAAGAAGAATGTATTTGTAATGGCTTGTACTTGGACTGTATTTGTAGTACATTGACCATCTCCGATGACACAGCTGAAAGTGAACAAAAGAAGGCATCTCCAGTTAGAACAGTTACTTCAGATTCTCATCAAGATGAGAAAATAAGCTCAATGGAAGACAATGTAGAAGACAGCATGCAAGATAACACAAAATCCAGACCAAAGAAAAAGAAAAAGAAGGCTAAACCAGGTTCGTTACCCAAAGTAAATGAAAAATATGTGCCTTGGTAGAATTAACTTGATTCTAAGACTTCAAGTCCTTAAAACTAAAGAAAATCTATTCCCAAAGACTGTAATTTTAAAAATCCAGTGTAGAATCCAGTTGACCCTTGAACAACATGGGTTTGAACTATGCAGTGCAGATTCGCTTACACAGATTCTTTTTCGATAAAAAAGTACAGTACAGTACATGTATTTTCTTTTTCCTGTGACTTCCTTACATTTTATTTTCTTTGGCTTGCTTTATTGTAAGAATATAGTATTTAATACATGTAACATGTAAAATATGTGTTAATTGACTTTATGTTATCAGTAAGGCTTCTGGTCAGCAGTAGTATATTAGTAGCTTTGGGCCAGTCAGAGGTTAAGCATAGGTTTGCAAATGTGCAGGGGGTTGGCACCCCTAAACCTGGCATTGTTAAAGGGTCAACTATATGTGGCACTTGTTCTTGGATTCATGTATGTTAACACATTTATTTCTAACTGTGGGTCTCTGTGGTCAGTTAATATTACGTAAGTCATCTGTAGTTCTTGACTTCATTTAATTGAACCCTAGAATGACATTAACTTTGTTGCTGTTGTAGCACAGATTTCTTCTTTATAACATTGAGTTTCAAACCCCTAAGTGATTCAGACGTATATTGATTGAAAGCTATAAATGGTCAACAGTTAAGAAACATTTCAGATGTTAAAGCTGCAACCCTCTGTCACACGTGATTGCTTTCCGAGGTCCTCAGCCTAATTCGGTTTCTGTCTTTCCTTCCCACTTTTCCTTCCCACACTCTTGCTTTGTGTCTTCCTCTTTACTCATTTTCTTTCTTTCCTCTTATTTTTCTTTACTTGTTATTGCCTTTTTCCTACTTCTTACCTCCTTTTTTTTCCCGTTTCAATTTCCATTTAATTGGCCAAAAATTGGGACCAAAATAGGCAATTTTAGAGTTTATGGTAGTTATTCATTGGATATGCAATTGATGATGCTTTGTGGTTCCTATTATTACATTTATAAAACCTTTGTTAAAGTATGATACACACGTAGAAAAGTGTTCATGTTATAAGTATACCACTTATTGGATTTTCACAAACATGAACATGCATATAAAATCATTATCCAAATCTAGACACAACACTGTTAGCACCAGGAACCCCGTAAGTCCCCTTCCCTTTCATTGCCCCTCAGGAGTAGACATTATATTGACATCTAACACAGTTTATTCTTGCCTGTTTTTCTACTTTGATGTGAATAGAATCAGAAATACTGTGCTCTTTGTGCCTGACTTCTTTCACTGAAAATTATTTTTGTGAGACGTAGACTGTCTTGCTTATAGTTGAGCTTATTCATTATCAGTTCTGCTTTTGTACTATATAGATATTCATGTGGGACTGTACTGCAGTAATTTACCAATTGTGTGGGTGGACATTTGAGCTGTTTCTAGTTTTAGGTGGTTACATAATATTCTAACCATGTCTTCTGGCAAGCATATATATACATTGCGGTGGGGCATCTTTTTTCTTTTTTTAAGCATAGATTTATTTATTTATTTATTTATTTATTTATTTATTTATAAGATTTTATTTATTTGACAGAGTGAGAGAGATCACAAGGAGGCAGAGAGGCAGGCAGAGAGAGAGGAGGGGAAGCAGGCTCCCCAATGAGGAGAGAGCCTGATGCGTGGCTCGATCTCAGGCATGACCTAAGCCGAAGGCAGAGGCTTTAACCCACTGAGCCACCCAGGCGCCCCCACAGTATCCTTTATTTATGAAGTTCTTTCAGAACTACTAACTGATAGGAGACAGATTGGGAAATGCTGCTTGGAAACATGGCTGTGATATAGCATCTAAAGAAAATCTAGCATCTAAAGAAATCTAGCATCTAAAGAAAAACTGAAAAATTATTCCTCATTGCTTTCTAATATATTTATTTTGTTGAGCATCTTCTTAGGAGAAAGTCACTATGTCAGAGATTATATATATTTTTCACTTTAATAAATACTTCCCATATTCCAGAGTTGGTTTAGCAACTGATGACACTAGCAGTATTTGAGAACTTCCAGTGCCCTACATCTTCACTAACATTTATATTCTCGTTATTTAAAACTTTTGATACTTCATTTTTACTTTAAATTTTCATAACTAATGAAGTTGAACATCTTCTTCATGTTTGTTGCCTACTTAGATTTCTTTATTTGTACATTTGTTTAAGTCTTTTGTGTATATTTTTAAGAAATGGAATTGTCTACCGTTTATAATTTGTGAGAATATTTTATATAGCTAGACATCAGTCTTTGCTCACATACAAAAACACACACACATATATATTGCAGACATCTTCCCACTCTGGATTTTACTATTCTTTTATTAGGATCTTTTGAAATACAGAATTCTAAAATTTGATATAGCCCTATTTATCCATTTTTTCCTGTGATGATATAGGCTTTCTGTGATATAAGAAATCTTTTCCAAGTCCTGAAGCTGTTTTTTATCTATTATTTTCTAAAAGTTTTTTGTTTTGCTTTTCACATTTAGCTGTGCAGTTCATCTGGAATGGGTTTTTGAGTATGTTGAGAAGTAGTGGTTAAGGCCCAGTTTTTCCCGTGTGAATATATAATTGACTTCGTACCATTTATGGAAGAGAACATCTTTTTTCCTCTGTATTGCAGTGTCACCTTTATCCTAAATAACATGGCTGTGGGACTGGATCACTTTCTGTTCTGTTACACGAGACTGTACGAACACAACTATGAGTTAATTACTATAGCTTTATATTAGATCTTGCTATTCAGTTGTGTAAGTACTCTAACAGCTTTTTCTTTTGCAGCATTACCTGGGCTGTTCTTTTGCCCTTTGCATTTCTATATGAATTTTAGAAGCAGCTTCTCAATTCTCCCTCTTCCTCCCCCACCATTATTTTTATCCAGATAGGGTGAATCTGAAGGGATTCATAATTTAACATCTCTCCAGATAGAGTTGACATCTTTACAAAGTATTAATTCTTGCCATCCATGAAATTGGTATGCATCTCCATATTTACATCTCCAGGTTATCTTGGTAATATTGTAAGTTTTGGTAGAGTCTGTCTTTAGATTTATTCCTAGGTATTTGATGTTTCTTAATGCTGTCATAAACGGCATTTTTAAAAAATTTTTGTTTTCTGTTTGGTTGTTGCTGGTATGTGTGTGTATATACATGCATAAAAATTTATGCAGAGAGAAATGTAATTTATTTTTAAAAAATTAACATTGTATCTAGTGTTTTTCCTAAGTTTATTACTTCTAAGAATATATCCATGCATTGTTTTGAATTTTCTACATACACAATCATATCACCTGTTAATAATGATTGTTTCATTGTGCCTTTTTCAGTCCTTATATCTTACTCCTTTTTCTTGCCTTGGTACACAGGCTAGGACTTCCATTACACTGTTAAATATCTTGGGGAAAAGCTTCTGTTAATTCACCACTTGGTGTAATGTTTGCTCTGGGATTTCTTGTAAATACTCCTTATCAAGTTTATGAATTACCTTGTATTCTAATTGGCTAATGGTTTTTTTAAATCATAAATAGCTATTGAATTTTACCAGGTGCTTTTTCTGTATCTTTCAACTTGGTTATATAAATTTTCACCAGTTTTTCTATTAATGTGGTTGTTATTTGAATATTAAACTGTATTTGTGTTCCTGGGAGGGGTTAGAGGGGCCTGCAGCTTTCTTATGATATATTCTCTTTGTGTGTGTGTGTGTGTGTGTGTGTGTGTATTTTAATCTGCTACTAGATTTGATTTGCTGATACTTTGTTTAGAATTTTTGTATCTGGGGTCATGAGAAGAATAGTTTGTGCTTTTCCTTTCTTGATATACCCAGTTTTTGATAGCAAGGTTTTGATAATCTCAAAAAAAATTGGGAAATGTTTCATCTTTTTCAATTCTCTGGAAGCATTTGTATAAATTGGTGTTATTTCTTCTACGAATGTTTGAAAGAATTTACTAATGAAGCCTTTTAAGCCAAGGTTTCTTTGTGGGAAGAATTTTAAATCCGATTTAGTTTCTTTAATAAATATCACTCATCACATTTTGTTTTCTCTGTCAGCTTTGAGAGACTATTTCTTGAGGAATTTGTTCATTCAATCCAAATTTTCAACTTTTGTCTGTCTACGGCATCTGAAAGTGTGTCCCTTGATATCGGTAATTTGTGTTTTCTCGATTTCTCGATCAGTCTCAGGATTTTCAGTTTTCAAAGAAACCAGCTTTGATTTTATCTGTTGCACATTTGTGTACTATTTTGATTATTTTATTTGTATTAGTTTCTTCATTCTCCTTTCTTTGATTTGCTGTTTCTAGCTTTGTAAGATAGATTTTGTAAGATTTCAGCCTTTATACATATTTAAGACTTTAACTTTTCATCTAAGTACTACGTTAGCTGCATCCCACAAATTTTTGATATATCTTCATTGTTATTCAATAAAAACATTTTCTAATTTCCATTTTAATTTCTTCTTTGATCACCCATTTTTAGAAGTATATTGTTTCATCTCAGCCAGCAGGTGATTTTCTAGGTATCTTTTTGTTTTAGTTTCTATCTGCCGTTGTTATCAGATGACATATTGTGAATGATCTCAATCTTTTGAATTTATTGAGGCTTTCTTTGTGACCAGCTTATGGTCAATTTGCTAAATATTTCACGTGCACTTAAAGAGAATGTGAATTCTGGTGTCATTGGGTGCAGTGTCCTGTGTATGTCAGACCAAGTTTATTGTGTCCAACTTATCTTCCTGAGTTTTCTTTCTTTAAAATTTTATTTATTTATTTGACAGAGACACAGCAAGAGAGGGAACACAGACAGGGGGAGTGGGAGAGGGTGAAGCAGGCTTCCCACTGAGCAGGGAACCTGATGCGGGCTTGATCCCAGGACCCCGGGATCATGACGTGAGCTGAAGGCAGACGCTTAACGACCGAGCCACCCAGGTGCCTCTTATCTTCCTGATTTTTTTGGCTGCTTATTCTATCCATTTGTTGAGACAGGTATTAAAATTTGCACTGTGATTTCAGGTTTCTTTGTTTTTTCTTTGTTTCTGTTAGGTTTTTTTTTTTTCCTTTATGTTTTTTGAAGTTATGTTATATGCATGTTTAGGAATGTTATATGTTCCTGTCAGATTGACACTTCCAAGTTGTCTTAATCATTCAGGTTGCTGTAACAAAATACCGTAGACTGGATGGCTTCAACAGTAAACAATTGTTTGTCCAGTCTGGAGTCTGGAAAGTCCAAGATCAAGGCACCCACAGCTTTGGTGTCTGGTGAGGACCCACTTCCTGGTTGTAGACTGATGTCTTTTTACTGTAACCTCACATAGTAAGGTAGCCCGTCCGTGAGGGCTATACCCTCATGGCCTACCACCTCCCAAAGTCCCCACCTCTTAGTACTGTCACATTGGAGGTTAGGATTTCAATATATGAATCTTGTGGGGATATAAGAATTCAGTGTATAAGAGCAATCATTATGCAGTATCTTTTTTTATCTCTAATAATTTTCCTTCAAAGACTACTTATAGTTTGAGTTTGCATAATAGAGTTTTTCCCATCTTCATTTCTCTGTCATTACCACAATACACCGCCAGATGGTGCCAACTTGGTGGAAGAGGGGTAGCCTTCAGACCTGTGCTTAGTTCCTGGTCCTCAGGTCTAGATGGAACTTGCCTTTACTGCATCTCTCCCCCATCTCACCTCCCCCTGCCCCCCCAGGCTTCTTGCCTGTGCCTACTTTGTATCCCCTTTGTTTAGGACACAGTGTCTCTGCATTTCCTTCCTTTTTTGCCTTCACCTCTTTTCTTCCCCCACCCTAGAACATGGGGGGGGTCTCCGTCCCCAGCCTGTGAGCTCCTAAGGTGCAGACCCTCTCTCAGTAAATATGAAGTGTTCCACCCATCCCCCACCCCCCAAAAAAAACCTCCTTCTTGTTTCTAGTCTTTCTGTGGCCTTATATTTATTATTTCACTGTTTTGTGTATGTATTATACACTGTTTTGTGTATGCTCCACCTGTCTTATATTCCTTTTTCACCTTGACTTCTTTTGAATTATTTAAATTATTTAAAAATTTTTCTTCTTTTATTAACTTGTTAATTATACATTCTTTTAAAGTTTTTAAATTTTTATCCTCAAGAACATTGAGTTTTTTCTTGACTTATTATAGTTTAATGCAAGTTAATTCCCTAACAGAATATGCTTCCGCAATATTACTAGAGCATTAGGATAGTTTAATTCCATCCGAATTTTGTCATATTTGGATGCTTTTTCTGCATCTCTCTCTTGTCTCATAGGTTTTTTTTTTTTCTAAGATTTTATTTATTTGACACAGAGAGAGATCACAAGTAGGCAGAGAGGCAGGCAGAGAGAGAGGGGGAAGCAGGCTCCCCGCTGAGCAGAGAGCCCGATGCGGGGCTCAATCCCAGGACCCTGAGATCATGACCTGAGCCTGAGGCAGAGGCTTTAACCCGCTGAGCCACCCAGGCGCCCCATCTCATAGGTTTCTTATCATGCATTTTAGTTCTGCATGTATTTTTAATGTATTTTAAACTTTGCAGCTAGTATAGTGACCATTTTGTACAGCTGATATTAATTTATATTCACCCCAAAATTTACCTTTTCCTTAATGAATTTCCATTTTTCCATTTTTATTTTGCTTAGAGAGCTCAGTTTAGTATTTTTCCTAGTATGGGCCTGCTAATCCCCTCAGATTTTGTTGTGTTAAAATGCCTTTACTTTCATTTTTGAACCCTATTTGCTAGCATAGAATTTTAGGTTGCAGTTTCGTTTTCTTTAGTACTTTGGAGAAGTGATACAGTTGTCTCTTGGCTCCCATCATTTCTGTTTCCAGCAGTTATGCTCCATTAGTGGGTTTTTTTTTTTCACCTGACTCATCTTTAGATTTTTGTCTTCGATGTCAGTATTTTGCCTACTAAATATTATGTCACATTATGCCTAAATATGCTTTGTTGGAATTTACCCTGCTTAGAGTTTTTTTGGTTGATATCACTTATCAATTATGGAAAATTCAGTTATTGAGTTATTTTTTAGAATATGGCTTCTTCATTATTTCTTCCTCTTTTTCTAGGTTATAAATTCACATATATTCTTTTAAGTGTGTCTACCTGTTTAGGTTTTTTCTTATATTCTTTTTAAAATTTTTTCCATTATGCTTAAGTTTGGATATTGATACTGATCTTTTTTCTATTTCACTAATCATGTCTTTCTTTGTGTCCAATATGCTATTAATGGATATGTGGATATAATAGATAGAGGATATGTGTCCTCTCTCTGTGGCGTTCTTAATTTCAAATGCTGTGTTGTTTTGTTTTGTTTTGTTTTTTTAAGTAGGCTCCATGCTCAGGGAGCCCAGTGCAGGGCGTGAACTCAGGACCCTGAGATCAAGACCTGAGCTGAGATCAGAAATCAGACACTAACTGAGCCACCCAGGCACCCCTCAGATGCCATATTTTTCATTTCCAGAATATCTGTTGGGTTTTTTAATGGATCCAGTTCTCTGATGAAAGTTTCCATTTTAACCCATTTTTTCCTTTATTTTCTTGAACACGTTAATAATCATAGTTATTTAAAGTTCTTGTGTGCTAACTATAGTGTGGATCATCTTTGGGTCAGCTTATGTTTGCTATCTTTTCTCCTGGTTGTTGGTCATATAGTCTTGCCTCTTTTATATCTAGTAACTTTTTATTATATGCTGGATATTGTGTGTAGAGTGCTAGAGGCTACAGATGATTTTATCTTCTAGAAAAGGTTTCTTCTTTACTCTCTTAGATAGGGTGGGAAACTGATTTTAATCCGTGGGAAATCAAGCTATGTCAGGGCTGGATTGTAGTTTTGATAAAAACTGTATTTTTGATTTGCCCCATTTCTAGGATGTGGTGTTCTAGGGGTTTTGAACTGAGAATCTGGCAGGTATTTGTCTCCTCAGCCTCAAAGACGGGGAGATTCAGTTTTGGCCTTCTGAGGTTTTCAGCCTCTTTCCTTTCCTTTAGCCTTCTGTCCATTCAGCTTCAAAATTTGGCAGATTCCTTGAAGGGGAAACTGGCCATGTGTTTGAGTCCCCTTAGGTCTACAATTTTGTCGCTCCAGCCCTACATGAATGCCGAAATCTCTGCTGGTTTCTCTGTCCCCCTCAACCTCTAGCTCTGCCCGGAACTGGTAAGTGACCCCAGGTGAAAAGCAGCTATAGGTGTAAAGTGACCATGCCCTCTAGGGCTTTATTTTGCCTGTTTTGTTTCAGGCCCCTTCCCCTGGTGGGTCATTGTCTCCTAGTACCATAAGTACCTAGTACCTAGTACCACTACCTCTTTAGCCTATCACATAGCCTCAGAATTCAGTTTTGTAGGAGAAAATAAGCTATGTATTTGAGGCTCCTTAAATCTCTAATGTGACTACTGTAGCCCCCTTAGCCACTTACCACAAAAAGTTTTGTGGGTACTCTTTCTCTCAGTGGTGATCTTTTTGTGGGGGCCAAACCCTGATCCTCAGCCCACATCCTGAATCAGCAAATGTCCCCAGAGACTGAAACAGCTACTAGTCTCTCAGCTTACCACTGAATGATTCTCCCTCTCTGGAATTTTAGCCTAACTGCTCTACATTGTCTCCCTACTGTTCTGATGCCCTTTACAAATAAGGTTTTTGTAATTCATTTGGCTTTTTCAAGTTGTTACGGGAAGCATTGACCTGCTACATTCCTACTACATCCTACCCAGAAGTAGAAACTACAGTTACAGATTAATTGAGTGATAAATATTCCACTAGATAAAATCCCTTTTTTGTCTTTGGTTCTAATTATTTTCTTTTTGTGTTCTTGGTCCTTGTTAGGGAAAAAAAGAAAGATTCCTCACCCTATTTTAATGCCTTAGTAAATGTAATATCTTACTCTCAGAGTGTAATCTGCTCTTGTCTGGCTTTTGTTTTCTTTTCCTTTGAAGTTACTTTGTTAACAAAGACAAATAATCATGGATTGTAAAGATTAGTTTATATTTAAATTCTGTGTATATTGTTAAATATATTGTTGTGGGAACAATTAATTATAATGTTGGTTTTCTTCCATGCATGTAGTTTCAGATGATAATGAAGACCTTGATGGTGATGGTGTTCATGAAGTAACAAGCCGAGATAGTCCACTTTATCCCAAATGTTTGCTTGATGATGATCTTGTCCTGGGAGTTTACATTCACCGCACGGATCGACTTAAGTCCGATTTTATGATTTCTCACCCAATGGTAAAAATTCATGTGATTGATGAGAATACTGGTCAATATGTCAAGAAAGCTGACAGGTAAATATTTTAATTGTACAGCCAACCCTTGAGATTGAAACTGTCTACAGTAGAAGTCCTCTTTTGTACCACTGAAAGTCAATGGAGGGGTGCCTGGGTGGCTTAGTCATTAAGCATCTGCCTTAGGCTCAGGTCATGATCCTAGGGTCTTGGGATGGAGCCCCGCACGGGCTTTCTGCTCAGCGGGAAGCCTGCTTCTTCCTCTCCCACACCCCCTGCTTTTGTTCCCTCTCTCACTGTGTCTCTCTCTGTCAATCAAATTTTAAAAATCTTTAAAAAAAAAGTCAATGGAAATAGAACTTAGGATTTGTAATAGAGAATAATTTACTCGTTGTAGGTGTTTTTAGACTATTGATAATGATCAGTATGTTTTCTAGAAGAAATAGAGAACGTTTCTTAATTCATTGATTCATTTTAAATGGAGGGGGGTTGAGAGAGCTTCCACCTAACGTAATGACTTATTTATGGCATTGAACTTGCAGTATAAATCACTGCATGTTGCAGTGTACATGCATTAATTGTCTGATTTCAAATTTTTCTTTTGAAGTTAATATATTACTTGGGCCTCATATGAAGACCTCACATTCAAGATATGAATCTTGACTTTTAATTTTTTCCTTATATTACTTCTATAGCTAATATGTGCTTGAAGCTTATAAATAAAAACCACAGTAAAATAATTGATTATAGTAGAATTCAAAAAAGTCATTTGCTTGGAAAAATGACAGTGATGAAGACCATGAAGATTCTGTTATTCAGTTATTTTAGGGCATACAAAAAAATATGACACACCTCAAAAAGTTTGCAATCCTATTGTGCTCATTTTCTTATTTAAATGTACTGTACTATTTTATTACAAACTCATTTAAGATTCTGAAGGAGTCTAGCTCTGTCACACTCTCACTTTATATTTCTGTAATAAGATAATTCTGTGAAACCAGAAGATGGTAGTAGGGTATTAGCATTTCGAAGTCTCATAAATTTGTAATTTTCTCGATGGTCAACCAAAATAATTTTTCATTGTATGTCATGACTATTCATTATTTCTTCACCTTGATCATTCTATTTTTCTCACCTTCTCAAAATTATCATAAAGAATCATGTTAATGGAAGCATCTTTTTTTGGACAGTGGACGGCCTGTTTCATCTCACTATGAAAAACAGAGTGTGGATTATATTCTTCCTATTATGACCCAGCCATATGATTTTAAGCAGTTAAAATCAAGACTTCCAGAGTGGGAAGAACAAATTATATTTAATGAAAACTTTCCCTATTTGCTTCGAGATTTTGATGAGAGCCCTAAAGTCATCTTGTTTTTTGAGGTATGAATTGAATGGAGCAATTTAAACTAAATTTTGTTTACTATTTTATTTTTTTTAAACTTTTTTTTTTGAGATTTTATTTATTTACTTGAGATAGAGACAGTGAGAGAGAGCATGAAGGGGAGAAGGTCAGAGGGAGAAGCAGACTCCCTGTGGAACCGGGAGCCTGATGCGGGTCTCAATCCCAGGACTCCGGAATCATGACCTGAGCCGAAGACAGTTGCTTAACCAACTGAGCCACCCAGGAGCCCTTGTTTACTATTTTAATAGCATAAATGTAAGTTATTGTTTTTAGTAGTTTAATAATGCAAGAAAGCACCGTGAGGATTTACCCCTAGGATTTAGTGTTTGTAATAGGCTGTGGAGATATAATATGCTGTAATAGTATATTTGCTGAGTGTAAGTAGTTAGCTGTGTAATTCACTTGGTATTAATTAATTCTGACAATAATGCCATGACTGTAAACTGAAGTGATGAAACTAATCTATATCTATACAATCCTCCATTCTTAACCTTTTTTACAAATTATAAACTCATTTAACTATATCAGACTCCCTAAGAGTTTGTATACAACCAAGGGAAAGAGAGATGAACACACACAGATCACTTGACTAATGTAATATATAACCAAGGTGAAGTAAAACTTTCTAGATGTGGAGGTTGGATAGAGGGTCAGGGCTGTCAGGGAAAGCTTTTTGAAATAGATGGTTTTGAGGTGGTGGCAGTCTGTTAAGCATCTGCCTTTAGCTCAGGTCATGATCTCCAGGTCCTACAATTGAGCCCCATGTTGGGCTCCCAGCTCACGGGGGAGTCTGCTTCTCCTTCCTCCCACCTCTCCCCCTGCTTGTGCTCTCTCTCTCAAATGAATAAATAAAGTCTTTTAAAACAATGAAATAGATGGCCTTTGAGCTGACTTGTTACTCTTAATTTTTTTATAGCAAAGGAAATCAATGTTCAGAATATAAAGTTACTTACCCAAAGTTACTCCAGTTTTAAGTGTAGGTAATTTGTTTGAATTACCTACACTTTGAATTTGAATCTAAAATTCAAATGAATTTGAATTCATTTGGTTTGAATCTAAAATACACATTTCTTTTCTGTACTTCATGTCGTCTCTGCATAAGCAAAAGGAAGTAGAGAAAACCTCTCAGTTTAAGCAAGATGGGGAGTTTTAGCATTGGAACAGCAGGGCAGGAACATTGCCAATGACTAATTTTGTGGAATTATTGGTTTTTTTGATCTTTAACTTTCAGATGATTTGTGTATGTTCGTGATATGAATATTCTACCATTTACATCTGTGATTATGTTGTATGATTTATACAAAGCTGTGATTTTTTTAAAGAATGATATAACTTGTATGTCAAGGAACTTTTTCTTTGTCATAGAAATTTGTCCTTGGTTATAATTATAATGTTCCTTCACATTCATTTTAGTAATACTCATAAATTTAAGAAAGATTGTTGGATTTGACATTTTTTGGTTGCTTCTTAAGGTTTTTGAGGGGCTTGGTTTGGTTTTTTTAGTTTCAGGAGTAGATTTTAGTGATTCATCACTTACATGTAACACCCAGTGCTCATCCCAACAAGTTCCCTTCTTAATGTCCATCACCCACTTAGTCCATCCCCTCACCCACCTCCCCTCCAGCAACCCCCAGTTTGTTCTCCATAGTTAAGAGTCTCTTACGGTTTGCCTCCCTCTCTGTTTTTATCTTATTTCTCCTTCCCTTCCTCTGTGTTCATCTGTTTTGTTTCTTAAATTGCACATGAATGAAATCATCTGGGATTTGTCTTCCTCTGACTGACTTATTTCACTTAGCAATAATACACTCTAGTTTCATCCATGTTGTTGCAAATGGCAAGGTTTTATTCTTTTTGATGGCTGAGTAATATTCCATTGTATTTTTATATGCGTGTGTGTTTATACCCCCACAGCTTCTTTATCCATTCATCAGTCAATGGACATTTGGGCTCTTTTCATAATTTGGCTATTGTTGATAGTGCTGCTATAAATATTGGGGTGCATGTGCCCCTTAGAATAAGTATTTTTGTATTCTTTGGATAAATACCAAATAGTATATATATAATAGTAGTCCAATTGCTGCATTATAGGGTAGTTCTGTTTTTAACTTCTTAAGGAACTTCCATACTGTTTTCTAGAGTGGCAGTTGCTTCTTAAGTTTTAACATAATGTGTTATTGTCTACAAAACTACTTTTGATTTCAACTTGTTTATTAAGGACAATTTGATATCTATCAGAAGTCTTAAAAATCATTATTCTACTTTTCAGCATTACTACTAAAGGAAAAATTATAAGAACGCAATGATATAAGTGTGCAAGAATATTTAAACACTGTAACAGTAAAAATTTTAGAGAGATAAATCTCTTCAATCAGGAAGAGGTTTGGTTATGTAAATAATAGTTTTTGTTAAGTTTATGGAATTTATAATACTAAAGTATACTAGGAAGGCATTAACATGATGAAATACATATGTATGTATTGACTTGAAGAAATATTCACTACATGGTATATAAAAATAGTTTGCAAAATAGCTTTGAATTTATAGTAACATGCATATACTTAGGAATGCACGGAAAAAGGTTTAGGTGTATAAACCAGATGTTAATGTTGATCATTTATGGATCTATATTACAAGTTGTTTTTACTTTGTTATATATTTTTCTTGTATTATGAATGTTTTTTCACTGAGCTTCTAGTGTATCTGAAAACAGATTTAAGTATATAAAGAAGAGGTATGAATGGAGTCCATATTATTTTTTAAGCTATCTGTAAAGATTTGTTATCCTAGCTAAACTTTTGAGAAGCACCAGTTAAGTTCAAAGTGATAATATCTGATAAGTACCTAGAATACAGAGGTGTCTGTGGCAGCTTCGTTCCAAATTCCATGAGTTTTAACATCTAGACAGGATGGAGATATGAAATCCTCTTGAGAAGCCTAATGACGGCATATATACAAAGAGAAAATTCCTAGCTTCAGGAAGGTGTTGCAAGGAAGGACCCAGAAATAAGATCATGAGTTTGTTAGACAATCATTTGAAGTCTGCAGTCATACATAAAAAAATGAAAGATTAAAGCTTAAGAATTCTGTGACTGGACTATATTTGAGGTAATTAATACTTGGTCTTTGATATGAAATAAATCTTAATAAATGATTTATTACTAAAAGGTATAAAGTGGTCAAAAAATGGACTCTCACTAACAGGATGAGTTAATGTAAAGCTGAATGAAATAAGAAATACTTTTCTTTCCTGCGAAGAAAACACCTTTTAAGTGTACAACTTATTTTTAAAATTTAAATAATATGTTACTAGAAGGCAGGTTAGTATTCCGTGAAGTAATTTTTTATACTTATTTACAGATTCTTGATTTCCTAAGCATGGATGAAATTAGGAATAATTCTGAAGTTCAAAACCAAGAATGTGGCTTTCGAAAAATTGCCTGGGCATTTCTCAAGGTATGTTTTTCACCCATTTTAAATGCTTTAAAAATCATCTTCACTGGGCGAGCCTGGTGGTGGGTATTGAGGAGTGCACGTATTGCATGGAGCACTGGGTGTGGTGCATGAACAATAAATCTTGTAACACTGAAAAGATAAAATAAACATTTTTTGGGGAAAAAAAAATCGTCTTCAAATCTGATTGGCTGTATTTTCCCAAGCAGTTTAGTTTCATATAAGGAGTTATCTAAGATTTCAGTTATGAAGAATTATTAATGCAAGCTAAGGAGATACTTGAATTCTTAAATATCTTGAGTATCTAGTGTGTGCCAGATACACTATTTGGTTCTGAGTATGTAGTACTCAGAACCTGCCATCATTTATTCAACTTAAAAGTATTTATTAAACCCTCTCTGTGTGCCAGCAGTGGTTCAAGTCAGTAAACAAGAAAATAAACTCCTTGATCTTGTTGACTTCACATTCTAGCAAGGAAAGCAGATATAAAACAATTGCTTATATAATTTATCATTTATTGCAATTTTTGTAAATACTGGGTGGAGGTCAGGGAAGTTCCAAAGGAAAAGACATTGAACCTGAGCATTAGCTAGATGGTAGCGGGAAGGGGTAAGACAGTCGTGGGTAGGTAGAGGGCACCATATTTGCAAAGACCCTGATGTTGGAAGGAGCGAGATACCCTCAAATAACCAAAAAGCCACTGAGATTGAAGGACAGAAACTGAGGGGAGAAATGATGTCTTGATCATGCAAGGTCTCTGAAACCATTAGAGCAACAGGAAGCCATCATAGAATTCTAAAGAACAATGGGAAGCCATTATAGGATTTTAAACAAAATGGTAGAATAATCTGACTTATGTTTTTGAAAGATTACTTTGCTTGGTAGAGAATAAATTAGAGAGGGTATACATATATATACTGGAAGATTAAGTTTGAAAATTCTTAAAGTAATCTTGGTAGGAAATGATGGTATCCTTAACTAGAGTGTTTCAGCAGGGATGAGAGATGTGATAGGTTGACTTTTACAAAAGGGGAAATGTTATTTTATAGTTCTTTTATCTGGTATCCTTTATTTCTGACTTCAAATATAGATGAGTTCTAAAAAGTCTTGAAATTAGCCTATTTTATACAATTTATAAAACTTTTCTATTTGTAGGGGTGCCTGGGTAGCTCAGTGGGTTAAAGCCTCTGCCTTCGGCTCAGGTCATGATCTCAGGGTTCTGGGTTTGAGCCCCACATCAGGCTCCTTGCTTGGCGGGAAGCCTGCTTCTCCCTCTCCCACTCCCCCTACTTGTGTTCCCTCTCTCGCTGTGTCTCTCTCTGTTAAATAAACAGAATCTTTTTTAAAAAATACAGAGCATTCATAGATAAATTAGACATTGTCCTCGTCCTCCAGTTTAGTTTCCATATAAACATATTTACACAATTATGTGCAATAGAGCAGATGCTGTGAAAACCCAGGTAAGGCACTTGATCCATATTGGGGGTCAGAGAGAGGCTTTAGAAGAGGTACAGTCTGGGACAGCTGGATGGTTCAGTCGGTTAAGCTCAGGTCATGATCTCAGGTCATGAGATCCAGCCCTCTGTGGGGCTCTGCACTGAGCAATGGAGACTGCTTGGGATTCTCTCTCCCACTTCCTCTCCCCCTACCCTGCTTGCATGCGTGCTCTTGCATGTGTTCTCTCTCTCTCTCTCTCTGAAAATAAAATAAATCTTAAAAGAAAAAAAAAGTACAGTCTGACTGATAAAAGGAAGCCATATTGGCTGTGGGAGGAAATAGAGTGGGCTTGGTCCAGTATAGCTTCTAAAATCACCCTTATGTAACCTGTTATAACTTTTTTATATCCCCTTCATACTGCTTTAGAGAAGAAAAAAAAAAAAGCAAAAGCCAAAAAAGGTTGTTTTCACATAGTAAATACTGTCATTGTGTGGTCTTATCAGACAGTACTTTTGTTCCTTTTAAAAATGCTAAGATTTGTGTAGAACTGCAGTAATAATTACAGACTGCACTTGGGGAACAGTGTCTTATAGCATTTTTACCTTTAAGTGTATATAGATTTTTGTTTATCTATTTTGTGCCATTGGCAGAAATGGCAAATCAGGAATTCTCCCATCTCTACCCCCCTACAAAGGGTAAGTATTCTGTGTACTTCCTCTACCGTAAAACTTCTGTATTGCCTTCATAGATTATAAGTTTTCAAAGTCACCAAAGTGACTTCTTTTTGACAAATTTGTTAAACATATTTTGTCCTTATTTTACCAGATCTCTGCATTTTTATAACACTCTCTTGAAACTCTCTCTTCTTTGATTATTACCAGCTTCCAGCATATTAGTGGCTCACGGGAAGTGTTCAGCGAATGTCTGTTGGGAGAATTAACAAATGTACGGACTAGGAAAAATCCACCTTTGGAAATAGCATGGGGACGCCCGGGTGGCTCAGTTGGTTAAGCATCTGCCTTGGGCTCAGGTCATGATCCCAGGACCCTGCGTCAGGCTCTGCACTCAGCAGGAAGCCTACTTCTCCCTCTCCCTTTGCCTCTCTCCTCTGCTTATGCTTTCTCACTCATTCTCAAATAAATAAATAAAATCTCTAAGAAAAGTAGCATGAATCAAATTAAAATTTAAGTGTGTTCACAAAAACAAAAATAAAATAAAATAAAATTTAAGTGTGTTAATACCTATACCATTGATTCTAGTAATGTCCTAGATAATTGTAAAGTTACCTTAGTGGTCCATATAAACCCCGACGGACCCTACCCAGATATAAATGAGACTTTATCTTAATTCTCAGCTAGAGGCATTTTTAATTCATTTAGCATATGTATATTACTATTCTTTTACATTATAAAATAATAAAGCCTTATTTAGCCACATTCTACATTATATAATTGTAATCATAATTATGAGACCTTGGCTGATTTTAGTCATTTACTCATGCTAAGCATCGTAATAGTGTATACTAGATTGCCTCGTGAGTATTAAAACAAACTATAAAAAGTTTGTTCAGGCAGATAGGATTAGGGTTTATGAGGAAGTCTCTGAAGGGCTTAATATTTAATTACTGAACGCCTCTATTGAAACTGTTCTTTATCCCTGTATGTCGTAACCACCCCTCAGCTTATGACGTCCATTGACTTTATATCCTTCTCTAGAAGGCTAGGGATGAAATGGGCTATATTTTTTCCAGCTCTGTTTATTGATGCCTCATTCCTGAACACACTGCAATCTGGATTTTGTTTGAGCTGTGAAAGTATCTCCAAACAAATCATCAGTGACTTCCATTTGCCACATTAGTGAGTGAACATTTTTCATTTATTCTTTTAGCACACCTGTGTGTGTTTAATACATCACTCTTTTGAACCTCTGTTACCTGGGTTTTCTTGACACCCTCCTTTCCTACTTTTCCCTGTTCCATTCCTTCAGTTTCCTTCACGGTCTTCCGCTTTCCTCTCTAATATCAATCCTACTCATGGTTTCAGCTTTATTCTACTTTTCTTAGACTACTTTTCTTGCCTCTACCTCAGATTTCAGTTATTTCAACTTGGACGACCTAGAAATATCTCAGACTTCCCCAATCTGAGCATCCTACCTAAATCCTTTACCCCTTCTGTATCTGCCACTTAAGTGGGTAGCACTGCCATCAGCCCAGTCTCCCACATTTAGAGCCTTAGAGTTGCATTGGTCATTTTGTTAGCCACAAATCACATGTGGCTAATGAATTCAAATTAATTAATTAAAATTAAATATAATTAAAAATTGAGTTCCATGGTTGCACTAGTCACACTTCAAGGTGTTCGATAACCATATGTGGCTAGTGTGTCTTGTGTTGGGTACAAGTATAGAATGTTCGCATCATCTCAGAAGACTTTTTGTTGGACAGCTCTGCCTTAGAGTCTTTCCTAAATCTTCCCTTCTTTCCCTTTCCAAGTTGCGTCAGGCAGTAACAGCTACAGAATATATTCCCTGCCCTCAGTCCTTGTTCTCCTAGGCTGTCACCTTCATGTTCCTCCTCAACTGTTGCAAAAGCTCCCAGCTGTCTCCTCCTACCTTGTAGAGGACACAAAGATTAACATGACATTTTCTACTTAGAGTCATAGTCTAGTCAAAGAGGCTTATTTTGAATTGATGAGATTTTTATTTTTCTCATAAACATCTCCATTTATTTAGTTTAAATGTAAGTTGTTTTAGGTTTTTTATTGAATAGCCTTTTTTAAGAAGGTTGACTAAAATATTTTTAAATGTAATTAATGCCTGGAATGAGTTTATGTTAATTACTTTTTGAAAATGATTTTGACTTTTTAAAAATTAAAACATTAAAATGTTACCATTAAAGGGGCACCTGGGTGGTTCAGTCAGGTAAAGATCAGACTCCTGATTTCGGCTCGGGTCATGATCTCAGGGTCCTGACATTGAGCCCCAGGTTGGGCTCTGCATTGGATGTGGAGTCTGCTTAAGATTCTCTCTCTTCACCTCTCCCCCAAACTTGTGCATGTGCAGGTGCACTCTGTCTTCCCTCCCCTCTCCCATGCACGCCGACTCTCAAACAATTTTTAAAAACTGTTCATTAAAAATACTGATACTGAACAAATAGAAAATGTCTTTTTGTGTTTAAATACTATGCATTTTGTGTGTGGGTGGGGGGGGAATGAAACAAGATGGGATCAGGAGGGAGACAAACCATAAGAGACTCCTAAACTCGTGAAACAAACTGAGGGTGGCTGGGTGGTGGGGGGCGTAGTGACAGGGTGGCTGGGTTATGGACACTGGGGAGGGTGTGTGCTATGGTAAGTGCTGTGAAATGTGTAAGCCTGATGATTCACAGACACGTACCCTGGGGCAAATAATATATGTTAATAAAAAAAATAAAAATAAAAATACATACATACATGCATGCATGCTATGCATTTTAATTTTATCATTGTTATTTCAAACAAAGGTATCTTGATTACCTTCTTTGTGCC
>CM053608.1:23736362-23873484 GCA_028646535.1 Procyon lotor
GGGTCCTGGGATCGAGCCCCACATCGGGCTCTCTGCTCGACAGGAAGCCTGCTTCTCCCACTACCATTCCCTCTGCTTGTGTTCCCTCTCTCGCTGTGTTTCTCTCTGTCAAATAAATAAAAAATCTTAAAAAAAAAAAAATGATCTGGAATTGTGTTTAACCAACTGTGTCAGTGTTCTTTGCTTTATTTATCTAAGGAATTTCAGCATACTATATTAATCTTTTTATTTTTTTAATATTTTATTTATTTATTTGACAGGGGGAGAGATCACAAGTAGGCAGAGAGGCAGGCAGAGAGAGAGGGGGAAGCAGGCTCCCCGCTGAGCAGAGAGCCTGATGTGGGCCCCGATCCGAGGACGTCAAGTCACGACCCGAGCCGAAGGCGGAGGCTTTAACCCACTGAGCCACCCAGGCGCCCTTGTATTAATCTTTTTAAGATGAGTTTTTGACTATGTACTGTTGCTTACTGAACATATTTATTTTCAGTGAAAATAACACTTTATTGGAATTCTTATTTTAAGCTTCTTGGAGCCAATGGAAATGTAAACATCAATTCAAAACTTCGTTTGCAGCTGTATTATCCACCTGCTAAGCCTCGATCCCAATTAAATATTGTTGAGGTCTTTGAATGGTGGTCAAAATATCCAAGAAATCGTTATCCATCAACATTATACGTAACTGTAAGAGGATTAAAAGTTCCAGAATGTGTAAGTTAATAGCACATAGAAATATATGTTCACTGTTGTTGAAATTAAATGGTGACATTTTTCATTTCTAAAAAGATAAGGCCTCTAAAATTATTTTAATAGATTTCTAGAATATAAAATTACTTTAAACAATTACGTATTAAGTATTTAAACAATTATGTATTAAAACAATTATGTTTATATACATAAATATGTATATAATTTGATGTATTATATACTAGCTAATATATAAAAGGTACTTAAATGAATATTAAGCACTAAATGTAAGTTTCAGTGTGAGGAGAATTTTTAAAAAGTACTATTGGTTTTTAAAAACTAAAGGTAAAAGAATGATGTAAAGTAGGTGCTGACAAATATTTTCTGTAAAGCCCAGGAGTAGTTACTATTTTAGGCTTTGTAGGCCATACAGGTTTTGTTGCAACTACTCAGCTTTGCCTTTGTAGTGAGCAAGTAGCTACATAGACATATGTAGCCAATGTTAGACAGATGGATGTGGATGTGTTCCAATAAAACTTTATTGGCAAAAACAGCAAGCTACATTTGGCCCAGGCATTTGCCATACCATGATTACAGGCATGCTTTCCACAATATTATTCAAATAATCAGTAAATAATGTTTTTTCTACTGTTTTCCACAGATTAAAACTATGAATGATTCTACCAAAGAATGGTACTAAAACAAAACTTTTGTTTTTGTCTTATTTGCAATAAGACATTTCAGGACAGTTGCATTTTCTGTAGGTGGTATTGTAAGTGTGACCACAGGGTTGGTTTACATTAGTTTGAATGTAGTTAAAATCTCTTTTTAAGAAAAGGAAAATTTTAAAACTTTAGGTCTTTTTGATATCAGTTTTATGATATTAAAGTGATGAATACCATCACATATCAGAGCTGTGACATAATATCTGGTAGGTATTGGTGAAGAAGCAGAAACAAAGGGATAGAGTTATTAAAACCATTTCATGTAACCACTAGAGTTCTGTTTTTTTCCTCCCAACTTTTAGGGCTAAAATTTTGATTTTAGAACCAAGCGCTTTTCATCTTATTTAGAATAGTGTACATAAAAGTAGAATACTTTTCTGGGTTATATTTTGAAAACATTTCCACGTTGTTTGTTTCAATATTTAAAAGACCCTAGATGCTAGAAAAGAAGAAAAGATTAACTTGATATTTACATTTTCTCATCCTCTATACACATTCAGATAAAACCATCTTACCGTTCTGTGGTGGCTGTCCAGGAGGAGAAAGGTAAACCAGTATATTGTGAAGGACACCATGAGGCCAGTTCAGTAGATGCAGAACCTGGACTAGAAGATTCCAAAGAAGTAGTCAGGTGGAAACGACTACCCGGGCAGGTGAAATACTTGATTATTTTCATTTCATTTAGAGCTGCCTATATTTATTTTAAAAGCTCTAATAGCTCTGACGGTAATTAGCTTGCTACTTCAAACTCTCAGATTATCCTTGCTTTTAACCACAATCTTGTCTTTCCATTAATTTACTTGATATTAATAGAGTATGTATCATGTGCATAAAAGCACTATCTTAGGTTCTGTGTTTGAGGACTTAGTTTAGTTTTATCTGTTGGCTGGAGCTTCGAGAAGGAAATAACCACAGTTGGGGTAGCTTAAATAACAAGCTTACTCCTTCACAGTTCTGGAGGCTGAAGTCCCAAGGGTAAGGGCTGTCAGGGTTGATTTACTCAGAGGCCTTTTTCCTTTTGGCTAGCCCATGGCTGCCATCTTGCTCCCCTTCATGGTCTTTTCTCTGTGCATGTAGATCCCTGGTGTCTCTTCCTCTTACAAGGGCAGCAAGTCTTTTTTTTTAATTTATTTGTTTGTCAGAGAGAAAGCCTGAGTAGTACACAAGCAGGGGGAGTGGCAGGTGGAGGGAGAAGAAGATTCCCAGCTGAGCAAGGAGGCTGAAAGGCAGCTGCTTAACCCCTTAATGGCTTAACTGACTGAGCCACCCAGGCGTCCCAGGTACAGCAAGTGTTAATAGATTAAGACTCCACCCTAAAAAAAAGCTCTTTAAAAATTTTTATCGCCAAATACTGCTACATTCTGGGTACTGGAGCTAGGGCTTCAACATATGAATTTTGGGGGACACAATTCAATCCATAACAGCAATAAAAAAAACAGATTTTTTGATGTTTTAAGAGGTAAATCTGTTAATGGGTTTTCTTTGTAAAATGAATTTTATTAAAAAATGGATCATTCTAATAGATTCATGAGCTTTTTTTTATAGTCCCCAGCTTCTTCACAGTGAATCACATTTTTTGTAAAGATTTTATTTCTTTATTTGACAGAGAGAGAGATCACAAGCAGGCAGAGAGGCCAGTAGAGAGAGAGGAGGAGGAAGCAGGCCCCCCGCTGAGCAGACAGCCCAATGCAGGGCTCAATCCCAGGACCCTAGGATCATGACCTGAGCTGAAGACAGACGCTTAACAACTGAGCCACACAGGCGCCCCAATTATGAATTTTCTATTCATATTTTAGGTGAATTAAGTACTACTTAGATATGGAGTATAAATTGGCTTTATTTTATGGAGACCTGATATCCTTGTTAGGAAATAAAATAATTTACTATAGTTTTCCATCCATTCTGTTTACTTCCCTCTTTCTCTTCATTACAGTCAAGGGACTTAAAAATAAAGCCCTACCACTGCAGTACTTTAATTAACAACTAGCCTTCAAATTTTAATGTTTCTTAATTTGTTTTTTTAAATGTATGCTTTTAGGCTTGCCGTATCCCAAATAAGCACCTCTTCTCACTAAATACAGGAGAACGAGGATGTTTTTGTCTTGCTTTCTCTCATAATGGAAGAATATTAGCAGCAGCCTGTGCCAGCCGAGATGGATATCCAATTATCTGTGAGTAATAATTCCATCTGTTTAATGTGATTGAAGTCCATGTGAAAGACAGTTGTTTTTTTTAAAATTCATTGAAATCTTAATTTGAGTAACCTCCAGTTTTTTAATAATTATTTTGCAGTTTTCTGTAAAATATATGTTCAGAAGTAGAATGAGAATAATCAATTTATTGATTATAAAGCTTATTAATCAATAAGGTAAGTTTATTTTTAAAACATACAAGAGGATTTTTGTAAGCATTTTCTATTTTAAATAGAGAAATTTAGAAACATGAACACAACTATCAGTTGATAGAAGTGATAATTTAAATTATGAAAGTAGTCAAATTTCATATACACTGGAAAGTAACAGCTCAGGACAGGAGTATCTAAAGGACAATTTCTCATTAGTAGGGAAAGCAGCAGAGAGACCAAAAACCCACTTTCAAATTGCCTTTAAAAAATACAGAAAACTATATTAAAAAGAAAAATTTCTGTAGCTTTAAGCGAGCATTATCTATTCTGCTGGACTGAGAGACATTGAATACTTTCCCTTATTTCTTGTGTAGTAATGAAAACCAGCTTCCTCAGCAGGAAGTCACCTGCTCTTTGTGCACATCTACTCTAAGCACTAGGTGGTATTAAATTTCCCTCAGCCTCACACAGTTTATTTCAGATGATTTATTGTTTTCAGCAAGGACTCATAATTGGCTTGGTTAGCATTTAAGTAAATATTCCTCCTCATGAAATAATGTTAGCTGTAAAAAACACAAAATTGCTTGTGTAGTTTATGAACATGCCATTTTATTTATTTATTTATTTATTTTTTAATGACCATGCCATTTTAAAAATTCACCAAAACCTATGCATTGGAGGAAAAAGGATTTTTAGGATACCTACTCCAGAGAATTAATAGTGATTTCTTTTTTGAGCAGTGAAAGAATTATTTTCATTCGGATTTATATTTTTAGCATTTCAGTGATAAATATGCTTAAAGAAATCTTGTTCAGAGTGCTGTATAAATTTAGACATACTTATTGCTTAAGTCTCAAACCATAGAAGAATTTTTGTCTTTAGTTTCTGATCGTTCGGCTAAGATATGTCTACTTGGAATTCATTTAGCTTGTTGGATGTGTAGATTACTGTTTTTCACAAAATGGGGAAGTTTTCAGTCTTTATTTCTTCAAATTGTTCTTCTCCTTTCTATTTTTTCTCTTCTGAGACTCTCATCATCTCTTTGTTGATACACTTGGTGGTGTCCCACAGGTCCCTGCAGCTTTATTCATTTTTTTCATTCTTTTTCCTTTTGTTCCTCAGACGGCATAATCTCAAATGACCTGTCCTCAAGTTGATTCTTCTGCCAGCTCAGATCTGTTAGTGAGCCCCTCTAGTTAGTTGTTTTTTTCCATTATTGTACTTTCCAACTCTAGAATTTTTTTTAATAATTTCTGTCTCTTTATTGACACTGTTTTTTTAGCAAGAAATTATTCTCACACCTTAATTCTTTAGATGTGGTTTTCTTTATGTCTTTGAACATATTTCTAAGAGTGAATTTAAATAGGTCTTTATGCAGAACAATGTCTTGGCTTCCTCGTGGACAGTCTCTGGACTGCCTTGTTTCCCGTGGGTGGCTCTACTGGACTGCTTTGGTTCTTTCATGTCTCCGTATTACCTGTGTGGCAGGTCTGGAATCAGATTCCTCTCCTTCCCCCTCCTCTGCACCCATCCACCCACCCACCCACCTAGGATTTGTTGTTGCCGAAGTCTCTGCTCAGTTAGCGTGGTGGTCAGCTATGGTAGGTTTGTAAATGCCTTGAGGGAGTGGATCGCCCAGCCTTTACCAGGCGCATCTGTGTGTGTGTGTTGGGATGCGTTCCTAACACTTCGCGGCAGACAGTTGCAATTCTGCCTTACTTCCCTTTCAGGTCAGTCAGAGAGAAGGGAGGGCCTCTAGTCTTTTGTTCATATATACATATACACGTCCTGCTGGGTTTCCAGGAATTTGTTGGATCCTTTCAGAGTCTTCTGTGGGCATCTCATTCCCAGTTTTTTCCTTTTACATTTTTTGCTCAGCCTCTCCTTGGCCCCTCTCCTTGGCCTCAGTTGGCATCACTGCCTCAGCTAGCTGTGCCCATGATTATTTCAGCACGCCCCCTGGGGTTAGGGCCCTTCGCACAGAGCAGGCTCTGAGCCAAGCCAAGGAAAGCCAAGCCCTGGAAATGGAGCTTTTTAGGTAACTGCCAGACTGTCTTAATAGTGGTAAGTACTGGGAGTGGGGTTGTGGGGGGGGCTTCTTATGTTTTCTGGCCCATCCCATGCCTACTAGGCTGCTGGCCTTAAGTTGTGGGGCTTTTGGTTTCTGAAGCTACTCTGGAGCTTGGGAGAGGGGAATGGGAACATGGCAAGTTAAAATGCTACAAAGTGGGGCACCTGCCTGGCTCAGTGGGTTAAAGCCTCTGCCTTCGGCTCAGGTCATGATCTCAGGGTCCTGGGATCGAGCCCCGCATAGGGCTCTCTGCTCAGCGGGGAATCTGCTTCTCCTTCTGACTTTCTCCCCTCTCATGTTCTCTCTCTCTTTCTCTCTCTCAAATAAATAAATAAAATCTTTTAAAAAAAAATGCTACAAAGCTCATGTTCTTACCAAGATTAAGCTGTTTTTCTTGAATAAATGCTCCTCAGATTGTTGCAAGCCTTTGTTTAATTTCTAGAGTTGTGTAAAAGTTAATTTGGATAATTCTTGGTGTTCTCGTTACTTTTATCAGGGAGCAGATATTCTGAGGTCCTTCTTTGCTATTCCAGAAGTACTTCGGTGCTGCTTAGTATTTTAAAGGGCATTTGGTTTTACCACTAGGTGGAAGTAGAGACTTGCAAACTTTGTTCTCATTTAAGTCACTATTTTTGAAGATTTCATTGTGAACCTAACTTATAGCAATACTGTAATGTCTTGTTTGTCAGATTAGGTCTCTGTTAATTCTCTTATTCTATCAATTTAGTATTAGAATTTTTTTCCTAATAAGGGGTCACTAAGTGGCTTAGCTGGTTAAGCATCTTCCTTCGGTTCAGTTCATGATCCCAGGGTTCAGACTGCATTGGGCCACCTGCTCAGCAGGGAGTCTGCTTCTCCCTCTCCTTTTGCCCATTCCCCCAGCTGGCGCTCACTCTCACGCTCTCAAATAAATAAATAAAACCTTTTTAAAAAAAGACTTATTTTCTAACAGTAGCACAGCTTAAATTTCTTCTTTAAATAATTAAAATTTTGGTTAGAATGTAATTGATTTTCAGGTAAAGTAATATCTTATTCATGAAAACCCAAATTATAGAATCTTTGAAGTGAATTGCAATTTAAATGTTATTTATTCTTTGATTAATAAATTGTGAAAGATTATTAGGAAAATTGCTTTGAGGGGATGAGCGTAATTGTAGCATGCTATAAAATTTTATATGTGTAAACCCTTGTGTCTGAAGGAAATGAAAACCTATTTTTAAGTAGACTTTGAGATTTGTTATGCTGAAAATATCTTTGGTGATAGTATTCTTAGAGACTGCCAATTATTATAGGCTATATATTTGTATGTTACTGGATTAAGGACGCTCTGGCTGGAAACCTACTGTTTTGAATATTTTTTATAGTATATGAAATTCCTTCTGGGCGTTTCATGAGAGAATTGTGCGGCCACCTCAATATCATTTATGATCTTTGCTGGTCCCACGATGATCGCTGTATCCTTACTGCATCATCTGATGGCACTGCCAGGTCAGTATACTTGAGGAGTACTTACTATGGATGTTGTTTGCCATCAAGGAAAGCAAAGAGTATGAAGTGATATAGCTGTTCTTATGCTTCAGTAATCTTTTGCTTATCAAGGGACTGTCATAGAGATGCATGATGCAGATCAGTAGTAGTGGGAAAACTTTTTCCTAAAGATGTTTTTATTGAATATTTCTTATTTATATAATACATAGTGCTTCTAGTTCTCAATATCCTTAAATGATCATTATGTACACTGTTTGATTAATACTCCGCACTGTTTGACATAGGTAAACAGTTGATGTTTTTCCTAGAATATAAGCTCTTAATAGTAGGGCTTCTGTCTTCCCTGTTAGCTGCGGGCAGGGGCCACGCACAGTGCATGGTAGACGGCAAGGAATGGAAACCTTGCCTAAGACAAAATGGCGTAAGGGGAAGAAGTCATGACTTAATTTATATGGAAAAATTTTTGAGCATTCTGAGACCCCAAAAATAACCTCTCTTGGAGTTTTCTGATACCTTGGGCCACATCTTGCTCTAAGGGGTGCACAAAATCAACTGAGATAAGGCACAGGTGCTCACAGATACAGTTCAGACCTGTGGCAGCTTGACATTGAGATGCTGAGTGTAGCTCCCGGGGAGGAGTGTCGCAGTGCCCCTCTCGCTGCTGGGGCTGCGGGCTCCCGCTGGAAGGGCTCAGGGCAGAACAAGTGCTGAGCCCAGTTTGGGCTTTTCTCCTTTTTTCATTAAAGTAAAAATCCTCTTCAGATTTCTTCTGGTTAGTGAAAACTGATGTAGGTCTTAGGTAAAAGCAAAGTGGTGTAATGCAGACTTTGAAAAAGTAAGTGAATATGTGCCTTATGTTTTAAGAGTTTTATAGATATTCAATATTTGCATTTTTCAGAATGTCAGTTATAAAATAATTTAATCCCTTCCAACCTCTAATAAGTATCATAATAAAATTTTTTAAAGCTACTTTGTAAAATTTCACTGACACTGTTTTAGCTGTTTGTGCTACCTTGTGTGCATTCTAAATGTATTATTAGGCAGCTTTTTAAGATGCTTTATATTGTATATAAATATATATTATACATGTCAGTTAATTTGATTCCAACAAATGTAGGTGGATACACATCAATCTTTATTATCTCTGTACACCAGGAAGCTGACATTTAGAGCAGTTTGGGATGCCTTCTGACTTCACTCTTATTTAATTCTGCTTTCTGTTTCTTAACACACTTTTTAACACTTCTAGTGTCTGAGCCCTTTCTATTACTCTTACCAGCTTCCTTTTTAATATAAAATGTCTAATTGATTAAGACGTTATCAGTACTGTTGAGTTTCTGTTTAAATGCAAAAGGTGGTAATTGCTACGACTTGATTTCCTTCCTTGTGTAGCCAGGCACCTGCTGTGGGTCCCTCTTAATAGGATCCTTCAGAACTCTCACCACAGCCCTTCCATCTGATGCCAGCTTGTACTAGAGAAAAATTCATAACCTTGCAAAGGCCTGAGAGTGGATTTGTAAGTCTTAAAATCACCTGAGCTCTCATCTCAGCCAAGCAAGCCTTCTCCTTATCTTTATTCACCTATCTTTTCTCATGCCTTTGGCAGCACATCCAAGCCTTGCAGCACTTCGAGTTCGCTACCCTGAGTCACATCTTCCCGCTTTCATTAGCTGTCTGTGTTCAGCTTACGGTGAATTATGCCCGACATGAACTTCCTGTATGTCCCTCTGGTTTCCCACCCAATATCTATAAATGTACCCATCTTTATCTCTGTCTGCTGCTCTTAACCAAGATGTACGGGTGAGGACACCTTTCCGGCCACCCTGACATGTGCTTTTAATCTCAGTCCTTCAAGCTACAGTTCTGTTTCCCACCTCTCTTGTCTCTTCAGTATCTTCCTCTCTATTGATTTTTGTCCTCTCATCTTAAAAATATGCTCAAACCCCCTTATCTTAAGAAATCTTTCAGTTCTTCCTCCTTTCCAGACTACCACATTATTTTTCTTTCTACAACATCAGGAACGTTCTACACACATCTTTAGCTCTATCCAGTGAATCTGGCTTTCACTCCCACCCTGCTAGATCAGCCTTCTTTAGGTCATTAGTGTCCTGCTGAGTTTCAGATCCAGTGGCCAGTTTGGGTCTTTACCCTGTTTGCTTTCACTGAAGTAATTAATTATTGACCAGTTTTATAATATTTTCAACTGAATGGTTTCATTAACAGCCTCTTCTCTTTGCTTTTTATGACTCTGGCCAGTTTTTGTCCCCTGTCACTAGTTCCTCTTCCTCTGCCTATTCTCCGTAGGTGTTTATTCCCAGAATCCTCCTACTTGACATCTTCCTTGGTTTGCTGTGCTCTTCTTGGTCTCGCTCATCTTCCCCAGTTTTCAGTCTCACTTCTATGGGCTGACTTCTAGTGCCCACTTTTTTTCTGAGTTTCACTTTCTGTTACTCTGTCTGGACGGCCAGTGGCACCTCGGATCTAAAACCAGACTTGGTGATATCACCAAACTGCTTTCCTCTTTTAGTCTTCTTGTGGGTTTTTTTAATGGCATCTACCCTTTTAATGGGTAGATTTAATGGCATCCCGAGCCAGAAATCCAGAATATCACTCATTTCTTTTTTTCTTCCCACTGATCTGTCAGTTTGCCCTCCTAAAACCCTCCCCATTCTTTCACACCCTTTCTGTCCTCGCTGCTGTTACTTTCATTCGGGCCCTTGCTATCTATCTCTTGCTTAAACTATTGGTGCTAAATTTTCCCACTATTCAATCTCTCGTTCCTCCATCTTTCCACAACCATCCTTCATAATGCCCTGGTTTTCAGAAGTCTTTGATTCCCACCACCCTTTTGAAAATGTTCCAGCCTCTAAGCATGTTTCTCATTGACCCTACATCCTTCTCCTATGCACTTGCCTTGTACCCTCGGCCTCACCCACGTGATCTTTTAAAATGCTCTTAGCATCTTACCTTCCATGTCTCCTCTTCCTGTCCTTAAATGCCCTTATCCTAGCCTTCCTGCCCAACTTAGTCACTCAGCAACCATTTAAGTGCTTTTTGTGATGGCTCATAGTCATCCTTTAAAACCCAGCTCAGACTTAACCATTTCTTGAAGTTTCTTTTCTTGGGTTTTTCTACACAGCATATATTATATAGTATGTTATAGTATAAGGTATGCTTTTTTCTTATGTAGCTTTGATACTGATGGAGGGTCCTTTACATCTTAAAAATACTTATTGTGCAGGATTAACTGAGTGAAGAGAGAAACATTGTGGCTAGAACGAAAAGAGTGAGGTTTTTGAAAGGGGTAAGGACTAAAAATGAATAAGCTAAAGTCAAAGGAAGAGAATTAGAGTTGCTAATGGCAGAGGCGTGAACTTCTGGCTCTGCTGCTTCTTGTCTTCCTGGTTAGTGTCAGTGGCTCCTGAGTAATTGTTTCCTACTTGTTAGCTCTTTGCCATGTAGGGTTAATCAAAATCTTCAGTTATCTTTAGTACAATCTGTATTTTTCTCTAACCAACAGCTCCTTATATAATCAGACTTTTCCCACATGTAATAGCTCCCAGTTAGGCGCGTATGTCCCCATGTTGCCCCTCATCACATATACTTTCGTAACTGCACGTTTGTTCTTTCCCAATTCTAATCATTTTTTTGTGTGCTCATCTAGTCTTCATGGATTTGTATATTTCCTTGTTCTTTGTGATCAGCCTGTTTTTTCCCCAAACTCGTTAATACATTTCTTTTGTTCTTAAACTCGACCTTTGCTTACTTGACTAAAGCCATCATTGATTCCAGTTAGGTCTTTACATAAAAAGCTTCATTTTTATTGTAAAATACCGTGTCTATTTTAATTGAGCTGCTGTTAAGATATTATTGTGATTTCTGCCTATTATATAGTATTTCACATAATACTGCCAAGATTTTTAAGCAAGCAGCTGAAGTTTTTCTTTTAAACAATCTTAACAGTGTTAATCACAAATTAGTGATTTTGTTCTTTCAGTAAGTACTGTATTTCATGTAGCATATATTCATTGAAAGTATTACTATGGTAAAAATGTTTATGTAGTGACACACGTGTCTTATTTTTACTTGAAAACATGTTCTTTCACTTCCTTCATTATTAGTTTGGATTCTTAGTAATTGAAGATCATATCCTTATTTGAAGCAGCTGCTGAGAAAACTCATAGAATGTTATTCTTGAATGGCAGCTCTATTTTTTTCTTTCATCAATAATTTTGAAAAGGACTTAATTTGTTTAGTTCTTAGGTCATAATTAAGGAACTATAAATCCCCCTATTAAAAGTTAATATATATTTTACTAATTCTAATAATTTAATCAAACTGTTTAAAATCCAGTGTTCCACACTCATTTAGCACCTTTCTGTCACTAGATTTTTGCCTATTTTTACACACTGACTAGAAATGCAGAGTATTTAACACAACAATTTTAACCCTTAGGGTTTATTTACTCTTTTGTCAGGACAGTAGCAATGACAGTAATATTACTTTTTTTGGTAATATTATTTTTTTAAATTATCCATAATTTAGAGGAAGGGATAGTAAAAGTGTTGAACATAAATTGATTGTTTAATGTAAGGTAGTCTGTTTTCTATCAAAATATCATAGTTGGGGCGCCTGGGTGGCTCAGTGAGTTAAAGCCTCTGCCTTTGGCTCAGGTCATGATCTCAGGGTCCTGGGATTGAGCCCCTCAGCGATGAGCCTGCTTCCCCCTCTCTCTCTGCCTGCCTCTCTGCCTACTTGTGGTCTCTCTCTCTCTCTGTCAAATAAATAAAATCTTTAAAAAAAGGAAAAAGTTATTTTAATCTTATTTTACTCAGGTATCATACAGTAATTTCAATATGGCTTTTAAGACTTTGAGATCACAGTCATTATCTAGGCTTGGAAATTACAAATACAAAATTAATAGATTATCTTATTCTCTAAACCTCTACCTGGGAGGTTTAGAAACCTCTAACCCTAAATGGGGAATAATTCAAGCTCTCCCTATATTTTATTTTTTGGGTGTAATGTACTAAATGCAATATTTTACCAACTATTCCATGCGTGTTTAATCAATGTCAAAAATAGTTTTTTATTAAAAAAAAATCCAAATACAATTTTTCATTTTACAGTATAGATTGAAATTAGTAGACAAATTAACCATTATGCTAGATAATAACTAAGAAATAGCTTTGTCAAAATGTAAAGAACCCAAGCCATCAAATATTTGATCACATTATCTTTGATTGTTATAAAATGTAGTTTAGTTTGCCTTTGGTTATTGTCATTGCTTACTTAAGTTCCATTGGCTGTGTTGGTGTTTGGAGAAAGTTTTAGAAACTTCTGCCTTTCAGAAGCAACATATAACTTTTTATCCTTTTCCAGGTTATGGAAAAATGAAATAAATAATACCAACACTTTCAGAGTTTTACCTCATCCTTCTTTTGTTTACACGGCTAAATTCCATCCTGCTGTAAAAGAAGTGGTGGTTACAGGGTGCTATGATTCTGTGATACGGATATGGAAGGTTGATATGAGTGAGGATCCTGCCATATTGATCCGACAGTTTGATACACACAGGAGTTTCATCAACTCTCTCTGTTTTGATATTGAAGGTATGTCAGAATATGCTCCAAATGAAGGCTAGTTGCATGAAGAATTTTTAAAAATAATTTTTGTTCATTAAGATAATATTTTTAAGCTTGAGAGGGATTTTGTGTATTAATGATTGTACATTTTTGGATTTATGTGTATTTTGCAGATCATATGATAGACCTGGGCACAGATTTGGCAGTGAGGGAGTTTTGTTTGTAATTTCAAAGTCATTAAATTCTGGGGGCACCTGAGTGGCTCAGTTGGTTAAGCATCTGATTCTTGGTTTCAGCTCAGATCATGATCTCAGGGTCATGACATTGAGTCCCATGTTGGGCTCTGCACTCAGCATGGAGTCTGCTTGTCCCTCTCCCTCTGTTCCTCCCTCTGCACATGCTCTCTCTCTCTCAAATAATTAATAAAATCTTTTTTAAAAAATCATTAAAGTTCTTAAATGTTCAACTAATTATTGCTGTAACAACCAGTCATATACCAAATTTATTTTGTAATTGGTATAATTAATTTATACTAATAAATATATTTCGTTGGATTGGTGATTATCCTCTCAGTAGGCTGCTTTTTTTTTTTTTTTTGGTGGGTTTCTTTTAAGTGGCTTTTGAGTCCAAGGGTTAAAATGAGGAAGAAGAGGGAAATACCAAAACAATATTAGGTAGATAGCAGGGGAAGCCTATATTTACATTCTGTACTAGGTAAACTGTGAACTGAGCACCTCTGCATTCAGCTCACAGTTAATGGGTGTGTATTATATAGTTGTCGGAATGTATCTTAAGAAACATTCTATTATTGGCAATACTTAGGATGGTTCCAGCTTTCTCCTACCATGAGCATGATTTTTCTGAATAATATAGATGCTCACATACATATACGTATATACAAAACTTGGTTGCACTGTTTTATAATTATTTTCTTAACATAAATTCCCAGATCTGAGGTTGCTGAGTCAAACATTTCTGGAGTCCTTGCTATGTGCTGTAATGTTTTAAATTCTTTACATGTGTAAACTGATTTATTTCCCACAAACCTATAGAAGAATTATATATAGTCACTTGTATATTATTCCAGACACTGATATGTAGACTATAGCTATAATTAATTAGTGTCCAGGTCAAAATGACAGTACTGCTCATATATTTAGTTTAACTACAAGGATGATAAGAAATTGGAACACATTTAAGAGTAGTCAACCAAGGATAGAAAGATGTCGTCATACTTTGTCATAGAAGTAGCCCAGATTATAAAAGACATGAATTTCTTCGAATACTTGAGTAAGATATCCATATGTGAAACAAAAAGGAATCAGTCTGTATTGCTCCAGTAGGTAGAGATGGGACCAGAGTTATCAAAGACAGATACTCTTTGTTCAGAATTGGAAAGAACATTCTAGTATATAAAGCAGTTCATATCTGCTTTGTAAAATAGCAAGTTCACAGTTACTAAACAACCATCTGTTCGTGATGGTGTGGAACATATTCCTGAGTGAGTATACAGTTGAATTTCATGGTCTCTGAAGTCCCATTCAACTACAAGATGGTTTGACTCTAAGGATATATGTTAAACTGGAACACCTGTCATTTATGATTTTATTCATTCCCTATCATTTATTGAGTTTCTACTGGTCTCAGGCATTTTTCTAACAGTACATATTAGAATATAGGTATTTTTTCAGGAGTATAAAACAGATTATATAGGTTAATAAGGGTGAACAATATAGATACATGTTGGATAATTCAAATGATTTGTTTGGCTGTAGAATTTGAGCTATTTACAAATGCAATGAGATGCTCATTTCTTTGTGTATTCAATTTCATGTGAGTAGCAAAAGGGAAATAAGGCATCAGAAGTAATTCAGAAGAATAAAGAATTCATTTAAAGATAATCAGGATTTGACGGGGATTTGTATTTGGTTTTTGGTTTTTTTTGGCTTTTTTTTCTTTTTACTAAAATATTGTTTAATAGCCCTCTGATTCTTTGTTATACTGGGATGTGTTTTCCAATTTCATTTTGTTTCTACCTGTATGTGGCATTCATAAGTGAGTAATTTTATTTTTTTAAATAGGTCATCACATGTATTCAGGAGATTGCACAGGGGTGATTGTTGTTTGGAATACTTATGTCAAAGTCAATGATGTGCAACATTCAGTACGCCACTGGAGTGTAAATAAGGTATAAAATCATATTTCATACTTGGTATTTAATTTTAAAAATTAGGAAAAAAAATGAGCCATATGACTTCAGAAATAAGACATCAGGACATTCTTTCTTTCTTCTCAAAAAAATTAAGTTTTTCTCAGGCCCTACAAGGTCAGTTATCATTGATTACTTATCTAGTATTCCTGATGGCTAATTGATGATATAGCAACTTAGTGAAAATTTTCATTTTGGCCTAACTTTACTTTCTTATCTTTGAACCCTAATTTGTGACACAGCTTCAGTGATCCATTACTGGAATTATGCTAAAATGATAAGTTATATTACCATCTATAAGTAATAAATTCTATTTTCTGCTCTTCATTTTCTTTTTTTGACCCCCATAACATCACTCTAAAAACAGTGCTCAATGTTTTGTTAACAGTGTTATCTTTTCTAATTATGTAATCAAAAGTATGTAATTATGACTAGGGTCTGTCATTTACTCACAAAAATTGTTTCACTTGAATTTTGCCAAGTAGGCAGAAACAAATGATCTTTCATTTTTGGAATAAAGTGTTTTTAAGGTGGCTGGTGTATTAAGCAATTTTATTGGTGCATTTTCAGTATTTTTAATTAAAAATACGAAACATTGTTAAAACTGAGTTTGTTTTATATAAGTTGATACAGTTTGTTTTATGTGCTTTACTTCTGTTTTTCAGTTTTTTTGTTCTTCCTTATAACAATTGTCCTCATTTGGAAAAAAAGACACTCCAAGTGAAAAAGAATTTTTATGAACTTTAGTTAAATCTGTTGAATTTATTATATCTATTTTAAAAACTGTTTATTTTTAGTCCTTTTTATCTAGTCGATAGATTAATGATTGACGGTTGGGATTCATGTGGTAGCCTAATTTCACACACTTTGAAAAGAACTTTCTAATTACTTATATACCTAAGAGATTGACAGGGCTCCAAAGGCACCTTTTCCAATAGTTTGAGTGTACAGTGCAGAGTCTACTATTTGTGTTAAAAAATCATGTGTTTCTTTACCTCAGTATAGTAACTAAAAGGTGAATTTACCTTCAAATTCTGCAGCCTGGTGGTTACTCGAGACAGTCCAAAATAAAAAGTTAGAAAATGAGCTGGAATATCTTTTGGTAGCTAATGCCCTAGGACAAACTGTGGGCTGGGATTTCTTACCTGGTCCTCTTCAGCCAACAGTGTGAGAAATGCTAAATTATACTCCTCTGTCCCTTAAGATGACGTGTCCGTGTGCTGTGGCCACACTCCATGGTACAGGTCATGAGCATTGAAACTAGGGCTTTTTTTCATTTGAATATGAATATGATAAGGAAAAATATAGAGGAGATCTATAAAAATAAAATATAAAAATCTAGAGGAGATACTACAGATGCTAAATCTGCTGGCACTTTTGTCAAATTCCTGCCTAACTCTTGTTAGACAGTTTTGTGTTTTTTGATTTTGCGCACTTGCATCTGTGTAAGTGTTGCTCAGACCCCCAGCAGTGCTTCCCTACCCCCAGACCGTTGGAGTTCAGTCACTGCACCCCCATCTGGGCTGTGAGTGTTGGACTTTCTCTGTAGCAGCTAACAGCAGGCCTTCCTGTCGGCGGGGTGGTGGTGGAGCGGCAGCGGGGCTTGGCTGCTGAGACTCGCATTGTCCCCCAGCTCTGCTGGTGCCAAAGCACCTCCGAAGAGGAGACCTTCTAGAGAAGGACATACTAGCGGGTCCTTTAAGGAGGAAAAAGCTAAGTCAGGATTCTGCCTGAGAGTTAAAGCAGACTTTCTTTGGACTCAGGACTTCAGTCAAAGCAGTTTTGCACTTGCAGGTTTTTTCTTTTTTCTAGTAATCCACTCAAGAAGGACCTTTGGTAATTTTTCCTATGTGAGGCTCATCCAGGCAGATTTTCCTTCAGTATGTAGGTCTGTCTTGACATCATTTGTCAGGCATCTCCTAACCTTAAGTAACTACCAAAAACAAAACAAAAAAACCAATCCTGGAGGCTCAGGTACACAGCTCCACCTGTAACCCAGCGCCGTGGCCGAGGAAGGCATTGCTGCTGAAGCTGTAATGGCCGTTAGTACTGCTTTACAAGAGGTGCTGAAGACCGCCCTCATCCACGATGGCCTAGCACGGGCAGTTCGCAAGGCTGTCAGAGCCTTAGACAAGTGCCAAGCCCGTCTTTGTGTGCTTGCATCCGACTCTGATGAGGTGTATGTCAAGTTGGTGGAGGCCCCTTGGCTGAACACCAAATCAGCCTAATTAAGGTTGATGACAAGAAACCGGGGGAATGGGTAGGCCTCTGTAAAGCTGGCAGGGGGGAACCTGTCAAGGCATTGGTCGCAGTTGTATGGGGGTTAAGGACTATGGCAAAGTCTCAGGCCAAGGATGTCATTGAGGAATATTTCAAATGCAAGACATGAAAAAATAAAAAACTTGATTCTTGTTCCTCAAAAAAAAAAAAAAAAAACAAAAACAAAAGACAAACACAAAACCCTAAAATTACATTCCAAATGAAATGATCTCAGAATAAGATGCCAGTAACAGACCTTTTTCAGGACAAGGTACAAGTAAGTGCGTGAAGAAGTAATCTCAGACTGAAATAGAACTTGAAAGTTAATTCTGTACTAGTTTTCGAAGTAAAAAAAATTAGAAGCTTTTCTTATGTGATGGTAAGCAAAAAAATATAAAGTTAGAAGTTGTGTTTTAGGAAGTGCTTATTTGGGAATATACCACAAAAATGCTAATTAAATGTAGCATTACATAACAATAAAAATATACATATTATCAGCTTTATTTTCAACCTATAACTGAAGTTACTGGGAATCCTTTTGCTAACCATTTTAAAGGATCCTTTAAATTACAGTCAAAAATGACTTACTTAAATTAATTTTGTGCTCTAAAAGGGGCTTCATATTAGACAAACTGTACAGTGATAGTATTTTATCTTTTTTTAATCATTTTAGGAAATCAAAGAGAGTGAGTTCAAGGGGATTCCCATAAGTTATTTGGAGGTTCATCCCAATGGAAAACGATTGTTAATCCATACCAAAGATAGTACTTTGAGAATTATGGATCTCCGAATGTAAGTACATTTCAATACTCACAGGTTAAGCACTCATAGAATAAGAAATCAGTTAATTCATACTTATAAAATGCAGCTGTGGTTCTCACGTAGACAGTTTTTCCCCTCAGGAGACATCTTTACATTGTGTAGAGGCATTTTTGAATGTTAGTATTTGGTGGATAAAGACCAGCGATACTGCTAAGCCTCCTACAGTTTATAAGACATCCCTCTACAACAAAGAATTTTCTGGCTCAAAATATAAATAGTTCTGAAGCTGAAATGTAGTCAGTTGGTTTTTATTGTCATAATTTAAAAAAAGAGAGGAAACTTCTGCCTTAGAGTATCTTTTATCTTTATTACGATATTGGTATAGCATAGTGCTATGAAATAATACTGTAACAGGATGAGATGGCTTTTGACTAATATATCCTTGTTTTTCCTATTTTGTTTTCTTTCTAAATGAGGAAAAGAAATTTCCTTAATGTAAAAAGCAGAAGCAGAATGCTGGAAGACCCAGCATAGTCTTCTGGTGTACTTTTGTTTTGTTAAGTGTACCAATAAAACAAATGAGAACTCTGGTTTTATTAGATTTCATGATTGTTTCTAGAGAGGAAAATGTGATCTATATTAGTTTATTCTGCAACTGTCTTGCAGGGCTAACTGTTAAGGCCTTCGTCGTTTATGTAGAGCTGTTCATGGTACTGGCACCGGTGCTGTAGGAGAATGAGTAGCAGAGTAGTTCATCAGGAGTTTATAATCTAGTTAGAGTACCTCCAAAATCACACAAAAAATTTAATTAGGCTAAGTTGTGAGATCTTCTAGGAATGGGATCTGCTTATTCTTCTTTTATACATAGTACCCATGTCATGCTTGGCCGATAGCAAGTACTTGATGTGTATTATTTTAATGACTATAAATACTTAAAAGGATTATATCTTTCATGGCAACAGATAAAGGTGAAGATGGCTATACATAGTCTTCTGTTACAGGCTCTATGGAGAGGCTGGCCTTTGAGCTCAATCTTAAAGGACGGATAGAATTTAGACAAGATAGAAGTTTGTCAGGACAGTGGAAAACATGAAAAGCCTGGAATAAAATTCAGAGGTAGAATAATAGAAGTTGTGATCAAGGCAGGGTGAGTAAGTCTGCAGGAACATTTATTTCTTGATAATGAGTGCTGAGAAAGAATTTTTTTAGAAACAGAGGTGAGTGGGGCGCCTGGGTGGCTGAGTGGTTAAAGCCTCTGCCTCTGGCTTGGGTCATGATCTCGGGGTCCTGGGATCGAGCCCCACATCGGGCTCTCTGCTTGGCGGGGAGCCTGCTTCCCCCTCTCTCTCTGCCTGCCTCTCTGCTTATTTGTCATCTCTCTCTCTGTGTTAAATAAATAAATAAAATCTTAAAAAAAAAAAAAATAAAGACTAGTACCAGGTTTTAAAAGGCCAGGCCTAAAGAATTTGGTTATTTTTTTTTAAGATTTTATTTATTTATTTGACAGAGAGAGAGAGGTCACAAGTAGGCAGAGAGGCAGGCAGAGAGAGAGGGGGAAGCAGGCTCCCCGCTGAGCAGAGAGCCCAATGTGGGGCTCGATCCCAGGACCCCGAGATCATGACCCGAGCCGGAGGCAGAGGCTTTAACCCACTCAGCCACCCAGGTGTCCCTTGGTTATTCTCTTTTTAAGTAGTGTGTAGTATTCAGCTTAGAATCCTGCTTGGGCTCTAGAGGCAAATTGCTTAGAGTCAAATAACGCCTTTTCCATCCCTGTCCAACTGATTAACCATTCTGAGCCTCTCTTTCCTCCTCACAAATGGGGGAAATAACATACCATATTCACAAGGGTTTTGTGGGGAATAGATTAGTTTACAAATATAAAGTACTTAAAACATAATACTGTATAGCAAGGACTACAGAAAAGTTTGAGCCAGTAACCTCATGTCTGGGAATTTATGTGGAAATAATGATAAAACATTGAAAAAATATATATACACAAGATTGTATGTAGAAATCATGTTCATGGTAAGGGAAAGTTAGAAACATCCTAACTGTTGTCCCATGGTAGAAGAGTTCTTAAGGTATGTTTAGACAGTGATATAATATATATCTACTAAAATGAATATATAATCTATATTTCCTGACAAAAAGGGCCATTCATGATTTATCAAGTCCTGCATTGGGCTCCCTGCTCAGCAGGGGGTCTCCTCCCTCTGACCCTCCACTTCTCGTGCTCTCTCTTTCAAATAAATAAATAAAACCTTTGAAAAAAAATGATAATATTTTTGTCTAATATTCCTGCAAGGATCCAGCTATTTGTTGTGTGATTTTAAAAATTTATCACATGGGAAAAATACAAGCATATAAAAATCTTGTACATTTTTAAGTAACCAACTCAAATGCTACTTCCATAAAGTAGGCTCTCTCTTCATAGCTAGAAATAATCACTTTTGGGACGCCTGGGTGGCTCAGTCAGTTAAGCATCTGCCTTCTGCTCAGGTCATGATCCCAGGATCCTGGGGTGACTGTGGGGTTCCCTGCTCAGTGGTGAGTCTGCTTCTCCCTCTCCTTCTGCCCCTCCCGCCCCCACTTGTGCTCTCTCTCTCTCTCTCAAATAAATAAAATCTTAAAAAAAAAAAGAATCACTTTTATCCAAATCATTTTGTTTTCTTGTGGCACTTTCTTCCTCTAATTTCTGTTTTATATTGATGGATTCCTTCTCTCTCCTGCTAAATTTTATAAACTTCCTGAGCTCTGTGACTCTCTCTTCTTTATTCTGCATCCGTTGTAGAATGTTTCCCATGTAACAGATTCTTAAAAAATTGTTAAATGCAAATGAAGTATTTAAAAGAAAAGATTTTTTTTTTAACTACCAGTCTTTTTGATGGGTAAGATTGGTTGCATTTGTGAAATCTTTTTTGTTTGTAGATTAGCAGCAAGGAAATTTGTAGGTGCAGCAAATTATCGGGAAAAGATTCATAGTACCTTGACACCATGTGGGACTTTTCTCTTTGCTGGAAGTGAGGATGGTATAGTATATGTTTGGAATCCAGAAACAGGTAAATATTTCATTGATCTTAAAATATTTTGGGGGTTTGTTTTTATTTTTGAAGAAATGTGGAAACTACCATTTTATGGAATAATTTTTAAGAAAATTCTGATTTCACGTTCTCAATTATATTTTTCAAAATGGGAGAGCTGATAACGGGACTCAGCTGCAGTCTAAATTTATATTAAATTCTGTCTTTATTGTTTTGATACCTTCTTGGATTTAGATTTCACACTATAATTCAAGGTTTATTTCTTTCCTTGCCTATAATAAAGTTAGCAAACTTAAGAGGAGTACTTTTTATTGCGGTTGACATATGATATTATATTAGTTTCAGGTGCACAACAAACATAATGATCAAACGGTTATATACATTACAAAATGCTCACAGTCATAAGTGTAGTTACCATGTGTTGCTATACAAAGTTATTACAGTATTATTGCCTTTATTCCCTATGCTCTTTTAAGAGAAGTACTTACGATTGTAATGCAAAACTCAGAAAATTTATAACCTGAATTTGGAATGTAAGCGGGTATACAAATGGCTAAATATCTCTAATGTATTTTTTATTAGAAGTAAATATATTCCTGTCAAAGTTTTAGTGTCTAAAACTTAATAGGAATTTACCTGGGGCACCTGACTGCTTCAGTTGTTAGAGCTTGTGACTTTTAATCCTTGGGATCGTAAGTTCGAGCCCCACATTGGGTACAGAGATTACTTAAAAGTAAAATCCTTAAAAAAGAAAAAAGCAAGTTACCTCAATTACTATAATTCATATTTTCCCAGTACAATAAATAAATACCTTGGGAAGTTCATTTATGCCTCACCTTTGCTTTTCAGAAGAAAAGCTAAAACCACATAAACATTTTTAGCAATAAGTTGAGAGAATTTTGTAAAACTTAAAATATCTTTAATCCGTAGTATTTGGTTCACTGTGTTAATTTTCTTCATTTTTCCCCCCTAGGTTTTTCATTTAAATTCCAGTTAGTTAACACACAGTGTAGTATTAGTTTCAGGTGTAGAATTTAGTGATCCATCACTTACATATACAACACCTGGTCCCCATCACAGCACGTGCCCTCCTTAATTGCCCTTTCTCCATCTTTCCTTTAAGCATTTTTGACTAGTTGGTTCACTTAGAGGTTTTTTTTGTTATTGTGTTCTGATGCTTTAGTGTCAGTTTGGAAGTGTTAAATCTCTTTTCTCCTTCAATGAATTGATCTTAGTTGTTTGCTTTTTGAGTTCCAATTTTCATAAGTTCCTTAGATCTCTGCTATAGGTCTCTTTTAGCCATTGATAATCATATGTATCTTTAAAGCAGGTAGTACTTCAGTCTCTGGGGAAAAATATAGAAAAATGAATTCCCCACCAAGCCTCCTTCAACCAGTGTCTCCAGTTTTAGGGCCTGCAGTTCCTCCCAGAGTTCTCCCTGAGTTCTTTGTTATTAGCTGAAATTGCTCAGCTGTCAGATCTCAGAGTTAGGTAGTTCCCCCCTGCTAAGCTCTTTTTTTGTTTGTTTTTTTCCTTTTTTGTGCCTTGAAAACCTCCTTGAAGATTGGGATGAGAAGTAGAAAGAGGAGGTCCAATAGGAAAAAAATAATTATTTAATATAAGAGTTACTCAACTATTTTTAAGTAATCAAGGTTTTCATGTAAATAATGCAAGCTTCGTTATTACTCTGTTTTTAGTGGGTTACAGAATTTTAATGTTCTAATGAGAGATATTTGAGATAGTACAAATTATTGCATGTCTTTTCTTATTTAGGAGAACAAGTAGCAATGTATTCTGACCTGCCATTCAAATCACCCATTCGAGACATTTCTTATCACCCACTTGAAAATATGGTTGCATTTTGTGCGTTTGGGCAGAATGAGCCAATTCTTCTGTATATTTATGATTTCCATGGTAAGTTCAAAGAATATTTTAAGTAACTTTTACTTTTAGACTGAAGCAAGAATCCTGAGCTTTGTGAAAACTATCAACCTTTTTAATAAATCTCTCTTGAATATATTTTAAGAAACAAATTAAACAGATTATTATTATGTTATAACATCTTATTTTTCAACAACCACTATTATTATGGAGTTTAAATATCAGCAAAGGTACACATAAGTGGTTGTGCCTTTTTGTTGGAATCACAGAAAGGTAATCATCACTTTCTTTCTAAATTTAAATAAATAAAATTCACCTAAAAATTATCAAGAATGTTAACTAAATTTAAAAGGTACACAACATTTAGGAAGTAGAGATCTTTAATGTTTTCAGTTGAATATTTAGTTTCTCTGGTTTTTTTTTTTAAGATTTTATTTATTTATTTGACAGAGAGAGAGAGAGAGATCACAAGTAGGCAGAGAGGCAGGCAGAGAGAGAGGGGGAAGCAGGCTCCCTGCTGAGCAGAGAGCCCGATGCGGGGCTCGATCCCAGAACTCTGAGATCATGACCTGAGCTGAAGGCAGAGGCTTTAACCCACTCAGCCACCCAGGTGCCCCGAATATTTAGTTTCTTATTCCATGTTTTTGTTTTTCCATAAAGCACAGTTGTAATAAGCTATAGTTTTAAGAATTTCTTAGCCTAACGGGAAGGTAAAATATCAAATGTCAGTGAAAATAAGATCTGGAATTATAAATTTAATGTCTTTTTCTACTCTAAAATTACACTATTCTGTCTTTCTGAGAAAAAATAAGGAAATACTTTGGACACATTTTTCAGGAATAAAATGGTATTCTTAGAATTATTTGGATTTATGCTATTTTCATACATTCCTTAATTTCTGTCCTGAAATTAGGATTACATTGTTCTGTACTGTATGTACTCATAGTGCCGTCACTCCCAAAACTGCAGATCCATTTTCTTAATATTATTAAGAAATCTTGCTGAAAAATTAAATTAAATCTTGCTGAAAAATAATCATTAGTCTCTGATTTATTTAGGATGTCATGTATCATCAGTGTTTCTGTTAAGCCAGGATGGCTTACATACAATATCTTAAATGCATAAATATACAAATAGATACATATATACACACATATATGTAACATTAACATGGGATTATTTGGCAGAGAGTCTTAAATGTGAGTGGTTGCATTTATTGCATTAATACAGATATTGGTTAGCAGTTAATTGGTTATTGGTTAATGGTTGTGGTAAGTGCTAGATTATTGGACAGTTGAGTTCTAAACTTGAAATCATTGATCATTGTATGGATTTTATTATATTCTTCCAGGCAAATTATATTAGAAAGAAAATATGTAAAATTGAGATTTATTTTGAAAAATTTTACCGAGAAGAAATACCAAATTTCTCTCTCACATATTCAAACCTGGTATTTAATTCAAACATGTGTCCTGAAACAGGCCGTTCTCTGCGTGCGCTCTCACTCTTCACGTGAAGGGGAGTCACACCTAGGTGCCCCATCCTCATCACTGGGCCGGGTGTACAGCAGCAGGCTGCACAGTTATTTCCTCAGAACCTTTAGAGCTTTCACAACAGTCGCCATTCAATTCCTGATGTGCTTTGTAGGTTTTTGAAATTTTCACTACAAAGGCAAGTGCAAGTTCCACTCTTTCTCTTTCTTCAATATTTTTTCTGTCTTTCATCAAGGGTTTCCATCATCAGGTTAGCCCCGTTGGGTTTGCCAGTTTGGTTTTTAGACCGTAGGCATTTAGACCAAGAAGCCCATTCTAGAAACGTAAGCAGAAAGAGCAAAGCATTTTCAGGAGTTCAGAAGCAGAGGTTTTAGGTTCAGTTTTGTTTCTGTGCAGCTTGTGCAAGCCTCTTGCCTTCCTGAAGCTCCATTTCCTCATCTGCTAAGTGGCCCCGCTCCTGTCCACACCTGTGCTACCTCAGAGGGCCAGTTGTGAGGATACTGTGAGGCAGGGACTGTGAAAGTACTTTGTAAATTGATAAGGACTGCACTAAAACAAGGAAAAAGGTAAACTGGGTTGTTATCATGCTCATTTAACCCATATATACTTGACTTTATGGGAACTGAGGTTTTAGTATGCTGATAAACAACTCTATATGAAAGGGAAGAGTTTTTTCCCTCCTCTTTTATTCGTTCTGTTGGCAGCCTTTTTTTTTTTTTAATTATTATTAGAATGTTTACCTTTCTGGGTCAGTTGTATTAGAAAATAAATGCATGCAGTTAAGGACATTATATCTATGCTGTATTAATGTAGAAAAGGAAAGAATTCAGTGTTTCAGAAATTAAAATGTTCAAATAATACACATGAAATTAAAATTATTTTGTGCCATGATTTTCTAACACAATTTTCAGTATACTAACACCTTTACAAACAAAACTCAAAATGTTTCAACACATTTTCCTAACTCTTTGCTGCCTATTTTTAAAATGAGGAAGCTCTGGAAGAAGTTGCATAATCCCAAGCAATCCAAGATTTAGCACAGTTCTTTTGAATGGTATGTAGTTATAATAAAACAAAAAGTTGTTTTAGACTCTAAAGTATTTTAGTCATTAAAAGCAAGCCATAATCATCAAGTCAATAGTATTTAGATTCTTAATTGATGCCTACAATATTTATTATTAACCTGTTACAGCTTTGCCTTATATTTTACTTATTTTTAATGCAGGAATATTTTGCCCAAACTTTATTGACTGAAAATAAAGTTTACATGTATCTTTACATAAATGTTTTTAATGGTATAAAATTTGAAAGATATAGAACAGTTACATGATTTTTAAATAGTATTTATCAGAGCTGCTCATACATTTAAGTATTTTTCAAGGAAAATGGAGCAAACTCTTTTTTTTTTTTGTAAGTTAAATAAGCTGCGAATGAGACCACAGTGGTAGCTAAATGTATCATCTGTCTTTCAGTTCTAGCAAAATCTGTGAAGAGTCAGCAAGCGTCTTTCCCTGTTAAGCATATGTTCAGGTTGTGGTCTTTTGGGTCTTTCATTCTACTGACTTTTTGCTTTTTTTGGTAAGAAATACAATTTTTACTTTCAGAAGGCAGTTTTATTTGCCTGATGTTGAAAGGGTTAATCATCTAGTAATACAAAATTTAGTCACAGAGTACCACAAATAATGTACTTTTAGGATTCCCATAATAACAGAGTGCTAGTCAGAAGAAACGGCTTCTGCTGAATTAAATTTCTGAAGCTAGACTTTAGCAGTTAATGTTCTGTTATTAATATTTGTCTACCTCCATCTCTAGGATCCTGTTCTACATGTAGAGATAATCATAACTTATACTTTCAAAGCACTTTCTTTGTTCCTGGTACTGTTTTAAGCACTTTACATGTATTTACTTATTTTTTCACAATAATCTTAAGAGATAGGTCCCATAATTATCCTCATTTTACATGAGCCAGGACTTGGATCCATACAGTTTGGATTTGGAGATTGTGTTCTTATTTGCTTGCCTTTAAACTTGCCTTTTTAGCAAATTTCTTGAAATACTAGCTTTTGATTTTCTAATAAGCAGACCTTTTTTTTCCTGCAATACCATTTACTTTATGCCTTTCTGTGGAGTATGTGATTTCTTTGTATTATCTGCACTTTAAAGGCAGCAGAGATGGAGGCCTATTCATCTTTTTATTACCAGTACCTAGCCTGAATATTTACAAACTATGAATATATATGTAGTGTTTTAAGTAGGATCAAGTGTTAATTTGGGAAGTTCTCAGCATTGACAATCCCAGGTGATGAGCTTAATTTTCCACTAGGTGGCAGTCTCTTCTCTGAATCAGTGTTAACGCTCGCTCACTTGATCATATTATCTTAGGCAAGACAAATCTTTATTGAGCATCTGCTGTGTCTGAGTTGAGCAGGTCTGTAAAATCCAGGAATCAGACCCAGATTACCATGCTCTGTTCTAGTCCTTTGTGCTTCCCAAGTAGTTGATTAAACCTCTGGAAGATTTTTAGTTACACTGAACAGCAGTCTCTACCATTGACCCTAGATGTGATTTTATTTAAAAAATTCATATTCAAAAAAATAAAAATAAAAATAAAATAAAAAATTCATATTCATTAACAACCACCTACATTTTGTTGATAGCTTTATTTTTCACACTGTGACATACTGTATCAGGGTTCAAGGTAATGAATACCTTTATGTTCCTATAAAAATTTTGTTATATAACCTGCTCATTGACCAAAAGTCCATGGTGTTTACAATTCCTTATGTCTAACCTAGTACCTGGTACATTCCTGATGTGCAGTAAGTGTTTGAAATAAGAATTACAAATCCTATAGAATAGCATCTTCCCCTTAAATTTTCTAAAAATATAGAATGAAAGTCACTATCAGTGAGTAAATTGGGGGCTAATAATAATAATGGTAGTAGTAGGAGCTAACATTAATCAAACACTTACTATTTGTCCTCTTATGAGAATTTTACGTACATTCTTCCATATAGTCCTTTCAAAACCCCATAAGGTAGATACTATTATTATCTTCATTTTGCAGGTGGTGAAACTGAGGCACAGAGAGAATGACGTAATTTACATAAGGTCACACATTTGGTAAATGCTAAAGTTTACCCAGCTGTCTGAGTCCAGAACCCATACTCTTAAAACACTAAGCTACTTAGTCTTTGCATTTTCTATTTCATGAAATAATTTAATTAAAAAGGTAGCCAGATATTCCTGTGATGAAGTATATTGTTTGTTTTCAATTTTAGTATTTAGGAAGAGCCCTTAAGACTAAAAGGAACTTTGGTTATTTAGTATTATTACAAATGTTGGGGTTAATTATAATGCATTGATTATAATGTCTTTTACCAATGTTGGGGTTAATTATAATGTGTTAAGCAGTTGTATTCTCAGTATAATCCAAAATATGAATTTTCTTTATTATGTAGCATTCAGTTTTAATATAACTAACTTCATCATATTTTTGCAACAATATAAAGTCTAGTCGAAACTAATTTAATATGCATAGTTGTCTGTATAATATAATAGTGTTCTTAAAGTACTAATGATGAATGATTCAAAGACAAACTCAGTTACTACCAATTCTCATACTTGGATAAGATTATACACTGACATATATAATTGATTGTAGGTCATAGTTTAAGTATCTAATTTTAGCCTGGTAGAAGAATTAAGAGAGAGAAATGCCATATTTTAAGACATGCTTAAACTACCTACTTCTTGGTTGTATCTTGAAGTCTCTATTTTAATATTCTCCATATAACGGGTACTTTGATTTGAAAGGCTGTGTCATTCAAGGATTCAGTACAAATGAAAAACTGGCTTTGAACATAAACCAGAGCCCTGAATTCCTCACCCAGGCATTTTTTTTTTTTTTTTAATGCTTACATTCGTGCTTTTTAAAGCACACCAAGAATGAAGAGTGGTACTGCAAAATAATGTGTTGGAAAAGGCTGGAGTAGAAGTTAGCTCTGGAGCAGGAGTTAGCTCACTGGGCTTCTAGACAAAGTGCCATCACTTTCTCTCTGCCCCTGGTCAAGTAACAGCATTTTTGCATTTGTTTTTTAACCTGTAAAATCAAAACACCTGTCCTGTTTTATCTCAGTGTTTCGTTTCGTCAAAGGCAGAAATGAAACCGTAAAGGTATGGAGCAGGGATATACTAAGAGCTCCTGAACCAGGCTGTGGTAGAGAAATCCTCGCTGTTTTCTATAGCAATGCACACATCACACAGTTGAAATGAATAGAAAGTGATTGATAATGGAGTAGGAAATCAACAGAAGGACAATAGCATGTACTTCAGGGATTTAGAGATAGTTTCGTATATTTTGATGTTCACCTAACAGATTTGCTGAATGATGGTAGATGCCCTTGCCCTTGCCTTGCTGGCTTTGAGACATGAATCTGTTACTTTCTTATTAGAAAACTTTGACAGTTTCATTGGTAACACTAGTTCTCCTTGACATATTAAATATGCCAAGGAAATACAAAATAATTAACAGGCCCTGAATATACCCAGGCTACTAGAGTCGAAGTGTTACTCAGTAGAAATTCTCTGGTCCATCCACACGGTTTCTTAAGATTAGCTGAAGCAGGAACAAGTCAGGCCCCGTGAAATACAATTAAAAAAAGATAAAGTTTTAAGCCCTTGAAGGCTCTTGCCTTAGTCCATTCCAACTGCTATAACAAAATACCAGAGCCTTCATGGCTTGTGAAAAACAGAAATTTATTTCTTACAGTTCTGAATGCTGGGAAGTCCCAAGATCAAGGCTTGGCAGATTTGGTGCCAGTGAGAACTCACTTTCTGGTTCACAGATGGCATCTTCTAGCTGTAACCTCACATGATAGAAGGGACAAGGGAACTCTCTGAGGCCTCTTTTATAATGGGATTAGTGCCCTTCCCATTCATAAGGGCTCTGCTCTCATGACCTCCCGAAGTCCCCACCTCCCAGTACCACCACTCTGGGCATTAGGACTTCAGCACGGGAATTTCAGGGGGACACAAACATTCAGACCACAGAAATTCCCTACACATAGCAAATGCTAGAGGAAAGCAAGGAGGATGCTGCATAACTGCTGAATGCTGGGAACCTTGCTCAGTAGACCTACCAACTTACAGTAATGCTATAATGAGAAATAGAATCATTTATAAGTAAATGAATTAGGTATCCAGTAAAATGACTCTACCCATTAACAGAACTGTGTCTAACAATAGATCTTGAACAAAAGGATTAAGTGTTGAACCAAAAGGAAATCTTACTGTTAATATAGTATAAGAGAAAGAATATTTTGGGTTTTTTAGTTGTACTTTGCTATGAAGTCAATAACGTAGGTAAACATAGGTTTTAATAATAACAAACCTTGTATTCACTTCAAATGCAAAGGGCTCTGGATTAAAATATCTTATTTCCTCTGTTCTTCCTCCTATAAAGATAAAAATCTCCTGAGAAAACCACGTTATTTCTTATAGTTGTCTAAGGCCAGAACATACACAAAAGCAGTGACCTTACTATAAATCAAAATTTGATTATAAGTTATGAAAACACTTTATGAATTTTTTTAATTGTGTAAAATTTAGAATCCCCAATTATAGCCAGTTGTAGGTAGATTTGGAAGTAATTTGATGGGTATAACGTTCCTTTAAGCAAATGTAGTTGCCACTTCTGTGTTCTCAGCCCCTTGTGGATACCTCTGCTATACCAGTTAGCACATAGCAGTAATTTCCTGTTGACTTCCAAAAGATTCAAACCCCAAGAGGGGGCCAGTGTCTTTGTATTTCCAGAACCTGCTCTAGTGCACTCCTCAAAAAGTGGTGGATGGATGGCGTGATACTGTTAAAATTTTGAGTTTTGGGGAACCTGGGTGGCTCAGTTGGTTAAGCGCCTGCCTTCGGCTCAGGTCATGATCCCAGGGTCCTGGAATAGAACCTTGTGTCTGGCTCCCTGCTCAGCAGGAAGCCTGCTTCTCCCTCTCAGCTCCTGCTCTTTCTTGCTATCTCTGTCTCTCTCTCTCAAATAAATAAAGTCTTAAAAAATAAATAAATAAAATAAAATTTTGAGTTTTATCAGATTAGGTTACAGTTTTAAGTGGACAAAGTTAAATTAGCCATAGAAGAGAAAATGACTAAGTGAAGAAATACAGTTGTTTAATTGCAACATCATACTCCAATAGTGGTCTACGTAAAAATGTTTTAGAAAGCTTTGAAATGTTAGAAGTGTAGAGCTTGAGGGAATTTCAGAAAGCATCAATTATGTCCTATTTTACAGTGAAATAATCTGTACAGTGTTATACAGATAGATGTATATATTGTGGAGGTTTAGGGGAAGAGTGCAAGAACTTGTAAGTAGCTTCTGTTTCTAGTATCAGAGAAACTAAGTCTTTGTGAATATTTCTGCAGATTTTTTTTTATGGCTGCCTTCACAGCACTGGGAGTGTTAAAGATAAAATAGGGTGTTAATGTGACTTCTTGAAATCCAGTCAGGTGGCTGTTGTATAGAAAATTCCCCTTAAACAACAGAAACAAGTATTCATAATTGTCTGACATTTATTTTTGTTATCTGCATCCATGTAGACCACTTTAATTTTCTGAAGGCATCATAATACTGCAAAAAGTAAATATTTAGACAGTGCTTTTTATTAATTTTTACCAGTTTTTAAAAAAACTCCTTTTTTAAAAAAAATACGTGTTTAGCATAACATAATACTTAGAAAATACAGTTTTGTAAAAAAGAATAAGATAAATTTCAAAATCCTGCTATCCTGTATAACTGTTGCTTATATCCGCGTTTCCGTGCTTCTCCGCGTGCCCACGCAGAGCTTAATGTGAAATTGTGGTTGGCAATAGGTAACTAGCAAGTACAGAAAAACATGGAGTCAGTAAATGCCGTTAAATAGTCAAATCCAGCTTTACTTTCCATTCATAACAACAAAAAACAATGAAATGTTAAAAGGACGGTTTTGAAAAAATAAGGCAAAGATCATGAAACATAATTTTTATCTGTTGATTCATTCACCCCTGGCTCATCTACCTCTGTTAAGCTTTCCGATTTCCAATTTATAGAGCACTTTTCTTTCACAGCTTCAGTTTCTCTTGTTCTTTAAACAATCTTTGAATATATAGGAGTAAATTGTCAAGAGTGCTATGAAAGGAAGTCCAAAATACGTACTGAAAAACAGCAGTCAGACCCATGAAAATTTAAGTATAGAGGCAGCTACACTTCCATCAGAGAACAGTAATTGCTACTGAAGAATGAACATCTGTCTCTGAAAGGGGGGATTGTAAGCAGGTCTTCTCCCTCAGTAATGGTCGCTGGCACTTATGTCATCAGGGCCTGCAGGCAGAGAGTGCCCACTGTTATCGAGCTGTGCTTCAGTAAGTGTGTTAAATGAAGTCGGGCATGAATACAGTGATCAAGGACCCAAAATTTTTTATAAGTGCCATCTCAGATTCATGGGTGGTACAACTAAGGTTAGTAATTTAAAAAAGTGATCATAATTTTGTATATTCATTATATTGTTTTATAAACTATTTTGCCTCCAATTAATATATTAGCAATATTTCATCATGGCAATTATACTTATGTATGTAATTTTAGTGGCTGAATTCCCTTTCATTAAATGAATATGCCATACCATAACTTATTTAAATGATTGTTGTACAGTTCTACTGTTACATATTTTTTCAGTATTTTAAGCAGTACTTCAGTACATACCTGGCTACTCTTACTCAATTTGTTTCTTAGGGAAAAGTATCTTGAAGTACAGTGGATCAATTAAACAGGCAAAAGAAAAACAAAAAGAGGGGCACCTGGGTGGCTCAGTGGGTTAAAGCCTCTGCGTTTGGCTCAGGTCATGATCTCAGGGTCCTGGGATCGAGCCCCACATCGGGCTCTCTGCTCAGCAAGGAGCCTGCTTTCCCCTGCCTCTTTGCCTACTTATGATCTCTCTCTCTGTCAAATAAATAAATAAAATCTTAAAAAAAGAAAAAAGAACCCATCACTTTCTAATTATCCTTTTTCCCCCCCCTTATTCCTTTTTATTCATCAGGTCAAATATATTTTTTATTGGCCATATAATTATTCTTTTGTGGATTTTCTGTAGTGATCTTCTGCCTATTTAATGTTAAATTATTTATTTTTAATTCATTTTATTTTTTTAATTTTTTTTCTCCAAAAAATGTTTATTTTATTTTTCAGTGTTACAAGATTTATTGTTCATGCACTACACCCAGTGCTCCATGCAATACGTACCCTCCTCAATACCCACCACCAGGCTTGCCCAGCCCCCCACCCCTCCTAAACCCTCAGTTTGTTGCTCAGAGTCCACAGTCTCTCATGGTTCATCTCCCCCTCTGGTTTCCCCCCATTCACCTTTCCCTTCCTTCTCACAGTGCCCTCCATGTTTTTCTTTATGCTCAGCACGTAAGTGAGACCATAAGGTAATTGGCTCTCTCTGCTTCACTTATTTCATTTTATGGGACTCTTTGCATGTTAAGAATATTAACCCCCAAGGCACCTGGTTGGCTCAGTTGGTTAAGCATCTAACTTTGGCTCAGGTCATGATCTCCAGGTCCTGGAATGGAGCCACATCTGGCTCCCTGCTCAGCAGGGAGTGCTTGTCTCTCTCCCTCTGCCCCTCCCCCTACTTGTGCTTGTATGTGTTCTCTCTCTCTCTCAAATAAATAAAAGCTTTTTAAAAAGAGTATTAACCCCTTTTATCACTAGCTTATCATTTGGTTTTTTTAGTGTGAGCAGCTTTTTAAGGTATAATTGACATGCATATACTTAAAATGTACAATTTGATAAGTGTAGATGTGTTTAAACACTTGTGAGACCATCATCTCATTGAAGATAATGAATGTATCCATCATCTCTAAGTTACTTTGTACTCCTTTGAAATCTCTCCCTAAATCCTCTAGACAATCACCGTGAATTAATTTCCATTTTCTAGAATCGTATTTAAGTGAGACCATTTATACCATGTACTCTTTTTTTGTCTGATTTCTGTCACTCATAATTACTTTGAGACTTATCTAGATTCTAGATTTTTTTCCGTATCATTATTTTTAATGTCCAGTGTTTATAATACAAGGGCCAGAGCTTTCTTCCCTATCTCAACTTTATAAATTTTCAATTGGCTTTTGAGGCCAATAGGGATACTACTTTTTGTCTAACTTGGTTTCTGGGAAGACTTCATTCAGGTCCTCAATGGTCATCTGATCAAATGGAGTTTTGTTCCTCATGTTCTCCAGCTCTTTTTCATATTCTGCAATCCTGGCCTTTGAGAGAGACAAAGACCCAGCACAACTTTTCACATCTTTTTCTTCAGCATCCACCTGAACAGTATATTTATCCTCTGGCACCGGAACCTTCAGGGCATTAGATTTCCTCTCAAAGTCACCGACCCTGGCGGCCCAGAGTCCACAGCAGCAAGCTAGATTTTAGATTTTATCAATAGTTCATCCTTTTTATTTTGGAGTATTGTTTCATTTTATGATAGATGGCAGTTTGTTTTTCTGCCCACCTGTTGATGGGTGTCGGGGTTGTACCCAACTTTTAACTATTTTAAATAAGCTGCTAAGAATATGCATCTACAAGTCTTGGTATAAACATTTGCTTTCATTCCTCCTGAAGAAATTCCTAAGAGTAGGACTGTATCCAATTGCAGATGTCCATTTAACTTCTTAAGAAGCTGCCAAACTGTTTTTAAAAGTGGTTAGGCCGTTTAAGCTTCCTATCAGCAGTGTGTGAATGTTTCAGTATCTCCATAGCCTTGCTAAATTTGAAGTGGTCAGTCTTTTTCATTTTAGCCCCTCTCATAAGTGTGCAGTGCTATTTCACAGTGGTTTTAATTTGTTTATCTCTAGTGACTAATGATGTTGAGCCATCTTTTCATGTACATATTTGCCATCCATTTATCTTCTTCAAAGAGTGAAGTGTCTGTTCAAATCTTTTGCCTGTTTTTTAATTGGCTTATTTGTTTGCTGACTGTTGACTTTTAATTAAGAGTTAAATTTTCTCTATACAAGCGGTGCTCAATTAGATACATAATTTGCAAACATTTCCCCCAGTCTTTGTCTTGTCTTCTAATTGCTTTCTTGACAGTTTTCAAGAACAAATGTTTGAAATTTTGATGAAGTCCAAAATTAACCAATTTTGTTCTTACATGGATTTTTGGTTTTGTATCTACAAATCTTTGCGTAATCCAAGCTCACAAAACTATTCTCCTGTGTGTTCTATGAAAGTCTCTTATAGTTTTAGGTTTTACATGTAGATTCATTTTGAGTTATTTTTTGTACATGGTATAAAGTATATATCAAAGTTCATTTGCTCACATATGAATATGCAGTTGTTTTAGCGGTATTTGTTGAAAAGACTACTTTTTTTACATGGAATTCCCTTTACACCTTGTCCATACATGCTAGGCTCTTTTCTTTGCTCTTGATCTATTTGCTTATCTTTATTGCCAATAATGAAGTGTCTTGATTACTGTAGCTTTATAATAAGACTTGAAGTCAAGTTGTATAAGTCCTCTTTGTTCTTTTTCAAAGTTGTTTTAACTCTTCTAGGTTCTTTGCATTTCCGTGTGATTTTAGAGTTTGACAATTTCTCCAGAGTCACCTACCGGAATTTTGAGTGGGATTACACTGAATGTATAGGTCATTTGAGGAAAATTGATATTTCAACAATATTGATTATTCTAAACATCAACATATCTCTTTATATTAGGTTCTTCTTCAGTTTCTCTCAGCAGTTTTGTAGTTTTCAGTATGCATGTCTTTCACATCTTTTTTTTTTTAATATTTTTATTTTTGGGAGAGAGAGAGATGGAGGGAGGGAGCGGGGAGAAAACAAGCCGGGGGATGGGAGGAGCAGAGAGAGAAGCAGGCTCCCTGATAAGCAGGGAGCCCAATGGAGGGCTTGATCCCAGGACCCTGGGATCATGACCTGAGCCAAAGGCAGATGCTTAACCTACTTAGCCAACCAGGCACCCTCACTTCTTTCATCAGTATTTCCCAAAATACGAAATATTTTTATAGCATTGTAAATGATGTATCTTTTAAAATTTTTTCTGACTTTTTAATTACTTGAATATAGAAATATAGTTATTTCTGTATGCTGTTCTTATATCCTGGAACCTCGCCTAAAGTTGATTACTGATTCTAATGGCTTATTGTTTAGATGCCATTCAGATTTTTTACACAGAGTGGGGCCAGGACCTGAGATCAAGCAAGTCTCCTTAAATTTTCTTCCTCATGTACTTCACTTGCATCACCATCATCTTAGCTCTGCATAGATGATTCTATCTGTAAAGAAAAAACGGTTTTATTTCTTCCTTTTATATGTTCCATCTGCTTTTTGGTAGTGTCAAGCAGGAGAGCAAATCTGGTCCTTTTTACTCTTACTTTGGCCAGAGATAGAAGAGCTGTATAATTGTCATTTGCTTTTTAATTTTGATTATGATGTTTTTTTATTTTAATGAAGACGCTGTAAATGTTTATGTAGCAAAATCTGTCCGTCTTTTATGTTGACAATTCTTAACATTTTCTGACTCACGCAGTCCTTTGACAAATAATCTGGTAAAAGTATGGATCTGATTTCCGGAAACATTTATACACATTCATATTTCTGTATGTAACTTCAGTAATACACAGAATCCCTGAAGGCTGGTCTATTGATTCCCTATTACAAATCTTGATTATTCATCAGTTACTTTTCATATTATGTTTAGAAAGGCCTTCTATTCAAAATTATATAAGTAAGAAAATATTTTTAAGTGATCACGGTATATTTTTTTCTCCTTTGTATATTTAAACAGGTGCTAACAAATTTTCAGATTCCTTTATTTTAAATGAGATAATGTATATGAAAGCCCTGTAAAAAACCATAAAGTGCAGTATATATGCTGTTGTCCTTGTCATCATCGTCATCCCTTTTGCCCATCTATTCCAGCCTGGAGAATTAAATCCAAAAAAAAAAAAAATTACTTTAAGAAATAATGTAAATTATGAAAGTATTGCTATACACATGGTCTGTAATGTGAGAAAACAGAAAACATTGTAAATATTCAGTAATAGGAGAATGGATAAATAAATAATAGGGCTTCATTAGATGAGATGTTGTAAAGGACCTAAAAATGGTAATTACATAGTAATAAAGATATGAAAGATGTCTGTATTTAAATTGAAAGACTTTACATTTTATTCACATTATGGTGTCTTGCATAAAATGTACATATGCATAAGGATTAAGAGGGGTATAAAAATCTGAAAACAGTTGTTTTAGGGAAATGGGCTTGTAAGTAATTTTTTTTATCATTCTTGCCTTTCCTTTAGTTCTACTCTGTATGCCTTTGAGTTTTTATATTAGACATTTTCTGTATACATATATTTAAAGTTAGGCCCCCATCCCAGTTTGTTGCTTATTACCAGATCGAGAGACCGCCATGGCTTTCAAGGCTCAATTATAATACTGCCTGACATAAATTATCTGTGAAATTATTTCTTTCCTTTTTTATACTTTTATAGGATTTTTAAAACTTCACATTTTGTCAGTCATGTTGTCTTATTATTACCCAGTTTTTAAAATGTATTATGTGGTTTCTAATCATTTATTTAATGCTACAATGTCATGGCTTAATTATTTCATTGTGCTTTTGTTGTATTGACTTGAACTAATTATGGATTTATTTTTCCAGTTGCCCAGCAAGAGGCTGAAATGTTCAAATGCTACAGTGGAACGTTTCCATTACCTGGAATACACCAAAGTCAAGATGCTTTATGCACCTGTCCTAAACTACCTCATCAAGGCTCTTTTCAGATTGATGACTATGTCCACACTGAACATTCTTCAATGAGGATGCTGCAGGTGAAACAGAGACTCGATTCTGTCACAGTATGTACCATGATTTTATGCAATTGAGAAGTTGGAAATTTTAAAACTATTTTGATTCTGTTTTACATTGCTGTGCCAATAAATAACTAATTCAACAAAGTAAGTTACTTAAAAATAGGCTTTCTTGTGCTTTTATAGTTCCTTTGTGGTGTTTGTTCTAACATCACTCACTGCAGTAAATTGACCAATTTAAGATAAACTACATGTTTTCCTGACCTGATATTTCTGTAAAAACCAGCCCAAGACCTGTTTCGCTGTTTTAAAAATGGAAGCATGTGTATGTGAGCATATGTACAACACACACAAACTCAACAAACACCAACCTGGGAAAACATTTATATAAAATATGTTAGGAATAACCTCCTTAATGTGCAAAACTAAACAATAAAGAATATTAGACCTCTACAAAGAAATGGATAAAATTATAATAAGCATGTACTTCCAAAAAGAGTGGATACAAATGTTTCTTAAGCATATTTAAAAGATCTATTGGGGCGCCTGGGTGGCTTAGTTTTAACTAGTCTTAACTAGATGCTTAGTTAAGCATCTGCCTTCGGCTCAGGTCATGATCTCGGAGTCCTGGGATCGAGCCCCACATCGGGCTCCCTGCTCGGCAGGAAGCCTGCTTCTTCCGCTACCATCCCCTCTGCTTGTGTTCCCTCTCTCGCTGTGTTTCTCGCTGTCAAATAAATAAAATCTTAAAAAAATAATAAATAAAATAAAAGATCTGTTATCTCACTACAAGAAAAGATGTGCCATAAAAACCAGGTATTGCCCATAAAACTGGAAAATAGATTATGAAAATGAGAAGGAGGATGCTTAGTTAAAAATATTATGCTATTTATTCTGCTAGTTATAAATTACTACACTCTTTCTCAAAGGTAAGATGTATTGAGAAGCTTAAATATTCTTTTTTCCCCCAAAATATGTTATTTTAAAATAAATATATTTCCCCAAATATGTTATTTTAAAATAAAAATATTTTATTTTTTCAGTGTTACAAGATTTATTGTTCATGCACTACACCCAGTGCTCTATGCAATACGTACCCTCCTCAATACCCACCACCAGGCTCGCCTAACCCCCACCCCTCTCCCCTCCAAAACCCTCAGTTTGTTGCTTATAGTCCACAGTCTCTCATGGTTCATCTCCCCCTCTGGTTTCCCCCATTCACCCTTCCCTTCCTTCTCACAATGCCCTCCATGTTTTTCTTTACGCTCAGCACGTAAGTGAGACCATAAGGTAATTGGTTCTCTCTGCTTGACTTATTTCACTCCGCATAATCTTTTCCAGTCCCATCCATGTTGATACAAAAGTTGGATATTGGATATTCGTCCTTTCTAATGGAGGCATAATATTCCATTGTATATATATACCATATGAGAAGCTTAAATATTCTTAAAAATATTTATGCTCTTTGACCGTAGTTGTTCTTTTAGTTAGAGTTAGCCTTGAGCTCCTTGAAGACAGGCACTGTGCAGACTTGTTTCTTGTTGTGTTCTTACCTTTTGGCACAGTACCTGGCACTTAATAAATATTATCCCTTTCTCTCCTCCTTTAATAGGAATCTTGACTAGTTTTAAACCAAACATGTCAGAAGCTACACTGAGGCACCTTTAAGTAATGACTCTATTTACTTTCTCTCCTTTTCTTTCTTGAGAAAATTAGAATTTCAGGTATATCAGACTGCAGGTTTAGTTGGGACTATAGGAGAAATATTTTTATTCTCCTCAGTATAAATTTTAGAATATATACTATAAATTAATAAGTTTATTTCAATATTGTAATTCTGTGTGTTTTAACATTTTAATTTAATTGAATAATGCATGGCTTTCCAGATTTTAAAAAGAAGTAGAAATAGACAAATTGAGTTTTGAAAATTAGAGAAAAATGTTTCTTCACTAGGAAAAAAAGAAGTGTCCCTTGTCTAAAATTTTACATGACAAAACGACTTTGCAGATTTAAGAGAAACTGACTTACAGATAAAAGAACAGGTTGATCTTCTTCACACTGTAAAAGTTAACATCCTGGAATCAACTCAGTCTTGTAGTTTTTTTTCCATCATCTTACGTAGCTGTCATCTTCAGATAAATGAAAGGGTATATGAACAAAAGAAAGCAGATGTAAAGGAAAAATCAGATATTTTTTAAGATATGAAATCAAAGGCATGGGGAAGCACATTGGTAGTTTATTGTAAGAGAAAAATTCATCTCTCTTAGAATCATTAACTTATTTAGCTTTTAATTTAGAGTATCTATTTGCACCAGGATTGAGGTAGATCAAGGCTGCCTTTGGAAATGAAAGCCTCATTTGCTGTGTTTTTTTGAAAAACTGTATTTTTTCCATGTTGAAACAATTCACTGAACTCTTTTCCAAAAGTTATCTGCAGTGTTTTTTTTTCATAATGTATATAGTTTGTATAGGAATAAAAAACAAAAGTCATCTTTATTCCCATGGCAGCTCTATTCTTTTTATATTTTGCAGACATTTGAGGTAGACTGGATTTTTTACCTTTTGTCACAATGCCTTTTTCTTGTTTCCTGTAATTTATTTTGGTAGATCCCCAATTTTTTTTTGGTCAGGTTATTACTTAATCCATTGAAGACTACACAGGTCTACAGAGAAGTATAATAGAGAAGACTTGATTACCTCTATATTATAGATTACTTCTATAATATAGAATTACTTCTATATTATTCTGTATTATTGGAGATACTTCTTTCTTTGTAACTACAGTAAGAATTTTTTAAATAAAATATAGTGCAAGTTTAAGGTATGGTGGTATGGCTGTGTGTGTGTGTGTGTATGAGAGTGCGAATTGCATAACTAATTTAGTTCAACAGGCATTTACTCACTAATGAGTAAAGAATACAAAAATAGAGGATTCTGTGTTCTCTGTAGCTTTACCATGTAGTTCTTTCACTGTTTCCTATCTAACAGTTTTGACTGTACTGTTGGATCCTATTAGCTAGAATCTTGTTGAGAATTTTGGCATCTGTGTTCATCAGGGATATTAGTCTGAAATTCTCTTTTTTGATGGGGTGTTCGCCTGGTTTTGGGATCAAGGTAATGCTGGCTTCATAGAAAGAGTCTAGAAGTTTTCCTTCTGTTTCTATTTTTTGAAACATCTTCAGGACAATTGGTATTATTTCTTCTTTGAATATTTGGTAGAATTCCCCAGGGAATCCATCAGGCCCTGAACTCTTTGTTTTTTGGGAGGCTTTTGATCACTGCTTCAGTCTTGTTACTATTATTGATCTGTTCAGGTTGTCAGTTTCTTCCTATTTCAGTCTTGGAAGTTTATAGGTTTCCAGGAATGCATCCATTTCTTCTAAGTTGCTTAACTTATTGGCATATGGCTGTTAATAATTTCTGATGATTGTTTCTATTTCTTTGGTGTTAGTCATGATCTCCCCCATTTTGTTCATAATTTTATTAATTTGGGTCCTTTCTCTTTTCTTTTGGATAAAATGGCCAGTGGTTTATCGATCTTATTAATTCTTTCAAAGAACGAGCTTCTAGTTTCATTAATGTGTTCTGCTATATTTCTGGTTTCTAATTCATTGATCTCTGCTCTAATCTTAATTTTCCCTTCTTGTATGTGGGTTAGATTTAATTTGTTGTTGAGTCTCCAGATCTTTAAGGTGTAAAAATAGTTTGTGTATTAGGGGTTTTTCTCTTTTCTTGAGTGAGGCTTGGATGGCTATGTATTTCCCCCTGAAGACTGCCTTTGCTGTATCCCATAGGTTTTGGATCGATGTGTCTTTCTTCTCATTGGTTTCCATGAATTGGTTCCTCAAAAAATTAAAAATAGAGCTACCCTATGACCCAGCAATTACACTACTGGGTATTTATCCCAAAGATACAGATGTAGTGAAAAGAAGGGCCATTTGCAGCCCAATATTCATAGCAGCAATGTCCACAATAGCCAAACTGTGGAAAGAGCTGAGATGCCTTTCAGCAGATGAATGGATAAAGATGATATAGTCCATTTACAATGGAATATTACTCAACCATCAGAAAGGATGAATATCCAACTTTTGCGTCAACATGGATGGGACTGGAGGAGATTATGCTGAGTGAAATAAGTCAAACAGAGAAAGTGAATTATCATATGGTTTCACTTATTTGTGGAACATAAGGAGTAACATGGAAGACACTAGGAGAAGGGAAAAATGAAGGGGGAGAAATCGGAGTGGCAGATGAACCATGAGAGACTATGGACTCTGGGAAACAAACAGAGTTTTAGAAGGGAAGGGGGTAAGGGGATGGGTGAGCCCGGTGATGGGTATTAAGGAGGGCATGGATAGCATGGAGCAGTGAGTGTTATAAGTGAACAATGAATCATGGAACACTGCATCAAAAGCTAATGATGTCATTGGGGAGGGTATGTGCTATGGTAAGTGCTGTGAAATGTGTAAGCCTGACGTTGCACATTTTCAAATCAATCATTATGTGTTGAGGAAGAAGCTCTCCCAAATGTTGATTTTGGTTATTAAAAGATTAGTATCATGATATACTGAGAAGAGTTGAAAATTGTATTAAAGTGAAATTATGAATATTTCCCTGCTTACTGGGGCAAATAATACATTATATGTTAATAAAAATTTTTAAAAAAACATGATTAAAGGGACCAGAAAAAAAAAAAAAAAGAATTTCTCTGCTCAGACTGGGAATATTTGGGATTAATGTGTTTTAGACAGTTTTGCAAAGTAAATTGTTTTTTTGTTCCTCTTCTCAGAATAACTTGTGATTTGTGAATGTCCCTATACCCCAGAAGCTTGATGATTTCCTAGAAGGACAATCTAGGGAGAGCTCAACCGGGAAGAATATTAGGGACAGATGGTTAGTGGCCTCCCAGTTGATAATAAGAGGAGGTACAGGCAGGGCAGAAGTCATTAGGAAAAAACATCTCTTAGGGGACTAAGCATGCAGCCAGGGTAAGGATTCCGGGTTCCAAAATGTCCTCTGGGAGCTGACAGGAAAACCTACCTTCCCAGAAAACCTAACATGGGAACTTGGCTAGAAAAGAGGTGAGATGAAGCAAGTAGGGACCACGTTCCTAGAACATGCATATAAAGGAGGCTGGGGTCACAGTAGAAGACATAAACCTTGTTTTTTTAAAGTTGGGTTGAGATTCAAAGATGAAACTATCGAAGGACTAATCTGATGTTCAGGTGCAAACGTGGGATGCCTTTAGAACTTACAAACAGAAGCTGAGCGGTCTCTACTGTAACTAGGGATGCAGATACCTACGCAGGTATCATCAATACAGATCGTTATGCAAGCAAACATTAAACTCTCATATGAGAACACTTAATAATTGTTATCCTTCAGTTAGTGGTATTTTGCTTCAATAATGATTTCTGTAGGTTAGAAAAAGATGGGATTAACTGTAAAGATTGTTTGCTATCCTTTGTTTGGACTTCTTGAAATTATTGCCTTTAATAAAAAAAATCCTCCTTTAAAAAAAAAACTAATGATGTACTATATGGTGACTAACATAACACAATAAGAAAAAAAAAAAAGAACAGGTTTGACTGTGCGCTGCTGCGATAGCAGTCCCTGGAAGGCATCCTGCGGCCCAGACAGGATCTCCTAGGTAGACAGTATCTTGAGAGCACTGACAAAATTCATTCTAAGGTTTTAGAATTTGATCCTATCAGTGCATCTAGACTTGCTCAGAATCTGGGTTACTTACTAGGAGTAATCAGTCTTAAAAAAAATCTTAATATTTTTTCCAGCTCCCTGTCCACTCAAGACCACTCTCACTTTTTAAAATTAATCTGAAACCCAAGTTAATGATTACAGAGTTGATTATTAAGCAAAGTGATAGGAATAGGGATTAGATGGGTTTAACAACATTTTATGCCAGCTTTGGAAAAAAAGGTTAATTTTCTCTGCCGTGTAGGAGATTTTACCTAATAATGTTTGGTGGTAACTAACATCTATATAATTATGAGTAATAACTGACATAATGAATTCCTGAGCTAATTGCATTACATGTTCACCATATTTAATCCTTAAAACCATCGAATACTGTGGTGCTAGTATTACCCGCATTTTACAGAACTTGAAGCTGAGGTTTCCAGAGCCCACGCAGTATTGCCGCAATGTTGCCGCTGTCGGACAGATGGCAGGCACTGGAGCTAAGATTCAGTCCAGGCCGTCAGACTCTCAGGCCTGGTCAGTTTCACTTTCTCCTTTTAGGGATCGAATTACTAATATCCTTTAGACAGAATGTCTCTCCCTTAGAAATTTTTGGATAAAAAATTGATGTTCCTCTTTCGGTTTTCTTTTTTCCTAAACCACATTCGTCATTACTGTTTTTCTTTTCTCTGGTTCTATTGTAGGCTGAAGATACATGCTGGGTAACTTTTTTGGACTTGAGTATTTTTTGTGTCTCCTTAGCAGCAAATTTTCAAATCAATCATTATGTGTTGACTTTTACTAGTTTCTTTTTCAGAAGTGGTCTTCTCGGGGCACCGGGTGGCTCAGTCCTTAAGGGTCTGCCTTCGGCTTGGGTCATGTTCCCAGGTTCCTGAGATCGAACCCCGCATCAGGCTCTCTGCTCCACGGGAAGCCTGCTCCTCCCTCTCCCTCACCCCCTGCTTGTGTTCTCTTTCTCACTCTCTCTCTCTCTATGTCAAATAAAATCTTCAAAAAAAAAAAAATGACCTTCTCTTGGCCTTGTCCCATGAATTATAGGCAATTGCTCTTTCAATACTAATCATATACTTTGCCATTCAGTAGGGTTTATTCTTAGATTTACTCTGAAATAAATTATTAATGTGGGAATTATATTTGTGGGCATTGTTATTTATGGTGATAATTATATATGGCAATTAATTCTGGGTGTGTCTTTGAGACATCTTAGTGCTCTGGTAGAATTTTAGCATTTGCCAGTTTATTATTATTAAGTTTGTCATTAAGTTCATTGAGGCCATATGTTTTTTTGAGACAGATACATGTAGGCCCTCCAGGGTCTTGTTCTCAGTGCCTTTTGTTGCAGCAGGTTAGATTTATCAAGAGAGTCTCTTTAAGTCACAATACAGAGTGACAGGTACAGGGTGAGGAAGAAGCTCTCCCAAATGTTGATTTTGGTTATTAAAAGATTGAGAAGAGTTGAAAATTGTATTAAAGTGAAATTATGAATATTTCCCTGCTTACTGTATTGTTTTTCTTTTAGGAGGTGATACGAGCCTGTGCTGCAAAGGTAAGTTTTATTAGAAAAAAGATAACTTGAAAACCATAGCTTTCACTGTGATATACCAAAGAATTGAAATGTATCATTCATACTTTTTTTTTTTTAAGATTTTATTTATTTATTTGTCAGAGAAAGAGAGAGTGAGCATAAGCAGGCAGAGTGGCAGGCAGAGGCAGAGAGAGAGAAGCAGGCTCCCCGCTGAGCAAGGAACCCGATGTGGGTCTCGATCCCAGGACCCTGGGATCATGAACTGAGCCGAAGGCAGCCACTTAACTGACTAAGCCACCCAGGCATCCCACCATTCATACTTTTTAATAGGACTTTTACCAAGGTTAATCAGATGTGTATTCCTTATTTGAGCTTGAATTTGTCGAGGAATTACATATAAGAACCTGGGAATTTAGCAAGTACCTTCCTATTTTTGAAGATTTAAGAATATTAAGTGATAGGGATATACTTTTAGTAAAGGACCAGCACGGTCATTTGATCCTCTGAGAACAGTATTATATATGATACTTAAAAGGTAAGAGACACCAGTAGAGTTCCAGTGGTTGTATGCTGAGTAAATTGTGTAAACCTTGAAATGCATGTAAGCTGCGCATGAATAGCAATGATACACTGTGCTGGTAATGCTCTTGATCGTTTATACCAATGTTCACACTTCTTTTTCCATTTAGCTATGTAGCAGTCCTGAGACACAGATTAGATATTATTATTATTCCAGTTTTAGAAAGGAGGAAACTGAAGATCATTGAAGTTATGTGATTTGCTCAAGACCCCAAAGTTAATCTAAAAATAGTAGCATATAAAAAGGCTTTGATTATTAAACAATTTCAACAAAATTGTATCTGAGATGCTTTCAGTACAGCAGCTTTCTTCTTTTTATAAGCAAGCTTATTTTATATCCAACCTTTAACTCAGTTGTCAAGAAAATAAATGTTAATTGAAAAGAGTTGGAATGGCACATGTTTGTCTTTCACTCTTCTTCTGTCCACTCCCAAAATTCAGTTGGATAATTAGACATTCATTCATTTACGAAATGTAATTGTATCTGTCACAAGGTGAAAGGAGGAGACCTTCAGAACAGAATTAGAATGGTGTTTGTATGTTCAGAGACTACTTTATGTAATAACAGTGCAATAGAATAATTTTATATTCAGTAGACATTTACTCCCATGTGGCAGGCACTTGGAATACAGAAGTAAATAGTAGGCTATTGTTTCTTTTCACATGGGCATCTTATGGAGTAAACATGGCAGAAAACGTTGGGCTTACCCCGTCACTGAGCTGTCCAGTATCAGTGAGGACTCATCAGTTTTTTACCTATTCGTCACAAACAGGATAATGGAATATAGACAAGGGGAAGGAAGATGGCGGGGGAGGGGAAGAGAACAAGCTATATTCGGACTTGGGCTGCAGATGTTCAGGAAACTTGTTCCTGATAGCAGTGATTAGTATAATGATTGTAGCTCTAAGATTACTGAATCTTCTTAAGTATACATAGAATATAAAACCAAAGTCCAAAAAATAACTGATTTTCTGACTAGCAATTCAAAGCTATTTCTCTTTAACAAATAAATACATACACTTCTTTTGTAGAGCTCTTTGAATGTCCAAATAGTAAAGTGTTCTGCACATATTTGGCGAGGGTTTATGGAAAATCTCATCTGCTGATCTGAAACCTCTCTGTGGATGAAGGATATTGTTGTATTCATCTTTGTACCCTAAGTACTTAACGAAAGTAGAATAAATGCTCAATGAAAATACAGTGACGTATTTGGAAAGATTAACCTTACTAGTATCTTTAGTTAATTTTTATAAGTTTTATTGAGAAATAATTCACATACCAAAATATTTGCCTTTTAAAGTGTGCAGTTTACTGGTTTTTACTCTATTAACAAAGTTGTGCAAGTATCACTACTATCTGATTTTGAAACTTTATCCCCTCCAAAAAGAAATCCTATTTCTCTTAGCAGTCCTTATTCCTGTATGTATATACACATACACACAAACTCATGGTAACCTCAAAAATACTTTTTGTCTCTATAGGTTTGCCTATTGTGGACATTTATATAAATGGAATCAAATAATATGTGGCCATTTATAACTGGCTTCTTTCACTTAGGATAAGATTTTCACAATTCCTCCATTTGTTATATGTTATAAATACTACTTTTTATTACCATCTATGATTCCATTGTATAAATATATTACATTTTGTTTACTGATTCATCAGTTTATAGACATTTGGGTTGTTTCCACCTTGGGGCTATTACAAATAATGCTATTACAATCAGGTTTGTGCAGGTTTTTGTGTAAGCATATGTTTTCATTTCTTGGGATATATATCAAGGAGTGGAATTGCTGGGGCATATGATAACTCTGCATTTACGTTTTCTAAAGCTACTAAACTTACCCAGAGTGGCTGCACCATTTTATATTCTCGCCAGGAATGTATAAGGCTTCCAGTTTCTCCTTATTCATGCCAACACTTGTTATTTTCTGTGTTTTTTAGGAAATAGCTATCCAAGTGGATAAGAAATGATACCTCATTGTGCTTTTTGATTTGTGTTTCCCTAATGACTAATGGCACTGAGCATTTTTGATGTGCCATTTGTGTATCTTACTTGGAGAAATATCTCTTCAAATCCTTTGTCCATTCTTTAAAAAATATTTATGTCTTTTTAATGTTCACTTTTAAGAGTTCTTTGTATATTATGAATGTAAGTGTCTTATCAGACAGATAATTTGCAAATGTTTTATTCCACTTTGTGAGTTGTCTTTCCACTTTCTAGATGGTGGTCTTTAAAACAGAAAGGTTTTAATTTTTATGAAATTCAGTTTATCTGTTTTTTTTCTTTTGTCACTTTGCTTGTGGTATCATATCTAAGAAACCATTGCCTAACTCTACATCCCAAAGATTTACTTCCTTTTTTAAAAATTTTAATATGTTCGGGGCGCCTGGGTGGCTCAGTGGGTTGAGGCCTCTGCCTTCGGCTCAGGTCATGGTCTCAGGGTCCTGGGATCGAGCCCCACATCGGGCTCCCTGCTCGGTGGGGAGCCTGCTTCCCCCTCTCTCTCTGCCTTCCTCTCTGCCTGCTTGTGATCTCTCTGTCAAATAAATAAATAAAATCTTTAAAAAAAAAATTTAATATGTTTAACTCTAACATTTAGGACTGTGATTATTTTGAGTTCTTGTTTTTATATGTATAAACCGATGTAGAGGTCTAATTTTATTTCATTGCATGTGGCTGTCTAGTTGTCTCATCACCATTTGTTGAAAAAGCTATTCTTGCCCCATTGAATGGTCTGGACACCATTGTCAAAAGTCTTTAATCTCAAAAGCAGAGTGTATTTCTTCAATTTTTTATCTATTACAACCATGATAGTAAATTTTTATCGGGTATCCAAGTTTCTTTTTCCCTGAATCCCCGCCAAAGTTTTATGTTGTTGAAAATTCACTCCTTTTTTTCTCTTAACATTCTTTATTTAATCCTTGCATACTAAGTATTTTGTGGGGAGGGGGATATAACAGTGTATAGTGTATATTAACACTTATGTATAGTGTTAATAGGATATAACAGTGTATAGGCACATTTTGTTATAGGGAGACAAACAATAAAAAAGGAAATAAGACAATTTCAGATAGTAAGTGCTGCTGAAGACAATAAAAATAGCCCCCTTGGACAGAGAGTGACTGGGAGGTAAGGCTGCACTTAAAGTATTCTCCTGAAAGCCTTTCTGAGAGAAACACTTGACAAGGAGCAGGTCCTGTCCTGAAGAAGTCCTCATCTAGAAAGATAACTGGCATGCTCGACAGCAGAAGGAAGAGCACTGTGCCTAAGTCGTAATAGTGACCAAGCAAGGGGAAACAGTGTTTGATGGCCAAGTTGGAGAGATGGTCAGGAGATTGTCCATGTCTCTTAGCGTGGAAATGCAGGGGAGGAATAATTTCCCTTCTGTCCTGGGTTGTGTGGCTGGTCTAATAGTTAAATTGACTATTAATAGTCAATTAGAGAAAATTATTTAGAAAATTCTTTATTAAGAAAAAAATAAAAGAAAAATAATTATGTCCATATGGGAGCCCCACAAAGATAGGAGACCACAAAGCTGCCAAGCAGTTGAGACTTTTCTACCATCTTTACTGGAGAAAAGGGATAGGGGTCTAGGGCTTCAGAATGGGAAGGCAGTTCAAAGGAAGGTGAGAGGAGGAACTGCGTGGTAAACAAAGTCTTCCCCTCCACAGAGGTGAAAAAGTTCTCTGGGCACAGTTCTCTTCCAAGTAGAGGCCCCTTTTCTAATGTAAATTTCCCTTGTTAAAGGGCAGCATCTGTACCTGTTTTTAGAGCTTCTCTAGTATCTGCAGTTTCTCAAAATCATCCTTATGCCCAAGAGGCATATTTGAGGGTGACATGTTCTTTTTTTTTTTTTAAGATTTTATTTTTATTTATTTATATGAGAGAGAGAGAGAATGAGAAAGAGAGCAGGAGAAGAGGAAGATCAGAGGGAGAAGCAGACTCCCCCCCTGAGCAGGGAGCCCAATGCGGGACTTGATCCAGAGACTCCAGACTCCAACTGAAGGCAGATGCTCAACCAGTGGAGCCACCCAGGTGCCCAAGGGTGACATGTGCTGCTAAACCTTCAGTAAAGATTTTGGTGTTGTTTTAATCAGAGGAGCATGATGGAGATATTAAATTAGGAGAATGTGAGAATAGATTTTAAAGGGGGAGTAACTCTTCCAAGTAGAGAGATTAGTTGGCTGATTTTTATGGTAATCCAAGAGGAGGTGGTAGCCTGGACTGAGGATGATAAAAGATAAACAGATACCTATTAAAAATTTTAATAAGTAAGTTTATTTGAGCAAAAATTGATTTAAATGGCATAGTCCCCAGCTGAAAATGGTTAGAAGTGCTCCACTGACAGGAACTGAGGAAAGACTTTTACAGAGAAAAGGCTGAAGCAAAGCAAAGAAATTATAGATTGACAATAGTTTAAAGCCTAACTGGCTCTTGGTGATTGGTTGTCCTTAGGTTTTGATTTTGTAACCTTGAGGTATGTACAATCTTAGATTTGAGCTTGCTTCTGTAGCCTGTAAGCCCAGCCGCCGTGACATTAGAACTGCCTCAGACTCATGACCTCCTGTTCAATTAATTTAACAGTGGTGGGGCGCCTGGGTGGCTCAGTGGGTTAAAGCCTCTGCCTTCGGCTCAGGTCATGATCTCAGGGTCCTGGGATCAAGCCCTGCATCGGGCTCTCTGCTCAGCAGGGAGCTGCTTCCCCTTCTCTCTCTGCCTGCCTCTCTGCCTACTTGTGATCTCTCTCTCTCTCTCTCTGTCAAATAAATAAATAAAATCTTAAAAAAAAAGATAATTTAACAGTGGCAAGAGTGAAGATGCAGGCACTGGACAGGTTTGCAACACATTTTGGAAGTGGATTTAACACAGCTCAGTGATGGATTGGTCGTGATCAGTATAAGTGAAGGAATGAAAAATTATCACTTCCGGCAACTGTACAGATGCTAGTAGGACTTTTTAAAGGGGAATGATGGAGTGGAGGGAGCAATTTTTAGGAGTGGAGTTTTGGACATGGATGTAGTTGTGTAGTAGGCAATTGGATTTCTGAGTCTTGAGTGCAGGGAAGAAGTCAGGGCTAGTGTTCTGTATTTTTAATTTGTGAGATTGGAGAAGATCACCTGGGAAGAGATCGTTAAATGCCTGAGGCACCCATCCAGGAGAAGGGGATGTCAGGGAAGCCTAGAGGGGAGTATTTCAAGAAAAAAGAGTGGTAAACTGACACTTCCTACTGAGAAAATGAGTAAATGAGGATAGAAAATTAACAATTGTATTTGGCTAGATGGTGTCGTTTGGTCACCTCGATGAAAACCTTATCACTAAGTGACAGAGACAAAAGCATAATTGAAGTGGGTCAAGGACAGAATGGAAGCCCCTAAATTTCGACTGGGGAGCAAAGAAACAGGTGCTGAAGAAGAATCTTAAATGGACAATATTAAAGCATACTTATCTGCTGATTGGAATAATTCAGTGGTGATGGAGAAGTGGTAGTGTACCATGGAGGTGGTAATTGCTGGACTCAAGTCCTTGAAAAAGTGAGAGGAGGTACAGTCCTGAATGCTAATGGAGACGCTGGCCTTAAGGGATTTTTCACCCCTTCTGATAGGCACGTAGGTGGAAACTGGGTAGATGCTTAGATACGGATTTGATGATGGGAAGCTGAGAGTTCTCTTCCGATTACTCCAAGATAGTAATTGGTATTAAAAGTCTTTTACTGCTCTGAATTGATATAGCCCTTCAAATACCTACATATGAGTTTATAACAAATTTCCTTGCTCCTTTCTTTGCTTGGGGTTGGATTGAAGTATATCAGAAATGGTATTAACTGGAGTCTGTTTCCATTAATCTTTGTGTTATTCCTCACAAATGTAATGAATTTTTCTTATGTTCCCAAACATATTTATATTCATACTGGGCATGTGATATAATTGGGACTATTCTTCCTTAAGTTATAATTAATTCTGCCTGTCTTTTTGAATTAACTTATGAATTCCCTCAGGGAGAAACAACTCTCTGTATGCTTTCTCTCCTTCTTTCATTCTGCCATGTTCCCTTCCTCCCTTCTTCCCTCTTCCTCCCTATTTTCCCTCCCTTCCTTCTTTCCTTCTTTTTCAGCTTTACATAGTATTGCCTCCACCTCCAATCTTATATTTCTGGATTTTCACACTCCTCTCAGCTTCTTAATGCCATGAAACTCTATTTATTTTTTTTAATTATTAATCCCCTACCCTAGATGAATATAAAGGCAGCCAAGCTAAAGTTTATTGAATTATGTTTAGTAGATAATTCTATAAATGTAAGATAATAATTAAATTATAGTCAAATATATCTTAGAACATTTATTCACCGAAAAGTAAAAAGTTTAAAAAATAGAGACTCAAGAGAAGGTAATTTTTTTAACCTCCTAAAAAAAGTTTGAATATTTGGGATTTGAATGGATTAGTGGTTTGCAGTTTTTTGGAGCGTTTCTTTTTAATAGTTTGTTTTAATGCTTGTAATTATTTCTTTATGTCATTCCAGAGCTAGATAATAGCATGTCAGTGTTGTTATTTTGACAATATTTGGGAGACTGGCTAGACCTAGTAGGAGTGGTACAGGCCACACTAGGCCACTAAAATTATGGCATTTCATTCCTGAAAATTTTAGAAAACCGGAAAGACTCCTTGTGTTTGGAAAAGCCAGTTTTTCTCCCATGTGTCTCCTTTACTCTTGCAATACTTGAAACACTTCTGGCACCAAATATGCTGTGGTTTTTCACACACCAAGCAGTTCTCTGTAATCCCAGCTGCGTGTCCTACAATTTGGCTCTGTTTTGACATCGTCTTCCTGGGGATGGTGGCAGATTGGCAGATCGCACAGGTTAAGGACTCAGTCCCACAAGACTTCACCTGCCCTCCCCGTCCCCACCCCTCTCATTAACGATGCCAGTTGCAGGTCCAGGTCGTTACCTGTGTTTCTGACCAATCAGCTGTAAATCGGAGGTTCCCATGACAATTCCTCGGGTTCAGTTAATTCACTGGAGCAGCTCACCAAGAACTCGAGAAAACAGTTTACTTACTATTTGCCAGTTTATTATAAAGGATACCGATGAACATCCAGATGCAAGAGCTGCATAGGGCAGAGTGTGTGGGCCGGGGCCTGGCACTCTGCGGGCACGCCGCTCTCCAGCGTTCCCACTGCTCACCAGCCTAGAAGCTCTCCAGACCCCGTAGGATGGGGAGTGATGGAGGTTTCTTCAGTTATAATTTCATTTCTAGCCCCTCTCCCCTCTGGAAAATGAGGGATGGGCTAAAAATTCCAGGCTTCTAATCATGGCTCGGTCTTTCTGGAGACCAGCTCTCATCCCAGGGCACACCAAGAGTCACTTCAGCACAACGGAAGACATTTCTGTCACCCAGGAAATTCCAAGGTATGTAGGAACTCAGTGTCTGGAACCAGAGTCAAAGACCATATATTAGAACAAAAGATCCTCTTAGTACTTTTTTTTTCCTCCTAGTACTTTTATCACTTAGGAAATTACAGGATTTTAGGAGCCAGGAAATAGAGCCAGAAACCAATATATTTTTTCTATTATTTCACACACTTATTTCTAGATTTAAATTTGAGTATTAGATCATGTAATTTAAGGTGTTCCATACATTTAAGCCCTTTATTCTCTAATTCTTATCATTAAAAAATTAGATTTGGGGGTGCCTGGTTGGCTCATTTGGTGAAGCATCTGCCTTTGGCTCATGTCATGGTCCCAGGGTCCTAGGATCAAGCCCCACAAGCAGGGAGCCTGCTTCTTCCTCTCCCTGCTACTCCCCTTGCTTGTACTCTCTCTTTCTCTCTCTCATGTCAAGTAAATAAATAAAATCTCTTTTTTTTATTAACATGTAATGAATTATTTGCCCCAGGATACATGTCTGTGAATCGTCAGGCTTACATTTTCACAGCACTTACCATAGCACATACCCTCCCCAATGTCCACAACCCAGCCACCCTATCCCTACCCCCCTCACCCGCCTCCCAGCCACCCTTAGTTCGTTTCGTGAGTCTAGGAGTCTCTTATGGTTTGTCTCCCTCCCCATCCCTTCCTGTTTCATTTCTCTGAATGAAGAAAGAGAAGAAGAAGAAAGAGAAGAGAAGAAGAAATGGGGAATTATTTCTCTCCCCCACCCCCCCCACAAACCCCTGCCTTGCCTCTCAAATTCTTCATATCAGAGAGATCATGTGATACTTGTCTTTCTCTGACTTATTTCGCTTAGCACAATACCCTCCAGTTCCATCCACGTCATTGCAAATGGCCAGATTTCGTTTCTCTTGATGGCTGCATAGTATTCCATTGCATATATATACCACATCTTCTTTATCCATTCATATGTTGATGGACATCTAGGGTCTTTCCATAGTTTGGCTTTTGTGGACATTGCTGCTATAAACATTCGGGGGCACGTGCCCCTTCGGATCACGACGTTTGTATCTTTAGGGTAAATACCCAATAGTGCGATTGCTGGGTCGTAGGATAGCTCTATACTCCTTTCAGAAGTATATTAAGTCATTTGACTTCTATGTAGTTTTTATTAGTGCTATATGTGTTATTTACTAAAGAAAGATGAACAAAAACTGGTTCTTTACCCTCAAGAAGATTAGTTTGGTGGATGGTAATTAGCCAAATACATAAGCATGCCAAAGTGTTACTGGTGTTGTGATAATAGAAGATAGAAGATACAAGGCATAGTAGAGAGACAAGGAAGGGAGTAAATTTTCCTGGGAGAATCTGAAAGGCTTTTCACACATGATGAAGTTAGTATCCACCAGGAAGATGGAGCCAAAAGGAAAGCCCATTCCTGGAAATGGAACAGTAAGAGCCAAGTCACAGGGACATGAAACAACCTGGCGGGTCTGCAGAGCCCAGCGCGTTTTGTTGTAGCCAGAAAATAGGAAAAGGAGCAATAAGGTTGGGGAGCTAGGTAGTTGTTAGAATATAGAAAGCTTTGTATGTCAGGCTAAAAACTATGGACTTTACCTAGTAGAACAACTGATGGTGGGGTTTTAAATTTTTTTAATTTTTTTTCCCAGTGTTCCAAGATTCATTGTTCATGCATCACACCTAGTGCTCCATGCAATACATGCCCTCCTCAATACCCACCACCACGTTCACCTAACCCTCCACCGCCCTCCCCTCCAAAACCCTCAAATTGCTTCTCAGAGTCCACAGTCTCTCATGGTGGGTTTTAACCAGAAATGTTATCAATAAAATTAGCATTTTGGAAAGATTATCTTATTAACAGTATAGAAGAATTAGAGAAACAGGAGATAGGGAAAACAAATCCAGAGGTGAGTGCAGTAGTTTGCAACCAGAGAGGAAGGCCTAACCCAAAGCACTGCCTGTAGAAAGAGTGTGATCAGATGTCAGAACATCTAATTGACTTCTGCGAGATGGCAGGTAGGTTTCCCACCTTTCTGGCCAAGGCAGTTTAGGTGGATAGCAATAGCTTTCCCCAAGAAAGTACAAGTTTGAGGAAAAGTTAGTCTCGAACCTACTGATTGGAAGAGTTTTGGATTTAAGAAGCATCTTGTGATGAGCACTGGGTGTCATTGACCACTACATCAGAAAGTAATGATGTACTCTATGTTGGCTAACTGAACATAATAGAAAAAGAAAGAAAGAAAAGAAACGTCAGCACAGTTGGCAGATGAAGTGATGAAAATATGTTACAGCTTAGGGTAAGCGTGTGGTCTGAGGGAAGAGAAGGTCCAGTGGGTCTAGCAAACAACCCTGATAAGCAGTGGCAGGATAAACCGACCGGAAATAGTTTTCCAGAAACAAGAGAGAAGAGTGACGGACAGTGTTAGAGATCTCAGCTGCTTAAATGAATCTGTTAATTGACCATGTGAAGTTTTGGGTGTGATGACTTTAACATCAGATTTAGTCTTCTAGTGGAGAAAAGCTTAGTTGTACTTGGTTGAAATTAAATGGTTAAGTTATATGGATAGCAGTTATGTGGTGTTTTTCAAGGAGTTTAGCTTTCAGTGAAGCTTAAGGAAATTATGGAATCGTTGAGAGAATTTTTGATTGTTTGCTATTTGTTTTTATACTGAAGTGGAAAGATCTGTGCTTATATCCTATAAGGAAACATCCAGTAGAGGATTTGAAAGTAGAATTTGAAAGAACTTTAAGTATCCCCAAAGGAACATATGAAGGGATTAATCTTGAACAGAAGGACACTAGAAGAAAAGAAGTTGAAGGTGGAGGCAAGACGTATATTCTTTTGTAGATTTGGAAATGAAGATTTCAGAGGGTTGAAGACTAAATTTTCTCTGTGAAGTAAGGAAATATATTAAGAAAAGAGGCAAAGGTTTGGAGAAAACCAAAATATATTGAGGTAAATTGACTTGACTAAGGCATGTTGTTGGATATAGGTTTGAACCAGCACCAAATCTTAATTTTAATTTTTGTACAGGGGAATCCCATTAATCATCTTGCACTGCCAGTCCTTGGTTTATATATCGGAAGCTCAAAAAGTCTGCTTTAAGTACTGCAAAACTAAACTTCGTTATAACTGATTCAAATTGGAATTCTGTTTTTAGTTCGTGTAGCAGTGATGAGCTGATTTGGGGGGAGATGGCACCTTACCCGCTGTAGAAATTTCTCTTCCAACGGGAACCATGTTTCTTCTGAATCCCTCACGACTGTAGTAATTTATAAGGAAAATATCTAGAGACGTAGAGCTCATGTTTGAATTTCTCTTTATGACACCAAAGGCTACTCATTTGTAAGGTTTTACCTACCTGGAAATCACAGGAACTTAAGCTGCTTTAAATTTATGGTACAAGAATGTTGATAACTGCCTTCAATGGCCTTGAATCTCACTGTGGCTCAAGTTTTCTGTTTTACTTGTTCTTTAATTACTGGGATTCTAATTTTTATAATAGACATTTGATTCACAACAGAACATTTCCTGGGTATTGGGGTTTTTTTGCAACCAGAACCATTTTCAAATTATTAACTGCATTGTTGTTCCAATTTAATGGGGAAAAAAACAGCCTTCTGGAGGAAGGAGGGGAACTACAAACTGACATTTGTAAATGTCAGTACATAGATACTATCATCATCTTTCAAGTTACAATTTAAAACCAATTGGAGGTGTCTTCACAGCTTGAAATTTTAAAAAACAGTTCTCCTTAGGTGAATGTAGCATATAATTTAAAATCAGCCAAGATGATTAGGCTTGTAACTGTATATGAAAATGAGTGTTACATATCTCCTAAAGGTTTCATAGTTTAGCTAATCACCAAAAAAGAAATTAAATTGTTAGCTCGTTCAGTGTTGTGCAAGGCTGGATCAGGACAATGACTTTTCTAATATGAAAATTAGCCTCCTCTTAGAGAATTAGTGTTTGCATATTTTGCACAAAGCTGCTTCTGCTCTCAAAGAGTAGGCAAGAACATTTTTGTGATTAACGTGACAGAAGTTCAGGTGACACTTTTTCTTTTTTTCTATTATGAATTTCATTAAATTTTTATGCTTTTCGTTTTCCCCAGTTTGGAGGTATTAAACTGACTTTGGCAGACTGTGGTTTTGCATGAAGCAAGCAGAAAAGTGTGTTGTGAAAAGAGGGCAGATTCGTGTAGGGTAGACTATCTTAGCCAACCTTTCTGTTGTTGTAAAATTATTAAGCAATTCTTTTCCACAGCATGTATTTCAAAAATAGATATTGCTTCACTCTATTTAATGGCTATTATTATTTCTCCCCCTCTAAGTAAAGTAGTGAATATGTATGGGCTAGGTTTGAAAATACTTTGAGTACTAATTTCAAGTCATTGTAATAATTAACAACTGTCCACAACCTTTGAAATCTGTATGTTGCCAATTACCACTTCATAGATATAAGGTAGTCTCTAAAGGAATGTGTCAAGAAAGAGCAGAATTTTCAAAATGCTTAGGAAGAAACTGTAAAGTCTCTCTCTTTGAGCAGAGACATTGAAGTATTCTATTCTGGCTTTCCTGGTATTCTTTTTGGCTTTAGCACAAATAAATATCTGAAGAGGAAGACTGAAAAGACTGTGTGTGTGTGTGTGTGTGTGTGTGTGTGTGTGTGTGTGTGTGTGTGTCTCCTCGTCCTTAGTATACACCTGTTCTTTTGCACCAGATTTCAAAATGCATTGTTTGACATATCGGATAAAAATTTTTAAGAACACAGAAGTAAAACTGAAAACGATTCTAAAAAGAGAAGTGGATTAGATTAGGTGATAAATATATCATTGTATATAGTACTTCTATTTAAAAGCATAGCACTCTGAAATATTTACTGCATCATCATACTAAATTACATATTCCTAATTACTCTGACTTCTAGCGATGTTAATAATAATAACAACTAGTCTTTCTATAGAACTTTATTTGTTTAGTGTCCGTCCTATGGCTTCCCTTTGCCAACATACTCTATTTAAATCTATTTTTTTTAAGATTTTATTTATTTATTTGACAGAGAGATCACATATAGGCAGAGAGGCGGGCAGAGAGAGGCGGGGGAAGCAGGCTCCCTGCTGAGCAGAGAGCCTGATGCGGGGCTGGATCCCAGGACCCTGAGATCATGACCTGAGCCGAAGGCAGAGGCTTTAACCCACTGAGCCACCCAGGCGCCCCTTACATCTATTTTTTATTTAATATATTATTTAGGGCTTTATGTTTCGCATATACTAATGGCAATTTATAATAGCACTTCATCCTTACTGTTCCTCCAGCACATTTCCCACTGAAGCATACTTACTATTTTTATTTTTATTACCTGTGCTTTAAGATAGAAATAAAGCTCAAAGATGTGAGATGATTTCGTTGTTGCTTTAGGTATTGTATTAATATAAAGTCACCATTAATTTTGGTCAATATTTAATAGTGGATTCTGATAGAATTTTTAAAGCTGAATAATTTCTTTAGCACTAGTGTGGTATTTGACCCCATCTAACTACTTTGAAAAATATTTTTGTTTTTTATAAAATGATAATCACAACAGTTTACCAACTTTACAACTGTATTGTCAAATGATCTTAATGATTGTGGACTTTTTCAACCAAATATGTAAAAGCCCTTTGCTTCAAGAGAAAAGCTTAATCTAGGATATACCATTTACTGTCACTGTTTGAAAGAAGAGAAGCATTTACAAACATTATGTAAATGATGAATCAGATAAAGGACGTGTAATAATCACCATCCACTACTATGTAAAGCATCAAAGGGGAATCTCTAAATGCTAATACAGTGGTAGTCCTCTTCATGGTTTCGATTATTTTTTTACAAAGAGAGAAGGCAGCTATTTCCATATATTAGCATATATATGCCATAAACTATCATTTAACAGTTGACAAGTCATAGATTACATTTTGCAGTAAATTAGAAATTCAGACTTCCAAATTTTTCAGAATTAGATCACATTTTTATCCTGATTTCTGAAAATGAAGATATTTCAAAAAATAATAAGCATATAATGAATAATAAACAAGAGACTAGATCATTGCCAGAATTAATTCTAACTTACAAGATAAATTTACTAATACACATTTAGAACTTTTTTTGTGAGCTCTTCTTTGTTTTCCTACAAAAGCTATAGTTACAATGTTGAACATGTTACAGGTGTCATTTCTGGAAGACAGTATTGTATTCAGACAGTCATAGTAAGCTTTTTGTGTTATAGAGCATTGTATTTACTTACAGAAATTTTGCTTCATCATTATATCAGTATTGTTTTATACAGTGTCTTAAGAATAAGTGTCTTGAGGCAATGGGAGCTGTTGCACTTGGCAAGTGAGGTTACAGCTATGTTACCACGATATATGTAAACATGAGGATTATAAGTGTTTTCTGTGCAGTCTCTGAAAAGGAAGGACCTGCTGGTTTACAAAATGCTAAAGAAATGTGGCTGTGAAACATTTTAACTTTCCTAATTGAAAGTAGGAAGTGGGGTCACTTTCAATTTTTGCATGTCTTTGCATAACTTTTAAGACCACTCTATTTTAAGTTATTGATAATGTCAATTTCATGAGAAGCAGATTTGTTTTGGTAAGGCAGATGTACTTTCATTTAGTGATGCTTTGGTTACACTGTACTCCTTCCTCGATAAAAGCTGTTCTGTTTTATAAACTTTAAAAACTAAGCGTATAAATCCTTACCATTTGTTTTGACCTGCCATGTGGCCTGGTTTGCATCGTAGGCAAATATTTCTCATCCAGTTTTTGCATCAGTAACCCAGGAAATTACACTTTGGTTCTGATTTGCCTTTCCTATTACAGGTCAACAAAAACCTCTCCTTTACCTCAACTTCAGCCTCCTCACAGCAGTCTAAGTTAAAACAGTCAGACACGCGGACCGCTCATCAGATTTTACATCAGTTTGGTTTCACTCAGACCGGTGAGCCCTTTCTTACTTTGAGTATTCTTTTAAATGTTCAGATGCTATTTTTTTTTAATGAATGTCATTTATTTCACTTCAGAAATACAGCTCATAGCTTCGTAATGGTCAGTTTTCACTCTTGAATGATGTTCTAGCATCTTTTTTTTTCTTTTTTTTTTTTTTAAGATTTTTTTTAATTTATTTGACAGAGAGAAACACAGTGAGAGAGGGAACACAAGCAGAGGGAGTGGTAGCGGGAGAAGCAGGCCTCCTGCCGAGCAGGGAGCCCAATGCGGGGCTCGATCCCAGGACCCTGGGATCATGACCTGAGCCGAAGGCAGACGCTTAACGACTGAGCCACCCAGGCGCACCTCTTTTTTTTTTTATAATCACTAAAGTTATTTCAAAAGCAAATTTGAATTTGTTAACTTGAATAGTGGATACTCTCAAAACCTATTTTATTGAACAGAAAACAATTTTAGGTAGCAAAACACGTGAGTCTTAAATCTGTGTAATATTAAATCTGATTCACTTTCCCTTGGATAAAGGAACCGTAGTTGATGAATAATCCCATTTTATAACCCATTTCAAGAAAAACCAAGGTAAAATGCATTTGAGAAGAAACAGGATACAACCTGCCAGTGATACCGTGTTTCTTCAAGGTTGGCAAATTAATAAAATATGCAAAGAAGCTAGTTATAAAAATCTACATGAATCACTGAGTTGAAACGAACTGTGCAGTTGCAAATTTTTAGGCCAGTGTTTTAAATTTATTTGAATAAGGTTTTCAAAGGATGTCAAAGAAAAAGTATCAAGGTGAGAAATGTATATTTTGGGTAATTAAAGAAGACAATTTCTGTTCATTAAGCTACATATTTTTTTTAAAGATTTTATGTATTTGAGAGAGAGAGAGTAAGAGAGAGCATGAGAGGGGAGAGGGTCAGAGGAAGAAGCAGACTCCCTGCTGAGCAGGCAGCCGGACGCAGGACTCGATCCCAGGACTCCAGGATCATGACCTGAGCCGAAGGCATTTGCTTAACCAACTGAGCCACCCAAGCGCCCCTAAGCTGTATGTTTTCACAGTATTTTTTCTATTTAATTCTTTTAGAAAGATGAGACAGCAGAGAACTAAACAATTATCTTTGACAAAGAGATTATAATAAACTTGAGCTTCAAAAGATCAACATTATTTAGAAATTTGGGAAGCATTATTACTTTCCTACTTTAAAAGTGGAGTTACATATGGAAGCTATTTTAATATTATTGTGTTTTAAAATTACTGTATAAGTTACACATTACAGTGAGAACATACTTAGGTTAAGAATTCTTATATTCAGTCCTGGCTGTGTCTTTTATTACCTTATGACCTTAAATCTTCACCTGAAAGTGGAAATGATGTTTACATTAGGTATTGCTGAAGTTCAAGTCACAAAGCGCATGTGAAAACACTTTGTAAGCATAAGGTACCATATGAATATAACACACTTATAAACACGATGAGTGTATGCATGCTAGCTTTGAACAAACGCTCAATTCTACCTGCAAATCACTATCATAATGAAGTTATCCCAAACCTTAGAAATTTTAAATTTCTGGTGTTTCAGATGTATGCCAGAAGTTAGAACAGTGGCTTTGGTCATTCTTATGCACAGTAGAGGTCACAGTATGTACCTCTCCTTTAGAGTCTTATTCCCTGCACCCTGTCTAGAGACTTGCTTTGCCTTCACATCATGTCATTTTAATGACTAGGAGGGAGAGAACCAGTCTCCACCACTTGATTCCTGCCATCTTCCTGCTGAGGTCTAAAATTCTTCTGGGATCCACACTTCAGGATCAAAAGCATAGAATATCAGTGTCTGGTTGAGTTATAATATAGTGACTAAAAATTCACTCAAGTGGTATCTTAAGTTTGTCAGCAAACAAGGAGAAGATAATAGAAATAAAATTCCTTCCTATTCCATAAAGGGAAAAATAAGGATATATAGGAAGCCTTTTGAAAAATGGGAAGAAGGGTGCTCCTGAGTGGCTCAGTGGGTTAAAGCCTCTGCCTTCGGCTCCGGTCATGATCACAGGGTCCTGGGATCGAGCCCCGCATCGGGATCTCTGCTCAGCAGGGAGCCTACTTCCCCTTCTCTCTCTCTGCCTGCCTCTCTGCCTACTTGTGATCTCTCTCTCTGTCAAGTAAATAAATAAAATCTTTAAAAAAAAAAAATGGGAAGAAGGATTACCACTGAGACAAGTCAAGAATAAAGGGAAAGCTAGATATGATAAAGGCAAGTCTTACAAATTTCACCCTTATACATAGACTTTGGTCCATTTACCTTCAGCTTTCCGTGGCCATAAAGCTTTTGAGTACAGCATTTCTCTTGCGCATGTCTGTGAGTGTGTGCCCTCTCTCAGAGGCATTACCGTCAGGCCATGTAATACATGGTAACACTGCTTCGCTTGACTGTTTTAGTTATCAATATGCTTGACCTGATTTTAAGGCATAGTCTTCCTATAAAATTTGTTGAGATATCACTGTATAGAAAAACGATAAAAGCAGAATATATAGTCCATTGCAAAATGGCCAAATTAATCCATTTTATTCATTAAGAAGTTTATCTTTGTGGAAAAGAATTAAGCAGTAGGAAACAGATGAACTAGTTTCTACACCTGGCTCCACTTCTAAATGACTGTATAATCTTGAGAAATTTTTTTCAGGCCTCAGTTTTCTTATCTCTATACATAAAGGGGCTCTGAATTTAGTGAGTTTCTGTCTTAAAAATTCTGTGATTTTTAGGAGCGCCTGGGTGGCTCAGTCAGTTAAGTGTCTGCCTTCAGTTCAGGTCATGATCCCAGGGTCCTGAAAATACTGAAATAGAGCCCCATGTTGGGCTCTGCTTTTCCCGCTCCCTCTGCCTGCTGCTCTCCCTGCTGGTGCTGTCTCTCTCCATCTCTCTCTGTCTGTCAAATAAATAAGATCTGCAAAAAAAAAAAAAAATCTGTAATTCTATTCAGTATTCAAATGAGCTTTTAAAAAGGATAGACAAGTGTTCCTCACTGTACAAGAAATCTATTAGAATCTGAAATATAAGAACCTGTATATATTAAAATCTGAAATATAAGATTACAAAAACTGGGGGCCTGGTTGGCTCGGCTTGATTTCTGGTCGGGTTGTAATTTCAGGGTCATGGGATCAAGCTCCCCAACCCTCTGTGCCTCCACACCTGTTTGTGCTGGCACTCGCTCTCTCAAATAAATAAAATCTTTTTTTTTTTTTTTTAAAGTATGTGTGCTACCGAAGCATGTATACTTACTTATTTAAGCACATATATATATATTTATTTATTTACTAAAATAAATAAAATTTTTTTAAAAAGATTACAAAAACTAATGTAGATAGGATGTTTAAAAATAAAATCTTACTTGAAAACCTATGTAAATATTTAAGTCATATCTGTAGATGTATGGCTTTGTACAGTATAAAGAAAAGCTTTTTAGGGGCACCTGGGTGGCTTAGTTGGTTAAGTCAGCTCAGGTCATAATCCGGATTGAGCCCCACATCGAGATCCCTGCTCAGTGGGGAGCCTGCTTCTCCCTATCCCTCAACCCCTCCCCCTGCTGTGCTCTCTCGCTTGTGTTCTCTCTCAAATAAATAAATAAAATCTTAGAGAGAAAAGCTGTTTAACACAGAGCTAATCAGTATGAGCCCCCTGTTAGGAGGCTGAAGAGCACAGGTTGATTTGCTATATGTTCTACATGAGTTTCTGTGCTGGAAGCCTAGACTCCGAGGCGGGTTTATGGTCTGAAGTAACTTCTCTTAACCCTGATTCAGGGTAAGGTCCAGATGATGGAGACTGCTAGAAAAGTAACTTTTTTCTTGTTAGGTTGGCATTCCTCAGTTTCTAGAACAGTACCTTTTTTCAATCTACAGTCATTTTAAGTGGCTGCTTTGTTGAAGGTCCTCTCCTAAGGATATGGACTAAATATTACAGTCTCTGCCCTCAAGCAGCTTACAGTCTGACTGGAGAGAATGATAAGCCTGGAACAAATTATATCAGCATGTGATAGATTATTAAACCACAGTATAAACCGAGTGTCACTGGAATAAGGAGGAATAGAGCAACCAAGAGATTTCTCAGATTTTTTTTTTAAGATTTATGTGTTTATTTGAGAGAGTTCATGCATGTGTACACATGTTGAGGAAGGGGCAGAGGGAGAGAATCTAGAGCAAATTCCCTGCTGAGCGCAGAGCCTGCCACAGGGCTCTGCTTTGAGACCCATGAGATTATGACCTGAGCTGAAACCAAGTCAAACTACCTAAGTTTGACTTAGGTAAGTTGACTTACCTGGTCAACTACCTAAGCTACCCAGGCGCCCTGAGCTTTCTCAGATTTTATATGTCCAAACGAAACTCATACCCCAAACCCTTTCCTTCATCTCTGCTTTCCCTCCTACACACCAGGCCTTCCCAATCCCAGCACTCTGACCACATATACCCAGTTGTTCAGGTAATACTAGGAGCCATGTTTAGTTCTGTTTTCCCCCCACCACTTCCCTACTTACATCCTTGTCTCTTAGCTCATTCTCCCCATAGAAGTCAAAGTGATTCTTTAAAAAATGAATTAGATCAGGGCATCTGTATGTCTTCCTATCACAATTAAAACGAATCTTAGAATTGTTATCCTGTCTTCGTGATCATGCCTCTGTCTTCGTGTTGGCCTCATCAGCAGTTGGGGGGCGGGGGAGAGGGGGTTCAGGAGGCCATGCCAAGTGAGCCAAGAGCTAGGTGACCAGACTTAACAGTTTGCTGACAGCTTGACTTGGCTAGGAGTCAGGCTGACTCTTGGTTGGCTGAAGAAATGCTGAGATGGATGTGTTTAGGAAGAACTGAGTCTGTAAAGGAAAGTAGATTGGGATCAAACTGTGTCCTACTGAGGAATTCATATTTTATTTTCTAGATAAACTAGAGCTGTCCAAAGGTATGAGTATGAAAGACTTATGATAAAATGTGTTTTTGAAAACATATCTGGTAACTAAGTGAGGAATGAGTTCGAGAGGAAAAAAGCTGGATACAACTCTAATGAGATACTTTAAAGTATTAAGAGATACTTTGTGAAATGAGATTCATTAGGCTGTTGCCCTAATTACAAGGAGTCAATCCTAATTACAAAGGAGTCAATCAACTAATCCTATTAATCCAATTAAAGTTAAAACTATAACTTTCTCCCCAAGTAACTTTTATGAGAAAGAAAATGTACAGTTTTGTCAATTATCCTTCAATAAAGCTGGGTGGAATAAAAGAAAAATTTAATTTTAACATTTTAGGTTAAATTGTAGGGTGTAGCTCATAATGCCTCACCATGTAGAGAACATGTAATACTGCATCTCAAAACTGTGTCCGTACTTCTTTAGCATAATGACGATCTCTAAAACAGTAACAGCAGTTTGTGTTTGTAAGAAAATGATAAAGTGCTTTCATGTACATTCTCATTTGATCCTCAGTGAAACTTCTTAAGAAGTAAGGTAATAAACATTAAAATCATATGGAGTGGAATCTTGCTAGAGCTTCTAGGACCTTAAAACTTTTGCTACTCAGCCCCTGTGGAGTGAAAGTGAGAGGCAGAGAGCCTGGCTTGTCGGAGTCCCCGTAGCTGGTGGTGTCTTAAAGCAGGATCTCCTCACTCCTAGCTCAGTCCTTCTCATCCTGCAGAACCAAAGGGCTTTCTCCTAGAGGAGGACACAAGTGCAAGAGGTGGAGCGGACTGAGGACTGACCAACTGACTCCGTGAGGCTGTGCTTGGAGCCACTTCCTCAGTCTTGGCCCAGGGACCTCCCACTCTGCCCTTGGTCCCTCTGGCTGCAGGTGTTGTCTTTTGTTACCAGCTTCAGAGGTCTATGATCTACTGTAGAGTAATAACCTGAACAGTACGGCCTCTGTGGAACAGGTGCAGGTGTTTAAATTGAGGTGTCGAGATGGTATTTCCTGAGGATTAATGAACTTATATTTTTCTTTGACCTTTAAATATAATTCTATGTTTGCTAGTTACTGATTTTTTTTAAACTTTGGTTCCAGCGAGACTGTGGTATTTAAGGCCACAGTCAAACCGAGAGATCTTCCGTAGGGAAATTTTGTTCTGTGATCATTTGTCTGAATCCCAGATCCCCTCGAAGCATATCAAGAGTTTTTATGGAAGTAAATTTTAAAATGTGGATTATTCAGTAAAAAGTAGAATTAATTGCTATTATGGGGGAGCAGAACTGAGCAGGAAGTGCTTGTTGGCAGGGGGTAGTTGTATCATCTTTGCATGTTTCTATTTGAAGGACAGCATGTATCATTTATATGTACTTAGTAGGTCTTTTCACGGTTGGGAGAAGTTAAATTTACTTCAGATTCAGTAGATAAGTTGTCATATAAGATATGAATCATTTTATTAATGTCTTAATGTAATTTTATAGCATCTTTTTTTTTTTTAAATTGTGGACTTGGAATTTGGTGGGAAAAACAGAGTGTGACATAGTTTTTTAAAATAATAAGTAGCTTCTGTCTTCTCCATATTTTGTTTGTACTTTCCATTAGCCCATATAAACATATTAAACCTTACAGCCAACCATTTAATTTAACTTTTTATTTCATCCTAAAAAGGAAAAGTATTTGATTTAAACACAACCATAAGATGATTCAAATGATTTCAGTATTGGTTAAGAGATGTCAAGTTAACTTCTATTTGAAGAATTGTATTTTTTCCCATTGATTTTTGCGTGTCTTTGACTAGTGTACGCTTACTCCCTTGATCAGCTCTTAAAATTAGGAGCCAATTTCCAGTTAAAATCTATTTTTATTGTTTTCAAGGTTTCAGTATCTCTTAAGATTTTAATTTTTTTATAGAAAAATACAAAACTTTTGGCGTGCCTGGGTGGCTCATTTGGTTAAGCGTCTGCCTTCAGCTCAGGTCATGATCCCAAAGTCCTGGGATAGAGCCCTACAATGGGCTCCCTGCTCAGCAGGGAGTCTGCTTCTCCCTCTCCCTCTGCTCTCCCCTCTGCTTATGCTCTCTCTCAAAAATATGAGTAAAGTCTTTAAAAAAAAAAAAAGAAAGGAAAAGAAAGAAAAATGCAAAACTTTTAAAATAATACCACTGAAATCTAAAATGAATCCTGGGGGCACCTGGGTGGCTCAGTGGGCTAAAGCCTCTCCCTTCGGCTTGGGTCATGGTCTCAGGGTCCTGGGATCGAGCCCCACGTCAGGCTCTCTGCTCGGCAAGGAGCCTGCTTCTTCCTCTCTCTCTGCCTACTTGTGATCTCTCTCCACCAAATAAATAAGTAAAATCTTTAAAAAAATAAAATGAATCCTGGGTCATAGTTTAACCAGAGATTTTGTGATATCATTATATAATCCATTGTAGAAAGTAGATTATATCTAAGTTGGAAACATGATGCTTCTTATATTTCAAAGGAAAGGAAAGAAAACATTTTGGCAAAAATTGGGAGTTAGAATGACCCTGAATAAACACAGCTGATGGCAAAAGGGGGTTTCCATTTTAAGGAAGGTAAAATGAGCTTCAAAGAACTTTTGCATATTATCAGAATTGGCAGTTTTCTGATAGTATTACTTAATAAACTTTACACTGTTAATTGAAAAGCATTTTTTATTCTGATTTCAAACATCCAGAATTCCAAGATTTCAATTTAGGTGGCGGGATGGGTGAAAGGAATCCATCCACTGCCACAGGTAAAGAGGTCTACAGAATTCATTTTCTGTAGACGGATGTCCTTAAATGTGCTTTATGGTACTAAAAAGAATCAAAAATGTTTTTATTATGCAATTTTTAAAAGCAAAAATTTGTTTTCAAAAACAACCACTTTTCTGAATTCAGCACGTGTGCATTATGGTGCAGAAAGCACTGGACCTGGGGTCCAGAAAGACAGGGCAGTTGGGCCTGAGCCCTAATTGTGCCACTTCCCAGCTGTTACCTTGGCTAACTGCCCTTATATCTCTAGGTGTATTAGCTCTATTTTCTACTTAATATGAATTTTCTGCTTCATAGACTTGTGAGGATCAGAAAAATATTTTTAATACTCCAAAATCCATAAGAAACTGTAGGAATAAACAATATGAGATTTCCTAGGAGATTCTTTTTATTTTATTTTTTTTAAGTTTGAAATCATGCAATTTGTATTGTGGTCAAAGAAATGGAGGAAGTCTTATTTTAAGACATGATTTAATAAAATGTGTTAAGTGATATTATAGAAAAAAGAACATGTCACAGAGGCAAATAATGGATCTAGAATTTTCAGAAGCATGCCAAAAAAGACATTAAAATGAAGTAATTTTAAGAGGAAAGTTTTCAAACAAGCATCTCAAACTTAATCCGCTGGAACCCACTTAGCTTTTGAAACTTTGGCTTTCCCCATAAGTACCAGTCAACACAAAAGCCCTGGAGGTGTGGGACTGTTTTCATATTTGGATTTTTCTCAACACTGAGCAAATGACCTTGATTTCACGGATTTTTTTTTTCTTTAACACATCACTATTTTATATTCCCCTTCCTCAGAGACTGAGATTTCATTTGTTAGATTTTTTTTTGTTGTCTCTTATAATTGGATTCTCTAAAATTGATGTTTGATTGTACATTAAAGATATAAGATGCTATTTTAGTCACCAGTATCAGTATTTTACTAAGTAATTCTCCAGTGATCCAATTTACCCCATTTGTTAAAGATTAAAACTTAGACTCACTTGTAATAGAAGCGCTTGTATTTCCTGAATAATAAATATTACTTGAATTATTAAAGTGTTTGTGTTGATAAAGTATATCCTATATATTTATCATCTCCTAATTTAAAAATTACTTTGTCAACTCTGGTAAATATTAATGTACTTAATGGTTCTTAATTCACATGGATATGCATTTAGTATTAATGTCCCCATCTAGTTACTAAATTTCTAATACCCACTGAAGACAGAATAGGAATGCAAACTTTTCTTCTCATTTAAATTTCTTGGTCTGAAGGAGCTTAAATTTGTCCACTATTTCCTAGCCAATTATTTTCTAAGAAGCTATTATACGTGATATTTACATGGTGTATGGGTTCCAACCTTGCAATTTTCAACCCTTTCCCCATCTGTTAAAAATAGAAAACTTTAAGGTTTGGTTTTTTTTTTTTTCAGTCACCTTTCTTTGTGTGTGGGTGTGTGTTTTGTTTAAGAACCTATTAAATTTAGAGGCACCTGGGTGGCTCAGTGGGTTAAAGCCTCTGCCTTCGGCTCAGGTCAGGATCCTAGGGTCCTGGGATCAAGCTCCACATCGGGCTCTCTGCTCAGCAGGGAGCCTGTTTCCCCCTCTCTCTGCCTGCCTCTGTGCCTACTTGTGATCTCTCTCTGTCAAATAAATAAATAAAATCTTAAAAAAAAAAAAAAAGAACCTGTTAAATTTAGATGTTGAAGTATATTGTAGAATTTGCCCAGTAGGCTAATTTTAAAGGTGAAATAATTATATTAATACTCACTGAAAAGCAAAAAGAAGGCAACTGAATACCATTAACTATAAGAAATTAAAATGAGATCCTATTGATTTATTAAAAATGAAAAATACATAATTTTATCCTAATGTAGCCAGAGTACATACCAGACCGTTGAATTTGCATTTTGTAGCTCTTCTGATGTTTACCTTTTCTAAAACTTTCCAGTTGGTGTATTAACAACTTCTTAATTTGTCTTTTTTTATATTTTGAAGATTTATAGAAGATATTCACATATAGCATCCTTTTTTAAAAGATCACGTGTAAATCTTTTGAGAGCATAGGCAAAGTTTAACAAAGCTGCTACAGTATATATATGGTTCTGAAATATGAAAACTAATTTCAGAAAAGATACTCAGCTGCAAGCTTGTATAGCAAGATGTCTGTAAACTAACCACTTTTGTCATATATGTGACAGACACGTACTCATCGTCATGCATGAGCTTTTATTTCCTGAAAGAAGCTTCTGTATTTTGCTCTCCTGTCTCATTTCCAATGACAGCATTACCATTTTTCAGGTAGAAACTGTGGACCCATCTTTGACTCCTCCTCCTTTCCTCTAACTAGTTGGTCTCAAAGCCCTTTCATTTCTTTACTCTAAATCTTTCTTAATTCACCAACAGTCTTTTTGATCTTTATGATCTCTTTCTTACCCTGTTTGTTCCTTTTTTCTACAGTCAGAGTTTTGTGGGTGTCATTACATCTTCCTAAATCTAAGTTCTTTTCTCTGAATTAATGTTTTCCTCTGTGCTCAGTTTTTTCATCTGTTTACCTATCTATATTTTCTTTCAGGGCAGTGGTTTTTCCTTTATACTTGATGATCCTTGGTATGTGTTTTTTTTTAAAAACGAAGGACTGGGTACATATGGTGTCCTTTTGTGTTGTGTGAACAGCTCTATTACTTCACTGTTTTGTTCACTTTAGCAGACATCTCTTGAGAACTTTGTGTTTATGGCTAACACATATTAACTGGCAACTTATATTTAGGGTAACTAAGCAAGATAAATGAATCCACCTATCAGACTGTCAGACTCATTGCCAGAATGAGAATAAGGGGACCATAGTATTCACTGTAGAAGTCTTTACTCTTCCCAAGTGGTATGTTCAATAATATTTTTAGGAACAATTCCACTGATTTATTTTGTATTTTTACATTTTTTTGCCTCTGGTTAATGCTCAGCAGCACCCATTTTCTGTGGGATCTGCAGCCAGTTTGGCCTAAGTGTTTTACATACTAACGTTCAGTTATTTCTCCTGGGTTGGGTTTGGTTTTGCCCCCTACCAAGTATGCTGTTTCTGTGTTCGCAGATCCTGACTTTCATGTCCAGATAGATTCTGTATCTACTGCAGCCCATCACAATGTTTTCAGGCAGGTGTTTCTAGTCACTTTTCATCTTCTATAAATTTGTTGAAATCTCTAACCTGTTTTTTTCAAGCTCACCTGTGACTTTCACATTGCTCATTTCCATGGCCAGCTCTTTGTGTTATCTTACTTGACCTATCAGCAGCACTTGACACATTCGATGGCTTCTTAATACACTGTTTTCTGGGACACCACATTCTTGGTTTTCCTTTTATCTCGTTAGCCACTACTCTGCCTTCTCTTTTGCTGATTCCTCCTCTTTTTTTCCATGTCTTATTAGACATACAATCTGATCCCCTTTTATTCCATATATGTATGTACATGTATATGTGTGTATGTGTGCATATCTATATATCTCCATTTCCTTGGTGATCTCTTGACTTTAAATAAAACCTATGTTCTAGTGTTTTGTCTTCAGCCCGGACCTCTTTTCTGAACTCTAGACCTGCAAAGTCCAATATAGCAGCCTCTAGATTCACGTAGCCATTGAATACTTAAATTCACTTAATACTTAAATTAAAATGTAGCTAGGGTGACTTGGGAACTAAGTTTTTAATTATATTTCACTTCAGTTTTTAAATATAAATAGCCACATATGTGGCCGTTGGCTATCATTTGGACAGTTCAGATTTACAAAGTCTACTTCTATATAAATCTTCATTATCTGACACCAGACTGATCACATGTTAAAATGTAAAAAACAGATTACCACTTTTTAAAATGTAATAAGCATAATGCTTTTAATATTAAAACTTCCTTGAATATAATACTGAAAATTTTCATAGTTTTTCATCATCATGAGTGTAGAAATGTTATTAATAAGCAATGTTGAGGGGTGGAGCAACTGTGGAGCAGCTGGGTGGCTCCATCTGTTAAGGGTCCGACTCCTAATTCTGGCTCAGGTCATGATCTTAGGGTCATGAGATCGAACCCTGTGTCAGGTTCCCCACTCAGCAGGAGTCTGCCTGAGATTCTCTCCATCTCCCTCTGCCCCATCTCCCACACCCTAGCACATGCACATTCTTCCTCTCTCTCTCTCTAAAATAATGAATCTTAAAAAATAATAATAAGCAATATTGATATTAATTTGAATACGGGGGTCCACAAGTTTCTTATTCTTCATATTTAAACCAATACATGACATTCTGCTTTCACTTAGCAGAGAGGTCAGAGACACCTGAATTTAAATCCAGATTCTGTTAGTTATGCTATGACCTGGAGCAAGTTATTTCATCTTAGTGACTTGTCATTTGAAAATAGAAGATGGGAAAGTGTTCACTGCAAGTGAAAGTTTTTAAATACCAACCTATTCTTGACTTAAAATGCACTAGGAGTTATAGATAGTATCTTTATGACTATATTCAGAGCTATTTTAATCATTGAGCTTTTTATTTTAAATTTCCCTAACTTCCCACTAAATTTTAGAAAGAGAAATCACAATGTTCTTAGAATTAGACTTAGTAAATGTCTTATGTTAAAATCTGAATTCCTCTAGTACATACATATGTTTTCAAAATACAACTTCCAGGCATACTGATTAAAGCTTTTCTGTAACAAAAGTGATTTTTATTATATAAGTTTAAAGTAGGAGAGGTGGAAAATTTCAGCTTCTTTATCGGAATATAATTTACATCATGATGAAAGTAGTGAATGTTTGTGATTTACTGCTGTGCCTCCAGGGTGAAATGAAACTGTCAGTAATCAGTTCCCTCAAAGGTGAAGATTAAAGGAAGAATTACACCTTGATATGGCTATATCCGACAAGGGGAGAAGGGCAGGTTATAAAATGGATAAATTCCTTTTGGCCAGGGATAACTTTATTCTTAAATAGTTTGAGAATAGTACTACATATAATGTTATTTAATATTAATATCAACCATAAGATGCATTTTACTATTATATATATAATATATATTATATATATTATAATCACAAACCGAAAGTGACAGTTTTTTTCTATTTTTAAGGCAGTGAAACATACAAAATGATGTTATTGTAGGATGTATTGCCATATATGTAGTTTTTAAAGTAGATTTTTTCTGATAATAAACTTAATGCATGGTTTTGGAGGAAATAAATATTTCATAATTTTGACATCTTTCTTTAAATGTAGATACTATTTTTCGTTTTTCAGTATTATAGTGAATATATCTGCATATCAGGGGGCGCCTGGGTGGCTCAGTCATTAAGCGTCTGCCTTTGGCTCAGGTCATGGTCCCAGGGTCCTGGGATAGAGCCCCACATCGGGCTCCCTGCTTCTCCCTCTCCCACTCCCCCTGCTTGTGTTCCTGCTCTTGCTATCTCTCTCTCTGTCAAATAAATAAATAAAATCTTTTAAAAAAATGTTGTGCACATCTCTGATGATAAAAAATATTTTTAATTCATGGTTAAAATCAAAGGTCAGATTTGACTCCCCATTAATCATGTTTGCTCATTCCTTCCCTTGATGTACCCGCACATGTTCCACATCACTGTTTTTTCAGCCTCCATGTTCTGTGATTCTGGGAAAAGTGATGAATTTTAACAAGTAATCATTCTTTTCTTTAATAACTTTGTTCAGGGTGGGCACTGCTTAGAACCAAGGAAAGGTCAAGGAAGGAAAAATGAAATACCATTTATATCATAACAATAATAATTCTTATTTCCTTTGTAAATTCCAGTGTCCATAAGTAACTTTGAAAAAAAGTCTGTGACAAGACATATTTGAGTTTTTAAACATTTTAGTTTGTGTATACTAAATAAGGCTCTAGAAATTTGGAAGAAGACTCTGGAAATTTGGAGGAAGAGGACTATCTAAATTAAGTTCTCAGTCACTTTTAGTCAAGTTATGCTTTATAAGACTATCTTCAGAATAGCCTTCAGGTTTCCCTTAGACTAGCTAAGTGCATACTTTTGCATTTTGTGGTTTAGTCAGTTTGGCCTGGATAGCAAACAGTCTGTGATATCATAGAATTTACTGGTAATGTTTTCTGGAAATGAATATCCATCACTTATTGAAAATGTCAACTAACAGTGGAAATTGGGTTTAGGAACCAGTTCTTCTGGTAATGATAGAGATGTCTAGATAATGTTGATTTGTATTTTCCAGAATTTTAAATGTGTGTTTTCAGGAAGCTTTTTCCTTGAATGAAAAGTGAATGAAAATGTGAAGAATCACTCTTTGTGTTGTTCTTAGTCAGCAACTTGCCTACAAGTATGAGAGCAAAGTTGATGACAAATATGGCAACTAAGAAATGACTAAATGGAGTGACTGGTCATATTTTAAAAATAATTTAAGAAGTTTTTACATTGTAAATGTCCAACAAGTAAAAAGTAGAACATTGTGCTAATGTTCTAATTTCAGGTAATTTACTTTTTTCCTCAGTTTTCTCCCCTGAAAAATATTCAACTGTGATTTTATAAAGAGTAAAAATTGAGAATGGTTTTTTGACTAGTGTCCATCTTTTTGGGCCGAACCAGAAAAACTGCATTTTAGCAGAAGCATCCTAATAAAATCTGTTACTCAGTTTTAAAAAGAAAAACCTCTGTATACTTTATCAAAAACTAATTAAAAAAAAAAAAACTAATTCAAGGGGCGCCTGGGTGGCTCAGTGGGTTAAGCCTTTGCCTTCGGCTCAGGTCATGATCTCAGGGTCCTAGGATGGAGCCCAGCATCGGGCTCTCTGCTCAGCAGGGAGCCTACTTCCCCCTCTCCATCTGCTTGCCTCTCTGCCTACTTGTGATCTCTTTCTCTCTATTAAAAAATAAATAAAATCTTAAAAAAAAAAAAAACTAATTCAAGCAATTCATCAACCAGTGTTTATGGAGAGCCTACTGTGTGACAGGGACTGTGCCAAACTCCGGGAGAAATCGAAGATAAAAGATTGCCCTCAAAGCCCTCCCAGTCCAGTTGAAGAATCCAGGGGGCAGAGAAGTAGTTACAGTATCCTGGGGCTGAGACCAACAGGAGATAAGCAGAAAACACTAAGGGAGCACAGACAGGATTCAGTCTGCTTAAATTTAGTATCCCTATGAAATGCACTTAATTTCATGGCCTTGCTTAGAATTCCATGTTGACTATTCAGTATGGAACAATATTGTCTATTTAAGACTCCTCAAAACAATAGTTTAGAACTAGGAGTCTGAATTTTGATGCTGACCTTTTACAAGGCCAGTGTGTCACAAGTCACGTAATAACCTGCATTACTGTACTGTGTCCTCCAGCTCTGCCTCCCTAGGGTGTTTTGGGAACAAGTGAGTGAATATTTATAAAGCACTCTAGTTTCTTTTCCATTAATATGTGTGACTCTGTGTGTGTGTGTGTGTGTGTGTGTGTGTGTGTTATATACTCACCCTTCTTTTGGAAAGGAATCAAGTCACATCTCACAGCTATTATTTTTGTCAAAGGAAAGTAGGTAGTGAGCAGGTGTTATATTTTGGCCAATTCAGAGTCAATAAAGTTTGGGGTATTTCTTTTTGGTGCAGAGGGTGGGGTCTGTTGGTTTTTATTCTTCTCTATTCCTATTTTCATAGTAACATTATGAGGCTTGGTACTTAATGTCATCTCAGTCTTTTTAATCTGTATATTTTCAAGTGAGGATTTAACAGACTTGAAAGTAATACACATTAGTAGCTAATGTTAAAGGCAGTTTTAAATGCACAATATAACAGGCAAATTAATCTGCTTAATATTCATGAAACTTTTGGGGCACCTGGGTGGCTCAGTCGTTAAGCGTCTGCCTTCGGCCCAGGTCATGATCCCGGGGTCCTGGGATCGAGCCCCACATCGGGCTCCTTGCTCTGCAGGAAGCCTGCTTCTCCCGCTACCACTCCCCCTGCTTGTGTTCCCTTTCTCGCTGTGTTTCTCTCTGTCAAATAAATAAAAAAAAACTTTAAAAAAAAAATATTCATGAAACTTTTATGGGGAAAAAGTTCCTATAACATAATAAGCATACTTTTTTAAAGATTTTATTTATTTATTAGAGAGAGAGAGCACAAGCAGGCAGAGTAGCAGGCAGAGGGAGAAGCAGGCTCCCTGCCAGGCAAGGAGCCTCGTGTGGGACTCGATCCCAGGACCCTGGGACCATGACCCGGGCCGAAGGCAGCCACCCAACCAACTGAGCCACCCAGGCGTCCCTAATAAGCATATTTTTAAAAAATTACTTCTCTTTGGGGCACCTGGGTGGCTCAGTGGGTTAAAGTCTCTGCCTTCGGCTCAGGTCATGATGTCAGGGTCTTGGAATGGAGCCCTGCATCGGGCTCTCTGCTCAGCAGGGAACCTGCTTCCTCCTCTCTTCTGCCTGCCTCTCTGCTTGCTTGTGATCTCTCTGTCAAATAAATAAAAATCTTTTTTAAAAAAATGACTTCTCTTTGCTTTGAGTTAAGGAAAATGTCTTTTAAATCATCATGCTTATGTTCAAAATCTAAATTTATTACCTCTTTCTAGAACTTAAATTTTATATTTTATGGATAGCCGAGAAAATGAGTTCTCACCTTCCTATGTTCTCAATACCCTAACTGCAATAGATGAAAATAGTTTTTCCATTATTAAATCTTTTCTTATTTTAACTTTATTCTTTTGGGTTTTGGGGTTTGTTCTTAATTCTAAAGGATGTTTAATTTTTACACATGCAGATACTAGGAATGCAAGATTCATTCATACATTTAATAAGTACCCAATGAGTACTCACTTTGTCCCACACACTGTTATAGGTGTTGTGTGAATGTATCAGTGAACAAAATAGGTAAAAATGCATATCCTTGTTCAGTTGAAAGAGGCAGACAATAAACAAATAAGTATAGAATAAATAACAAGCAAAGGAGGGAAGAGGGATAAAGTGAACTCAGGAGTGAGGTTATGTTGATGTTTTAAATAGGGTGGCCAAGGAAAATGTCACAAAGAAGCTGACACTTGAGCAAAAGTTTGAAGATAAAAGAAAGCCATGTCACTAAAATTAACAAGTCAGGAAACGACAGATGTTGGCGAGGATGCAGAGAAAGGGGAACCCTCCTACACTGTTGGTGGGAATGCAAGCTGGTGCAGCCACTCTGGAAAACAGTATGGAGGTTCCTCAAAAAGTTGAAAATAGAGCTACCCTACAACCCAGCAATCGCACTACTAGGTATTTATCCTAAAGATACAAATGTAATGATCCGAAGGGGCACATACACCCGAATGTTTATAGCAGCAATGTCCACAATAGCCAAACTATGGAAAGAACCTAGGTGTCCATCAACAGATGAATGGATAAAGAAGATGTGGTATATATATACAATGGAATACTATGCAGCCATAAAGAAACCCCAAAATCTTGCCATTTGCAATGATGTGGATGGAACTAGAGGGTATTATGCTAGGTGAAATAAGTCAATCAGAGAAAAACAATTATCATATGATCTTTCTGATATGAGGAACTTGAGAGGCAGGGCAGGGGGTCGTGGGGGGCAGGGAGAATAAAAATGAAACAAGATGGGACCGGGGAGGAAGACAAACCATAAGAGACTCAATCTCAGGAAACAAACTGAAGGTTTCTGGGGTGGGGGAGGAGGGATATGGTGGCTGGGTTATGGACTTTGGGGAGGGTATGTGCTGTGGTGAGTGCTGTGAATTGTGTAAGACTGATTCACAGATTTGTACCCCTGAAGCAAATAATATATGTTAATTAAAAAAATGTTTTTTAATTTTTAAAAATTAAAAAAAAAAGAAAGCCATGTCATCTGAGAGAATAGCATCCCCAAGATCTCCCCCAAGATCTCAAGTCAGAAATATGCTTGGTGTGCAGTTTGGAGAGCAAAGAGGCCAGTATGGCTAGAGTAAAGGGAATGAGGGGGAAGTAGAAGACAGTGAGGCCAGAGAAGTAGCAGGGGGCCAGATTGCACAGAATCCCATCAAAATGAAGTGCAGAACTCTACCCATTCCCTAGCACTGGCAGAATTCACAAGAGACATATTTTTTAAAGGCAGGGAGAGGGGAAAGGTATATGGAATCTTACGGTTTGATATTTTCTAAATAAGAAAAATTAGTAAAGTGAACTGGAGAATATATCTGATGTAGTGTCACATCCTCAGAGAAGGCACTATTTAAACTAATTGTTACCAGATGAGAAAAGTAATAATCGTAAGTGTTGGGGGAGGGGTGCCTTGGTGGCTGGTTCTGTCAGTTAAGCATCTGCGTTTGGCTTAGGTCATGATCCCAGGGTCCTTTGATGCAGCCTCTCTGTGAGGAATCCCTGCTTAGCAGGGAGTCTGCTTCTCCCTCTGCTCGTGCTCTCTCACTCTCTCTGTCAAATAAATAAAATCTTTTAAAAAGAAACAAATAAATAAAAGGTGTTAGGGCATTCCAGCTAGGAAGGTCAGTTAAAAGGTGATTTTACAGTTGAGGTGGGAGAATGAGACTGAAGTAAGAAAATAGAGATATTAGGTCAGTAAATATTAGAGATTTGGTAAGGGATAGAGAAGCAGAATTTGAGCATAACTAAGGCTTCTAATTTTGGTGAATAAGTGGATGGCAGTCCATTGACAAAAATAGAGAAATCTAGAAATACTGGGAAAAGGATAATTATATTTTGGATGTATTGAGTTTGAGATGCCTGGAAGACAATCCAGAGTGAGATATCTAGTAGCTTGCTCATTCATTTGGACCTCATTTATTAAATATCCTGCTATGAGTCAGGCCCTATGCTAGGAACTAGGCTGTATGCTTTGAAATATGAGGTTGGAGCATAAGTAGAGATTAAGGAAGTATAGTCCTTGAATCCACAGGAATTAACAAAATTAGATGGAAGAAGCTATTAAATGAAAAGAGGCCAAGAGACTAAGAACCATAAGGATGACCGTGAGATTGATGGCTTGAATGCTGACTACCCAAAAGGCAGTCAAAGAAAAATTGAGGACAGAAACAATTACAAGAAATTTCTTTTGGTGCTATATGTCTTCTTCTTTTTTTTTTTTAATTCTTCACGGCAGTAATAAATTTGAATTTAAAAATAAATTTGTATTGGGGCGCCTGAGTGGCTCAGTCGTTAAGCATCTGCCTTTGGCTCAGGTCATGATCCCAGGGTCGTGGGATCGAGCCCCACATCGGGCTCTCTGCTCTGCGGGAAGCCTGCTTCTCCCGCTGCCATTCCCTCTGCTTGTGTTCCCTCTCTCGCTGTGTTTCTCTCTGTCAAATAAATAAAATCTTTAAAAAAATAAATAAATAAATAAATTTTATTATGATAGTATACATTTTATCTTTTTTATAGCTATACTTGTGATTTTCAAGGTTCTATACCATTATTGCTAAAATAATATCAGTGTTAAAGACTTACAGATATTAAATTATATTTTAAGGATTAAACACACAGAATTGAATATTTTGGCTTTGTGTATATAATAAATATGTAACATAATTATATTAGAAAGATAGCTATTTTCAGATTGAATATCTAGACCATGTCATAAAGGATATGATTTGGACAGACTTCAGTTTCCTGTTAGAGTTTACTGAAGATATTTGTCCAATACTGATTTGTCCAATACTAAAAATTGTATGCAGTTTTTGGTAGTAAATAACTACTGTAGGATTTTGAGTAATTATTGGTTAGCACAATAAAATTATTTGGGCATCAATTTAAAAGTTAAAGATACACTAACATTACATATTCATTGGATCAGTGAATTTCATTTTTGAATAATATTTAGGAGTAACTAGCACAGATCATTGGAGACTGAAGAGACCCTCCCAAAATGTGTGAGATTTAAAACTGAAGCACAGAAAGACTAAATTATACTCACTTTTGGTAGCAGGGCTAAAACCAGGTGCCATATTGCCTGACTGATGCAGTCCACACCATAGATTTATTGGCTTTTTCCTGCTTGCTTTGTACTTTTTCAGAAGCATTAACTTACCAGTCTCAAATGTTAGGGATCCCTTTCCCTCCTTCTCAGTGTTCTACCTACTCATTCATGTTTACATACCCTTGATGAGTGGGTCACCAACTATTTCCATAACTAACACAGGAAAGCCTACTGATTTGTGGTTTTGTATATTCACTGTGCTTTACCTCTGTGGTCTGTATAGGCATCCAGACCTTGTAGACTCAGGGCCCTCAGCCTTTGATGTTTCTGAGTTGGGAGAATTTTTTCATAGAATAGATGAAACATTTTGTTCAAAGAATGTTCTCTTTCCACAATCTGAAATATGTACCCAGTAAATAGAGGGCTTCCCATAGCATCCTGAATAAGTCCAATATAAAATAAATATTAACATTTTGCTGGGCTAGATCAGAATAAGTCACTTTAAGTTTTACATTCATTATAAATTTATTTTTAGGTGAATATTTAGAATATGGGATGACTGTACCACCGGAAAATCTGTAGCCTCTTTTGCCACAGGATGTTTTTAACTCTCGTTTTCTGCTTTTGTGTATTCAGTCATTCACCAGGCCTTTATCGAACGTGAACTCGATGACACATGCAGCTCAAACGCTGTGGTAGAGGATGGCACAGGAATGCTGCTGGAGACGGGTGTATGAATCGGTGGGGTCAAGAGAAGACTGTCATAAACTCTTTCCTAGAGAACACAGTGTCTGCCCTGAGCTTTAAAGGATGTCTAGGAAGAAATTAAGCTTGGAAAGAGGTGTCAGAAAGGGAGAGAGCTTAGGTACGCTCTGACTGGAGTAAAGAACAGCTGGAGGAATGGCAATGGTGAATGAAAGGGGTTGGTTATGAGTGAGCCAGACGGTAGCTACATCCTGAAGGGCTTTGTGTGCCATTTTTTGTTAAGCAGCTTGAGTTAAACACTCAAGGAGGATGATTTTTATCCTGAAGATTGTGCTGGAGAATGACAGGATGACAATTTTTCCTTAGAAGAGCTATTCTGGCAGTGTGGAATGTCATTGGAAAGCCCACAGAGCAAGTCAGTGGGTTTGGTTAGGAAGCTATTCCAGTAATCCAAATGAGGGGAGAGAGTCCAGGCTAAGGAGTGGGATAGAGAGGAGTGGACAGTTTTTATCTATCTATCTATCTATCTATCTATCTATCTATTTTATGTGTACACGTATCTAAACACACATATCTATGTGTATATATAATTTAATAAAAATATTTTTAAGGTAAGATTATTTTCACCTCAGGTTGTATGAAGCGAGCCAATAAGTTTTCTAAAGCAGAACTCATTGTTAGACTGTCTAACCCTTTTCATATAAATATTTAATTATAATGCTTACTGTATTTTTTCCTGTAAAACTTTAGTTCTACGTGTATTTAAAGGCTGTTGAAAAAGTATACAAATATAGGATATTTTAAACATCACAGTCAATTAATGAACATTAGTGTGTGCGTGCGCGTGTGTGTGTATGTGTATCTCAAACATACATAGTATGCCGGGTATGATTTAAAGTGTTTTTCTTGTATTAGTTAACTAATTAATTCTCCCATCCACCTATGAGATACGTATTGTTTCCCCTGTACTGAATGAGAAAATGGAGGCACCGAGTGGATAAATAAGTTGCCTGAGGTCACATGGCTAGTAATTGCAGAGCCCGTGTTCTAAAATTTACACAGTGGCTCCACAATCAGGATACATTATACTAGTAAATTGTCCTTTGAAAAGCATTTTTTTTTTCATGGTAAAGAGACAAAAACTAACAATAGAGAATTATAAATAACTCATACTTCTGATTTGGGGCAGGAATTTGCCCTGAAAATTATTTTTTTAAAGATTTTATTTAGTTGAGAGAGAGCGTGCACCAGCAGAGTGAAGGGTAGAGGGAGAAGCAGACTCCTCAGGAGGGAGCCCGAGGCGCTCAATCCTAGAATGGAGCTCTGGGATCATGACCTGAGCCAAGGGCAGATGCTCAACCAACTGAGCCACCCAGGTGCCCGGGCCCTGAAAATTATTATTTCTCAATAAACATAGGTTTATTGAGTGAAGCTATCAATATGTAAAATATAAATGCATGTTATAGTAGCTATTTATTCATTTGTGCATTGATTTTGGAGCCTTCTCTTATTTTTAGGAAGATACTCCAATAAATCCAGGGTTGGGAGAAGTGTTTGGTTGTTTATTGACTGTTTTTAAATAATGCTGAGAAATTTTTTTCAGTGCAAACCTAAGCCCTGTTTACTCTGCGTACATAGAAGATTTAGCAATATTCAAAACGATTGAATATATGCTTGCCTCCTATACAATCAGTAAATGTCTAATAAGGATCTATAGTCCTTTCCAGAGTGCGTTTTGAAATTTTTTAAAACTACAAGAAAGTTAAAAAAAACGGTAAAATAAAACTCCTAAATTTGTACCATTTGCTTCTTCCCCTCAAAAACTTCATTGATATATCTGCTAAGAAGGAGGATATTCTCTGTATAATCATAGTACTGTTATCACATCTAGGAAAATTAACAATGATTCTATAATATCTAATAAACAGTTCATATTCAGATTTTCCTAATTGGGTCTAAAATATCTTAGGCAGTTTTTTGTTTGCATGCTTCTTTTGTCTAATATCCAATCCAGATTCGCACTTATATTGGTCACTATGTCATTTTAGTCTCATTTAATCTCTGCTAATCTAGATTCCTTTGTTGTTGTTTTTTTGTGACAATGACTGTTTTAGAGCCTGGCTGAACCAATTGCCCTGTAGAATACCGGTGTTTTGTTTTTATCTATTTCACTGTGATTAGGTTCAGGTTAAACTTTTTTTGGCAAGAACACTATCATAGTAAAAAAGTAAAAAGTAATACGTACTTTTTTGCATCACATCAGGTCGCATGTAATGTCAGGTTGTCCTACTACTTATTTGCTAAATTTAATCCTTGATTAAGATAGTGAACACGAGATCCCTTTGTAAAAATAAACTTTTCCCTTTGTAATTGCTCAGTATTCTGTGGGTCAGGACCTTGAGACCATGTGAATAGCCTGTTCCCCAACAACCTTACTTAGTGGTTTCAGCAGCCATTGATGATTCTTGCCTGAATTAACTATTAACAGTGGTTAGGAAATGCAAAATGGTGGGTTTCTTTTTTTTTTTTTTTTAAGATTTTATTTATTCATTTGAGAAAGAGAGAGAGAGTGGGTGCACAAGCAGGGGGAGAGGCAGCAGGAAAAAGAGAAGCAGACTACCCACCATGGGACTTGATCCTAGGACGTAGAGATCATAACCTGAACCAGAGGGTTAGGATTTTCTTTTCATGTTCATGGTTTGTGGTGCTGGCTATGCTAATAAAGGTCTAAGCTGTGGCAAAAAAACAAGAACACCCCTCTGCCGAGGCTCACGGGCAAGCTTCTCCTCTCGAGTCTCATCAGTTGCAAGTTACAGTCATCTCCCAGTGACTGGGCATGAGACTAGATACCTCTAGCTATGTAGGCCCCTTTGCATGTAGGCCCCTTATAGTCCGTTGTAGAGCATAGGACGTACCAGACCCTCAGTATACTGTAGACATTAAAATGACAGAGATAGCCTGTTACCCAGGGCATTTACAGCTTCTGCAGGCTGAAAGTCCTCAGTGAACTCTGAAAAGCCTATTTTTTGCCTATCCCTTTAGAAGAGACCTGCTTGCCCTGCACAGGTCCTTGCTCAGCACCAAGGAGAACAGAGCTCTCCTACATTCAAATCCTGTCCCCCATACCCATTCGTGACACACTGACCCTGAGATTCCAGAAAAATCTTTGTGTTCTGATACATTCTCCAGGGTTGGCCATCCCTATTGCCTTAGTCCTTGTAGGCCTCTAGAAAGAAACTAAACTAAACTGCATGATTTCAGATTTTAAAATCATTAGACAAAGTGAAAAAAGAAGATGCTCATCTAGAAGATTAAGTAGAATCATTATCATAAAGATAAAAGTTAGGAAGGTAAAATAAAATGAACTGCAAAATTTAAAGAAATAATAGAATGAGATTTCCCTGAGCAAATGATAAGACTCTGCAGATTAAAGTGTTTATTAAATCTCAGGAAAGATAAACTGTAGCCAAGACACAGTTGGATATACCTTGATAAAATTCCTGATTTCCCAGATGCAGGGAAAATCTCAAAAGCCTGTGCAGAAAAGGAACAGTTTCTTTACTTAGAAGGTGTTGAATTGGACTTCGCGTCTAAAACTGTAAAAGTTGGCTGATAGTGGAATAACCTTTCCAGACAACCAAGATAAAGGATTTCTTATCCAAAAATCCATAATTCAGACAAAGCGTCATACATCTGCTAGCAATGGAAGGCATATCTGAATATACAAGGATTTAGAGAATACTCTAATGAAATGACAACTGAATTAGAATGGAAATCTCAAGATACAGGGGAAAACATTGAATTTTTCTTTTAGGCATAAAGGAAACATTAAGTTTTTTTCTTACAATATTTTTTTGTTTTATAGATTCATACTAAGCACTTGCACAAATTCCTATGCACTTTTATCCATTTAAATTTAACTATGATTTATGTAGAAAATAGAGAAGTAAAAGCCTTCTATAAGCCTAATCTTGTGTGGAGCAAGGATATATTGGTAAATGCAGTATCCTGGTTAGAGGGACATTTAAATAGTCTATTTGGATAAATAATTAATAATGTACTTATTGTTGTTAGAATTAGGAATATAACCACTAGCATCATTGAAACATTGGTAGAAATTCAAATGCAAAGTCAGTTTGCACTGAAATTGACCAAAAACAAGGTAAAAGACAAGACACAATAATATAACTAAGTGCAAGTAGAGTTGTACTTCCAGTTAGGTAGTACAAGGTTGGCGATGATCGTTACTCCTAGTGCAACATCATTTTGACTTCGTATAAAACACAAAGTCATTAAGAGACTCTTAACTATAGGAAACAAACTGAGGGTTGCTGGAGGGGATGGGGGGAGGTTGGGGTAATTGGGTGATGGGCATTAAGGAGGGCGCATGATGTGATGAGCCCTGGGTGTAATACACAACTGATGAATTATTGAACATTGTATCTGAAACTAATGATGTACTATATGTTGGCTAATTGAATTTAAATAAAAAATCATCAGAGGGATGTGGACACAAAGAAGTGTACATGAATTAAATTCCAAAGAGGACCTACTCCTTAAGGAAGTGGAGACCAGCAGTCACTTTAATACCTGAAACTGTTAAGAGACACAGAACAGAGTGCCAAGTGTTTTATAGGCAGAATAACTTTGCTAAAACAGAGAAATCAGCTGAATTTCCAAGGACTATGTGGGCTTACATAATGAATTGGAATCCAAAAGACCCCAGATATATGTCAGTCCTCTCCACCCAGCACCTCCCCAATAAGCAGTTTCATAGGAAATGGGAAAAGCAGAGAGAGAGGGAGTTCCCTTATTCTCTAGAGGCTTAAATTCCAAATTTCTAGAGGGTGGAACTCATCTTATTTTTTTGGATATTTAATAGATAATAGATAAATCAGGCCACTGCAGATTTGAACACAAAGATCCAGCCTTCACTAGAGCTTTCAAGAAGAGGAAAGAGTGAGCCCTTTCTGGGGAAGCATGTTTTCTGTTTCATTCTCTACCAATTATACGTCTAACAGATCTAACTTATAGTCAGAAATATGAAGAAATGAATGAGTAGGAATAGGTGGCCCATAATTAAGAAAAAGAACAATCAGTAGGAGGAAACTACAGATGATGAAAATGTTTGAATTTGCAGACAAGAACTTCAAAATAGCCTTTATCCCTGTGTTAAATAACTTTTGAGGAAATATGGTATGATGAAGTATTTCAGCAGAGAAATGGAAACTGTAAAAAGAAATAAATGGAAATTCTATACCTTTTAATGAAAAGTTCATTAAATGGGCCTAATTGCTGATACTACACATGGAAAGAAAGGGTCAGTAAACTCAAAGACAGAACAATAAAATTTATCCAAATTGAAGCACAGGGTAAGGGAGGGAAATAACAGAGCATTAAACTACATCAGATCATCTAAACAAGTGTATTTGGAATTCCAGAAGGAAAATAGAGGAAATAGGGCCAAGAGTTTTACACCTCTAATAAAAGACATTAATGTAGGAGATATAAAAAGCTTAGTAAATCCCAAGAAGGATATATATAAATGAAACCTCACCTGGGTACATTTTAATTGAACTGAAGAAAATGAAATGTAAAGAAAAAAATCATAAAACCACCCAGGAGGGGAAATGCATCACATTCAGAGAATAACAGGAAGAACTGATGGTTCCATCCTCATAATCAAGAAAAAGAGATATAGAGGCGCCTGGGTGGCTCAGTCATTGAGCGTCTGCCTTCGGCTCAGGTCATGATCCCAGGGTCCTGGGATCGAGCCCCGCATCGGGCTCTCTGCTCAGCCGGGAGCCTGCTTCTCCCGCTACCATTCCCTCTGCTTGTGTTCCCTCTCTCGCTGTGTTTCTCTCTATCAAATAAATAAAATCTTTAAAAGAAAGAAAAAGAAAAAGATATAATGGGATAAAAATCAGTGAAGTTCTGAAAGACAGTGGCTAGCAACCTAGATTTCATTACACAGCAAAAATATACTTCGTGTATGAATGCCTGCTAAAGACTTTTCAGAAAAAAAGTTACCCACAGAGAGATTCTACAAAAGTTTCTTCAGTCTAAATGGAAATGATCTCAGATGAAAACCTGGATCTGCAGGAAGGAATGAAAACACTAGAAAGGATCAATATATGTGTAAATATAAAAAGCTAATTTTTTTCATTCTCAAATACTGCTGACTGCTTAAAACAAGTATTGCGATAGTATGTTGTGTGATTTATAACACGTAGAGGTAAAATATGACTTGCATAAAGGGTGGAAGGGTAAATGGAATAATGCTGTTTTAGGATACTTTCATTGTTGGTAAAGTAGAAAAATCTTAATTCAGGGTATACTGTAATAAATTAGAGATGTCTGATATGATCTCTCACCACTAAAAAAAAAATAGAGAAATGTGTAGCTAGCAGTATAGCCACTGGGGAATGTAAAATGGAATAGTAATAGTATTTGATTATTTCAAAAGAATATGGAAAAAAGAAGAAGGAAGAATGGAAGAGATATAGATGCAATGAAATAGCAAGATGACAGACTTAAACACAGCCATATCAGTAATCACGTTAAATGTAAACAGACATCAAAAGGCAGAGACTGTCAGACTGGACAGTCTAGTGGTAGATATTTATTGACAGATTGATTTTTTCATTTGGTAGATTGATTTACTCTACAGATGTAATATTCTTAAGTTCATTTGAGGTATTTAATAAATTGTACCTTTTAACTGTTGTTACTGCACAATTCACATATTTAGTGAACAAAAATTTAATTTAGATAAACACAGACAATTGTATTTTCGTTTTATTTGTTTGTTTCCCAGAAAGCAAGCATATTAGGCAGGATTCTCCAGAGAAACAGAACCAGTAGGATGTGTATATAGATTTATTTTGAGGACCTGGTTTACATGATTGTGGATTTAGACCAGGTATAAAACTTGCAAGGTTAGGGGCGCCTGGGTGGCTCAGTCGTTAAGCATCTGCCTTCAGCTCAGGTCATGATCCCAGAGTCCTGGGATCGAGCCCCACATCGGGCTCTTCGCTCGGCAGGAAGCCTGCTTCTCCTGCTACCATTCCCTCTGCTTGTGTTCCCTCTCTCGCTGTGTTTCTCTCTGTCAAATAAATAAAATCTTAAAAAAAAAAAAAAAACTTGCAAGGTTAGCTGGCAGGCTGGAGACCCAGGGAAGAGTTATAGTTCAAGTCCGAAAGCAGTCTGTTGGCAAAATTCCTTCTCTTTCAGGGAAAGTCAGTCTTTTTCTTAAGACCTCCAACCCAGGATGAAGCCCTCTCACATTATTGAGAGTAATCTGCTTTATTCAAAGTCTACTGATTTAAGTGTTCATCTTATCCAAAAAATACTTTCACAGAAGCATCTGGAATGTTTAACCAGATATCTGGGTACTGTGGCCTAGCCAAGCTGACACACAAAAATAACTAGCACAGCAATCTATTTATTATGAGCTTTCACTTATCATCATATCTTAATAAAAGTGAAATAACAAAAAAAAAGTGAAATAACATACAAACAGATTTTTTAGGTAAAATTTACTTAGTTGTTTGGCGACATTTTTTACTGATTTTTTTTTTTACTTATTTTTTCTGTATATTCTTTACCAAAAGCTTGAACAAACATGTTTAACTGTATTTCCAAATGGTATCATTTCAATAGGCAATCTAAGTTTAAAACTAAGATTTTTGTCTTTGGGTAATCCACTTTTCAAAATGTTAGTTTTTATCACCTTCTTATCCTGAAATTGAAACTGTAAAATATGTAGTTTTTTCTTCGTAATTGTATAAGCTAAAGATATAGATTTGGGTTTTTGTGTTGTGTTTTTTTTTTAGTTTTTATTTTCAACATTTTGAAGTTACTTTCTAATTGGATGTGAATTTTTAAATTAGTAATCAATCTAGGTCAATTTTTATAACAGTCGGATTACAATAGTGAGAACACACATGTAAAATGTTGCTGATTCCTGAGTCTCGTGGTGTGACCACTCATTTAAAAGCTAGCGTATGCCAGACTTCTCAGTGAATGTGGCCAAAGAGGGCTGTGGGAGTGTGGGCGCCAGGGAAATGGGGATTTCACTATTTGTTCTGTAGACCTCAGTATTACTAAACTCTCACAGTAAGGATCGGCATTATCTGAACATTTTCTAATATGTTTCCTTGGGGTTTTTAAAAAATTTTTATTCAAGGCCAGTGTTACTCTATGAATAAAAATGTGTTTTTCCATAAAAATCACTTTAAAGATTTTATTGATTCTTAAGGCAAAACTATTAATTTGCTCTGTCATTTTTATTTATTTATTTTTTTTCATAAAAGGACATCTTTGTTTTACTCAAGTCTTGAGGTCAGAAATTACACCTTATCTTTTAGAATTTATTTTTTATCACTGATCCCAGTTATAGCCACTCAGTAAATATTACTGGATTGAAAAGGTAGTATTTATACATCATTGGCTTATAATAGATGTTGAGAGAATTTTTTTAAATGAAACAAAAACCGTGTTTTTTTAAGATCATATTTTATGGTATTTTGTTCATTTTTAGTATAATCTTGCACAGTGATAAAAAGTGATTGTTTTGTGATGCTCTCACTTAATCCCTTATCATACTTGAAGAAAAATGAGTTTTAAATGCCTGTAAATGAGAGAGCTAGTGTTTTGTTTCAGCTAGAAGTTGTGCTAATTGCTAACAGTACATTGTAGTTCTCACTTCTAACCAGACCTGCATGTGACAGCCATTATTTGAAGAAACTGTTTTAATGTCCTGACTCACATATCAGTTTGGTGATGGACAGAGACTGTAAAGTAAATGAGACCCACACCTGTGTTCGTTTTTAACTTGAGCTAGACTTTGAACCGGTGTCTTTACAGATGAGATGCAATATGTTATATCCTTAAAAGCTGTTTATTACAAAGAATGCAGTAGAGGACATTGGGAACAAAAAGATAAATCTACACATGATAAAAGGATTTTTCTGAAGTTTAGCAGTCATTATTTTAAAGGAGAGAATCAGGGCAACTTTTTTTTTTCAGACACTCCATAGTGATTGAATAAATAGAATATGGCATGGTAGGAAGTCAAATGATCAAAGAGAAATTCAAGTGGATTTATTTATTCTTTTTGAGAAAATGAAGTGATTCCTTTTATAGCCTTTGTGCTATTTCTTTATGAAAATTTGACAGCCTCAAGTCAGAAATAAAACTTTAATGGAAGAAATGCAGCAGAGTGGAGATAATGATATAAATTTTGAGCCAAGAGTAGGATATGGACACATCTTGGACTATTGCTAAACACCACTTGAATGGGAAGATTGGCTCAGCTCACTTTGAGTTAGTCTCTTAGTTAGCTAAACTCTCCAACTGTTTCTGACCAAAGAATTCATGATGTGACTTGAAAGGATCCTACCAGTCAAGTGAGGCTTTTTTTCTTATAAACTGTAGGCATCACCTTTTACTGACATATATGTTTTCAAAATAAAATGGTTAGGTATAATAAGCAAATATTCACCATCTTTTCTTTTTATAGGGATTAACAGCATGGAAAGAAAGCCTTGTAACCATCATGTAGATAGAGCACCAACGGTAAGGCAGTCTATTTCTGCATTGTTAAAATGGATATGCTACGAATTGATACTAGTTGTAGTTTCACAAAATGCCATTGTAGAAAAAGCTTGTAACCTCCCTTTTGCCAAAAGTTATATCCCTTCCAGAATACTAACCTCATGTTTTCTTAATGAGGAAAACATACTAGTTTTTGCCAAGATATAGGAAAATAAGGTATTGTATCATTTTTACAGGTACTTATTTATATTAATGTTATAAATAGAATGATTTTAATTTAAAAATACTTCATATTTTGAATAAATTAATATAAAATATGCAAATTGATTTACACTCCTTTTAAAAGGAATGTTATTTTGCACACTAGCATCATTATTTAGAATGAATGTTTCATTTCTTTTATGGATTGCTATGCTTTATTAAAATAGAAGTGAAATCTCTTATCCCTCTTCCATTACTGCCAGACAACAAAAGGCATTTAACAATCATGGTACCTATTTACTCTGTTAATAATAATTATATAAGATAATGTAAAAGGAAAACAAATTTCCCTTTCAATCTCTGAATGTAATATTTGAATGAAATACGTACTAGTCGCCAGTTCCCGCTTGAGTCATACAATATAGGCTAGCATATATTTTACTCTTCACCAAGCATGATCTTGTTTCTCTTATCCTTTCTGTACATTAAGTCTTTCAAATACTCCATAGAATTCATCATTTCCTGTTAGAAAGATTTGGTAATATATTTTAAGGATAAAAGGCAATATTAAACCATATTTGAACTTTACTGATAATATTTTCCTCACTGGCAGGTTGACTTCACTTTCTATCTGTAATAAATTCACATGATTGAAGCAACATGTTTGATAACTTAATATGTGGGGTTCTGGAAAAGAGTAGTATTTGAGGAATTAAACATCATTATAATCATGAAAAATACTTGGCTAGGGGCGCCTGGGTGGCTCAGTCGTTAAGCGTCTGCCTTCGGCTCAGGTCATGATCCCAGGGTCCTGGGATCGAGCCCCGTATCAGGCTCTCTGCTCAGCGGGAAGCCTGCCTCTCCCTCTCCCTCTGCCTGCTGCTCCCCCTGCTTGTGGCACTCTCTCTCTCTGTCAAATAAATAAATAAATCTTAAAAAAAAAAAAAGAAAGAAAAATACTTGGCTAAGTGTTGCAGTTATACTTTAGCAAGTATGCTAAAATAGTAGTTATAATGTTGCGTAAGTTGTGTTCTCTAAGATTAAAAAAATGAAGACTAGCGTTATGGAAGACAATTTCTTTTCTGTCAGGTGTATGTCTTAAAAGTTGAGGTGCCTGATGTGTGATTTGAACCTTTTGCTCTTTGGGGGAAAACTGCAGGTTTTACTTTTTCTCCTGGCTGCGGATCACTGCGCTAGAATGGAGGTTTTTGGCAAGGTTGCACCTCAGGCCCTCTCCTGCATGCTTGTGTGTGGTTATCTTCTCATTTGCCTGAGGTGTGGTCAGCATTCAGCCAGTCTGCAGGTTTTTTAAGAGGAAACTGTTCCATTTGTAGCTGCAGACTCAGCGTGTCTATGGGAGGAGGTACGTTGAGGATTTTCCTATGTAACTATCTTGAACGGGAACCTCTTAATGTATTTGAAAAAGATACTCACTGGATTATTTTACATACTTTTGAAATTCATTTTATTTCTGTAGGCATTTCTACAGCACCTGTGTTTACACTTCTGGCTTTGTTGGGGAGTTTTTGGTACATTCTAGAACTCAGAGAAGTACCTCCTGGCAGAGTTGTATTTCTTTTTTAAGTGGGCTTCACTCAACAATCCTGAAATCGAGACCTGAGCTGAAATCAAGAATCAGACACTTAACGGACTGAGCCACCCAGAAGCCCCCAGAGATTTTTTTTTGTTTTACCCTGTAGACAGATTGTAGGTTTTCCTGTTAATTAAATGAAGGAATAATAGAGCTGATTTCTCTTGCAGTCGTGAGAAATAATGACGTTAATGTTTACGGCAGTGCTCTAATGATCTCGGAATGGTGCCAAAGAACCAGGAACAAAATCTAATACATAAGAGTTTAGGTATTATTGATCTTTTGTTTAGGTTTTTCCAGTTGGCTCCTATTAGGAGCCATGATGGCTCCTAATACATTAATAACATTTCCAATCTGTGAAGTACATATGTTTTAATATACTTGGTTTATACAGGCACACCTCAAGCACTCATTAGTTTTCTAGGTACTCATTTGAGCCAAGCTGCATTGTTGTTGTTTTTCCGAATCCCTCAGTTTCTTACAAACTAAAGATATTCCACTGTCCCTCACTCCTATGTAGTCCCCAGCTCACTGACAGTTAACCTTACCCCTTTCTCCATAACCGCTAAATAGAATCACAAGCCTATTACCCAGTGTCTTCTGGTCCCCAGGAAGGAAAAGTCTGATTTTTCACAGAAATATGATGGTGCCTAATTTCCATCCTCCATTTGTGTGTGCCCCTGTTTTCCTTAAAGGGTTTAAGAAAAGGAAATATTTGTAGAGATAAAAGAAATGAAAAGGTCCGTCTAAAAATATACCAAAGTATGATACTTAGGAGTTCAAATGTGGTATCCTACTAACCCAAAAAGGAGAGATACTTCTGGGGCTTGAGAAAAGATAAGAAGGGAGTGGACGCAGGGTCCAGAATGGCTGAGGCCGGGTCTCTGAGTGACTTCCTAACCTGGCCCCCAACCATCAGTCTCCAGCTTCCCACTTTACACAGCATCATCTCCACTTGTCCCTTGCTCCCTGTACCACCATGAATGGCGTGGGTCTAGGGGAGGGGAGTGCTGGATGCTAATTACAGCTGTTCAGCAGGGGAGGGAAATGAGACTTTCTCAAACATCTAAAATGGGGAAAGCTGTGTTTCTTGAGATTCCAAGGGGGAATGAACTTTTCAGTAAATATATGGTTCCAGAGGATAGTTTGATCCAGCAGCACTATAATGTGATGCAGTGTTTGTTTGTTTGTTTGTTTGTTTTTTAAGATTTTATTTATTTATTTGTCAGAGGGAGAGAGCACAAGCAGGTAGAGAGGCAGGCAGAGGCAGAGGGAGAAGCAGGCTCCCTGCTGAGCAAGGAGCCCTATGTGGGACTCGGTCCCAGGACCCTGGGATCATGACCTGAGCCGAAGGCAGCTGCTTAACTAACAGTCACTCAGGCGTCCCGATCCAGTGTTCTTTAAGAAAATATAGGTTAGCCTGAGAACAAAACCACCTCAGTCTTTGTTCTGTGTTCTCTCCCACTCTCTTTTAACTTACTTATATCCTTCTTTTCTTCATTTATTACGTGAGATTTAATTTTTTTGTTTGGTATTTTTTTCCTTTCTGATGAATAATACCATATGTGTTTTTGAGATGCCTTCAATAGAAATAAAACACTATATCCCCACATGATGTGACCTCCTCCATCAAACAGAATCAAACCTTAACTGACTATAATCACTACTCTTTTTTTTTTCTTTTGCATTTTGAGCTTTTAATTTTGTTCATATTTAAGAGTACATTTTCAAGTTATTTTTTTTATGACTTAATTTTATTTATTTGACAGAGCACGCCAGAGAGCACAAGCAGGGGGATGGGGGGAGATAGGGGAACAGCAGAGGGAGAAGCAGTCTCCTTGCTGAGCAGGGAGCCTGATACAGGGCCAATTCCAGGACCCTGGGACCATGACCTGAGCCAAAGGCAGACGCTTAGCAAACTGAGCCACCCAGGCACCCCTCAAGTTATTTTTTCAAAAAGTATCAAGTGAGAGGTATATTGTTTGAGTCTAAATATCTCAGTTGTCTTTGAATAAGACAGTTTGCCAGAGTTTTTAATTATTTGGACATAAACTTTTCCCCTCAGAACATCGTGGAAATTGATCCTCTTTTGCCTTCTGGTATTTAGTGTTTTGGGAGAGACATTAGACATCAGTCTAACAGTTCTTTTGCATTGGTAGCCTGTTTTGCCTACTCATGTGTTGTAGCTTTTCTTTTCTTTTCTTTATACCTGATGTCCTAGTTCAGATTTGATGGTTAAATGTGTGTCTTTCTTTTTGTCCTGAATAGTATTTAGGACACTGAGTTTTTGTCCTGAATGGTATTCACTCCAACACTTTACTATTATAGGAAAAGCAAGTAAGACATGAGACAATCATAATAAGTTATATGAAAATAATTAGATCATGCCACTTTAAGAACGAGTTGCTGTTAAGGATAATATCAGACTCAGATTAATCAGAGGTCATTTTCTGAACCCTAAAAGGCAGGTGTAAAAGTTAGTTAATAGTTAAGTCAGCACAGGCTTGAGTCCTCATATTTACCTTAAGTGAAAGACTCATTTGCAAATCAAAGAGAAATAGCACCTAGCATAAGGAAGTCTCTGTACATGTTTGTTCTTATTTAGGTTATTACAAACCTGCCTATAACCAACTATATGCATAACAGTTCCCATAGCTTTTTATATTTTCTAGTGTAATTAAAACATGGTAAGCCATGCTGAATATATACAGAATTTTTAGTGATTTGAGAAGAATTGTTTTCAAGTCTCTTCTAGTGAAAACTGATATGTTAAAATTCAAACATCATCAGCATGGCCTCTTATAATCAATTTCGGTTTTTGTAAAGCTCCTGCATTCCAAACCTGTAACACTAATATTACTCCTTTCTTCTTTTACTCAGTGATCCCACAACCCCCATTAATGAGAAAAAAATTTTCTTTTAACAAATGGATTTTCTGGCAGTTTATAAAATTACAGCTTGCATTTTCACAGAAGCCTATACATCTGTCACAGAAGGTTGAAACAAAATTCGAGCTCTCTCATTTAGATTATGCCAGATTATACCAGTTACGAGATACTTTTGCCATTCATCTAAATATTTCATTAGTTATGAAGAGTTAAAATACCCTAGGCTAATTGGAAATTTAAATATTGATTCATTTTTCTTCATCATTAGAAGTTGAATTTAACAAACTTTTAATTCATTCATTCTGCATTTATACCCCTGGCTTTCAAAGGGTCTGGCAAATTTTTGTCATGTAATTTTTATCAGCAGTAAACCTCAATATGTTTTACAGTATTTTATTCTGAATATATATCTGAGATGTTCATGATGTTGTTTGCCCTTTAAGCTTATTTATAAAGGTTTTAATCTGAATCATACAAATTAAAATTTATTCTGAGACTTTTGGATTATATGATCATCTGTACTTATTCTACAACATTTTAAGTTGTCTTTGTTGTTAGATTCATATCATTGTTTAGCCCATTGTAAGTTCACAAGACAGCTACATGTTCTATTATTACATGCTAGTATAGTATGCCTTATATATATATATATTTATGTAAAATACATCTTTTACATAATATTTAACATAAAATTTGGGGCAGTTTGTTTAGTTCAGGTGAAATGTCTTTGATCCAAAGGAAGCACTTTATTTTTTCCAATCTATACAATTTTCCAGGAATTCTTAGTATGCAAACTGGGGTGAATGTGCCCCTATAAAACTCATAAAATAGAACCTCTGACCAATCTCTTTCTGTAGATAATTGCAGGGTGGAGAGGGAACCGATAAACTATAAGCTTTTATAACTTGTCATAAAAGAATCTGTTTTTACTTATCAAAAAAGTAGCAATTCAGAGCAGTCCTGTTGAAATTCAAATACAAATACAAAATAGGTTTTCCTTTAAGATCACTTGTGAGTTGGCCATAATATAACATTTTTCTTAAGTACATAGACATTGGTTGTTTCTCCAGACATTGTAAATTATAAAGCTTTATGTAGGTTTTTCCTGTTAGCATACTCCACTGACATTTCCGTGTTCCTTAGACTTTTTTTCCCTAATTCTCTTTGGACTTTATGATTTTTAGAGAATAGTGGATTCAATTTTAGACATGTTAAATTTCAAGTAACCAGAGGCAACAAGTACAGATATTCAGAGAACTGAGAATATAGGCTTGGATTTCAGAAGAGAGAATGACTTTGAAGATCTAACTTTGACATGCTTGATAGAGCCACACTCTACAGCTGTGAAATTCAGAAGGGAGATGCGGGAGTCAGAAGGCTCAGTTGTAGGTTGTGGGTGGTCCTGTGTATCATCTTGGGCAGGGTTCAAGCAGATTCCTTACAACAGGCATCCAAAAGCCCTGTGCAAGAAGACAACACATATCCAGTCTTTATAATATAAGCTGAATCAGAAACGAGTCTCCACCTCCTCAGCCTCCCAAATCCATTCTCTGTAGAGCTATTTATCCGAAGTGCAAATACAGTCACACATTTAAGATCCTATGGTATGCCCCATCTCTTACCAGTTGAAAACTAAGCTATTTAGCATATCATTTGACGCCCTTCTGCTACCTTTCTAAATTTATTTTCAGCTTTTTCCCAGTACTCTGAGCTACTTGCAGTTCCCTGAACACATCTGTGCCTCTCTCATTGCGAAACCATATTAGAAGAGGGGCAAAGAACACTGGAGTTCAGAACCACATTACCTGGCTCCACGGCCTGGTTTGGTTACTTTTGCTCCACATTACTTTAGGAAGTTTCTTTTGCTTTTTGTGTTTCAGTTTCCTCATCTGTAAATGGGGATAATAACACCTAATCTCAAATATTGTTGTGAGAAATAAATGAGTTAAGATGCGTTGCCACCCATTCAGTATATTTGTATATGCCAGATATTGAAAATTATTTCATCACAAGAGATGGCCAGATATTAAGGACAAGAACACAGCCCGAGCCTGAGATGTAAAACTAAGTCAAGAATCAAAGGGAGGACCCCACGGTCCCAGCTGGGTCAGGGACATCAGGAACAAGGGAATCTTTGCCACAATGGCCTGCCTGTGTCTTGACCAAGGTTATTTTTCTGTGTTCACTTTTTAAAGTTTGTTTTAGTATGTATTTATTTATCGCATATTGTGACTCACAAGGAGTTGATGTGGAAGTCTAGTTACACCAGGACAACAGGCCTAAACTGGGACTATGTTAGCCAACCCTCATCGTGTGATAAATCAGTTCCATAAATCATGACAGCCAGCGTGATCTTTTTTAAAATGTGAGTCATAATGGCTTATCATCCTACTTAACACTCTTCAATAACTTCTCCCAAGTTTAGAATAAATCCTGGGGCCTGTAGGGCCTTGCATGATCTGGTCTCTGCCTACGTCTTCAGCGCGTCGCCTTACGATACTCTCTGCTCTGAGTTTCTCAAACATAGCCAACCTCTTTCCCACTCACCCACAGGCCTTTGGACATTTGGCCTCTCTGCCAGGAATATACACAGCCTTTTTACGTAACAGTGTTTTTCTTTAGGTCCCATTTAATAAATGTCAACTTTTCAAAGGATTTTTCTTTACCACTCTATCTAAAGTAGATACACTCCTCCTTTTAGTCTTTATTATTGTACCCTGTTTTTTCCTTCTTAATATTTTTCCCCATTTATAATTTTTTACTTAGTTGTTGTCTTGTTTGTCACCTGTTTTCCTCAAAAGGATATACGTTCCATGAAAGTAGGGACTATGTCTGTCTTACCATTGCTTGTAGACTGTCACTATATACTGCTTAGATGAACAAATGAAAAATATGCTGAAACTATAGGAATAAGTTAGAGCAAAAAGCCAGGCTGGACCTGAGGGATGTCTGTATTCAAAATGTTGGAAGAAGAACCTTCACAAAAGACAGATAAAGAGAGAAGAATGCCATAAGAGATCAGGAATAGTGTAGCATCTTGGAAGCCTGGGGAGTAAGGAAACAGAGGGAGCTTTTGTTCTATCATAGGTAGTATCTTTTGGGGGAATGGGAACTATGCCCCAGAAAGGAAGCTAAATGGTCATACCAGGAGGTATGGAAAGCCAGAAGACTTCAGGAAGCCTGTCACAAGAAGAGGATGGAAAATACAAATTAACTTGGCCTTTTGTGTATGTTGCTGACTTATTTCCCAAAAGAAAGTAGCATTTAGCCAAAAGGGCTGCCACAAGGTGAGCCTGTATAGAGTGCCAAGTAAATGTTTTTCCATGTTCTTCAAAAGTGAAAAATTAAATTTGGGTATTTATGCAAATAAATTAATTTTTTAAATTTCAAAATACATTCAAAATAAATATTTCTCAGATGGAAGAAAAGATCCAGCAATATAAACAGTGCAGGAGAAAGACGCAGACTGGATTTTAGCATTTGGCAAAGGAGTAGGGTAGGGCAGTTGTGGCAAGGTCTCTTGCCAAGGGACTTACTTATCTAACTGGTAAAATAAGGAGCATTGACGGAGTCCATTTTTGGGTCTAAAGTTCTATGAGTCTTAGTCAGCTGCTCTTACTGTTCCAAAAGAACTAATAAAGCAGAAAGTCTAAGCAAGTCTCTGACAGTCATCCCTTGAGCTCTTGCCCATCATTACTCTCATTCATCTCCTTCAAGAATTCAGTTAGAATACACTTCCTTATATTATACACACGGCATTTGTGCCCACCACGTCATGTAACAAATGCCCATCACCATCACTGCTATTGGAAATTGCCTGCCACTTAAGTGGTAGACACAGCTTAGTTGTCCCCAGTAGATCAGAAACATCCCTCCCCTTCCCTTTCCTTCCTAAGTCCCTTCCCTATAGGACTCAGTCTCTCCACCTTCACAAGCCCAGTGCATGGTGAGAGAATGCCAAGTGATAGAATATGGCATTCAGGGATCTGTGCAAGTTAGCCCACAGGCTGGTTAGAGGGCACAGGTAATACAGCGGGGGGAGAGGCATAGGCCAGGCTGCCCAGTGTTCCGCTGAAAGAATACCTTTTCTTCTTTGTCCACTGCAAACTCTTTCACTATTTTTCCTAACGCAGGAAAAGGCACATTCAGTTATACAAATTTGATGGAACTTGAGGAATAGGCTAATCAAAACCACGACTCAAGGACAATTCAAAAAAGCCTAAAAATTTTAAAACAGTACATATATCTAAAACATTTGAAAACCAAAGAAATTAAAATTTTAACTCAAATTTTAACTGAAAATATAAAACTAAAATTTTATTTTAATTAAGCCAGTGAGATATCTAGAAGTATGAGCACATGGTTCCCATAAGGCCTTACTCCAGAGGAATTGTTTTGGTCATTTTTCCCCTCCATGCAGCAAAAATAGCAAGTGCTAGAAGAGTGTCTGCTCCCTTACAAACTTAACCTAGGAAGACAGGAGCCAGAAGGTGGGAGCTCTGTTTAATGCTATAAAGGGGAAGTGGTGATATGCCCTGCCCAGAACATTTGCTTAGCCCCCAACCCATTTCTTCATAATACTTACTGTCGCTGTAAGTACAGTCTGTGTTTCTAGGGTATCAGTTAGCCTGTGTGTGTTAATAAATAGATGAATGATGTCAGTATGAAAGCACAGGAATTCTTTTCTGCATGTTTTAAATGTTAAAGCAGTCAGAGGCCAGCTTTCTTACAATCAAATGGAAAGATAGAACAATTTTTTAAAAGCTACAGTACCTTTTTTAGTGGCTACTTTAGTCGCTGCTAGTGCAAATGAAGAAGCTGCTAAGACATTTCTTCTAATTTCAAAAAATTGTCCTGTTTGATGGGTGAAGTCTAAAACCTGGATTGGATTAATTTTGATAAACTGGACTCTTTTGAAAGTAAATCTTTTTTAAGGACCTGCATTTCAGACGAGGTCTCACGGATGCTAGGGTGTGAGGCTGCGGGGTCTCAGGATTGACAGTAATGCTGGGTGCAAATGGCAGCACAGATTTACCACCACGTTAGTGCTTCAATTAGGATTGTTCCTCTCAGTGCCCTAGTGACAGAGCGCCATAGATTTTAAGTAGTTGGCAACAACCAGATTTTTTCCATAAACCCTGTTGTATTTAATTCACAATTTTAAGAATATGAGGCCTTATAACAGAAAAGCATATAAAAATAAAGGAATATATCTCCCCTACTATAATGTATAACCCATCAAGAGAAGGAGTTTGGCATTCTATTTTTGGGGTTTGGTTTGGGCTCTGGTTTTTTGTTTGTTTTAGTACCTCTCTCTCCAGTTTGACATTTTATTTTATTATATTTTAATTGAAATGTACTCGACACACAGTGTTACACTAGTTTCAGGTATACAACACTGTGATTCAGCAACCCCGTAGCTACGCTGTGCTCATCACAAGTGCAGCTGCCATCTTTGACTACAAACACTACTCCAGTACCATTGACTAGACTCCCTGTATTGCACCTTTTTTCCCCATGATTTGTTCGTTCCATAACTGGAAGCCCATACCTCCTACTCCCCCTTCACCCAATTTGCCCAACTCCTTACCAACCTCCCCTCTAGCAACCACCAGTTTGTTAAAAGAGGGATTTTGTATGATCTTGTTCAGCACTACAATCTGAGTACTCCGCAGGGCATTGCATGTATTATTACTAGCTATTATTATATTGCTGGTCCTCATAATCTCCAAGAACTTGATCAAATTATTACTTTATTAATGGTTTATTATGAACATTAATGGGTATTGTGATAAAAAAGTTGAGACTTTTTTTTTTTTGAGACATTTCTAATCTCTACATATTTGTAGTTCTTTAGCATCAACATAAGAGAATGATATGCCACCGATTACTAAAGAAAAAGTGTCTTTACTTATTTCCTGGAAAACAAATCTCTTGATAAAGTAGAAATCTCTTTATCCTATTTCCAGGATACATTGTTTCCTGGAAAACAAAAACTAGTTCTACCTAGTAAACATTGTGTTTTCAGTAATTATTCAAGTTTTGTACTTTTGCTGCAAATAACTAGGATCTTAGCTCTGTTCTGCTTCTAGACCATTTTAGGCCAAATCACGTTCCTCTTCTATAAATGCAGCTCTTAAGATGCTTAAAGGCATCCATTTTTCTTGATCTTCTCTTTTTTAGCTTAAGTATATCATTTTCTTCTACTTACCTTAATCTATGTTGATTCCATTCCAGTTTGTTCCCATTCTTTGGAAAAGTGGTATCCAGAACTGGACTTAATATTCTAATTGTAGTGAAAAATGTAGTGGTTATTATTGGTTTCTGTAATCTGAATATTGTGTTTGATACTAAACTGTGACCTACTGTAATTCCTAGAGGCTTTACAGATGTGCTGTCAAAACATATTTCCCATTATTCACAGATCTGTGCCTCGGTATCCTCATCTCTAGAATGGAGTTAATAATAATTCCTCATTTAGTGTTACTTTGCTGTTTCAGGTACTGACTAAAATATCCAGCACACAGTAATCTTTCAGGTATTAGCTTAATACTGTTTAACCCAAAGTATAGAGTTGTTCATTTATCCTTGTTGAAATTCATCAGTTTATTTTTGACTCACTATCCAGCCTGCCAGAATTCTTTTGACTTCTAAACTTTTTTTCATGTATGATAATAGCTCTTTCCCAAACTCTGTAACATTGACAGATTTTATAATGCCACTTATTAATTATATTTATTCAAAACATTAGAAAAATATTGAGCAGTGAACAAAATCAAAACAGCAATAATTTCCTTGCATGTGGGCAATTTAAGTTTTTATTTGTTAAGTCATTTTGTTTGGGACATATTATTTAAAAGCAATTTTATTGCTTTTACATTGGATTATATACTTTACTTGGATTATATACTTTAGCAAAGGATTTACTTGCTTATCTTTTAAAATAAGATTTGGTGATTACTTAAAATTTTCCTTTCAATCAGTATAAAATTTGATTCTTAAGGAAGCGTTAATATAGTCCATAGCAGAAAACAAAACTTGAGTTGATCGTGTCATAAAAGGAAGGAAGAAATTGTTTAGAAAAGAAAAAATTTAACACTCGTCATCTAACAGAATATTATTTTCCACCTTGGGGGAAATTTAATCAGAGGTCATCACACTAGGGCTCTGTTTTTCCTGCCTAGATGGACATTTACATCTGCAACTATTAATATTCCATAGATCCTTTTTTTTACCTTGATAAAATACACATTCCTCTTTTGGAATTTATCCCGCTCTTTATCCTGCCGTTATCTCAGGGTCCCCAGAGATCAGTCTTTGGCAGAAATAGCAGGACAGCGTTCAGTAGCAGATACCTCCTGGTATAACCACATAATTGGGTCACAGATTGGCTTGATGCATAAAGATTAAATGAGATAAATCCCTAGAGGAAATGAAACTTCTTGTTCTGTATCTTTAATGAAACTTCATAAAGTTTTCATATCACCACCATACCTCTGCCTGGTATTATATATCTTATGGCAACATGAGCAGACTTCTCTGAGGGCACTTTCTGGATTCAGAGCTCATTTGCCAAACCTAGAAATAAATTTTTGTTGTGGGAAATGGGGGTGGAGTTAGTAGATCTATATTTGGTTTAGAAAACGTGGTCACATTCATAGTTGTTGGTGTTCTGCAGAAATATTTTACTACAAAACACAATTCCTCTATGATAACTTGAAGAACTTTAGGAGTTGAATGGCAATAATTACACGTATCATTTATTGGGCACTGACTGTTTGCCAGGCACTGTGCAGAGTGTTTTATGTAAGTTATATCACTTGAATATCATAACAGTTCTAGAAAATAAAAATACTATCATCATCATTTGCCAGTAAGGAATCTCAGACACTAAAGGTCTTGAAGTATCTTCTAGAAATATTTAAATTGAGTAGGTTAATGAATTATGGTAGATGAATCAAAAATATTAACTCCCTAAAAGCAGAGTCAGTTAATGTGAATAAACCATTACGTAATAATATCACTCAGTGGCACAAGGAAATTGGGAGCAGCTCAGGTAATATTAATGTTAACATCAGTTAGCACTTAATGAAAACAGTTGTTGCTTTTAAGAGCCCTGCTATGTGCTGTATATTATTTCGTCAGATCTTTGTGTCGTCACTGTAACTTGTAATGGGGTTGAGCAGGGGTAGTCATGAAGGGTAGCTGAGCACTACCGGAAAGGCTAACCAAAATAACAGCTGAAGTGTCATGAGGGCCTGGGTTTGAGGGAAGGACTAGCCATGTAGGACTCTTCACTCTGAATAAATCTAACATGAAGTTGCCTAAGAAAGCCAACTTAAAAAGAAATACATATTTTGGAAAATATCCATCTGCCCACCAAGAAGTTTTAATCAGATATGATTTGAGGTTAGTGGATAGAGTCTTAGTAGATTTCCTGGAAATAATTCAGTTTTAATAGCTGTGGGTGAGTTAAAGTCATATAAGTAGCAGAGAGTAATCTGGATGTGAGAAGGGGATCTTGGGGTTTGGTGGGAAGAAAGGGGCCCAGAAGCTGTGGTTTATCGAGTGCACTGGCAGAGTCACCTGTGACCTTGAGAAAGGAAATTACAAACACCTGCTGCACTTCAAACTACGCTACCCACATGCCACAGACAGCTGTTTGAAGAACTGGAGTGAAGGAATGAGAAGGTAATTGTAACTATTACCCAAGAATGAAGTGATTGGGCTTCATCCCTCCTTCCTTGAGACTTGTTATAAGGCTCATTGTATACACATAAGTTTCAGCTGATACCTAAGTATGACTGACTCCTCAGTTGAGGTTTCTGATCTTATTCTTTCCTCTCTCCATTCTGCTAGAAAAACCTTTGTAAGAAGTACTTAGGCTGTTAACAATTGTTAACCCAAAGAACCTAAAAATAAGTCCAGCTCAATAAAATTCCTGTCCTCCTAGGACTTTCATTGGGCCTTTCCACTGTAATTTTCCGTTACTGGTGCTACCGGCTGCTTAGTTCTTACCAGCAAAACCTTGGTAATGTACACATTCATCTTAGCTCTCTCTCTTTTATGTCCCACGTGTATTTCTTTCTCTTCCATTATATTTCCACAGTTGAACCTGTGCTGTCCACAATCCCACAGCCAGAACCAGGGCTCTCTGCTCTGTCGTAGAGAACACTGTCATGGTCTCCTCTGTATTTTTGCTCCAATCTGTTGTTTATTCATCATAACCAATTTTACGTCTGATGCCCTGTTTTTGAATCACAGCTTTATTTGGATTGAATTCACATAGCATAAAATTTACCCTGATAAGGGGCTTCTGGGTGGTTCACTTGGTTAAGTGTGTCTGCCTTCAGCTCAGGTCACGATCCCGAGGTCCCAGGATTCAGCCCCTCATCGTTGTCAGGCTCCCTGCTCAGTAGGAAGTCTGCTTCTCCCTCTCTCTTTGCCCCTCCCCCTGCTCCTTCTCTCTGTCTCACTCATTCTCTCTCCAAATAATTGTATTTTTAAAAATTTACTCTGTTAAAGTCTATAATTCAGTGGGTTTTAGTATATTCACAGTTTCACAACCATCACCACTCTGATTTTAAAGTATATTTTTTACAAAAAAAAAGAAATCCCATACTCATTAGTAATCACTGCCACCATTACCTTCTCTCCCTAGCCCCTCCAAATACTAATCTACTTTCTATCTCTATGGATTTGCTTATTCTCGACATTTTATATGAATGCAGTTATATCGTATGTGACCTTTTGTATCTGGCTTCTTTCACTTAGCGTAATAACTTCACTGTTCATCCATGTTGTAGCATGCTTTTGAATTTCATTTCTTTTTTTTAATTAAAGATTTTATTTATTTATTTATTTATTTATTTATTTATTTATTTATTTATTTATTTAACAGAGAGAGATTGAGATCACAAGTAGACAGATGCAGGTGGCGGGGAGGGGGGTGGGGGGAGCAGGCCCCCTGCTGAGCAGAGAGCCCGATGCCGGGCTTGATCCCAGGGCCCTGAGATCATGACCTGAGCCAAAGGCAGAGGCTTCAACCCACTGAGCCACCCAGGCGCCCAAATTTCATTCCTTTTTATGGCCGAATGATATTTTGTTACATGGATATACCTTACTTTATCCATTAATCTATTGATGAGCATTTGGGTTGCTTCCATTTTTAGCTATGATGAGTAATACTATGTAAACATCTGAGTATAGGTCTTTGTGTGGACATGTTTTCGGTTCTCTTGGACATAAATAGTACTGGAATTGCTGCGTCATATGGTAACTCTCTGTTTAACATTTTGAGGAACTGCCCAGATATTCTCCAAAGTGGCTAAACCATCTTACAGTCCCACCAGCCATGTATGAGGGTTTAAATTTCTCCACATCCTCACTAACACTTATTATTGTCCTTTTTATTATAGCCATCCTAGTGGGTGAAAAGTAGTATCTTGTGACTTTGATTTGTGTTTCCTTAGTGACTAAGGATAGAGCATTTCTGAATTGCTGTATCTGTATCTTCTTTGGAAAATCTATTCAAATCCTTTGCCCATTTCCTAATTTAGCAAATTTTAATTATATTTCACTATATTATTAATTAGATTTTTGTAAATTAATATGTTATATATGTATAATTGGGTTGAGAGATTATTATGCCAAATGTAGAAATGAATTGTTTCTAGAAATTGAGTTGAAGTTAGCAAATCTATATTTAATTTGGAAAATAGGACCACATTTATAACTGTGGGCATCCTACAGAAATATGTTATTACAAAATCCCTCTATAATAACTCAAAGAACTTTAGGAGTTAAATAATAATTGTTATACCTAACGTTTACTGAGTGAATACTTACTATGTGCTAGGCATATGATGTATAAATATATACATATTATATATACATCAGTTGCATAACTATATATATTATATATAAATATAAATATGATGTAAATATATTTGTATTATATCTAGTTGGGTTTGTCTTTTAATTGTATTATAAGAGTTTTTTATATACTCTGAATACAAGTCTCTTATCAGATATGTAATTTGCATATATTTCTCCCATTCTATAGGTTGTCTTTTCTTTCTTTTTTTTTTTTTTTAAGATTTTATTTATTTGACAGAGAGAAACACAGCGAGAGAGGGAACACAAGCAGAGGGAATGGTAGCTGGAGAAGCAGGCTTCCCGCCGAGCGGGAAGCCCGATGGGGGGCTCGATCCCAGGCCCCTGGGATCTGACCTGGGCCGAAGGGAGACGTTTAATGACTGAGCCACCCAGGCGCCCCGGTTGTCTTTTTCTTGATCGTGTCCTTTGAAGCACAGTTTTTTAAAATTTTTATAAAGTCCAGTTTATCTACTCTTTTGTCACTCAGTGTTTTGATGTCTTATCTAAGAAACCATTGTCTGATCCAAGGTCACAAAGATTGATGCCCGTCTTCTATGAGAGTTTTATACATTTAGTTCTACCTTTAGTTCTAGAATCCATTTTGAGTTAATTTTTGGATATGGTGTGAATTAGGAATGCAATTTTCTTTTTTTGCTTGTGGCTATCCAGTTTTAGCAGTGCCATTTATTGAAAGACTGTTCCTCCCCCATTTAATGGTCTTGACGCTCTGTCAAAAATCAGTTGATGTGGGGGCGCCTGGGTGGCTCGGTCGTTAAGCGTCTGCCTTCGGCTCAGGTCATGATCCCAGGGTCCTGGGATCGAGCCCCACATCGGGCTCTCTGCTCCGCAGGGAGCCTGCTTCTCCCGCTACCATTCCCTCTGCTTGTGTTCCCTCTCTAGCTGTGTTTCTCTCTGTCAAATAAATAAAATCTTTAAAAAAAAAAAAAAAAATCAGTTGATGTGAATGTAAGGCTTTATATCTGGGCTTTTAACTATATTACATATAATTCCATATGCCTGTTTATATCAGTAATCTACTGTTTAATTACTGTACCTTTGTAGTAAGTTTTAAATCAGGACATGTCCTCCAACTTTATTCTTCTATATTGTTTTGGCAATTCTAGGTTCTGTGTTTCCATGTGAATTTTACAATCACCTCAGTTTCTGTAAAATTTTTGATAGGGATTTTGTTGAATCTGTAGATAAAAATTGAAGAATATTTTCCTCTTACTATTAAGTCTTTCAATCTAGTAATATGGATCTTTCAATTTATCTAGATATTCTTTAATTTCTTTCAATGATATTTTATGATTTTCAGAATGTAACTCTTAGACTTTCATTTGAAGTACTTCATTTTTTTATGATATTGCAAATAATTGGTTTTATATTTGGATTGTTCATTCCTCAAGTATAACAATATACTTGATTTTTTTATATTGATGTTGTATTCTGCAACCTTGTTGGATTTATTTATTCTAAAAGATGTTTTGGGGGTTTTTTGTAGATACCTTCAGATTATGTATAAGATCATGTCATCTACTAATTGAGGTAGTTTTACTTCCTCCTTTCCACCCAAATGCCTTTTCATTCCTTGCCTAATTATCCTGGCTAGAATTTCCAGTTCAGTGTTGAAGTTGTCTTGTTCCTAATCTTTGGGGGAAAACTTTCAGTCTTTGACCATTAAATATGTTTTTAGTAGTTTTGTTTTTTGTACATAGCCTGCATCAGGTTGAGGAAGTTCCTTTGTGTTCTTAGTTTGCTGAGTGTTTTATCAGGAAAGGATGTTGGACTTTGTTAAATGCTTTTGTAGTATCTACTGAGATAACTGTGTGGGTTTTGTCCTTAATGCTATTAATGTGGTCTTTTAGGGGCACCTAGGTGGCTCAGTCTGTTCAGTGTCCGACTCTTGATTTCAGCTCAGGTCATGATCTCAGGGTTGTGGGGTCAGCCTTGCATTCCCATTGAGCATGGAGCCTGCTTAAGATTCTCTCTCTCCCTTTACCCTCTCCTCTCTTAAAAAAAAAAATGTGTGTGTGCGTGTGTGTGTGTGTGTGTGTGTGTGTGTGTGTGTAGTCTTTCACATTGACTGATTTTCATGTTAAATCAACCTCTCATTCCTAGGATAAATCTCACTTGGTGGATAATCCTTTTTACATGTTGCAGATTCTATTTGCAGGTATTTTATTAATGCTTTTACCTCAGTATTCATAAGAAATCTTAGTCTGTAGTTTGCTTGTCTAGTTTTGGGATCATGGTAGTACTGACTCCATAGATTGATTTGGAAAGTGTTCATTTTTCTGTTACTTTTTTGGAAGAGTTTGTGAAAGATTGATGTTATTTTGTCTTTAAACATTTGGTTCAGTTCAGTGATGATGCATACTGTGTGGCGGCTTTTCTTTCTGGGAAGTTTTTTGATTGCTAATTTAATCTCTTTACCCTTACAAGTCTATTCAGATTTTCTTTTTCTTCTTTAATTTTGTGTCTTTCTAAGAATGTACTGGTTTTATCTAGGCTACTTAATTTGTTAGCATACAGTTGATAACAGCACTCCGTAGGATCCTTTTCATTTCTCTAAGGCCAGTTCTGATATCTCTTCTTTCATACTTGATTTAATTAATTTGAATGTTATCTCCCACCCCATGGTCAGTCTAGATAAAGTTCTATTAATTTTATTATCTTTCAAAGAACCAATTTTTAGTTTTATTAATTTTCTTTATTCTTTTTCTATTTGCTGTCTCATTGACTTCCATGCTGATATTTATCATTTTCTTCCTTCTGCTTACTCTACATTTAGTTTTTTTTTTTAGTTTTAAAGTATAAAATTAAATTATTGATTTAATATCTTTCCTCTCAATAAAAGCATTTACAGCTACAGAATTTCCTCAGATCACTGCTTTTTGTTGCATTCATACAATTTGGCATATTATGTTTATTTTTTGTGTGTACCTTCTCCTAATTTCCCTGCTTGATTTCTTTTTGATCCACTAGTTATTTAGAAGTGTGTTGTTTGATTTGCACACATTTTGTATTTCCCAAAGGTCTTCCTATAACTGATTTCTCTTTTCATTTATTTGTGGTTAGAGAACATGCTTTCTATGATTTCAGGGGCTTTTTAAAAGGCTTATTTTATGGCATAGCATATAGTCTATCCTCGAGAATGTTCTGTGTGCATGTAAGAAGGACATGTACTCTGCTTTTGTTGGGTGCAGTGTTCTATAGATGTCTATAGTTGCTTTATAGTATTGATCAAGTCTTCTGTTTCCAGGCTGATATTGGGCCAGGTTCTTCTCACTGTTGAAAACTGGGTATTGTAGTCTCCAAACATTGTTGTGGAACTGTTTCACATTTTAGTTCCACCAGTTTTGCCATATGTACTTAGAGTCATATGTACTTAGAGGTTGTATTAGGTGCACATATATTTATATTTACTTATGATGTATATACTTATGTCTTCCTAATTGACTGACTGTTTTTATCATTTAGAATGTTCTTGTCTCTACTGACAATTTCTTTCTTAAATTCTGTTTTGCCTGCTACTAGAATAGCTACTCCAGCCCTCTTTTGATTTGTTTGTATGGTTTATTTTTTTCATCCTCTTTAATTTTTTTTGTCTTTAAATCTAAAATGTGCCTATTATAGACAATATACAGTTGGATCACTTTTTTCCCCATTCTGATAATCAGTGTTTTTTTTGATTGGAGCATTTAATCTATCTACATTTAAAATAATTACTGATGGGGTAGAATTAAGTCTACAGTGTGGTTTTGTTCATTTTTTTTTTTGTTTTTTATTTTGTTGGTTTTTTGTTTTATTTTGTTTTGTTTTGTCTTTTTGAGGGAGAGAGGGAGGAACAGAGGGAGAGGAAGAAAGTCTTAAGCCAGCTCCATGCCCAGCATGGAGTCTGATGCAGCTCCATTTCACATATCTCACACCCGTGAGATCATGACCTGAGCCAAAATCAAGAGTTGGACACTTAACTGACTGAGTCACCCAGGCACCCCAGTTTTGTTTTCTTTTGTCTTCTTTTTTTTTTTTTTTTTAAGATTTTATTTACTTGAGAGAGAGGGAACATGAGGTAGGGAGAGGCAGAGGGAGAGGGAGAAGCAGACAAGCAGACTCCCCACTGAGCAGTGAGATCAGTGGTGCTTGATCCCAGTACCCAGGATCATGACCTGAGCCAAAGGCAGATGCTTAACCTACTGAGCCACCCAGGCACCCCCCAGTTTTGTTTGATTTATGTCTGATATATGTCTTTTTGTGTTTTTATTCCTTTATAGCTCACTTTTCCTAGTTAAATTAATATTTTTCACTCTACTATTTTAATTCCCTTTTTCTTTTTATATATTTTCTTTGAGTTGTTCTCTTAGTAGTTTCCCTGAGAATTACAGTTAACGTTTTAACCTTAAATAATCTGGTTTGGATTAATATCAGCTTAATTTCAGTAGTATGTTAAAACTTTGCTGTAATACAGCTCTTTTTTTTTTTTTTTTTTTAAGATTTTATTTATTTGGGGCACCTGGGTGGTTCAGTAGGTTAAAGCTTCTGCCTTCAGCTCAGGTCATGATCTCAGGATCCTGAGATCAAGCCCCCACATCAGGCTCTCTGCTCAGCAGGGAGCCTGCTTCCCCCTCTCTGCCTGCCTCTCTGCCTACTTGTGATCTCTCTCCCTCTATCAAATAAATAAAAAAATAAAATCTTTAAAAATAAAAAAATAAATAAATAAGATTTCATTTATTTGACAGGGAAAGAGAGATCACAAGTAGGCAGAGAGGCAGGTGGAGAGAGAGGAGGATGCAGGCTCCCTGCTGAGCAGAGAGCCCAATGCAAATCTCAATCCCAGGACCCTGAGATCCTGACCTGAGCCAAAGGTGGAGGCTTAACCCACTGAGCCACCCACGTGCTCTTTTTCCTTTTATCTCCTTTAAGCTGTTATTGTTATTCAGATTATAGCATTATACATTATAAACTCATCAACACATTTTTGTAATTATTTCCTTATGAAGTTGTCTTTTAAATCAGATGGAGGAGTTACCAAAAAAAAGAAAAAATACTGTCTTTTATATTTAAGTTAAATATGTAGTTACCTATGTAGTTACCTAACTACCTATGTAGTTACCCTTTCTACTGCTCTTTATTTCTTCATGTAGATTTGAGTTACTGGCAAAATGCCCTTTTGTTTCAAACTGAAGGACTCCCATTAGTTTTTCTTGAAGGGCAGATCTGCTAGTTATGATCTCTGTTATCATTTATCTGGGAATATGTTCATTTCTCCTTCCTTTTTAAAGGATAGTTTTGCTGCATGTTGAATGATAGGTGAGTCTTCTTTTAGCACAAAATGTTGAAAGCCTATACCTACTAACTTTTGACCTCCCAAGATTTCTGATGAGAAGTCTGTTGTTAGTTTTAATGGGAATCCCATGTGACATGTTGTTTTTCTCTTGGTGCTTTCAAGATTCTTGGTCTTTGTCTTTCAGTAGCTTGACTATATTTCTAGATGTGGATCTTTTTGAGTTTATCCTTTTGGAATTTATTTAGCTTCTTGGATGTGCATATTAATGTTTTTCATCAAATTTGGGGAGTTTAGGGCCATTATTTATTCAAATATTTTTTCTCCCCTTTGTCTCTTTTCTCTCCTTCTGGGATTCCCATGCATATGGTAGTATAGTTGGTATCCCACACATCTCTGAGGCTCTAACATTCTTTTTTCGTTCTGTTCCTCAGAGTAGGTAATCCTGACTTACTTATCTTAGAAGTTTACTGATTCTTTCCTCTACTGGTTCAAATCTCTTGAACACTTCTAGCTAATATTGTACTTTTAAACTCTGGAATTTGTATTTTATTAATAATTTCTGTTTTAATTGATATTTTCTATTTCCTGTGACATATAAAAATATGTATATATATTTTAATCTGGTAAATCTAATGTCTGGGCTTTCTCAGGGATAATTTCTGTTGACTTATTGGATTCCTCTGTAGGGTTATACTTTACTGCTCCCTTTTGTGTATCATAATTTTTTGTTGATGACTAGACATTTGCAATGGTATAATGTGGCACATCTTGAAATTAGATTTTCTACCCCTGCTTCCCATGGCTTGTCATTTTTGTTATTGTTACTGTTCATATTTATTTAGTTGGTGACTTTAGACTTTCCTGAAGTAATTCTATACAATAAAGTCTGTATTTTTTGTGTTGTTTGACCACTGAGGTGTCTGTTTGGTCAGCTAATGGTTGACAGAAATTTCCTTAAATGCCTGGCAAGTTCTGCAGCCTTTCCAGGGGGTTCTGTGTGTGTTTGGGATTTGTTTTCATTGCTTCAATAGGCAGTTTATAACTTTGCCTTACTTACACACTTCACTTTCTGCTTGTACAAACTGTCAAAGTTAACCAGAGATGAAAAATTAGAGCCTTTTCTGGGCATACACACAGTCCTGCACATGTACATGGCCTTCTAGGTTTCCAGGAATTTTAGAGTTTTCAGAGTATCCTATAGACATGTCATTTCCCAATTTTGTCCTTTAATTTTTTATCCAGTTCCTTATTCATCCTAACTCATATCATCACCTAAGTTGCCACTCACTGGTTTTAACAAATGCCCTCAGGATACAGCTGAACACACTGCTGGCTCTGAGTCACACCAAATAAAGACAAGCCCAGAGAATGGAAGTTGACAGACTTTTCAGGAGCTGCCACATAGGTCGTATAGTGGCGCTTCTCTGGTTTAGGGCTTTGGAGTCACTTTGAACCGGTTCTGCCCTATCTGGTACCTGCTAGCCTGCTAGGTTTGGGTTACCATAGTTGTGTGTTTAAGGCTGCCATTGAGCTGGCAAGAGGCTAATGGGAATGGGACAGGTTAAAACTCCACAAAGCTTGCAGTGTTTGCCAAGTTTCAACCGAGTTTTTTTGTGAATACATGCTCCTTGGATTGTTGTGGTGCTTTGGCTAATTTTCATACTTCTTAAAAAGTTGGGTTTAACCATTTTTGTCAGTATTCCTGCCTTTATGGAAGAGCCAAATTTTCTCCCCCTTTCCAAAAGTGCTTCTCCTCTACTCATTTGTTCCTAAGCTCAAGTTTTCCATTTGCATCTTAAAAATCCTATGTGCCTATTCCTATTTTTCCATTTGAAATACTGTTTGGTAAGTTTTGTAGCATCTTACTTACATGTGTACATCTACATACATAACGCAATTGAAATTATATAGTAACATAGAGATGTTTTCCATTAAGCTTTTTCATTATCTTTCTGTTATTCTTATCTTCTTCCCCACTAAGCCAAATGCTCACATGTGTGTACATGAACTTTTCCCTAGAATATTTGGATTGACATTAGAATTGGAAATAGATGAGCATCAGTGCTTAGATGAGCAGTGAATTATTGATGTCTAGCTATTAGCAACCTGAAAAGCTTTTACATTTATAAACTGATTACTCAAATTTCTTTTACAAAGTCTTTCCTAATTAACTCTGCCTGTAGTCATTTCAGTAATCCCTCCACCCTTAAATATAAACTGCAGTAATCAGATGGGCACACATGTTAAGATACATATATAAGCTGTCACCTTGCCCTAATTTCAGTTTCCCACCTAACTCCCCAGTTAGGTGTCCTCAACAAATTGTGACTAAGAAGCTAATATGAAGAAAATGCTTTGATGATCTTCTTCAGGTGCCTTCTTTTATAGAAATACCAAGTTTTTAACACCCTCCTTTCAGCATACCTTAAGGAAGGTCACAGTGAAACCAAGCAGCCTCATATTTACTTGGTTCCATGAAGGTCTCTAACTTCAAAATTAAATATGTAAATTTACAGATTAAAAGCATAGGCTTAGGAGAAAAGCAGATCCGCTACTATCTAGAATCTTCCAAAATGTGATTTAGACAAATAAAAATTAGTTTATAATTAAAGAAATTAAAGGCATAATAAATACTAAATAGGGTACTAGTTATGAATGTATGTGTATGTTTACAAATACACATACACATATACATAGAATATGCTTTAGGGCACCTGGGTGGCTCAGTTGGTTGGGTGTCCAACCCTTGGTTTCAATTCAGATCATGATCTCAGGGTGGTGAGATCAAGCCCTGCTTTAGGCTCCATACTCAGTGGGGAGTCTGCTTGAGATTCTCTCTCCTTCTGTCCCTCCCCACTCATGTGCTTTCTCTCTTTCTCTCAAAAAAAAAAGAATATGTATATATATCTATGCACTTAGCACATCCCTGGCATATAATAAATATTAAATAAATGGTAGATACACATATTTCTGGATATATGTAGACGAATACACACATACCTATAGCACAGCAGACTATTAAATAACAGTATATCTAGACGAATATACACATACCTATAGCACAGTAGACTATTAAATAACAGTATATTGATGCTGAGAAAAGACCCAAACTGAGATTGATATACTTGCTCTAGAACTAATACCTTTAAAATCTTGGTTGAATAAAACTGAGACATCTAAATGTAAGATGCTGTTTTATGTAAAATATTTCATAAAACAAAGATTATTATAAATGTATTAGTTTCTGCTAAACTTGAAAAATAAAGATTTTAGTATATAATGTTTGAAACGGTATATTTTTCTTAATTTTATTCTAAGCATTTTCTTTTTTTTTTTTTTTTATTCTAAGCATTTTCAGGTCAAGCACCATAGGCGGCATTTCTTTGTCTCCCATACTATGTACACTGCCATATATAGAGCACACTTGAGATATTTATGATATGAGTGAGATATTAATTAATTCATATTTTTAGAAATTGTTTATAATTTTAATGAATTCTGTTAATAAATTTAACAGATGCATTTAGGAGTGCTCTTAAGTAGTTTTCAGAAGTTTCTGTAATATCAAGGACTGTAATTCTTTGCACTTAGGGTTGGTGGCCAGGAAATCCTAAAGATGCCATTAAGCATCAAAAAGAGATTTAAATTTCATTCTCAAAAGACTTGTCTCCAGACCTTACATTACTTGTAAGTACTATGTCTGTTATCTCAGTAATGCATGTTTAAGCACAGAGATGTACACCTGTACTTCACTCTAAAAGAAAACAATAAATTATTATTTTAGAATTTAATATGAGCACACACCCTGGTGCTATGTATTAGCAACTTAAAAGCAGATAAACGAAAGAATAACTTGTACAAATACTAAAGGTATCCCTTTTCTGAAAAGGGCTACCAGACCAAAAATAATGAAACAGCCAATAAAACATAAGCTCTCTTAGAGCACGGATTTTTGTTGGTTGGTTTTGTTGTTGGTTCGCTGCTATCTTGCTAGCCTGTAAGAGTAGCTCAGGCACAGTAGGGACATCATAATTACTGCTAGGTGAACAAATTTGATTTTTCAATTGTGCTTGTTTTTCTGTTTTAAAATTTTTACCTAATCTTCAAGAGATTGTAGAGAAACCTAAGAATTTGCCCTGACTCCCAGTTGCAGTTTGAGCATGTGCTTTTTGATAAAATGACACAATAGATGTTAAATTACTCAAATCTGGAGCTAAAGTCAACATTTCAGTGAGACAAGAGGAAAGCTAAAGAAGATAAATTAATAGGAAAGGAGGAACAGGTTTGCTTTTTTTTTTTTTTTTTTTTTTTAATTTTGCCATTAACACTTTGTTATAAGATTTGGCTTTATATTTCTTACCCATTCAGTTGCATACTTGATATGTGCAAAAAATAAGTGTGCATGTTTTATAAGGTAGATCATTGAAGTAAAGTATTAACTAAACTTTAGGTATGTTAGAATCACCTGGAAGGCTTATTAAAACACAGATTGCTGGGCCCATCCCTAGAATGTATGCTTTTAGCTGCTCTGGAATGGGATCCCAAGAATTTGCATTACTAACAAACTTCCAGGTAATGTTGCTGTTGCTGGTTTGGAGACCTCACTTTTGGGATGCTAATCTAAACCAGTGATTTATAAATCTCCCTTTGCTATCCCTCCTTAGAAAGAAATTAAAGTACACTGTCATTTTTCTTCACTAACAAAAAACAAAAAAAAAATCTGTAGTCCAGTCCAAAAAAATTTGCATCATTCTCTTGATTTTTTAAAACACATCTCGATAAAAAATACATTTTGGAGCCTTTTTAAATGAAGCACTAATGATTCACTGTAACAAAATGTATGAATTATTTCCAGTAAGAAAAGTTTTTTTTAAAGATTTTATTTATTTATTTGACAGAGGGAGAGAGATCACAAGTAGGCAGAGTGGGGGGCGGGAAGCAGGCCTAGCAGAGAGCCTGATGTGGGGCTCGATCCCCCAGGACCCTGAGATCATGACCTGAGTCAAAGGTAGAGGCTTTAACCCACTGAGCCACCCCGGCACCTCTCCAGTAAGAAAAGTTTTAAGTGAATACTAATCATCGTATAAAATGAGTAGCTTTATTTGTGAAGTCCAAAGATCAGGTCATTCGTATTTGTCAAAGAAGTAGTATTTCCAAATGGTAATTCAGAAGAAATGTTTTATTGTTGTTGTTCTTTATGTATTACCAGGAGGCTTTTCCTGTGTAGTGTTGCCCCAGTCAAACAAGTTTTCCAATTCATGGATGATCACAAATAATACAGTTACACCATTATCCAACAAATTAATATTTTGAATTTACTTTAAAATCTAGGAATGCTGTTCTTTTGGAATAGTTATAGGAGTGCCTGGTATAATAGAATTTTAAAGCTGGAGGGTATACCACATAGCACCTGGCCCAGACGCCTTAGTTTACAAACATCTAGTGTGAGTGTTTTATGATATGCTTCTGCCTTGGAGGCCCCAAACAGGACTGGAAACTCAACATTTTGATTCCTAGTTTGATATTCTTTCCATTACCCTCGTTACTTTACCAGAAGGTATTTGGATCAAATATTTGATGAGGTGTTTAAGATTCACATATACTAGCATTATATACAGGATAGAAACAGGTAGTTTCGTACAGAGACAATAAACTTTGTGCAATCATGTGCTTTTTTATCTCTGTTTTCTTAATTTATTATTATCCAGAAAAGATCAGTTAAAAATAACAGGACTTTGATTTCTTTTTTATAAATATCTTTCAGGTATCTTATGTAGTACTTATGGAAATAATCATAAGAGACCATATATATTCCTACTGCATGATGCTTAAATAGGGCTGTATGTTTCTTTATTCCTTGCATGAAATAAAATGTAGGTCTAGTATCACTCTTAGTAAAGTAGTCTTTGGATATTCAGTAATGTGCTTCTGTGCAATTCAGAATTTGTTGCTAAATTTGTTAAATTCCTGCTAATATTTTTTAATCTGCTCTTTTTTTCTATTTTCATACTAACGATCAAATATTCTGTAATTGACGTTATTGAGGAATGAGACTTTCTTAAAGCTTATTTTACTTGTTAAGTAATTACTGGGGGCAGTGGGCAGGCAGAGCCAGGGCAGGAAAGGGGGGGGCCCTCGTGGAGGCTGGCTGGTTGCAGCACGGCTCATGAGCTGGCACGCTGATGCTCAAGTGCATGGTGCTTGGTGAGACGGTGGCGGGCAAGACATGCTTATCCTGAGCTCTGTGCCGCTGACACCTTCGTGGAGGAGTGGGGCCCCACCATCTTCAGGGCAGTCAGCCTCGGCGTAGAGAGCAGGTAGCACCTCGTGAGACTCTGTGACACAACGAGTATGATCAAAGACTATGGTCGTTAAGGCCTTTAGCTTATCCAATAACTGTTGTCTTCCTTATATGCTGCTCTGTGGCCTCACTTCAAAATGTGAAGGAGGTTGGGGCGCCGGGGTGGCTCAGTCGTTAAGCGTCTGCCTTCGGCCCAGGTCAGATCCCAGGGTCCTGGGATCGAGCCCCGCATCGGGCTCTCTGCTCGGCGGGAAGCCTGCTCCTCCCGCTACCATTCCCTCTGCTTGTGTTCCCTCTCTCGCTGTGTTTCTCTCTGTCAAATAAATAAAATCTTTAAAAAAAAAAAAAAATGTGAAGGAGGAATGGGCACCAGAACTTAGGGAATACACACTAAATGTGCCTCATTTAATAGGAACTCAGACTGATCTGCAAGGTGACCCCAAAGGTTTAGCAAGACTGAATAATATGAAAGAAAAACCTGTATGTGTAGAACAAGGACAGAAACTAGCAAAAAGGACAGGAGCTCCCAGGTGGAAAGTTCAGCTTTAACCCAGAAAGGATTGCAGACTGTGTGATGAGGTTGTCATAGCTATTTTAACTCCAAAGAAACTCAGTTAAAAAAAGGATCAAGATGTATAAACTATTGTTTGATTCTATGAGAAATATCTTCAGTGGCCAAGGAAATGGTCCATCTCCCTCAGAAAGCAGTTGAAATGCTACAGCTATACCCAGACCTCTTCTAAATAGTGAAGTTTACAAATGAAAAGAACGGGATGGGGTGGGGGGGAATCCTCATCCTCAGAGTTTTACAAATTCATCAAGAATGTTTCCTAAATCCTAATTCCTTGCTGCTGTTCCAAGCAGCCAGGAACAGCATCTAAGACACAATCTTTTATAAATACTTTATTTCAGCTGGAGTTACAGTCTCTCAGGCTGTATCAAAGTTTAAAAAGCTGTAGTCCTATCATGTTGTAATGACATAAAGAACAGTGCTGTAAGTGGAGCTGCCTGACTTAAACCGTACTTATTTCTGCACAGTTCTTACAGGATCTGCAAAAATATCTCCTCCCTTTGCTCCAATTAATTGTAAGAACATGCACGAGCATGTGAGTTGCTTTCTAGTCCAGTATACCCGGAGTGGTAAAAATCACACGACCAGCCACATAGCCAGAGGTCACTCTAAGGATAGAGGAGAGGGCCATTCGTGAGGAGAAAATATATAAAATAAAAATTAAAGAAAAATGTCTTATTATCACTTGTGCACAAGTTAGGTTTACATAACCTAAATATTTCTATGTAAAAGCTTAATGTGCTTTCTTAAAGAATGCCAAATGTCTAATAAGGCCATAAGTGCCTTTATCATGAGCACTAAAACTGTACACGTTTCAGTTAATGTGCTTTTAACTGTGACAAGGTATCTGGCCAAAAAAAAAAAATTACTAAGATGTTACTTTTTGTTTCACCTTACATTAATTGGTCATAATCCTACCAGTAACCTTAATAAGTCTTTGGCTGAGTACTGATATGCCCACATTTGGGATAAAACTCCATAAGGAAAGAACCATGAGGAATTAGTGGGCTACACAGCACAATGGGAACAATTCACATTCCTGACAGGTTGGAAAAACCTTCTAATATGTGGGGCATCAAGTGGAATTATCAGGAGGATCACACCCTGGTAGTGGGGTTACTGAGCCCTTGACTAAAATCCTCCTGAATCCACTCTAACACAATTTAAAATCAAACCTTTAGGGTCAAACTGATAAGAAAAAAACTGTACTCTAAGATGGCTGACCAAACCAGCAAAGGGAATTCCAGTGCCTTCCAGGTTCTTTTTCCTCACCCCATTTCCCACACACACCAAAAGTACCAAGTGTGCAGAAGTAGAAAGGTATAAATTACCCTCCCTGCTTGTGCTCGGGGCTCAGACCCTTGGAGAACACTCTCTCTGAGCCCACCAGTGTTAAATAAACCTCCGATCCTCCAAAGTCTTCAAGTGTCACTTGGTTCTTCCATCAGGATCCATAACAAAACTAATCTCAAGTAACTACATGCCAGAAAAAGGTCTAACACTCTTTAAGGGAATACAAGAAAATCCAGCATTCATCAAAGTAAAATTCACATATATTAGTTTTCTAGGGCTATTATAACAAATAACCACAAACATGGTATGGCTTAAAACAAGAGAAGTTCATTCTTTCACTATTTGAGAGGCCAGAAGTCTGAAATCAAGTTAGGCAAGGAAGAAAGCAGAGGGGAGGTGGTGGGATCCAAATGCACGTTGGATGCACAAAGAAGTTCCCCAGTGACCATAGAGCCAGCTGAGGCAATCAGAGAGGAGAAAGTACTCAGGTGTCTGAGTTTATTCAACATAACTTAGCCTTTTGAATGACTTGGGACCATTATAAATATTGATTCTTAGATTATATTACAATTGAAGTTACAAGAAACCTCTGCTGCAAAACAATACTGATTAATGTTCCTTCAGTACACTGGTTTCAAGAACCATTGAGACGTCTTCAGAGACAACAATAATAAAAAACCTCTTAGAAGATAATACAAAGAGGAATTCCCCTAAATGTCTTACAATGGCCTGACAGACTCTGCTTTATTACACCAAGAAATTGTCTCTGGCAAGCACTGCTTGGAAGACTGAAAAATGAATGTCAGGAAATAAATTAATAAATAAATAATTTATAAACAAACAAACTCACAGTGGCACCTCCCTCATGCCTGTACCCAAGCAGTTTGGCAGACTTTGAGAAGAAGGAACTCTGTTTCAGCTATGTGAATCATGGACGAAATGTGACCATTTCCCAGACTTGTCATTACCAACATGGTCACATAAATGAATGGTTTTAAACTTCTCTTGCAGAAAGATATCATAACTCCTCTGTCAGCTCAAAGATATTGGTGAAGATACTCTTGTCACATAAGTGCCAGAGCACTGTGTGGTACATTGTAAAAGATAGTCATCACAGGAATGGTTGGGACAAATGACAAGACCTACCAGAAGACAGAGAAAAGATAGATGCAGTATTAATTTAAAACACACACCTCTTGCTGGGATTGTGTTTCCCAACATTTTTTTGGTTTTTGTTTTAGATTTTTTTATTGATTGATTGATTGAGTGAGTGGGAGGGGCAGAGGGAGAGAGAGAATCCCAAGCAGACTGAGCTTAGAGGCCTACGCGCGGCACCATCTAAGGACCCTGAGATCATAGCCTGATCCAAAATCAAGAGTCAGACATTGAACCGACTGTGCCACCAAGGCACCTCTCTCAGCTTTTTCTTGGAGCTTTACTTTACCCTAAAACAGTGAGATTATAACAAAATGTAATTGGAAATGGGGAAAACAATTTATATAGAATCCACTGCAAATGAAAATAAGCAGAGAAATTTACTGTGTATACTAAGATGCTCAAAAGAGAATAAGTGGTCCTCAAATGAGAAGATGGCATGTTGGGTGAAAACACACACTGGAATATAAAGCAGATTATCATAAGCCTTGTGGCTTTTGTCACATACCTTCAGTATGATGAAGGAATGATCGCAACTCCACTGCGAGACCGTAGACTCGGCATGTGAAGCACACCGATTCCTCACTGTATCGCAACTTTGCACTTAGAAGTCAGTAATGGTATGATGATGACGTTCTCCAAACACTGTTCCTTTGCTTTGAGCGACATAGCCTCCCCAACCATCAGCCTCCTAAGGATGTTGGTGGTGAGGCTGTTGTTTCTACAACAGGAGATAATATTATAATGGCGTTGGATGCAGTACTGTAAGCTGGTAAGGACCTGAAATAGCTAGAAGTGAGGTATGGGCCATTTGCAGTGCCATGGGAGGCTGTAGTGAGTATTCATTCGACACCATCCGGCCGTAGAACCATATTAGTCAGCCAGGACTGCTGTAATAAAGTACCATCAACTGAGGGCTTCACCAAAAATGTATTTGCTCCCAGTTCTAGAGACTAGAAGTCCAAAATCAAGTAGCCAGCTGGGTCGGTTTCTCCTGACACCTCTCTCCTTGGCTTGCAGACAGCTGCTTTCTCACAGTGTCCTCCTGTGCATATGTGCTCCTACTATTTCTTCCTCCTTTTTATAAAGACACCAGTCCTACTGGATTAGGGCTCCACCCATATGACCTCATTTGACCTTAAGTATCTATTTAAAGGCCCTGTCTCCAAATACAGTCACCTGGTGAGGGCTTCAACCTGTGAATTGCCCGGAGAGGAAGGGGGCAGGGAGAAGGGTGAGGTTGTTTGGAGGGAGGGTGGGGTGGACGGACACAATTCAGTCCACAACAGGGATGTAGAGAATAGAACTTCTTTACCAGGACTGGAAGGCCACGTAGAACATTGCATCGGGGTATATAGAACTGGTGTGCTATATTTGACTATATGAGGAGGGCAATCCATGGATACTTTAATAGGAAAATGGAAATGTAGGATCTGTTAGATCTTTTGGACGCCTGTACCTCTGAAGAAACTCTTATCACCTGACCCTGGTAGACAATTCAGGAAAGGTTTTCTGACTCCAGTTTGATGAATTCCACGTTATCAAAATCCACGCAAGGACACAAGCCTGATGGGGGACTTCCTGAATGATTCTCTTGCCTAAGCTGAATCTCTCCTGCTCGTCTTCCCAGCAGCCACCTCTGAGTCCAGAGAAATAAGCGCACACGGCCTTCCTACTTCTGTAAGATTCATCAGAGATGTGCTGTTTCCTTGTACCAGAGCCAGGATGAGGAACAGCAGCAGCAGATCCTCACAGTTTGCTGGGACTGGGTTTCAGGTGTCTTGAAAGCAGCACAGTGGGCCTGCAGGTGCCCCGGGATTGTTGGTCCTCGGCACAGTCAGCCGCTTAGGTAGTGCCACCCAAAAATGCGTCTAAACTTTCATGAGGGATTAGGATCTCTGTCTGTCCCTTCCTCTCTGCTGCTTCTTCCCCAGTGTTTGATTCTAGACTGAGATGCCCTATAAATGTGTTTAATTTCGAGGGGGAAAAAATGTAACTCGTAGTTAACTTTAGTCAAGTTACTAAATTTCTCTGTGCATAAAATTTCTCATTTATGAAATTGAAGTAAGAATTCATACCGACAGGACTGTCCTATAGATTGTGTAAGAACTTACATAAGCCACTTGCATTGTACCTAGAACGTGGCAGGTGCTCAGAACATTTTCATTAACTTTCTTCCTCTGTGATAGTACTAGGTAGAATAAAGGAGAAAAGGTTTCGAGATGAAAGAAGGAAGGGAAGAGTTAAAAGTTCCACTTTTACGTAAGTGATTTGGCGTCAATACACTCAAAGTCATAAGAGATTTGTGAACTTGAAACAACAGCCTGCATATTGCGTTGTGAATTACAGACTACTAAGCAGTACAGTTGGAAGGGCATTTCTACCATTTGACTTAAATTATCATTACTGCCCTTATGCCATATAGTGGCAGCAAGTAATTCCAGATTTATCCATCAAAATCTCCTGGTTAATGTGTTAATAGACATTGTAAATTAATTCAAAGGCACCATCCAGAGTATTGTGACCTGTTATGGCATCTCTTACTTAAAAACCTTATCTCTTCCCATTGCCTGTAATATGAGTATGAGCTCCTGCAGCACACATGATCTGGCCTCTACTTAGCCCCACAGCCTCACCTTCCCCCACCTGACCAGCTAGGCTCTTACCTCTAATTCAAGCTCCCACCATATTGGACTATTTTTGGGTTTCTCTTTCCTGGACTCTCACACATGAAATACAGTCTCCCCAAAACACACTTTCCATCTCTTCACCTGGCCATTTCCTGATTATCCTTTATTCTCCTGCAGAGCCTAAATGAGGTAACCCTTCTAGAAAGGATCCTACTTACTGTCGTATATTTAGCCCCTAGCCTAGTACTAGGCACATTAGGATTTCAGTACATACTTGTTAAGTAAGTGAATCAGTACTCCACCTAAATGCAAAGGATTATAATGATAATTTCCCATTACATATATAGTTGTATAACCTGTTAATTTTTTTTTTTTTTTAATTAAGTAGGCTCCATGCCCAGTGTGGGGCTTGAACTCTCGATCCTGATATTAGGACCTGAGTCAAGATCAAGAGTAGGACACCTAACCCACTGAGCCACCCAGGCACCACCTGTTAATTTTCAAAGCTCATTTAAGTAGGAAAAGTAGTTTATTCTCTGGTACACATACTATGTCCTGCGTTATACAATGCATGACATATAAAATGGATTAAGGTCTATGTCCTCCTTGTAACTGCTCTAAGGGATTTGTTAAGTTTCTCTGCACCCATTCAATTTGATTTTACTTTTTAAAAAAGAAAAATCAAATACAGTGACTACTGTACAACACAGAGAATTCTTATAGAATAAGGCTTTCCCTCTTAAATTTGTATCTAGTGAAAATTACCTTATTAAGAGTGTTTTAGGGGCACCCGGGTGGCTCAGTGGGTTAAAGCCTCTGCCTTCGGCTCAGGTCATGATCTCAGGGTCCTGGGATGGAGCCCCGCATTGCATCGGGCTCTCTGCTCAGCAGGGAGCCTGCTTCCCCCTCTCTCTCTGCCTGCCTCTCTGCCTACTTGTGATCTCTCTGCTCTCTGTCAAATAAATAAAATCTTTTTTTTAAAAAAAAAAAGTGTTTTAAAAGTAGTCAAAAGATTTGGAGTATGGATAGAAAATAACCAAAGAGCATGTGTTTGTGGGGAAATATATCTTAAAAAGAAACATTAACAGTAAACCAAGTGATCACAATGAAGTTATGTAATTAGGTCGTTTCATTGCTCTTTCCTTTTTATAAAATTGTTGACATTCTAAAGAATTTTTTTTCAGATACATGTCAGAGATGGGAGAATGGGTTCTGAAGGTCGTATAGAACCATTCTAAGAAAGTGAATGGTGTGTGAGCCTTTTTTTTATTTGCTTCACAAGTAATTCACTTGTAAAAAAAAATTAACATCTGCTATTTTGAAGCTAATCTTAGTGTATTGAATGCTCTTAACCATTTCTCAATCCCACAGTCTTTTATCTTGCTTCTCCTGCTGTGTTCCCACCACCCCTGATCCCATTAGCAAACCTTGAGACAGCCTCAGACTTACCAAAGTACTGCTTTGGTTTCAGCTGCTCTTCTGCAAGAGGAAGTGAATGTTGGGGGTTTTCTCTGTGGTACAGTTGTGATAAAGCTGTGGTGGTCTTATCTCTCTCGTAGGTAGTGGCTCTTTATGACTACACAGCGAATCGATCAGATGAACTAACCATCCATCGCGGAGACATTATCCGAGTGTTTTTCAAAGATAATGAAGACTGGTGGTATGGCAGCATAGGAAAGGGACAGGAAGGTTATTTTCCAGCTAATCATGTGGCTAGTGAAAGTAAGTTTTATGCTCCCTTCCTGGTTTACTAATATGGTGTAACTGATAGTCCAAGATTTTATCATTTGCTACCCTTTAATTTACTCTCTTTGTGACTTCTGCTCATGTTTACCAATGGGTATTGCTTTTCATTCTCGTGATACAGAGATAAACAAATAACAAGTGGGAGCAGTAATGCACTAGACAGCTACTCCATTCTGAGATTGGAATATTTGCTTCCCAGACTTATCCCGGGGGCCCTGCCTGTCTGGCCAGCGACATGCTTCAGCCCCCTTTGCCCACCCCCTGCTCCGCACACAGTTATGTCGGCTCTTCTCTGGCCACAGTGGCTCCTCAGTCGACAGGCACCGCCAGAACCTCTAGTTCCCCAAGTCCCATTCTTTGATTTTTGCATACCTCAGTCCCAGCTGGAACCTGCTAAAACAGACCTGCAGTAGATTGTTTCATTCCCAGGTAAATAAAGTCCCCATTTGTGAAAGGCCAAAGAAATTCTACACAGGAGTTGGTGAAAGCCGTAGATTTACTACCAGGCCTTGAGAGGTGCAAATAGAACTGATCCGAGAGGCTGGAGATGAAACAGCTCAAAGGCTGAAGAAAGGGGAGAAGTACAGCAACGCTTCTTCAGGAGAGTGCTTCCTATCGACAGCTCCCTCAGTGGCGGGATAGGAAAGCCCATTACTCAAGGGTAGGGAAGATTCGACACTCATACTGATACGCCTCAGTTTCCTCCTGTAAAATGAGGAAGTTGAGCCCTGTCACCTCTAGGCTTCCTTCCAGAAACACTGAAATTGTATAATTCTGGTTTAAAATGTAGTCTAGGCAGCCTTGAGAATACTCCATTTTGAATCATTAGTGTTAGGTCGTTGTTTCTGCAAAGAAGAAATTATTATAAACAACAGTTGACTTTCAGGCATGTCTGTGAAGCCCCATTTAACCCAAACTGGCTGAACAAAAGTATCATTGATTCCTGACCAAGTTCTAGATTTTGAAAGCAAAGGAGATGAAGGAAAACAGGAAGAATAATTTTCTTCCATGAGGACTGGGTGCTGGGCCAGGCACAGATGAAACTGATTCTCTTTCTGCACCCGCCACCCTGTCTGCACCCTGGTTCTTCCTAGCCCCCCCCCCCCCCACTCTCCAGGGCTCCCTGTCTCTGCAGCTCTTTCCCTCAGCTTATCTGCTGCTTTCAGCAAACTCCTCCCCTCAGAAGTGCTAAGTGTCTCAGAAATTACCCGCTTCTCTCCCTCATAACAAAATTCTTCATTTCCCCCGTGCCACTGTTGTAATTCTTCTTTGAGTAGCAAATGATTGATAGCTCTTCAGCTATTTTTAATGTTCAAAAGAGGATATGTAATGGAGAAAAATAAGGCAGTGTGGAAGGAAGAAATTTTAGGACAAGTTAATTCCCTGTCATTTTTCATAAGCTCCGTACTCGCCACTTCCAGGTTGCCTCACATATCCCAGTATCTTCCCTCCCCTTGCCAGGGACGGCTTCCTCGCTGGAGTAGTTCAGTCGGCAGGAGCAGCTTCCATTTCCAAATCGGGAGAGCCGCCTGTGCAATCACAGCCCCAAACTAGGTGTAACAGCCGGTTGTTTCTTCTAGACACGAGTGGAAACATTTAAACTTTTTCGTTAGACAGTATAAAGGTGATGTGTGTATTTCTAAGGATGGTATTAGATTTTTAACTTTAGAATCTAGTTAGTTTGCAGAAAGAACCACTTAAGCTTATGAATCTTGAAAGGCTATAGATGCTTCATCCACAGTGGGTTAAAAATCCATTAAAATTCGCTTTTTTTCCATAATAAGCAAAATGTGACTTCTAAAGCATACCACAGTGCTACTTGGTGGCTGCATGCTGAAATTAATTCCGTGTTTCAAGTAGTGACCATCCTCCAACTGCCAATTCCTTATTGTATCCCAGAAGAATTAATACTTTCTTTTGGCATCAGTCACTGCATCTTGAAAAAGCCTTTTAAAGGCCAGAACAAACAAAGAATTCTCAGAAAACCTGAGAATATAATGTTTGAATTCTCACTTCATCAGGGGTTATCTTCTTTTCCCTTTTATCCTACTTTATAACCTGAATTTAACAAAAACTCACTTGTTCAGTTTTAACATTAGGGGGGAAAAAGACCATCAGCAGCATATTCCACTCTAAAAATAGTAGGAGAAATTGTCCTTTATCCTTATCGGAAGCCAGATATGCCAAGCAAATGCTCTAAGGAAGTGTATAGATGTGAACAGAACTTCTGCCAGCCATTCAATTGAAAGCCATGTCCTCTAAGAGAACAACACAATAGAAGCCCCCCCCATCATTGTAAAGACCTTACTCCTTTTGTATCTTAAGTCCCCAGAAAGAAAAACATGAACAGCTTCACTTAATGACATCTAACATCCTTTCCAATAAGAGATAAAGGAAGCCATTAATAAACCCATACACAAAACCAATTAATATATCTTACAGTTGTAGAATTTCAATCAGGTGTATTTTACCAGTTTCTCTCAGTTCAGAGCTGCCCAGGGTTGTCATTTCACTGAAGCACATTTTCTTTTTAGTCCTTGAAAATTTCCATGTAACTTTTTAGAGTCCACACTATAGATTATATAGATTATAATCTCAAATTCAACCCTATGAACAGATTCAAGCTTATGTATAGCCCTAGCCCTGTGCTCATTTATTTCGTACCGTCTTCCCAAATTATTCGTTGTCCACACTTCTCTTCCTGGCAAAATCCTACCTGTTCTTCAGAGTCTGACACACTTACCATTTCTTGCATTGAACATTTGCTGTCCATATCAGAATCTGTCTTTATTATCTCTCTTTTGAATAATGTCACATTATACTGTATGTTACACCTACTTGTGAACATACTATCTCTGACCAGATTGTAAGCTCCATGAGAGCAAAGACTATCTTTTGATCATCTTCTGTCTCCTCCAGCAGTACCTAGCAGACAACCTTGCATATGGCGGGTTCCTGATGAATGTGAATTGAGATAAAATAAGCAAGTCTCTTGCATGACCACATAATAAGTGAAGAGGACATGTTTTCCATTTTTGAAATCCTGCTGATGAATGTTCCAATCATAACTTATGTTCTTTTGATAACTAAAGTGTATAACTATAGATCACTTTAACACTAAGTGCCAGGTAGCTTATTGTCACAGGAAGAAAGTGAATACCAAGGTCTTTAGTTTCGTATCTGCCCCCTCTCCGTCACTGTTTATTTCCCCCCATGGGTCAGCGCTCCTCAGTTTGATTATGTGCATTCCTTGTTCAATTCCAGCATTATATCAAGAACTGCCTCCAGAGATAAAGGAGCGATCCCCTCCTTTAATCCCAAAGGAAAAAACCAAAGTGGAAAAGCTTTCAGCTGCTCAAAAGGTAAATGTTTTAAAAAATTTGGATTGTATATGAATTTAATTTTCACTCTCTCTGTATAAAATATTACTTCATTTTTCATGCTTATGTATTTCATTGCTTACATTATTATTTCTTTGAATATTGGCACCAACGTGGAATATATAAGGCAAATATTATTTTTGTAATCATTAGTATAATATCATTACAGCCATTTTCCAGATAAGGAAACCAAGGAGGCTCAGAGAGATTAACGTAGACCCCAAGTCACAGCCCAAGGGATGGGGCGTGGAACCAGAGTGGAACTTGGGACTTGAAGTGTGAGCTGTTTCCAGCAGATACTTGTTTCTGTAGCTGTGACTCTGGCGTTCTCATCAGTGCCACGTGAGGGGCACACAGGAATGCTAAAGGTCCCTGGGCCCACCGGCTAAGCAGGTTCTATTTTCCCGGGAGCATTCCTCTTACTTGCTAGTACTTCAAAAATGTTTTCAAGTTAAAATGAATATGGATGTATTATCTAGAGAAATGTCCCATTTTCTAGCCTGTGCCATCAGATACCCCAAGGATATCAGTCTGTATTCTTTTGTTGATGGCAGTACTTCGGTAGAAAAACTTAATAAGCACTATATCATCATATATATTACCTGTTAAACTTACTTTATTATGTACCATTAGCTCTTGCCATAGGCTGAATGACTTCACTTCTTGACTCCTTGAACTGACATACGTTTTTTTTTGTACAAATACCATGTCGTGATACAATTGTGGTCTCCCTGGGGGAGTGCTTTGACAGTGGAACCTCTCATGTGTCATCCGGTCATTCAGCCGTATTTATGGAGTGCTTGTTTCCATGTTAGGCCTCCTGTAAGTCCTCACTGGCACAAGGTTGAGTAGGCAAAGCCCTTGCCCATCAGGAGGTGGCAGGCCAGTGGGTGAGACACCCACGGACTATGGCAATTCCAATGGACTGTGGCAGGAACTATCACGAAGATATGTGCACCATGCATAGGGTTAGGGTTAGGAATGCCCAGGAAGAAACCCTCTAAAAGTGCCCCAGGAAGTCCAGGAAGAATTTCCAGAGGGGGGTCATGCTTGAGCTAAGGCTTACAGGATGAAAAAGTATATGCTAGATAGATAATCTTAGAAAAAGACATTCTAGCAGAAGGAATAACTTGAAAGAGAAAACACTGTGGTACGGTACGGTTCTGTTTGGGGATCTCAGGGGCTAATGGAGAGGCTGTGGAAAATGCAGGAGCCAGGCCGTGGAGAGCCTAGTGTGCCCTGCTGAGATTCTTAGGTTGTAAATCCTGAGACAAAGGAGATCCCCTAGAGGAGGTAGTCCAGGGAGTGACATGACAGATTTGCATGTTGAAAATACATTCTAGTAGCCACATGGTGGGATTAGAGGTCTCTAAAACCTGGGTCAGGGAAATTCATGAGGAAACCATTGAAATTAAATATAAATGCCTGAACTAGTGGGGATGGAGGGGAACATATAAGGTATAATTGATGGGATTTTATGATTGATTGGATATGATTAGAGCAACTGGAATCTAGGATTGTGCTAAAGCCCTGGCTTATCATGCAACCGAATGGATGGCGGTATCAGAAATAATAAAAGAATAAGGGAGATTTGGGGATCTGGAGACAGGCAGTGGAAGGGAGTAGGCTGTGATGATGTCAGTTTTAGGTATCTCGATTTGTTGGTGGTGTCTGTAGTGCGCCCAGGGGGAAATGCTCCCTAGGGAGTCTGCCGTGCAGGACTGGAATCCGAGAAAAGGTGCGGCTTCAGAGCACATGGGGAGGAGTTTGTGTATTCGCTGTATTACAGCAGAAGAGTTGAAGCTTGTAATGAAGGAGATAGCCCAGAAGAAAAAAATGTTGTAGAGTTCTGAGAGAAACGCCAGGGACAGAATCCCAAATGAACCCTGGTATTTAAGGGACAATCTGAGGAAGAGGAGAGATTAAGAAAGAATAATCAAAGTGGAAGGAAGAACCAGGAAAAAAGTACTCTGGAAACCAGGGGAGAAGAAAGGGTCAAGGAGGGTATAGTCAGCAGCATCAGAGACAACCAGTCAGTTAGTCTGTCTGAGCATTTAGTGACCAGGAGAACCCTGGCACCTGTGCAGAAGTATCGATGATTGATACTAGCATGACAAGTTCGAAGAGTAGAATGGGGCCTCAGCAAGTGAGCACGTGGAAGTCATTCCCAGAGCTCCACTTGGAGGGAAAAAAAGTCACACAGTGACGGGTGGACAATACACTTCCAGGAATGACCTTTTTTTTTTTTTTTTAAGATTTTATTTATTTATTTGAGAGAAAAAAGAGAGCATGAGAAAGGGGAGCTGTAGAGGGTGAGGGGGAAGCAGGCTCCCCACTGAGCAAGGAGCCTGATGCAGGGTTCGATCCCAGGATCCTGGGATCACGACCTGAGCCGAAGGCAGACGCTTAACCAACTGAGCCACCCAGGCGTCCCTAGGAATGACTTTTTAAATATGGAGTGACATAGAAATTTATATACTGAGAAGACAAAACCAGTGGACAGTTTCAGGTTGGAGATAGATAAAGCACACATGGATCTTGGCGGAAGCAAGAGGTTTTTATCAGAGAGACAGGTTGATAAATTAGTCTTGGCTTAGAGCAGTAGTTCTCAACCTAGGGCGATTTTGCCTCCCGGGGAGACATTTGGCAATGTCTGGAGATGTTTTTGCAAACACACGCTTGCAGGGGGTACTACTGGCATCTGATGGGTGGGAGTCATAGATATTGCTAACCGTGTAGAATGAGCAGGGCAGCCCCCACCCCACCAAAGGGTTATCTGGCCAAAAATGTCAGCAGTGCTGAACTTAGAGCAGTGCCCTCTGCGTCGGTGAGGGATGCAGAGAAGTTGACAGAGTGGAAGTCTAGAGATTAAGGGTATCGTTATGTTCTCTGAAACATACAGGAGGTCCACTTCAAAAGTGGGAGTCAAGGGGCGCCTGGGCGGCTCAGTGGGTTAAGCCTCTGCCTTCGGCTCGGGTCATGATCTCAGGGTCCTGGGATCGAGCCCCGCATCGGGCTCTCTGAACAGCAGGGAGCCTGCTTCCTTCTCCCTCTCTGTCTGCCTCTGCCTACTTGTGATGTCTCTCTCTCTTTGTATCAAATAAATAAATAAATTTAAAAATCTTTGAAAAAAAAAAGTGGGGGTCAAAGCAGTTAGGAAGAATAGTGACCATTAGAGCACCTGTAAGGGTAGTAGGAGCAGGAGCTCATTTGGAACATAAAGAGGTTCGTGAGTAATGACGCGAGCTGCTGTTTGGATGCCCTGAAAATGTAGGCGGCGTAATTCTGTGTAGTTGGGTTTTTTTCCCTCAGTAGTGCTCAGCATGCTGGCCATAGCAGTGGAGAAGGCACATTTGGTCTGATACGTATTTGGGGCGGTTGTGAATATGATCAAGCACAAGAGAATAAAAGACTTGGTCGTGTTGTTAAGAGAGTCACTGGGGTGACAGACACGCCACAGAGGGCCTGCCAGATTGGAAACGGCAGGGAATCAGAACTCGCCTTAGAAAGCAGGGTTCCCTGCAAGTTGCTGGAAGCCGCGCACACCCAGGCGGAGGCAGAGTGTCATAAAGAAGCTAACAGGCTGCAACTACGGCCTGTAAGCCCGCAGACACTTTTGCTTATTTAATACTTCAGATGTCCGGCAACCTGAGGGTCTGATAAATTCACAGAGTGTGTTTAGGAGACGAAGTGCAGTTGAAGGACACATGATTCGAATTGAATTGGCCAAGGAATTAGGACCCAGAGTGGTGGACAGGTTGTACTCTTGGATGTTAAAGTTCTGGGATGGTTGCAAAAGTTGGAACGCAGGGGACACTGGGAAAGCAAGAGCTGAAGTCCTTGACATCTCACCCAATTTCACATAGAAATCACCTAAGGAATTTAAAAAAATCAATACTTACGCATGTCTCCATACTGACAAAGTGATTGAATTGGTCTGGAACGGGATCTTAGCATGGGTAGATTTCAAAAGCTTTCCAGGTTATTTTAATGCATGGCCAACATTAAGAACTGTTATGTGTTAGAGTGTCCTCGAGTGACAAATAGGAGATAGTCTAGGCAGGTGTCACGGCATCCAAGGAGGAGTGTTTTGAAAGTATAATAGCCTATGGGGCACCTGGCTGGCTCAGTTGGTAGAGCATGCAACTCTTGTTCTTGGGGTTGTGAGTTCAAGCCCCTGTTGGGTATAGAGATTACCTTAAAAAGAAAGGAAGGAAGGAAAGGAAGGAAAGGAGGAAGGAAGGAAGGAAAGGAAGGAAGGAAGGAAGGAAGGAAGGAAGGAAGGAAGGAAGGAAGGAAGGAAGGAAGGAAGGAAGGAAGAAGAAAGAAAGAAAATATAATCTAAAATTAGCAACAGAGAGCTAAGAGGGGGCCAGTGTTAACTCCAGACTCCTGGGGTTCATGATTGGGTTATGTGAGAACAAACAGCCTGTGCTACAAAGAACTGAGAAAAAAAATGTTCCTAGGTAAAGCGCCAGTTTCAAATACAGCAAGGACATATGGCAGTGGTTGCCTGTGACAGTATCGGGACAACAGGGGATACAGTTCAAAGGATCGGTAAGGAATTTGGGCACATGCTACATGTGTGGCATTATCCATTGTTTGGAAGTAAGCACCAGATTTAAGAATTTAAGGAGATACTGATGTAAATGTACAACCTAATGACATTTAATGCAATGAAAGCATTTATGACATTGACACAGGGAGTCATTGTAACAGCTTGCAATATGCCTAGTCTGTGTCAGGAGCTATGTGAGATGCTATGAAAGACATAACCTTTACTTACAGTGACTTACTGGTATCCCTGATTCCACATCGTGCTGACCTTTGAAATTGGGGTTACTCAACCCCCTCGTCTTTGTGCAGTAGCCTTGAACTGCTTCTGCCTCTGCTGGAGGAGGAGATAGAAGGAACTTGGTCAGTATCTTACTGACTGCCTAGGAAGTTGGTACTGCCCCTTCCTCTTCCTGATGTGCCTGTGTTCCTATGGATAGAGACCTCTTACCTGCTTCTCGGAGTCCTCGGTTCTCACTACCTCTGCCACGGCTCCTCCAGTTAAAAGAACTCACTGCATCATAGTCTTAGTTGATTTTTTAGCGTTGTGTGCTTTTTCTTCTCACAGACAGATCCCCATACTTAATGTGCACCTTTATATTTATATCTCAGTGGGCCAGTTCTATAAATGTCCATCTTGATCCTTGAGGTCTGCTTCAGGCTAATCCCACTGCTGCCCTCACTGATTCTAAATAGATCTCAAGGAACTTGAAGACATGCAAAGTAAAGCCTTTTAAAGCTTAAAATAGGTAAAGCAGGGAAGTTGCAGAGGATAGAACTCCATGTGGGCAAGGCGATAGTAAAGTTCTCACGGTTGAGAGGGAACTCTAATGGCCTTTAGGGTTTAAAATGCATAGATTTCTTTTGTTGAAGAGCATGATTTCATCTGCTTGGGCTGAATCCATGTGTTAGAATAGAATCCTACATGGTTTTCCTCCTAGGGATGGATGCACCAGGTATATAGTTAGATAATGTTTGACTTCTGTCTGAGGAAAGTATCAAGAATGATCTCTGCTTATGTAAAAGGGAGAAACAGTAATGTTATTCCAAGTAATGAAAACACCTTGGGTTCACTCCGAGTCGTGGTACCGACAAGCCAGCCCTTAAGAAATGTGTCACTGGGCTTCCTCAGCACCTGGCATAGTTGCATCTTTTCAGTTGAGTTCCTTTATCAGGATATATATGGTTTGATTTTATCACGATCCTGCCACAAATTCTATCAGATGTTTAATTTCAAGAGCAAATTTTATATTTATCATCATATGTGAGATATGTTTAAAAAGAACATGAAAAATAGTCTTTTATGGTAAGTGCCTAGAATTGGGGAGGGGAAGGTCCTGTGTGCTTCGACTGACAGAGTTCGTGACCTGGAAGGAGCCCTAGAGATCATCCACAGTGAGTCTAGTCAGTTCCTTCATTTTACAGGTAAGGGAGTCAAGATCCAGAGAAGTTGTGGGAGTTTTGTTCAGAATGACTCCTCGCTGGGAGCAGGACCTTCCTGTCGTCAGGCCCGTGCCCTTTCGTCCCCCGCACTCGCCCGTAGCGCGGACAGCCCCTCCCTGCACAGCCAGCCACGGTTTGGGTCACATCAGCTTTCACATTCCTGTTATGTCTGCTTCAGGGGACCCATCTCCGTGTGCAAGTTTTTAGAATTGTACTCTGTACTTTTTAAGGAAAAAGGAAACCTCGATAGTTTTCTTTCTTCTTTAAATTATCTCTATTCAAACTATAGAATAAGAAGTAAAATTGTACCTTTTGAAAGCTTGGCAGCAGCTGAATCCTGTAAGTCCTTCCAAGTGGAACACACCTGTCCCGTTGCTGCTGGCTCCAGGTGCCTTCCAGCCTTCCATCGAGTTCACTGCAGTGTCGCGGGTGCTGGCGGCCTCGGGCTCTCCCAGGGCAGCCGGCGGGCCAGGGGCTCGAGGCTGCGACTCTGTACTGCAGGCCAGACGGTCCCCAGACACGTCAGCGATGACCTGTGCCCCAGGGAGTGAGAGGAGAATGCTTTCCTCAGGCTCACTCCAGAACGTTTGTATCATGAGGTGCTGGAAGTTTGCACCTAATAGAAGGAAGAACATCGGTGCTATCAGGGAGGGGGAAAAAACGAGAAGCTTTGAAAAAAAAAAAATAGTGCTGATAGCCTTGGTTTATTTGTGTTCATATTTTGGACGTTTTCTTCTTAGGCTCTTTATTTTTGTCAGCCTAAGTATGAATCTCTGTCATCCATTTATTTGGGGAGGAAAGTGGTTAAAATTCCTGTTTCAAAAAAATTTTTAGTAATTTTAAGTTGCTTTACTATAAAAGTAATATATGCTCATAGCTTTGAAAATTTAATCAATAGAGAATAGTGTAAATAAAAAATAAAACCCCTTTGTTTTCATATTTGTATTGATTCTAATAGTTTCTTCCACATCCTGTTAAAAATGTTTTCTGCATATGAGCACATATGTCTTTGTTCATGTATGTTCTTTTTTCAGTGAAACCAGGATCATACTTAATATTCTAATTTTTTTCTTCCACCAGTATATCCTGGATATCTTATTAGCACAGACTAATGAGAAAATGACTCATTTTCTTTTTTAATTCCTAAAATGTGCAGTATTTTCCTAAAATGAAACTCAAAGCAGAAAAATACCTTGTATCTATAAAGGTTTCAGCACTGACACAACTGGATATATTTTTGTGTAAATACCAGACATAGAGTAGTCATTATGCATAGGAATGTTAGATTATTTCTCAGTGTGGAGACATTACTGTGATGTTTTTATTTGTTTTTCTCTAAAAAATCATTAAAAGAATAATATTTCTTAGTTTTGCGATTTCAAGATAACGCTAAAAATATCCACTATAGCTCAGATCCCTCCCATGAGAAGGAGAGTGTCTTAGTCATTTTCAGTGTTTTCCTTAGCATCTAGAATCAGAGTAGGCAAGGCTTATTCGAAAGAGCTGACCCCCAAACCAAAGTGCAGACTCCGTTATTATGCAGGAGTAGCTTTTTTCTTGTCTAGTCCAAACCAACACAGAAAACCCAGAAGTATCAGCTAACTCCATGGTGGTTCCTCTTCCAGCCAAGCTATACAACGCACACAGGATTTTACGTTGGTAATTCTATCAACCTCTCAGAAAAACAGTAGGCAGTAAATAAGTTGCCTTCAAAGTACACGTGTCTAATCTTCATCTACAGGATATCTCATTTTCATTTACCTTCTTCATCCCCAAAGGAGTAGACAATCCATTAAGCCTGGAGTCATTGTGCTCTGTGTCATCATTTTCAAAAATTGCTTCATACAGAAAAAAAAAAAAATTCCACTTACTGCTCCTTCTACCAGGAGTGCATCTGAATTATTTTTTTTCCACAGAAACAACATGATTTTATTATGTTAAATCCAACAACGTGTTTATAATAAATAGTGGCTATTTTTGGCACATTGAAGCAGATTTTCCAAATATCCGAAAGTTAGTTAATGTACACTGGATCGTTGAAAATACAATCATAACTTTATTGCCTCCTTCCTATTGCCAAAGAATAATACTGCTATAGCAGCACGTTTTTCTGCCCACAGGTCCTGTCCCTGTGCTTTAATAAAACCAACTTTTTGCACCCCAAAAAAAGAATACCAACTTAGTCTTCTTTTTAACTTTAGTAATTCTGTTTATCAAAGAAAATACAGGTGATTTATCTCTAATTTGTTATATTAGGTAGATAAACAGTTAACTTGTGTTTGGATCTGTTTTAAAATTTCAGGAATGTTTGAAGTTTTCTTCCTTCATCTGAAGAGAATGAAACCAAAAAACTAACTTCTAGTAAATTTAAAACCAGAGTTCTAATTTGTGTCCCACGAAGAATCTCAACGCAGCCAATATGGATATATATTTTTTATTTATAATTTGTTTCAGTAACTTATAAATATTTTGAGACAAAATATTAATTTCAAAAACTATTATTTACATTTGAAAATTTTTCTATTAGTCTAAAGAGAGAACATGCATGTCCTGCGGAGAAAGCGAGTGGACCCTGATGATGTGATAGCAAAGCAAGTGGGAGTCACCTCCCACCCAGAGACTCTGCCCCCAACAGTAATGTTCCTAAATGTTCTACACCAAGAAACTCTAAAAGCTTCCAGAATCTCTCTTACCCCCGAAAGGAAACCATATGTTTGACACGTGTACCTCAGCCCCGGCTCTGTCTCCTCCCCTCAGCAGCTACGTTGCTTGCTATTTGGGGCAGTTTCCCTCCCTGTCGCCAGGACCCTCTGACCTTCAGCAAGGTGAGACCACACTGATAACTGGCCTTCTCAGTTTGTCTAGCCTGAGGCCAGGACCTAGATAATTGCCGGTTCCAAGTAAAGGGGCTATGAGAGAATCCCCCTGCAGCCTCACCTCCGCTGTATCTGAGGACACACGAAAGGTATAAAATAAGTGATATTGTACTGGGTCAAACCAATATTCCACTTGGCCCGTTACTCTCTCTTACTGTGACATTAAGGGTCATTTTATGGAATAATATGGTGTTTGTTCTTCATGATGATATTTTCAAAGGTTAGCCTAAATGTCACCAACATCCCTCTAATAATCTATCACAGATCTAAAATATATAAGATATTGTTGGGAGAACTTCCCATCAGTCATTCCTAGTTGTAAATTACCCTTTAAAGAGTGGCACAATTGATTCTTATCAGTCACCCTGTCTTCTGACTCAACCAGCAGCATGTCCTTTTTTTTCTGAAGGTCTCTGATACCCTAACTCTGCTGTCCTCTTGTCTCGTTAAGTACTGTGAGGTTTCTCAACCTTGGCACACTGGCATTTTGGGCTAGATAATTCTTTGCTTGAGGGAGTATGTTGTGTATTGGAGGATGTTTAGTGGCATCCACTAATCCACTAGGTGCCACAAACACTAATCCCCTCTAGTTGTGACAATCAAAAATGTCTTCCAGACATTGCCAGTTCCCCCTGGGGGACAAAATCACCCCCTCCAGTTGAGAACTACTGCTCTATTTTAATTTTTTTTTATTAACATATAATGTATTATTTGCCCCAAGGGTACAGGTCTGTGAATCATCAGGCTTACACATTTCACAGCACTCACCATAGCACATATGCTCCCCTGTGTCCATCACCCAGCCCCCCTATCCCTACCCC
>CM053608.1:23883683-24061534 GCA_028646535.1 Procyon lotor
TTTTTTTTTCCTTTCATTTTACTTTGTGTATTTTCTAATTTTTCTAGTCAATACATATTGATATCTGCTACTTGGTCATTGCTTTTAAAATGAAAGCAATTTAAGGAGTTTTCTAACATAGCCCATTCTTTCTACATTTGCAGAAACCAGGGTTTCAGAGTTACAGGTAAAGTGCCTGAACTAGGACTTAATCTTCTGGCTCCAAGTTCAGGGCTGTTCCTTCCCAGTACTTAGCCTGGTGTCCGGCCAAGTGGTAAGCCTTCAGGGACTATTACCTGGACTGAATGTCTTGCAGGATAAGGCCCAGTATTTTTATGGGTCTTATTTTTCACACATAACAAACACATAAATACTAACCCGGTTTCATATTCATTTTCCAAAATCTTACTATGCACATTTTTCCTTTCTCTTTCCATATGATTTGCCTTGAAAAAGAAGGCCCTCACTTTGTTATTCTCCACCTGTGTTAGCATATGGGGCCGCATCCTGAGGAGACACCTCAGAGAAAGACCGTATTTGGATTCGCTCTGGGGTCTTCCGGTTGGACGACCTCTCTTCCCTTTCAGCAAATCTCTGTCCACCGCCTCAGCTTTCCAGTCCTGTGCTGTCCACGCTTGTCATGCTCACATGCCACTCCCGTGTCCCCCTTGTCAGAGGTGCGCACTGGCCGTCTCTCGTCCTTTCCCTCTCTTCTATCCCTCCCTCTCATGGGCAGTCTTTGTCATTCTGTGTCCAGCACTCCTTCCTCCTCTTAGTCTGATTCACTTCCCTTAAAGATGGTATCTGTGCCGCCTACTTCAGCATGTTCTGGTTACATTTCTCTAGAGGGTTCCCTCTCCTGAGGGTCCTCTGGCTTCTCTGTTTACTTCTCCGGCTGCAGGCTCCACCTGATCAGAGTCACTTGTCCTACATCCTCTGCACGTGCGGGGTCTGGCTCACTCACTTCCGGCTGTTCTCTCCCTTCCCTTTTCTGTTTTTCTTCTTTCTTTTTGTTACCACTTTTACAAACGCCTCCTCCCACTCTCTTCTGCCTTGCTCTTCTTCTAAGGTCCCTTTGCCCTCCTCGTGGCCCCTTGCGGATGTTTGTAGGGTCTCAGGCACTTGTGCCCAGCATCCATCTGAGCCTTTACTACTTCCTTTCCCATTTTTATTGGGCCCTAACTTGGGACGAGTTTTGTGTGCTTTACCTGTAGACACACAGGGGCAGAAATAAACGTGACACCCTTTTTTGGCTCCTCGTGCCATGGTACCTTGGCACACCACATCTGGGCCATTTTACACTCTAGCAGCTCTCGTGAGCCTCCCCTGCAACATTTTTGGACTTTGCATGTAATCCCGGCTTATCTGTGGTAGCTCTGAGCAACAAAGGTAATCAGGAGACACAGACAAAAGATTTACCCCCCTCCCCCCCACAAGCATAAATGTCTCTCCTCAAGAAATATATCAAAAAAGATAGCATAGCTATTTATTTAAGATTGAGCCTGTCCCGGGGTGCCTGAGTGGCTCAGTGGGTTAAAGCCTCTACCTTCAGCTCAGGTCATGATCTCGGGGTCCTGGGATCAAGCCCCGCATCAGGCTCTCTGCTCAGCAGGGAGCATGCTTCGCCCTCTCTCTTTGCCTGCCTCTCTGCCTGCTGGTGATCTCTCTCTCTCTCTCTCTGTCAAATAAATAAATAAAATCTTAAAAAAAAAAAAATTGAGCCTGTCCCTGAAAACACAGATGTTACCTTTGCCTCCTGTTCTACCAGGGAAGAACCTTAGGAAATGGTTAGCCTGCCCTTTCATGCCCACATGCTCTAGCCTTTACTTTTCTCAGAAGTGTTCAGTGGAAGTGACCACCACCTTAACCGGATTCTTAGGCTGCATTTGTTTTCTCAGAGCAGTCGAGCCTTAAGCCCTTTCTGTTCAGAGCAAGGACAACAACATTTTTATCTAAGTCTGGATACTCACCACTATAAGTGAATAATTGCATTAAAGAGTGTAGGGTTCAAGTCCACTAGCTAGTTTTTTGCATACTTCCTACATGGTCTCTAAGAAGCTCCTTATTTCATCCACACATTGGTTCTTAATTTTTTTTTTTTTTAGATTGTATTTTTTTTATTTATTAGAGAGAGAGAGAGAGATCACGAGTCAGCAGAGAGGCAGGCAGAGAGAGAGGGACAAGCAGGCTCCCTGCTGAGCAGAGAGCCCGATGCAGGTCTCCATCCCAGGACCCTGAGATCATGACCTGGGCTGAAGGCAGAGGCTTAACCCACTGAGCCACCCACGCGCCCCTGGTTCTTAATTTTTATTAATGGTATAATTTGCTTTATTTTAGAGCTGCATTTAGATGCATAATTAACCACTGCCATCTTTGTTAAAAATGACACACACCTTTTTTTGGACTTATTTGAAAAAATATAATAGTTAACCCACTTGTAAAAATAGACATAGCCATTGACCAAATGGAAAACTGTTATTTAATAAGATGGTCTGTCTTTTCCATTTATTAATCTTGAAGCATCATCTGTGACTTTTTTTTTCCCCCAATGAGTGAAGAATTTTAGGAACTCTCGTTGCCTGCTCTTAATTTCTGGAAGTTGCCCCAGGTTTGGAGTGCTTAGTGTCTGTATTTGAGAAGTGTCTTTTTCGCTTGTCAGTGCCAGGCCTTACGCATCTGCTGATGGTACTAGAAGTTGTTGACAGTGAGTTCAAGAAGCAAAAGTGATCGTACTTTGGTCTTACTCGGGGGGGTGTGTGGGGGGGTGTGTTTATTACCCATGCTGTTGCAGGAGCACACTGAGATTTGGTTGTGGACAAAAAATATTGTTGAAGTTCATTGAGCACATTTTGTGTACTTTTCTTCTAGTAAAGAGTTGAAGAAGAAAGAAGACCACCAAATACACAGAAAGGAAATGACAAATTAAACCAAACAGAATTTTTCTTCAGAGTTAAGAATTTTCAGATACTAAGGAAGAAAGGAAGGACGACTACTTCTTGTCCTTATGAAAGACTCTAGAAAAATCAGAAGCGAGGTATGAGTAAAAAAATAAATGTGGCCTTTTGACCTTCATTGTTATAAACCATTGTGATTGTTGATAAGAGTATTGGTACTTGTATTTATTAGTAATTACATCAGCATTACATGACCACTTTTGGAAAACCCATAAAGAAAAAAAAAACATAATTGGTATTCAGCCAACATGAAGGAAAAGTGTTTACACTGTTAGGATGTCCATTAAGCAATCATTTAATATTACTTTATCTGTAATGTGGTTGTGTGTATGATGTTATGTTCAGAATCTGAAGTGTATGCTTTTGAAATTTAGCTTTATTTAAGAGATAAGCAGCTTCAGAATATTGTGTATTCTAAATGGTCCCAATGAGAAAGACATTAAAAAAGAACAAATTTGTTTGTTTTGAATGAATCATATATGTACCTTGATACATATAAACTAAAAATGGCCTTTGGCTAGACCAGCAGCAGGGTTTCAAATTTCTTTACTTTTTAAAAAGAACATTTCATATTTAAGAATATAAGAATATAAGTCATTTGTAGACTTACATTTTTGAATATTTATTTTAGTCTTAACATTTGTTCTTAAATTATTACATTTCACTATTTATTGCTTGAGTTCCATAATTAATGGTGTCATTACTCTGTGACTATGTATTGTAAAGTGTTAGAACAGGAAAGTTCATTTGTTTTTTTTCCTTAGCTCCTTTCTCAACAATGTGATTTTAAGTCTGTCAATAAAATATTTAACCCCACAAAGGTCAAAACTAATATAGTATCAGAAGACTTATTTACCAAATTAAGCAATTGAATCCATTAAAATAAGAAGTGAGAAAAACAGTGTTGGGCATTGAGGTGTAAATGTTGCCCAGATGTATACCCGATGTGAAATATCTTCCAGGAAGAATATATTTGGCTCCTATCCCTGCACATGTTGTAGAGGCATGAAAATTGGTAAACATGCCCCTGCTGTATAGAACGGAAAGGGGGAGAGCTTTTTGGAAGGTGGTGAGTGGCCCCAGTGTTGGCAGAAGCCCTCCGCGATTGGCCCCAACATCTGCTCTGGTGGCACCGAGCTCCCACTGTACTGGACGCACACATCTGTGCTTTGGGAACAGCTGGGACCAGGCGGCTGGAGGCACCCTTGTGCGAGCTTGTTTTGTCTGTCTTATGAATGCTCTTGATAATTACAAAATAAAATATGCATCTCTTTGCAGTTTCAGCTCATAGTTTTGAGCTATATGTTGATTCCCTGATTTAGGTTTTAATCACAAAGGATTTCAACAAGTTGCAGAAAGATTTTAAAGCAAGACAGGGTGCCCGGGTGGTTCAGTCAGTTAGGCATCTGCCTTCGGCTCAGATCATGATCCTGGAGTCACAGGATCGAGTCCCACATCAGGCTTCCTGCTCAGCTGGAGTCTGCTTCTCCCTCTGCCCTTCACCCCACTCTTGTGCGCTCTCTCTCTCACTCTTTCTCTCAAATAAAGAAATAAAATCTTTAAAAGTAAATAAATAAAAAATAAGACAAATGTGGGTTGCGTGGGTAGTTCACTCAGTTAAGTGTCCGACTCTTAATTTCAGCTCAGGTCATGATCCTCAGGGTCATGAGATCAAGCCCTGCATCAGGCTCCCTGCTCAGTGAGGAGGAAGATTCTCTTCCTTTCTGTCCGCCCCTCCCCACACTCATGTGCTCTTCTCACACTCTCTTTCTCTCAAAAATAACTAAATAAATCTAAAAAAATTAAGACAAATGACATATGGCAGGGGAGCTAAACATTTGCTGAGCTCTCAGTGTTCATATGAAAAATAAACGTTTATTTTTGTATTGCAACTACTGAAGATAAAATAAGAATTGAGGGGCGCCTGGGTGGCTCAGTTGTTAAGCGTCTGCCTTTGGCTCAGCTCATGATCCCAGGGTCCTGGGATTGAGCCCCACATCGGGCTCCCTGCTCGGCAAGAAGCCTACTTCTCCCTCTCTCACTCCCCCTGCTTGTGTTCCCTATCTTTCTGTGTCTCTCTCTGTCAAGTAAATAAAATCTTAAAAACAAAAAAAAAGAAGAATTGAGGCAAAAAAAAAAAGAATTGAGGCAAAACCAAAAAAAATTGGTGTTACTCAAAATCCAGTCCTTTTCTGTTGACAAATAAGATTCCAGTTATGTTCATGAATAGATTAATAAAATGTCTTTATCATACTCTCAGACATGAGATGGGGCAGAGGACATCGTAAGAATGCTCTCCAAGTAGAAGTCCAAATTATAGTCAAGTAGAGGAATCAGACAGGAAAACCTATTTGAAGATTCCAATATTGCACATTTTCTTAGTAACAAATTAGTTTTGTTTATCTGCATTCTGAAATTATTAAATTTTGTCCCATTTTATAAAGTCTCTTTTCTCCAAATAAGTAACAATTTTTGACATTTTCTAGATCTAAATATTTTTAAACCATTCTTAGAAATTTGTTTCCCATTTGATTCTACTCTATCTTGAACATTAAAGTTTCTTCAGTATCAAAACTATACCATGGGGGCGCCTGGGTGACTCAGTGGGTTAAAGCCTCTGCCTTCAGCTCAGGTCATGATCTCAGGGTCCTGGGATGGAGCCCTGCATTGGGCTCTCTGCTCAGCAGGGAGCCTGCTTCCCCCTTCTCTCTGCCTGCCTCTCTGCCTACTTGTGATCTCTCTCTCTGTCAAATAAATAAAATCTTTAAAAAAAAAAAAAAGAGTATATCTAGGAAATGACTTACCATTTGATAGCTTCATGTGATGTGTCACTTTAATTGTGTATTTATCTCGAACGTATTTTTTAAGTATTATTTATTTACTTATTTACTTTAGAGAGAGAGTGCATGTGTGCACAGCGGGGGGAGGGGCAAAGGAAGAAATAGAATCCTAAGCAGGCTCCACACCCAGCATAGAACCAGATATGGGTGGGTCTACATCTCACAACATTGAGATCTTGACCTGAGCTGAAATCAAGAGCTGGACCCTTAACCTGCTGAGCCACTCAGGTGCCCCTTAACTCATAAATATTTTTGAGAGTTATAAAATTCTAGAACCTGTAAAATTCAAGACCTTACACTTTTTAAAAAAGATCTTATTTTTAAGTGATCTCCATACCCAACATGGGGCCCAGACTCAACCCCAAGCTCAAGAGTCCCATGCTCTACCAACTGAACCAGCAAAGACCTTACACTTCTATTGATACATATTTAAATAACTTAGAGCTGAGAGCCATATCTGTTAAGTAAATTATGAGAACATTTTCAACAATGCAACTTTTTAAAGCTATATATTTGTTGATTTCTGCTTCATTGAACTTAATGACAGAAAATATCCCCCAAATCTTCATTTTATGCATATGATCTCATTTACTCTTCACATCAGACCTATGAGGTAGTTAGAATCTTCCCTGCCCTATAAGTAGGGAAACCAAGATTTGGAAGGTAGAGTACTTTGTCCTAGTGCACATGACCAGTAAACATCAGCGCTTAGTTGTAAATGGAGATTGTCAGACCCCACTGGGAGGTCTCCAAAGTACGGGATCTCAGTTGCTGTTTAAAGGAAGCCAGTAAATGCTTATTGTCGGCGACTCCAGCACAAGCTAGAATGAAGAAGCAATTTAGATGTACCTACAACCACACTCAGATTAGAAAGATCTAATATGTCTTAATGTAACAGGCACCTAAATAAAATTAAATATAAAAAGTTTTAAGCTGATAACTTGTTTGTCCCATAATTGTTTTGGTAAATCTTTACTCCAAACTCTAATTCTTACATTTTCTTAAGAAACAGATTCTGTAGAATCAAAGTAACACATGTACAGTAGCATATTATTCAAGAAACAGAAAGGCGCCATTCCAGTCATATCAAAGATAATGCAAACATCAAGAGTCACGTCAATCAAAAGGCTCTGTTGACTGGCAAACTCAATCTATGGATGGACCCAATTATCTGCGGGAGAATTGATGTCAGCATCATTTAGGGTTAACAATGGACCAACGAGGCAGGAGCAGACAGCTACTCTCTGTAGAGACCCAGAAAGCAAACTTGGTAATGAGGCCCTTCATTCATCATATCCTTCTGCTCTAATTATTAAAATGAATAGGGAATACTTTAAGTTAAGGCGGGAACTGGATAACATAAAAACATTTGTTTTGTAAACACAAAGAATGCTTTTTTTTTCTAATGATCCTCTTCAAATCTACATCAGGCATATGTTCTCAGCACACGGTTTTCTAAAGTTGCTCTTCTAACACCTCAAATTCAAGCTGATTATGGACGGGTTATTTTTGTTATCTCCAAAAGGGAGGATAAGACTGCTAAGAAAAAAAAAGAAAAGACTGCAATTTTAATTTCTACTCTCAACCTAAAAAAGGTGGAGGGAGGGTCACAAGTGCCTATGTAGCCACAGTACATGGTCCACCGCCATCAATTACATCAAAATAGCCCAAATGTATCTACTGCAGTGACGTTTCTAAAAGTCCTGGACAATCTAATTTTACTTAAGCCTGGTTCAATTTTTCTTAATTCATCACTTGATCCTTATCAAGTGATTGTGAAAGAATATGGTAGAAGAAAATGCAGGAATGTCTTGTTTGTACAACCTTTATGTAACTAAAGGTGTATATTGCCAGCCGTTTAAAGTTGCCTGGGATGGAAATGATTTGCTTCATGAAGATAAAGGAAAAAATAAAGTCCAAAAGGAGGAAAGAGAAAGAAGGTGAGGAAAATAACTGTTGCCAAACAAAAATTAACTGAAGCTTGAGAAGAGCAGTCATGAGACCAAAGGAAGGTTCCCTGGAGAAAAGTGTGGTCTCTTCAGTTCAGTTTTTCAGTGTTTTCAACCGACAATCAGTAGTTAATTTTTTTTTTCCTATGAAATTTGTTTGCAGGGCCATTTTATATAAATGTTCCGCATAATTTTTTCTGAGCTACGGTTCTTCACTTTAAAGTAAATGGAAGATGGTTAAGCACGGTAATGTTTTTAACCATCCCTGCCTGCTCTACTGAAGTTAAATGTTCAGAAGTATCCGCAGATACTACTTTTAGCAACTCAATATTTCCATGGTGGTAAAGAAATGTCAGTAAAATCTATGTACTTTAAGAACATCAAATTCTTATTATACTTATCATGTGTGCAGGCAGAGTACATAATAAACTAGTCTATAGCAGCTGTAAATTTCTGAGGATTTATCTAACCACAAATACATTGAAATGGGGAAATAGGGCTATATTAAACCATGCAAGATGCTGCTGGAGTTTTGCCATTTCTGCAACATCCTGTAATTAATTTATCATGACAGGTCTGGCAAACTGAAACATCCAATACACTTGCGACAGACTGTTATACCATAGTTGCTGGAGATCCTGCAGTCACAGAAAGGGAAGGTATATTTTTCTTTCCAACGTGAATATTAGTACTGTTGTATTTTGAATGCCCTATAGCTGAGGACAGACTTCTTGTCACTTTTGAATTTCAAAAAAAGAAGAACATCTAGAATATAGAACAGATCCTGGGCTGAGATAAGGAGTTTAGTCTGTTCTCTGCATTTTGTGGTCTCTTCCTGAAAGGGACGGCCCTGGGTAGGAGACTGATACAGTCCGGTCAACCCTTCCCAGGCTCGCATGCCTCCAGCTAGATATGGTGGGTTTCTCTCCTAGGAGGTTTGAAGGTCACTCCCCTCTCGGTAGTCTCTTGGACACATCCTCTTCCTGAAGAAAAGACTTACAAGACCCCCTCTTCCATCTCGGTGTCCTCCTCTTCTGGAAGTCCCAGTCCCAACATTTTGTAAACTTCAAGCACAGATAAATTCAGAATTTATTCCTGCTCCAACACCTCCCAATCTAGAGAAAGAAAATAATGTGATAACGGGGTGGGGATTTTTGACAGAAGAGCTTTTTTTACAAAACAGTGAGATCCCAGGTACCTGGCTGGGTCAGTCTCAGTAGAGCATGTGACTCTTGATCTCAGGGTTGTGAGTTCGAGCCCCACTGTTGGGTGTAGAATTTACTTTAAAAAATAATAATAAACTCTGAAAAAAACACAATGAGCTCTTTGTCAGTTTGTATCAGTGTGAAAGAACGATGCCTTCTTTACTTGGTGTATCATCTGATACAGGTGTTACCTTGGTTGATGCTGAGGGTCGATCTTAGTAAACAAGGCTTCTTGCTAGAGAAGTAGAGAGATACCACCCCTAAAACATGAAAGCTACATTGTATCAATGTCCACAGCCTTGTCCACATCCTTTGGAAGGTCTGAGTTCCTCAGACCACAAGCAAGAGGACCCAAGGGGGTCTTCCTTGAATGTGGAAGTCTCAGTGGGAGAGGATAGGTCCCAGGAGGTAGAGGGTAAGATGAGTGTCCTCAACAGAAACAGGTAGGAAGTCAGGCAAAGATAGTGGTTCCAGTTCCAGCCCAGTCACCAAAGGCTAACTGTAAACACTCCACGCTCTTTGTATTTTCTCTGGTGGTTGTCTTTCTCTTGCTCCTTACTATATTGAAAATGGATCCTATCTCAGAGTACCTGAGAAGCTTGTGCTTGGGCCTAAGTTTAAAAACCAACAAAAAATGGCATTCCCCAAAGTGAATAACCCGAGGGAAAGAGAACAAGAGAGAATGTAGGAAAGCATTTGTACCCTTCCACCCCACCCACCCCCACCCCACCCCCACCCCACCCCCCGGCTGCCTGAAAAGTTCCCTTCAGAGCTCTTCTGCGTAAAACTTTGGAAATGGGATGGAGAGTAGGTATGTGTACAAAAAATAAAACAAAGACCCTTCTTTGATACACCCCCATTAGATAACTTATCCAGGGTCACAGAAACCAAGGGCAAGACTCTGCCTTCTGCTGATTCCCCTGCTCCTACTGCCATTTACTTCGTAACGTTCTTACTTCACTTAAAAACCATTGCTGGGGTGCCCGGCTGGCTCAGTGCATAAAGCATGTGACTCTGGATCTCAGCGTCCTGAGTTTGAGGAGGAGCCTACTTAAAAAATAAAAAAAATTTTTTTAAAAAGCTGCATTACTAAATCCTGATTCTGAAATGACTCTAAATCTTCTCAGCCTCATACACAACTAAAAGTGAACATCCCATGTAGAGTATGGTCTATATTCAGATAAATCCCCCATAAAACTAGGTTATTACAAGTGATGAATTTGGGTTTGGAAGAAGGTAAGAGTCTGGGGAATTGACATTTTTATGCATGCATGGGAAGAGGTTTCTTTCTTATTTTTGTGTTTTTATGTCTTGACAGCTGGATACAGTGAGGGACTAATTCTGTTTACGTATCTCAAAAGCTGGAGTTAACTACTTTCCTAAATACATTTTTATAATTCAGGATCATCAGTGATTTTAATACTTTTAATGTTTCTTAAAAGCACACGTGTGTGTGTGTGTGCACGTGCACACAAGTGCACACATTCACTATTTCAGCAGCACATGATTGCATCCTGGTTGTCGAGCATTAGATAAGAGCTGGGTGAACAGTTGAACTAGGAACCTCAACTCCTCTCACCTTGAAAATGTCACATGTTTTATTGCCATTGTCACCCCACCGTGTTTTTCCAAGGACCTCGCCAAACATTACCAAATTTGAGCTTCATAACAACCTTTATTACACAGAAAGGCATGATTCTTCCATTTTTCAGGAGGTTAAATGATTTGCCCAACAACTGTTGATCAGAATTGAGCTCTTCTCCCAGCCTTGTGTTCTTTCCAACCAGGAAAACTCTCCACTGACATCTGAAAAATGTGGAAATAAATTATGTGGAAAGCCAGCAAGTGTTTACTGTACAAGAGGCCACTATAAATTAATAAGACTAATTTAGATGTGTTTTCTGGAATTGAGTGATGATCTCCTTCTGTGGTCAGCTATTAGGTGTTTGTGTTTTTGCTGCCATCCTGTATTTGTAGATTTTAAATGTGAGAACTTGAAAAATTAAGTTAACCCAAAAAGAGCATGTAAAATATTTTTAAGTTATGTTTTATAGTCGAAAGAGGCAGAAGGTGTACAGAAAATGCCACCGTCATTTTTCCAAAACCTTTTCATGAACCAAGTAAAACAAAATCATTTCATGCATTGTATGTTTAAGGCAAATGATTATTATTCACATAAGTTACAGTGTTTTGTAAAGCAGTAATTATCCATTTGACCTAAAACTTCATTAGATCAACTGAGCAACTTGGAGGTACCACAGAATATTTCATAAAGTGCAAACATGGCATATCACACAGCTCTTGAAACCACTGGTGTCCCCATCCACTGCACTAAATCCATTCAGCTGTTCCTGTTTGCTTAGAATAATGGCTGTAAATCAAGTCCTGTGCTCTGATCACAAGAAACTCTCAAATGAAATTCAGTCACCTCAGGAGTGACAGCAAAAGTAAGAAATTGAGTTGGGGTGCCTGGGTGGCTCAGTGGGTTAAGCACCTCTTGGTTTCTTTTAGCTCAGATCAGGATCCTCAGGGTCGTGAGATCAAGCCATGAGTCAGGCTCCATGCTCAGTGGGGGTCTGCCGGAGACTGACTTTCCCTCTGCCCCTCACCCCCACGTATGTGTGCACTCTAATGATAAATTAAATCTTAAAAGAAAAAAAGTAAGAAACTCGGTTGTTACTTGGAAATCCAAGCAGCTAAGCACAGCACAGACCTCCATGATCTGTCCTCTGCTGCTTCTCCATTTTGTGATTCATGCATAGGTCCTCTTCACATTACAGCAAGATCATAGTACTTTCCCCCAAGCACCATTGCTACTTTAAAGCCCTTGGGTTGTAATCTCAACTTGAAAACACATTTCCACACCATGCCTTTGCTGAATATTGCCATGTGCGTTTCATCTTGTCATATGCACCAAGATTCCTTTTCTCATTACTGATGATGGGTTAGTGACCTCCTTCCTCACTGTGTTCTCATAGTCTCCTAAAAATAATGTCCTTCAAAACACTCAGCACCTGTCATCGAAATGGAGTCTATTGATCAATGTATTATCTCCTATTTCTTGTGTGACTGAGATGATTCTTATAAATCTGTGTTTGTGCTCAATATCACAAGTGGAATATAATCTTTTTAAAAATTCTAAATAGGCAGGGAGAGGGAACCTATGGAAGGAATCTAAGAAAATGTCATTAGTCTTTCCATAGTGCCTCTCCATGGTCATAGCAGCCTTTGTCTTTTTTCATCCTCTCTTCCCTTTCTCAGACTCTCCCCTTTTCATTTTTTCTGGCCTCTTTTGTCTTCTTCCCTGCCTGACATCAGCCAGTGGCATTCACTGAATTTAGCATTAAATATTAAAACCGTGACTGATCACCATCTAAATGTGTTCCCCAAACACATTTAGGGAATCCTAAAGATTCCCTAATTCCCAACCAGGGAATCCAAGATGGAGGACCCGGGCAGGCAGTGACCCCCAGGTGCATTCCAAGCAACACTTCATTTACATAAAAACACAATCTTAAAATGTGGGTGGAGCCCTCCTTTTGTGTCTTTAACTTTTTTTATTGAGGCAAATTATCCAGAAGATTAAATCTGATTTGCATAGTATTTTTGCATTCCCATTCATCTGAGGGTAAAAGCCCTTCAAAAGCCTTCTAAAATTTGTATATATCTGAGCCCTGTTGCCTGTGAATCTGATATCTCGACCACTCTTTTCTTAAAACTCCAGTAGTTTTCTGAGAGAAATGATTCCTAGATTCATAAACAAAAGTCCATACTATAATTGTTGCTAAGCCTGAGCAACTTCCGTTGAGGACTCACAGCTTCATGTTAATCTATTTTCATGACTGGAAGTGAATCCAGTCATTTTCATCACCCATATTTTTATCTAAAAAAACCCTAAACGCCTCAAACAACTCTTTGTTCAACAAGCAAGCCCAATATCCAGCCCAGCGTGTTTACCTAAGAAGTCTCGGGAGCTGCCTGAGGCAGAGGTGTGGGAGTCGGCAGGGGAGGGCACATCCCTTGGCATGGGTCCAGCTAAGGCAGGTCTGCTTATGGTCATGACTCTGTGCACTCAGATCTCTATGTGACTGAGGTTCAAGATGCCGCTGAACACCTTTAACTTTCACTCTTGATGTGCTTTCACCTTTGGATCTCCTCATTCTCCTTAGGATTCGTGTAAGTCCTCCTGAGTGTAAACGAGAGTCTGGTCAGCTGCTTGAGAATGTGGGCCATTGTGGGTAACCTCGCTGTGACACTCTCTACACCGCCAGGGAAATAGGATTTTGACATCTGCCCTATTAAATAAGTCACTCTTCAGCGCCACTGGATTATTTCACTCAAAAATTTATGGGACCATTTTAGTAGGCTGTATCCATTAATTCACAAAATAACTGTCATTATTCCCATTCACTTTGTCCAAGGTACAATTTAGCAGGAAAAGGAAAATTATTTATTATTATACTTCTTCATGATTATAGACTAATTTTAATAATAGTTACCATTCACTGAGCACAGGCTAGGTATGAGGCTCCTTATATGCATTATCTCATCTAAATTTCGGACTGCCTGGGTGGCTCAGTCGGCTGGGTGTCTGCCTTCAGCTCAGGTCATGTGATCCCAGGGTCCTGGGATTGAGTCCAGCATTGGGTTCCCTGCTCAGCAAGGGAGTTTGCTTCTCCCTCTCCCTCTGCCTGCCACTCGCCTTACTTGTGCTCACTCTCTCTCTCTCTCTCTCTGACAAATAAAATCTTCATAACTGTACAAAATTTAAAAGGTGGATATTATTATTACTCCCTTTTAAAACAAAAACTAAAGCTCAGAAAGGTAATGCTCTATATCTCAGATCACACGGCTTGTAAACTAGGGTATCAGGATAATTAGATGAGAAAGTTAAACAGTTAATACTTTCCAAATGTCTAATACCTCTTGCAGAACAATCTTCAACAAAATAGGTTGATCAAAAAGGAATCTCGATGTTGCATATTGCCCGGGAAATGTTCACATCAAACTTCAGCATTTAAATAAAACGTGTTTCCAAATTCCATCTGCTACAGAGACATTATCCTAGTCCAAAAAGAGTGGCTAATAAAGGACCACCACCAATACATTTCACCCCTTGTGGGAACTGTGTCTGTTGGGGTTGCTTCGGGGGTGAAAGAAGATGTTTGTGTATGATACTCCTTCCCGGGGCATCCCCTCTACAGTGTCCCTTCACTACCCTAAGGAGATACAGCGGACCCATTCTGTTCTCAGCCCGTAGGACATCTCTGTCATGGGGCCATCTCATCGTTAAGTGTGTCTTTGCTGTCTGAGTGTAGCATAAACTATCTTTTCATCATCATTGATTCTGAGGGTTTACCTCGGTGCCTGGCACATAGTAGGCAGGTTCAGCACTGAGCGAGGCAGATCACAGATCCGAAAGCTTATCTTCTGTACATCGATAATTTGAGGATGATCTGTGTGTAGGGATGTTAGCATATCATGGAGAATACACAGCAGTATCACACCATTACAAATTCCTGTGTATTTTTCTATTTCCTCTAGGAAACTTATTTCTTACCCCCTTTCTTCCCCGCCCCCACCCTGCCCCCTTCTGAGACTCAGCTCCTAGCACTGGCTTTTAAACTCTTACATTCTCTTTATTTACAGCCAAAATTGTTTGCAATACTCCACACCTTCTGGCTTCCAGCTGGTACTTGTATTCAGGGGCAAACAAAAGCAAGACAAACACATATTGCATCTGTACCTTGAAACAGCCTCAACTCCAGGTGGTTGAAAGGACTCCCCCGGGCACCTGAAATTCAGGTGGGGCCTTAGCAGTGTTTCAAGTCCAGCCCGCCCCGTAATTCCCCTTTCCTCTCTGCCTTGGGGCAGCGAAGAGCGGGGGGTGCAGAGCTGATCGCCGGAGCCCTATCTGGTGGACAGCTGTGAGGCGCAGGCTGGTTTCCCCAAGTAAATTCAGCCTTAGCTTCACTGAGATCACAGCCAGAGGACGTCCACGGGTCTACTACTGTTTCTCAAAGAGCGTTTTCCTCCCGGACTGACAGGGAAAATCCCACTTCCTATGGTTTTTCTCCTGAACTGCTGCGCTGTGGACCATCGATGGAGCCAGCCCTTTGCAAACGGAGCCCCTCCAGACCAGCTGAGGTGCTTGCTCGGGGGGGTTCGGACCCTCCCCGTCCCTGCTCAGGGTTACCTTGTAGCGCCCATGTATATCCAGGCACGTCAACACCTCCATTACAAGCTCCCTTGTCACTGATTCTTAACATCAGCACAAGTAATCACCTTGCCTTCATCCTGGCGGGAAGGAAGAGATGCAGATAGCATAGTTAGCAAGAAGGTAATGGGTGTGAGTCGTTGGGTATTAGCTAACTGGGTATTAGCTAACAGGTATTTTCTGACTGGGAGAACGAGATACACCGTGGCAATGCTTTTTCTGGCCCCACAGCTTTAAAACGTTCCTAACCTGAAAATGGATGTGAATCCCAAGAGGAGGGAGGGCAGGTGAAGCGGGCTTAAAAAAAGAAAGATGTCTTCTTTGGGTGTTTGGCTTGAGTTCCTTTCTGCCAAGAAATGAAGAAAGTTCCATGACACCTTACACAACACTTCCCGTTTTCTTAATTCTTCTAAAATTCTTTTATTTAAAGTTCAGTTTTAAAAATTGGCAAATCAAATAAGAAGGAAGTCCGTTTCCTTATGGCTCAGCTTAATAAGAGACCCAGGATAAAAACTCAGGATCTTTATTCCCAGGACGTTTGGGGATGGGGGAAGGGGGCCTTTACAAGATTTATGCAAAACTTCAAAGAAAGCCCCTCCCTGCCCACCCCTCCCCCTTTGCGTGGGTGTTTCCTTCATCCCACTACCACCAGTGTTGGTTTTTATGTGAGCATAATTGTGCTTTTGTCTTGGAGTTGGCTCACCTCACTACACTCCAGCCTGAGATCCCCTGGCCCGGAGCCCAGGGTGGGGCTTTGCCCTCAGAACTGTAAATAATGGTAATTACCTTTACAAACTTAAAAAAAAAATTATTTTCCCAAGGCCAAGAATCTCCAAAGTCTAGAGCATTCTATATAACCCCTTGTGCGAAAATCTGTTAGAATGAGTGTGGTGATGAAAAAGAGAATCTCCCTCATGGTGTGACCAAAAGGAAAAGAAAGTCACCAGCACTCAACTGCCCCACGGGTCCCTCTGGGCCTGTCAGTTCTCTGCCTCCACTGTCGTGGCGACGGAAGTCCACATAAAAGGAGTAAATATGGAAGCAGAGTTTAGGATTTGTTCTCACCACTCCCACAGAAGATTTCATGAACTGGACTGAAGCAAAGGCGTATCGCTGTGCCCTCTAGAAACTCCCACGGAGAAGGGTTCTGCCGCCCGACCTACAGACTGATTTCTGAGGCACCACTTCCTACAGTATCGCTGTCTGGTCGACAGCACCTATTGTTCTGGTTAAGTTGACGTACATCCAAGCTTTTGCCTCATTACATTATCACCATGGTGCCAAGGCTTTAATTTCTGCATAATCTTGGTATTTTATTTCATACGCCATAGCTAGCAGCTGCTATCTATCTTTAAGATCAAAGCCGTTCTTGAAAATGCAGAATTTTAAAATGCAATTGCTTTCGGCCACATGGCTATACCAAGACTCCTACAGAAGTTCTGATATATGAATGAGAGAGAGTTGCCTTCCAGGCCACGGAGTTCCTTTGATTATTTTACTTCCAGATTAACTGGTTTGAGGGTGGAAGCCTGAACATCCGGACAGATGCCCTCAGCCTAGCATGGATTTGTTTCAAAGCCCATGTCGAGGCCAAAGACCCAGAGTAGGGAGCTTCCGGGGCATGTGTGGTAAGTAACTGGAAATTTACTAAGACTCCCAGAAGTGTCAGAGTGGCCTGCATGTCATTTTTTCCATTCAGAAGCCAAACCACTGCTCGATGACCGTGAGGGTTAAGGAGGTCATGCTCTGTGCTCCTATCACGGTGTTCTAGGCATTCATATTCTTAAAAATATTCATTGGTGAGGTTTCTGGTGCTGAAACAAGGTGATTTATAATACACCTACCAGAACAAAAAGCTGTCTGACCCACACAACTATCACTTCAGTAACATTCTCCTTCGCCTTGGTTCCGGGCTCTGCCGAGGGGTCCACCCCTGGGCTTAGGAGCCTGGTAACAAACTTCCCTTCTCAGGAGGGCTCACAGTTGAGGAGGTGATTCCTCCTTTGCACTTGGCCTTGTTCCAAATGTTCCAATCCTGTGGAGGTTCTGAGAGCTATTCAAGCCACCGTCACAATGTTTGTTCTTTTCATTTGTTAAACATTGGCCTGTCCCTGTGTGATCCCTCAATTCAACCACCCCCTCCTCCTCCCCCATGAAAGCTCTCAGAAGACAGCCCCTATGCAGATGACCTGCCCCTCTGGGCTCTACACAAATTCAGCTCCTCCAAGGGGACTCCCCCCATGGCTCACGTCCTGGTGCACAACCATAAAAAGTCACCCCACGGACATGCCATGGGAGTTGTCGGGGGCGGGGTACAAACAAACCAGCTCTGAACCAGGGAGGTAAGGCTGTCAGGTCTGCCATCTTGGAAAATTTTAAAATTGGGCGGCATGGCAGTGTCTCCTCTCTGCCTCTTACCCTCTAAAACATCTCGTTGGATGGTGAAGGGGAAAAGCTGAGGGCAAATGGGAATTGGTTTTCTAGGTCAGAGACAAGACTCACTGCACACCTCGAGAATCCAACCCTCGATGTCAGTCCCGTTCTAGAAGAGCCTCCATCACACACAGTCTCTGTCTGGCTGCCACTCGGTCCAAGTAGCACCTCCTCAGCCCTGGTTGCAAAACTGGAGAGGCCCAGCAATCATTCTCCAAAACTTTTGTCTAAAATCGGTGCAGTCCTTCTTTCACTGAAAGTAACACCGGCTTGAAGCACTGTTGCATCCCTTTCAGTTGAATTTCTTTAGAACAGACAGAGGGGCAGGAATTAATTTGCTAAGCCGTGGTCCTTGACTCCGGCTCATGTAGGGGAAGAAAGGGTTAAGTCTTCTGAGTAAAACATTGTCAATCACTGGTGACTGCCACCAAGATGAAAAACAAGCTGCACCTGTACATGGGCAATTTAGGAGATTCTGGTCAGCTATTTTTCTCTGGTGCTTTGTTCTGCCAGCTGCCTCTGTGCTTTGGATGCAGGTGGAAACATGGACTTTGCTATCTATAAAAAAATTTAATGGTGAAGATCAACTTCCGCTTCACCTCCCCAGGGATCAAAGTTTTGGGGCTTTTTTTTCCCCCTTGCTCTGAAAGACCAGCGGAGCAAAGCTCAGTGCACACAATGGGCATGCTGTTGAGACGCCCATCAGCCCCCAGAAAAGTAGCAGAAGACCTCTCATGGGTTAGAATTTTTCTTCCCAATTTGAAAGAAGTAACGGAAGGGGAGAGATGCATGCCTCCACAGGGTGAGGTCAAGCATCTGCTGAAAGGAGGGCTAGCGAGGACAGCTGGGGAGCCTCATGACTGACACTGCATTTCCCATCAGCCACCGGCTGGAGCCTGACGGGGAGCCGATGGAGACAATGTGAAAGCGACAGGCTCCGCACCTGGGAGCGGGAAGGATGCCCTGACATCCATATGGCCTCATCTCTTAGAAGCAGGGTGTCACAAATCTGATACCTGGTCAGATTACTGGCCATGACACGATCGATGGCCAGTGAAGTATGTGGGTAGAAGAGCAGTTTCCAAGTCAGGGGCACTCTGGATTAGCTACTACAAGAAACTCTGAGGGGGTGCCTCACCGATGACATTATCAAAATCCTTGTATTAATCCAACGTTTATGGAGTACCAGGTGCCAAGAGCAGAATTAATTACTGGCCATACAGTGGTTCTTATGGACTGAACTGTGTCTCCCCAAAATTTGTATGTTGATTTCCTAACCCCAAATACATCGGGATAGGACTGTATTTGGAGACAGGGTCTTCAAAGAGGCAAAGAAGTTAAAATGAGGCCATTCAAGGGGGGGTGCTCATCCAGTCATACTGGTGTCTCCATAAGAAGAAGAAATTTGGGCTCTCAAAGAAACACCAGGGGCTCGTAGACGAAGGAAAGACCCAGGGAGGGCCCAGCAAGAAGGCAGCCATCCACAAGCCCAGGAGAGAGGCCTCAGAAGGAACCAAATCTGCTGGTGCCTTGATCTCGGACTTCCAGCCTCTGGGACTGTGAGAAAAGAAAGGTCTCTTGCTGTGGTGTTTCCTTATGGCCCCTGAGCAGCCCATGACAGCGGTGACCAAGACAAGGTCCTTGCCCTCGCGGAGTCGGAGAGCTACTGAAGAACTCACAGTCACTTGCCCACGTAGGCAAAGGAAAAGGGAGGTGACTAGAAGCACTTTTAAACATTGCCTAGACAGCCAGAGTCAGTAAAAGAGACAGGAGCAGGAATCCCAGCTAATACTTGGGTGGATTTTGTTATGGCCCATGGGGCCATTACCCTTTATTTCTAATTGAGAGTGAAACAGTATGAGCACTTCTTGATAGCAAGGGGTCCGTCATTGATCACGCCATGGGGGAGGGAGGAAGGGAGGGAAGAAGTCTCGAGCATCTGACCTGAGAGGTTCAGTGCAAAAAAACACACATCACGTGCAGACACAGCACAAATATGTGGGCCTCACCATTACCAGCAGAAGCAGAGGACATCTGTGTATTTTTATAATCACTACACAGCTGCTTATTTTAGATTGCTTTCTTGAAAGTTGTTAGTTATTTCTTTTTAACCTCACTGCCCCACACTTACTGCCTCAAAGGAAGCATAACATAAGATAAAAATACAGAAGTTGCTCCCCGGAGTTCAACAGGTTAAAACAGAACTGAAAATAGCCCCCAGGCATGTCCTACGGTTGGCTGGCTATTTAATCCTCTGATATGTAAGAGAAATGGAAATGTTCTAGTCTGGATAGCTACCAACTGTCCAGAAGTTTTCCTGTCCTGGGGAATTTTGAGCACGGTCGCTGAGGGACTGAGTTTAGTACTCCCGAAGGAAAGTGCCAGGCCGTTGTGTGCCGTGTGGATTAAAACGTGACAGAATGCGGAATTCCTGTTTGTGCATAATACGCTCCTCCTCGTATGTTCAGATACTGTGATTCTGTCCAAGCATTGAGAGCCCCCGCTGCGTGGGAATGGGAGTGGGTAGGGTCTCAAACGAAGGAAGAAGTCACAGCTTCTTGGGGCGGCTGACAAGCTCCACCACATACCGCTGGGGGACCTGCGCAGACCCAGGACCAGAACCTGGAATGAGGATTGGGTGGAAAGGGCTTGACTCGGGCAACAGTGAAAATCTCCTCCCTGGGCTTCAGTACGGTTCGCGCCTAAAAATCAGAGCCTCCTAGTTAAGCCTGAATGTTAGATCCACCACAGATTATTTTTAGGACCATGCGATATTTGGGATGTACTCATACTAAAAAATGCTTTGATATGTATGTGGGATTCACATTTAACTGGGTGTCCTGGTTTTTGTTTTTTGGTTTGGTTTGGTTTTGGTCCTGTGTTTTCATTTGCTAGATCCAACGATACAATCTTAATGGCGGCTCCCAGCTTCGATGCAGAAAGGAAGTAAGATTTGTTCCCTGTTTGTGGCGATGGGCCCAGAGCTGAGTCATGTCATCTGTGAAACTCTACTCATCTTTTGGGGTTAGATCTGAACAATCTCTCTACACAGTACGTGGTACCAGAACCAGCACGTCTAGAAAGATCGGGAAACCATACGGTGTAAACCTGAAAGCTTACCCTTCTCGAGCTCTCTTAGCCTTCTTGTCTTTTCTCCTCCCTCAGCATCTAATGGAGTCTTCTAGAATTCTAGGCCACCTCAGCTCCTCAGGGGACAAACCTCAGGAAGGGATTTGGAGCCACATTATGGCAGAAGTGTTAAAAGCAAATCCCAGTCCCCGAGGGGACAGCAAGTGCTGAAATCAAGGAGACAATCGGAGCCATTTTTGTCAGCTTCCCCTTCCTACCTGGGAGGCTGTAGGACATGTTTCATAGAGGGAAGCAAATGCTTCCCCAAGTGTGAAGAAATCACACAGAATGCAAAGGGTCCCCGCTTCTGCTGTACCCGCTCCTTCCATCTCCAAAGGATTTCTCAATTTGTCAACTGACATTAAGAGAGAACTCAGCAGGTGCCAAGCAGTGTGTCCGTCTGGGGATTCAACAGCCTCGGGCATTGCCTGCACCCCCAAAGAGCCTCTGGTCTCACAGGGATCCCCACACTGCTCTTAGGCTCCGCCCTGGGCCTAGACCTTGCTGTCCAGCCCTCCACCTACATTACCTCACAGAGGCTCATTCAGTTCCCATCTATTGCCCTTCGGTGTGGGGGAACCAAGGAAGGCGTGACAGGCACTCACACTGTGCTTGGGTTCCCTTTAATAATTCACATGAGCCCGGGGTTCTTTCTTTTCATTCCTGCTTCTTCACACACCCAGCAGCTCGGCCCACCCCTCACCCTAAGAACACATTGCCACGCGTTCCAGGTATATTTGAGTTGAATAAACCCGTCCGGGGACACCCCCACTCCCTGTCGCTATCACACTGCCCTATTTCATGGTCCTCACTGCACATACTACTCTCTGCAAGAACTTCCTTTATTTGTTTGTATGTTTGTTTAGTGTATCTTCCTAAATGAGGATGAAAACATCGTAAAAGAACTGAAATCATCTTTTGTTCGCCATTGGACTTCCAAAGTCTGGAACAGTACCTGACACTGGTAGGCACTTAACAACTGTTTATTTAATGGGTAAGAATCTGAGTGAATGAGGGGTCAACTAAATTGCCTGTTGCAGGCAACCCATGACCCACATGGGGTGGATCCCATGCCCTGGAACCCGGCTGCACTTGGAAGATGTTAATCGTGTCTCATAAGGGTGATGAACACGTGCTCTCTTTTCTCAGGGGCATGTCTGGTACTGAATTTGACTTTCCTTATTGAGGTCAAGGGCACCACCTGGGCGACCACAGTGGAGGCCTGGGAATCAGCCTCGTCTCCTTTTCTATCTTCCTCCTTCTGCCTTAAAACAATAACCCAGTACTTTTCTTCCACTCCATGGGGAGGACCTAGCCAACTGCCTTTCTATCTCCGTCCCCACCTCCTCCAAGTGTATTAGCCAAGGTTCTCCAGAGAAACAGAACTAATAAGGTCAATAGGATGTATGTGTATATATGTGAGCCTGCTTCTCTTGAACTCCCAAAAAGTTTGAGAGAACCTGATTCCCAGCGTTATGTCCCTTTCTAGTTGAAATCCCCAGAGAGGTCACCTCCACAATCCTGCCCCAGTTTTACTGACCTGGTGGCAAGCAGTACTGTATAAGTTTAAAGCATACGGCATAATTACTGGACTTACATATATTGTGAAATGATGACCACAATAAGTGTAGTTAACATCCATCACATTATATAGATACCAAAAAAAGAAAAAGAAAAAATATTTTTTCCCTTGCATTGAGAACTCTTGAGATTTACTCTCATAACAACTTACAAATACATCATACAGGAGTGTTAACTATAGTCATTGTGTTGTGTGTTACATTTCCAGGACTTACTTATCTTACAACTGGAAGTTTGTACCTTTTGACCCCCTTCACTGGGGACCTTAGTCTTTTCTCTTAGAGCCTTCTACTGATTAGATGGGGCCTCCCACGTGATGGAGGGTAATCTGCTTCAGTCAAAGATTTAAATGTTAATTGCATCTAAAAAATACCTCCACAGCAACATCTACACGGGTGTTTGATCAAACATTGGCACCATAGCCCAGCCAAGCTGACACTGGGAATGAACTTTCACAGATGCCTCTTTGCCTCCATCCTTGCCTCCCCCAGGGTGACTCCAGTACTGCAGTGGACGAAAAGCTAAAAACTCTATTTCTAAGACTCCCTTGCAGCTAGGGTTCTTAACAGGGCTAGGACTATGGGAACACAAGTAAGGCACCTCACACACAAAATTTAAGGGGACATCAAAAAACTCAATCTGGGGCACCTGGGTGGCTCAGTGGGTTAAAGCCTCTGCCTTCGGCTCAGGTCATGATCTCAGGGTCCTGGGATAGAGCCCCGCATGGGGCTCTCTGCTCAGCAGGGAGCCTGCTTCCCCCTCTCTCTCTGCGTGCCTCTCTGCCTACTTGTGATCTCTCTCTGTCAAATAAATAAATAAAATCTTTAAAAAAAAAAAACACCTCAATCCAGACAAATAATGCTAATGCAGTATTTTCAAAAATTAAAATGTAATGCACTAGTACATTATGTATTACAATATTATAATGTTCCATTTTGGCTTTGGCTCCAACATGGCTTGGCATGTCACTAGCTTCTTAATCTTAATTGGTTCCACCAGTAAGATGTACTCATATGAAATCCAGAAAGCTGAAATGAGATGGATGATATCTTGCTATGCAAGTTTCTGTTGCCAAGCACAGTTATGCTCAAACACCCAGGCCCTTGCTGCAATTAGGACTGCAAGATGTGGGCTGAGGCATGCATGTTTCGCTGTTGCAGATGCAGTGGGTACAGCATAGCTCTAAACCACTACTTGTGACAGCAGCTCCTATTACAGCCAGGATAGGCTCTTCCCAAAATTGACAGTGCTGACTATGGCCTCCTAATTCCCCCTTTTTCTTGTTGAGATGGGGGTACAATTCCCAGGTGGGCCATTTTGCAGTGTTGTTCATTTTTAGAGGTTGGCCTGGAATCTGCTTCTTCTGCCTTTCCAGAAATGTTGGAAAGAACCCAGATCCCTACATTATGTTCCTTTCTGGTTAAAACACCTAGAAAGGCTGCTGCTTCCTGTGCCTGAGCCCCAACCAATGCCATCACCCTTCTCAGATTAATCCCATCCCTCCCAGCCCCACCATCCTGCCCTTATTCAGGCCCCCTTATAAATCTCTCCCATCTTCTCTAATACGGTTTTCATTTGACCTTCCACTCACCATCTTTACACATTTCTTTTTCTGCATTCTCTACTCCCCATCCACATAGAATTGTCCCATTCCTTGTGTGTCACCCTTTACCGTGTAGATTCACCCTGTTGCTAATGATTTAGGTAACATCAGCACATCTTACGGGGAGTTCAATATCAAAAATCCAATATGGAAAGTCCTTAGAATTACTTTAGATTCTCAAGGACCTTACATCTATCTCCTACCTTCTAGATCCACTAGGTCTTCCTTTCTTGATTTCGCACATTCTGTATACTCTCACAAAGTTTTTTTTTAAATAATTTACTTTTTTTTTTTTTAAGATTTTATTTGTCAGAGAGAGAATGTATGCAAACACAAGCAGGCAGAGTGGTAGGCAGAGGCAGAGAGAGAAGCAGGCTCCCCACCGAGCAAGGAGCCCAATGCGGGACTTGATCCCAGGAACCCAGGGCCATGACCTGAGCCGAAGGCAGCGGCTTAACCAACTGAGCCACCCAGGCATCCCTCTCACAAAGTTTTTTATGCGTAGATCTTACTGAACACTTATGTGCAAAGCAAACTCTTTTTAAAAAGTCCTATATCTTCTCTGCCATGCTGCTCAGCAATCCCTGATTTCATCCTTTCTTGTTTATTTGCTGCATTCCCCCCAAGGAAGAAAGGAAAGTTCTTCATTTTTCTAATTTTCTAAAGTTCTTCCTTTCTTCTACCCTCTCCATATAGCTTTTGTCCATATTACTCTCCATCCAGTTGGCCAATCAATGTTTTCTTCCTATAAAATGTCATTCCCTCTCAAGGAAGACTTCCTCTAGAGCTTAGTTTGGGAATATGAGCTGGTAAGAGCTAAATTACTGCAGATAACTATATCAAGGTACTAGGAGTTCATGGGAGCAATCTGGGAGAAGGGGTGAGGAGGGGACCAGAAAAATGGCTAGAAGCCAGAGCACTCCATAACGGGGTCTGGCCAGTGAGAATGGGAAAGGGAGGTGGGGAAAGGACTTTCAAGAACAAAAAGGTCTGGCATTCAACTCAAGTGCCACGGGTGGAGATGGGTAGCATTTAGGAGCACAGGCTCTGGGTCGCCGACAGTGCTCAAAATTCAGCCCTACTACTAACTAGCTCTGGGACTGGTAAATTCCTCAGCGTCTTTTACCTCCCTTTCCTTTTTTTTATAAAATGGGGTACTAATTTTTTTTTTTTAAAGTCTACTTCCCATGACCACTGAAGGATTAAATAAGATAATATAGGAAAAGCATGTGACAAAACACACCAGTTCTCTGGGAAGGTTGGCTCTGGGGAGGACATGAACAATGTTGAGCAGGTGCTGGTATCGCTCCCGTGTAAATTGACATTCTCTCCCCAAATCTTCAATTCAAAGTCTGTGCATTTGTTCAAGAATAGTAAAACAACTGAGTTCCCCATTCCGGTCAAAGCCATCATGAAAACTAGGGCAGCTGAATCCATAAACTGGCCAAATTCAATAGAAGCAATTGCTCCTGGACACAAGTGTGCAAGCTCCTTGGGAAGTAACCGAAACCTTGGAGTTTGACGTTCCTACGGCTGGGGCTGGAGGGAGGGGTCAAGTGCACCAGATTTGAAGGGTAGGGACAAACCACCTGCCACCTGAGTTAACTGGGCTTTGAACAGTCACCACAGAGATGCCACTGCGTGGTAGGCTGGGCTGTCCCCTGCCACTCCTTCCGGTTGTCACTGGCAGCACTGCTATGAGGAGAAGAATTTTGAAGAGCTGCCCAACCTCAACTTGAGCTTGTAGGACCTTGGCTGATTAAGGCCTCTGTTTTGACCTGGAAATGTTCCACCCACGCCGAGAGGCAGCAAACTAAAGCCCATGGGCCAAACCCAGTCCACCACCTGTTTTTGTAGGGCCCATGAGCCGAGAATGCCTTTTCCATTTTCAGATGGTGGAAAATTTTTATAAAAGAAGATTTCATGGCACATAAAAATGATATGAAAGTCAAATGTCAGTGTTCATAAACAAAGTTTTGCATTTGGTTAACTTATAAAGTTGTGGGAATCTACTCTTTCGCTTTTGTTATTAGAGTGCCTACATAACATTCTAGATTTTATCACCTGGCCCAGAAAGCCAAGTAAAATATTTACTATCTGGCCCTTTACAGAAAAAGTCTGTCACCCCTGTTTTACATAATCCAGAGGAGTCCAAGGTATTGCCACACTGTACCTTCTCCCTCTCTCCCTCAAGGCTGTGCTGATTGTATTTCACTTGATTTTATCAATAGAAGTTGTGGGTGGGAGCCCGAGAGGCCTCTGGCCCAATTTCCTTTCTTTTGGTAGAAAACGTCTTTTTTAAATTGTCCCCTTAGTGACAAGTACGTGGTACGTCAATAAGGCAAGGCCAGTAGATTTTTTTTTTTCTTTTTTCTTTTGTCAAATATGAAAAATGAGTTAGTGGCTCTCATCCTCTTCTGCTTTCATGACTAAAGGATCGGGTAGGCCCACCTCATGCTCATGAGGCAATGTTCTCAATGTTTCTTTTATTTTCATGGGGACGGCCAGGTCTACTTTCCCTAGCTTTTATTCTTTTCTTAAAAAAAAAAAAAAATGATTCCTTATCTGCTCACTACCACCCACCTTTCCTCTCTGACTAATTGCAGACACCTGAAAAGGATTTGCTTTCTCGTTAAGACCTAGGACTTGGCTACACTATCTGCCAGTTGGGTCGTGTTCTCATGTCTATGGCCTTACACATCTTCCCCGCCCCAGGAAGGGAGGCCCCGTCCCCTTCTCCCTGAAGTACCTGGGTGCCCTTTCTCCAGAAAAACTGTGTGAACTTTGAATTTTCTCAAAGTAATAATTTCCCTGATAATTACATTATAATATCGATGGAGCTTATCTTCATTTCTGATAGTTCTTCAATTGGCAGTGACTCCTGAAACTTTCTCTTTCTTGGCCCCACCCCCCCCTGTCAAGTGGGTGGTTAATCATCTGTTAAATGTGTAAGAGCTTGAATGGAGTTGCCTTTTTAAAAAGGAGCCTGTGGAGAGTCTTTCAGAGGAGAGAAAAACCCTTTACAGCATGAATAATAATACCCTAATTATATGTTGTGGGGATTCTAGTTTTCTTCTTCAGATTTTCCTGGAGTTCACATCACAGTAACGAGACTCCCTTTTCTCTGAAAACTTCTCTCCCGAAGCCCATTTACTCATTCACCAACCATTTACTTCATTTTACTTAATTGATTTTACAAAAGCAATATAAGCTCTTCTTGACAAATAAAGAAAATTACCTGTCCCTCCTTCCTCTGATCCCACTTTCTGGATTAACCAAAGACTGAATTTAGGATTTCTTCCATCCACTTTGCTATATTCAGATGGATGAAAACAAATGTAAAGAGCTGTTTTTTCCTATCTTTTACAAAAAATAGATCCCTATCACTCTGAGGCTATAATCAGAGTGTGTAGATCTAATTCATTCTTCTTAGTAGTTGCATGGTATTCCACTGTTGATGTCTTTGGGGGATAGGCTTTCAACTCAACAAACATTTACTTTGCACAGAATAAATGTCAGACCCTATGATAAAAGCTAGAAAGAGGAAAATGCACAACACACCATCTTTGATGTGAAAGTTGAGGTCCAATCTGGAGATTAAACAAATGATCGTAAGTGAACATGAAGTGCTACAATAGAGGAGTGTATAATCATACAGAGAACTTGGAGGGAGATTCAGAATATTCTGGAGATAAAAGCAACAGATAAAGGGGGAAGGCCCAGGCTTAGGGAACAGTATGTACAAGGCCAGGGAAGCTTGAAGGAACATTGACTGACCCTCGGGGAGCAGGCTAGTGCACAGCGTAGAGCAGCTGGAAGAGGGCGGAATGATAGGCTGGCAACAAAGTGAATGGACTTGGATGCCAAGCTAGTCTAGACTCAACCAGTGGGCTGAGAGTAAAAGGGGAAATATGTAAGGGTTTTAAACAGGAGAATGGCTTCTGTTTTCAGAAAGATGTCTGGGGAGCATCTGGGGGATGAATTTGTGAGGAAAGACAAGATAACAGGAGATGATAAGAAGCAATTGACATAATCTAGCCAAAAGAGGGTGATGGCCTGAGGCAGGGCAGTGGCCAGAGAATGGAGGAGAGAGGATAGGAATTAGTTTTGTGAGGTGAGCCCAGGAGGACCTGTGTGTAGACTGAAGGCACGGCAGTGCAGACGGGCTTTTAGCTCGGGCGACCAGATGTACCCATCGAAGGAAATGCAAGGGAGAGGTAATGACTTCAGTTTTGCTCATGTTGAGTTTAAGGTGCCTATGGAAACATCTTGGGCTTTTTGAACATTTTCCAAATACGTGGCAATGATGGCTCTCCTAAGGTGCTACATTTAACTCTGTGATAGGTTTTCCCCCTTCACAGAGAAAAAGAAATGAAATGACTCAGTAGGGTTCTAACCACGGAGTCCAGTCCCAGGAGGTAGGAGCTATGCAGTAGCAGGGACTCTACTAGCATACTCAGTGCCTCTGAGTGACTTCTGATGGCCTCCTCTAGCTAGCAGACTGCAAGATGTGACCCTCTGGGTAGATCAGTAAGCAGATAGTATCTTTCCATGAGGCTGAGGCATGCATGTCAGAGGGCACGGCTAGGGCAAGGGACTGTGGGTAAGATTACATGGTGCAATCTCCAATCAAGCACTTGTGTGCAAGTCCCGGTCCATACATTTATAAGAGAAACCCCAAAGGCAGCCTGTCACTAATGAGTATTTCTTCTGGAGTGACCATGGTCACCAATGACCTCCTAATTGCCTAATCTAACCAATATTTGTCATTCCACATCTTACTTCATTCAATAAACACACAACCTTCCACTCAATGATAAGCACATTGGATGTCAGAGACACACCATAAAGAGCAAGGCTTGCCCTTAAGATCCTCTTGGACCAGTAGAGAAGTCCCAAGGGACAACCTCCAAATCCCATTAACACAAGAGGAATGCTTCCATGCCGACAGATACAAAGTATAGCGGTGTGATAAAAATAAAAGATACTTTGGGTGGAGTTACCAAAAGCTTCAGGGAGCAAACAGCAAAGACTCTCCAGGGTAAGCAGGAATCCCCAAGATGAACAGGGCTCCCAGAAGGACCTTCCACTGAGGGGAAGCCTGTGGTTGCCAGACGCAGTCAGGGCATTGGCTCCATCAGAACTATCTGTAACGCTTTTTAGAGTCCCAACAACAGGGATCTTTGCAATTTAAAGAATCTGACAAGGTAAGGAAAATTACAGAATTTATCCTTGGCAAATACCACTCTTTTCTTTCGGGGATACTCAATAATGTTGTTTTGAAGTACAAGGCCCCGGAGCTCAGCTGGAGGGAGTCTAACGCCAAAGGCCTGAGCTGCTTTGCAAGATTAAGCGGGTACAGAGGAAGGTGCCTCCAATTCGGGCACCTTCTGGATTGTTCCCCGAGGAAGACCCCCAGCAGAAGACAATTTTGAGGGTTGGAGAAGAGGCAAAGTGTTTTATCAGTTTGGGCTGTTATAACAAATTAGCATAGAGTGGGTGGCTTAAACAACAAACATTGATTTCTCACAGTTCTCGAGGCTGCTAAGTGTAAGACAAAGGTGCCAGTGGACTGGGTTCCTGGGAGGGTCTGCTTCCCCTGTGGAGATAGCCACCTTCTTTCTATGTCCTTACACGGTACTTGTAAGGGCACTAATCCCATCATGGGGCTCCATCCTCCCAACCTCATTTAAACCTAATCAATTCTCAAAACCCAACCTCCAAATATATAGTCCTCACATTAGGGGTTCGTGCTTCAACACAGAAATTTGAGGGGAACACAAACATCCTATTGATAGCAGGAAGGCACTTGAAACTGGGGGTAGAGAAGGCAGAAGATGAGAAGAAAGCCCTCTGGGGCAGGACACAGGTAAGGTTAGGGCGTGGATCAGGTCAGGGAATGACTGTGATAACCATTACTCGTGGAATGGAAAGAAGGGCCCTGTCATTTTAGGAGCAGTTGTGTCTGATATTGACCATTACCTGGCTTCCTATTTTGTCTGTCTTTAGTCTTCCTGCTAGTTAAGGTTTGTTGACTCCTAATGAAGTGTAGGCTGGTGGTGGTGATGCCCTGGGGGAAGGAAGAGGAGGGTCAGTTGGAACAAAGAAAGGAGAAGGCGATCCCAAACAGGTCGAGGAAAGAGTTGAGGGCAGGAACTCTGAGTTGGGTTAATGAGAAAAAGAAAAAACAAGGACAATCTCAGAACCTTCTTCTCTTCAATTCAAGAACCCTCAGAGGCGTTCAGGAGGGAAATTAAATTCCTGTGGAGATACTGTATCATGGAAACTTGAGTTCTTCTTTCATGTGGTTGTAGTTATTTCTCTAAATCCAGAAAGCTGGAGAACTCAAAAAGTGAAATATAAATACAGATTTCCTTTCTGTGTCTATCTGCTCCAGAGAGTTCTGATTCCGAATGTTTGTGGTAGGGTCCTGCCCAGATGGCTCTGATGGGTCACCAGGCTGAGGGGCCACTGCCTTAGGCTGTGGAGACCAGTCGAGTTTCAAGGAGGAGGATGCTGTTTTAGAAAGCTCCCCTTGGTGGCTGGAGGGTGGTGGGCAGGGTTGGAGAGGTTGGAGTGGTTAGAGTGGGAGGTTCTATCGGGAGAACTCATGGCCGCCTCAGCCTGGGGCCCTTCCCAGGCTTCCTGTGGGGCAACTCTCAGGGCACCTGTCATTCGTCCTGCCATTTTGTCTTCCCACCCTCTTCCTCAGAGTGAGCCTTCCCCTTGGCAGCGAAGTGTCTTTCACTTGTAATTCCCACGTCTGTTGTGGAAGAAAAATAAAGACCAGCATGTCTGTGTTCCATCAGCAGGCCACCTCTGGAAGTGGGTCAGAGCCAAGCCACGTGGACCTAATATTCGACTCCGGGCTTTGGAATCCTGCTAGCTTCTACCTTTTACATCTTATCAGAAAGTCAGGAAATTGCTAGAGCAAACACCCCCCCACCCCCCTTTCACATTAGGCTAGGCGCAGCTTGAGCCGCTAAAGAGGAGCCTGGCTCTTCCTCACCCCAGTGCTCCAATCTTTCCCTCCTTCACAGTAAAAGGCTGAAAAAAAATTTTCGTTGCTGCTGTGCTTATAAAATGACATTTGATATGGGTACTTAAAGCTGAGAATAGGGCTAACTCCTTTCGGGGATTTTCTCCCCTTAGAAATGCGTCCTGTGCTCTAAAAGTTGAGCGACAAAATATAACAATTACTGAGCGTAATACAGGGAATTTTGTCCCTAGAGCCCCGCAGCCCCCACTCCCCGGAGGCACCTCCCTTTTTCATGTAAATATGGGCAATACCAGGAACCGAGCGGGGCCCCGAATTTGCGCTGCCTGCTATCTCCACTCTGTTTGGCGTCTTAGGTAAATACGCCCTCGGCCACGGAGCGTGGCCGCAGGTGCGCGCTGCACCCTTTTCCACCAAGGGCGTCCTCCGTACGTTCTGATTAGCATCTGTCCACTGTAAGCTTGTGGAGTCCGAGGACAAAAGACACTGTACCGGCACTTAAAACAGTAAGTGCCTCCCCCAGGGGAAAAAACCTTTACTACACCGTCCTTTTCCAAACATCGGGCGGAAACTTACAGGTAAAGGCCATCTCCCTCTGGTCACGATCACTTTAACACTTCAGATGGAAGACGGAGCCATCTCCAGTAGGGAGTACATCTCTAAATGTGGTGTCGTTAGTGGAATATAATCCCTCCGCTCTGGTTCGGAGTCATATGCGGATTACATGTGAATAGGTGCCTCATTATTATAAGAGTGTGACGCGTCACGCTAACATTTGTACGAGTCATCGCTACACAGCATTCACAGTGCTAATGGACATTTTTCAGGGTCCAAGCATTTGTTTTGGGAGAACAAGGCCGCAGCTCACATTGTTCTAACAGTGTGGCCGGCAGCTGGCTTTACCACAATGAGACCCATTGTTGGGTAAATGGAGTCCCTCAGGTGAATGTAATTATGCAAATCCTTCCCTAACTACCGGAGCTCTCTTGGTCTTCTCCCCGGTGGCCTCCCACCAGTGGGAACACTGTCACATTTCATTATGGGAGGCCTCACTTGTTTGCTGGGAGTGTCCTCCCCACACGCTTGGGCCTGAGGGCCAGAGAGAACCTGCCACTGGCCTTACCCCTAGAAGCCTGCTGGGCCCACTAAGGAGCTCACCAGAAGACCAAATCCTTTCCACCAATTGACGCATTTCTTCACATGTGTCAGACATGGAGAAACATACCTTTAATTCCCTAAGGTGCTGTTTACTCCTGAGTCAAGGCAGGCCTACACACAGGTAATTCTAATTCGCCAGAGGTGACGGAGGTTAGGATAAGGTCCTTTGCTGCCGATGACAGAAGTTATGTAGACCCATGGTCAAGTGTTATCCACTACACACACACACACACACACACACACACACACTCACAATTACTCTTCATTCTAGCATCCCCAATCCATTGACATGAGAAAACTGAGCTATCTTGCTTATTTACTAACACAATTATAGACATACCTAGAAATAAGGAACCTGGACAAAAAGACCTCTTGAAAGTCCCCACCTTTTTAAATATACATGACTCACTCAGTGTGCAGGGGTCATTTTTTCCACATTTTTGGTGATTTCCCACTGTCACCAAAATAGAACTCTGCCTGCAAGCGGGTCCCACATAAATGTTGAGGGAACACAAACTGAAACAAAGCTGTGTTTACTCTCTAGAACTAATTCAATGCAATAAGAACATTAGTTTAATTAACATGTTGTTAATGAATAATATTTCATTTCTCAACATTTTGTTGTGCTCTTTGCTAAATATGAATTATTGATAAAAGAATGAATGTCGAGGAAAATATAATGATGGTGAACCAAATAATGATTTTCTGGAGAAAATAAAACATCCAAAGGAGTTTTAAAATGTAGAAACACTAATTACAAAATGTATTTAATTTTTTCTTTAAGTGGGCTCCATACCCAACATGGAGCCCAATGCAGGGCTTGAACTCATGACCATGAGATCAAGAGAGACTTGAGCTAAGATCAAGAGTCAACTGCTTAACTGACTGAGCTACCCAGGCACCCCCAAAATATATTTACTATAAACCTAACTTGACCATAATATCCTCAAAGATGACCCTTAAAGAATGAGGTCTTTTAAATCATGGAGGTTCTGTAAAATATGTAAATCGTCAATGAGGGCACGAGACTAAGTTTGGGTTAGCAGAAGAAAAAGGTCAAATTTAGTGGACAAGAGCCATTATAAGTCAGAGCTGAGATGAGACATGATGGAGATTGTAAGGGAGGACATTTGCTTGTCCCCTGTGTCACACAAAACTCATGTAACTATTGTGGGAGGGAGCTGGAAGATAAAGAAAGGTATGTGGTGGTAAGTGAATAGGTTTCTGTGTATTTTTTTTTTTTTTTAAGATTTTATTTATTTGACAGAGAGAAACACAGCAAGAGAGGGAACACAAGCAGAGGGAATGGTAGCGGGAGAAGCAGGCTCCCTGCTGAGCAGAGAGCCCGATGTGGGGCTCGATCCCAGGACCCTGGGATCACGACCTGGGCCAAAGGCAGACGCTTAACGACTGAGCCACCCAGGCACCCCGGTTTCTGTGTATTTTTAAGTTTTTCCTATATCCTGTACCCTGTTCCATTTTTTAAAAAAGAAAAAAAAACCTGGGCTCTGGTAATATAGTTTTACATAATCTTCCGTATAAATCCAAGGGATCCTAGGTTTAGGTGTAAGAAATAGGAATAGATTCATGTATCTGAACCTACTGCAACTATATTCAAGATTTGTAAAAGGGTACATATCTATCACATGTAGGAAATATAAAACAAGTTCATTACCTAAACAGTTTAATCACACCCAGATTATGACAGCTTATCTTTGTCATTATTTTTAGCAGTGATTTGTTTAGTCCTTTCCAGTGGGAAAAAAACCGTGCCAACTACTTTATTCATTCAAACATCTTCATTCTTTAAATAATCACATGGGCTAAGAGTTATCTCCATTTTACAGAAGAGGACACTGAGGTCCAGCTACATCAAGGAGGAAACAGAAACAAGAAAAGAAAGAAATCCATCTGAAATAGGCCCTCACGTGAGGCGGATCCTGTGGACCCCTGCCCTTCGAGACCTCTTCTCTGATTCTCCCTGGTGGAGAGGGTAGCCTCAGGGATGTAAGCCCAGGGCTTTGGAGCCTGTGAAGCCAGAACATCCACTGTCAGGATTCTAACTGAAGGGAGATACTCCACAGCCCTTGCTGAAAACGCCACCAGTAAAAGCTACCAAGACGTTCAGGTCACGGGCACGTCCCGTACTCACTCCTAGAAGTACCTAGTATGTTGCGAAATATTTACAAGTGAGATAAGGAAAAGGACCAAAATAATGAAAAACCTACTTTTATACAAAAAATTGCCTCAGTGAAGCAGGCAAGGAGTGGCAGCCAATATTCTATAAATAAAGCACAATTTTTCATCTTTTCCACTGATTATGTATATGGATTTTATATATACAATATTTGGGGCACTTGGGTGGCTCAGTCCTTAGGCATCTGCCTTCGGTTAAGGTCATGATCTCAGGGTCCTGGGATAGAGCCCCACGTCGGGCTCCCTGCTCTGCAGGGAGTCTGCTTCTCCCTCTGCCCCTCCCCCTCGTTCTCTCAATCTCTCTCTCTCAAATAAATAAACAAACAAATAAATAAATAAACAAACAAATAAATAAATAGTCCCGGCCCCAGAATTGTCCCGACAGTCAGGATCCTTGCCCTGTTTCACTGTTCCTATCAGTTTCTGTAAGAGAGTGAATTCTTTACCAAGAGCCAAATCACACCAGCTATACAATACAGAAAAGCCAATGAATGGTCAGGATTGAGCCAGATCAGTACTAAAACCATTTTTGAGGCCTGGAGTTAATTATTTATATAAAATTCTTTTCTTTTTAAAAATTTTATTTATTTATTTAACAGAGAGAGGGGAACAGTGAGAGAGGGAACACAAGCAGGGGAAGTGGGAGAGGGAGAAGCAGGCTTCTTGCTGAGCAGGGACCCGGATGTGGGGCTCGATCCCAGGATCCTGGTATCAGGATCTGAGCTGAAGGCAGATGCTTAATGACTGAGCCACCCAGGCACCCTAATTATTTATATAAAATTCTATTGTAGTAACACTTTGCTGACTATCAACAACTGTTTCCCACCCCGCTCCTTCCCAGGGCCAGCGGCATTGCATTCTGGGAGGCCAGTGGCAATCAGATGATGACCCCAGAACGCTAAATCACACCTTGCCTTTCAAGATATTCTAAAACCATAGATGTCAGCGCTTAAAAAAAAAGAACAACACCCCCCCCCCCACCACCGCCACATCTCAACTTTAAAGATCTTTAATAACCTGTCAAAAAGGCAGTTTTGCAACTCTAGGAGTAGGAGGCAGGAAATAGAAATCTTTTTCTTATGTTGTAGTTTGGGGCTTAAGTATTGAAAGGAAACAGGCTCTTGTTGCTTTTCACAGCTGAGGAGGCAAAAGCAGCTACGGTTGTAAATCTGACATCTCTTCTGCCTGAAGTTGTCAGCCCAGAAACACTGCTGCCCATTGATCCCAAGGCAGAGCAGTGGTTTCTTGGGTTGTTGAGGGGTTTTTTTGGCTGCCAGGCTGACAGCAATGGAAAGCCTAGAAATGACAACCGAACAATAGAAAAAATTCCACCATGTTGTTATGAATCATGAAAAAGGAAAGCCTGTTCCCTCGTACTTGTAGGAAAAACCAATGGCAGGGGACTCAGTCCCATTGCTTCCCTCCCCTCTGACCAAACTCAGGAACCAAAGCAATCAGACAAGTGTAAGATGCACGTGAAGGAAGAGAAAGCCAGTCCAAAGGCCAGATTGTCCCATTTTCTTAGAAAAAGTATCTTTGTAACTAAGGTGGAGTGCACTGCTATCAGATAAGGTCTTGTATAGCAGCCTGTACAATGGAGTGACTAATAGTGTATTATTTGATGGTGATGATTAATACAACAAAGTGCCAATAGGTAACTCAATACGCAATCCCAATTCAGAAGATTTTTATCAAGTGCTTTTTTGAAGCCTGCATGAAAATATGAACCATCATTTACCTGAATAATCTTTTCTCCGGTGTGTATATAAAAAGTGTATGTTCTTAGTACCTCCCGGCTTAAAAAAATTAGCAAATAAAGCCGTCTATTTCATTTTCCCCCCCTATTGTTTTCTTTGTTATTCCTCTTCCAGAAACTTCCAGGGTCAGTTCAAAGCTCCGCTCTCCTCTCTGTGAACCATGAAGAATGCGGCTACCTGCCAGCCTGGGAGTGTCCACAGCTGACAGTGTCGCCTTTCTCCTGAGCATGAGCTGTGCTTCGTTACTAGCCTTAAGGTTACAAAGTAACAGTAAGAACATGCGGAAGGAGAATAAATCCCAACTATTTTCATCTTTGAAATTTCCCTTCTGATCCTAATGGTATGCGTGCTCATTTTTCCTTGGTAGCTAATTTAATATGCACAGAAGGACACATCCTACTTCCTTTTACTGAATATGACATAGTAAGCATTTTCCTTCTTTTTTATAGGGTACATGTTATTTCAAATGACTGCATTATGCCATAATTTAATTAATGGCTTACATATTTTTTCTTCCTTCCCTTCTTCCTTCCAACTTCTTAACTTCCTACTCGACTTCCTTTCTTCCTTTCTTCCCATCATAAATCCTACTGCTTTGGGCACCTGGGTGGCTCAGTCGGTTAAGCATCTGCCTTCAACCCAGTTCATGATCCCAGGATGTTGGGATCAAGTTTCTCAGGGGGGAAAACCTGCTTCTCCCTTTGCCTGCCACTCTCTCTCTGACAAATAAAAAAATAAATCTTGTTAAAAAAAAATCCTACTTCTTCTTATTTATTCTGGCTTTTTTTTTTTTTTAGACCTGGGAAACAATGATTTTTATTGTTCTTTATATGTAGTATGTAGTACTAACTTGTTTTTCAAAATATTTGCAGCCATTCCCATTGTCAGCAGGGATAGATGAGTATATCCAACCCCATAGGCCTCTTCTAGTAGTGTCAAATATGTCTGAATTGCCAAAAAAATCCTTATTGCTATTTTTATGCATTTTTTTTTTTAGGAAGGTTGCTAATTTTAAATATTTTTGTTAACTGTGTTTCCTCCTGTTCAAATCATTCATTTATCCACTGAATTTTTTTATTCTTTAAATAATAAAGAATTTGCTGTATTTGGGACACCTGGCTGGCTCAGTAGGTAGAGCATGCAACTCTTGGTCTCAGGGTCATGAGTTCAAGCCCCATGTTAGAGCATGGAGCCTAGTTAAAAAAAAATTTTTTTGCTATATTTGCCATATTTGTTGTGTACGTCTTTTCACAGCCTTTGTAGGTCTTTCTACTTTAAAGTGGTTTTTTTTTGAGATGTAAATGTTTTCAAAATTTCTTTAACTAAATCTGTTGACTTCTAGTTTTGTGAGTCAATCATTTATTTCTAGGGTTAATAAGATAATCCAGAATTTAGATATTAGATATTCAACCCTTTTTCAGTATTTAGGTTTTTTTTTTAATTATATTACATAGTATGTGAAACAGGTATAAATTGATTTTCTGCTCCAATCACTAACCACTGACTTTTGTCCTTTTCCTTCCTGGCTGTTTTATGAGAAATTGTTTGTGATATATTAAGTTCTTATTATTATGACACTATCCCAACCCAGTACTACATGTTTATTTATCTGAAAGAGCAGAGCAAGGCTAACTCCATTTTGTGCTACACCTGCCATCTTGTGTATAACCCCTACATGACCTGCTCCTGAGAAAGGTCACAGAATGTCAGAACATTGCCTAGCCGGCCCTTGAGCTAGTTTGAGTTAGCCGATAGGAATGAGGAACCCCTAACCACCACAGGATGTAAACCCCGCCTTTTGCCCACCAAACTTGCCACCAGAGTAATAGTTCAAACAGTTACCTTACCCGCCAAACTTGTGCATCAATTCAGACCAGAGTAATAGGCTAGTTCAAACGGTTACTATAGGATAAATTGTAATTTAATTGGCCACCTGTGAGTGGAGCGACATGACTATGCAACTTTCCGCGTGTGTTACAATCTCATTGGCCACCTGCGTGTGGACCGACATGACTATACAACGTTCTATGTGGCCACTGGCCCCTATAAAACTGTTACGCCCTTTAACCTAGGCATCCAAATCCCGACCCCACTGTGTCAGATATACTTGGTCCCAAGCTCGAGCTTGCAAATAAACCCTTGTGCATTTGCATCAATCGGCTCCTGGGTGGTCTCTCGGATTCGAAATCGGGAGCATTACATATCGTTGTTGGCTCCCCTTCCTAGTCTTTTTCTTCTTTAGAATATTCTTTGATAATCTTTATTTATTCCTTCTTTGAAATAAAATTTAAAGTGATATTACCAGATTTAAAAACATCATTCTGGGATTTGATGTTATTTCTTTAAACTTGAGAAATTATTTATTGTATTACATGGGATAAGATAGCATATGATGACTAAGATATTTTAGCAAAATTTGTCAGGATCTAAACTGGGTTCTGTGACTTTTTGCTCAAAACAGCCTGAAACAGACATGAACTAGGAGGCCAACATAAATTATAGCCAAGGAAAGGAGTCCAGATCCATATCTGAGGGAAAATGTCAAGAATTGGGCTAAGGGGAGATGGTCTTGAAAGGTAGAAAGGGTATTAAGAGATCTAGAACCCAGAAGAGCAAGAATAAATCAGAAAACAGACATTATATGGCCACTGATATATAACCAAACTCTTGATTCTTCCTCCTGGTATTTTTCTATGAATGCATTGGATTTTCCTTTGTGTTACTGCATCTGGCCACACATTTTATAAACTAGAAAGAAGCTTTTATAAACCTGGGAAAATGGTCTCAGTGAAATCCAAGCATCTGTGAGATTTCCATAGGATTTGATGTGTTTAGCAGGAATCTTACACAAATTGTTAGGGAATCCTTCATCACAATTACCTCATTATAGATTTCTGAATAAGCTGAAGAAATACTTATTTTGTGATATCCAGCAATATTTTGTTTTGGAAAAGTATAGTTTTTTGGAATCAACTGTAAGTCATAATATTTACCTTTATCTTCCAACTAAAAACAAATTTTTTAATCGGAAAGACCTGTGATGCCCTCTTAACTATAAACACCATTTTCCAGGAAATCAAATATTTTCAACAACAAATTTCAGGTAAACTCTATTTCCTGAAATTTAGATTAAGATAACAGATAATAAGATGCCAGATCAGTTCCCCATAAATCTGTCTTTACTCAAACATTGCTATGAGTTCAAATACATTTGATTTATAAATGCTTTCTGAAATTCACTAAGAGCTTTTTCTTTCTATTAGAAACTCTTTTTAAATGGCATCTTCATGAGTGAATATCATTAAAGGAACAAGCATCAGAAAGAACAGAATGTTGCCTCCTTTGTAATACTGTGTTTTCTTTCTTTTTTTTAAAGAAAAAAGTATTTATTGTATTGTGTTGTATTTATTTATTTGACAGAGAGAGACACAGCAAGAGAGGGAACACGAGCAGGGCAAGTGGGAGAGGGAGAGGCAGCCTTCCGCTGAGCAGGGAGCCCGATGTGGGGCTGGAGTGGGATGTGGGCTCAATCCCAGGACCCTGGAATCATGACCCAAGCTGAAGGCAGACTGAGCCACCCAGGCGCCCCCAAGCCCAAGACAATTCTCTTTTATCTGTCTATCCCATTCCTTTAGGAGAATTCCCACTTTCCCTAATTCGAATCATGAAGTCTAAATGGTAACAGCCACCATTTATGTCATCCCATATCCTTAGCTATGGTGACTATTGAAGAGGAGAGTCCCTGAACCAGCTGAAGGTACATAGAATCCCCCGGCACTGACAACAGCACTGGCTCCTGGGAAAGCCTCGTGGAACAGACACTTTTGGTCCTTTGTACCCGTCCCTACAGGGACTTCCTTCTGTGTGCCTGTGCCTGACTCTGATGCATTTTGCATCTAGGAGCTCCCATTTGTGACTGTCTCCAGCTAGTGGGGATGCTTGGTCTCCCATATCACCTGCAAGCAAGTGCAGAGAGGCAGAAGCCTCTGGAAGTGATGCTTCTCGGGGTGACTGAGTGACCAGCTGTTGTGGGAGTTTGAAAGTGCTGCAAACTTATGGTGTGTCTGGACAAACTGAGCACCCCAGATTTTCCCGCAGGACCAAGCTGAAACTGGAACCTCTCTTGAAATCACACTTCCATTTGGTGTCTTGTGCCTTTCCAGTCGTGCTTCTCCTTGCTCCTGTTCTCCGGAGAGCACGTTCATTATAAATGACTCGAACCCTGTCTCTTCATGGGCACTGCCCCTAGAAAACGGGACCCTCGTCCACACTGACTCCTGCTGGGTCAGTGTGTGGCCTGCCTGGAGGTTTTCATACCTGGAGCTGGGAAGTAGAAAGCCAGCCAAGGAGAGTCTGCAGTGGCTGTGGGCTGCAGAGAACACAGCAGACTCACAGAAAGCCACCGAGACACACTGAAGTGGTGCCTTCCCACCTCCAGCTGTCCCTGCGGGCTTCCCAGGACCCCCCTCCCCCCCGTAAGGTGTGGTTGAGATAGAAAATGTGGGTTCCGATCCTTCAAGTCAGTTCCTGTCATTTGCATCCAAAAAATTCCCAACTAATAGATTGCTGAGCTCAGAGGGCTCTCAAATGGTGAAGACCTCTCCATGGAAAACAGCACAGTTACCCAAAACTTCGTACGTGATCTCAGGGGTTCACACTCATGGATTCTTTGCGGTCCAGCCCCAGCGACAGCTAGCATGGCATGGATGCTTCTCCTTGTATGAGGATCACACGCCCACAGGTTGTCTCTCACTCCTCCTGGCAACAGTGCTTGCATTGCTGGGTAATCTCTAGGTAATTTTGGAGAAAAACGGTAACTAGGACCTTTGTTTTGGATTTTTTTTCCACCAGGTAAACACAGTTACCTATATAGGAATCACAGCTGATCGAGTCAATAAATAAGGAAGCAAAAAAAAAAAAAACTGTATGTGCCAAGCAGAGTATGTATTCAACCCTGTGCAGATGTCCACATGAACAGAAAGTTCAGGAAAACAAGGGGACGGGACAGAGAGACGGTATCATTGAACTGTCATCTTACTTTGAGAAATACCTAAGTGACTGCACTATCTCCTTGATTAGGGAAGAATGTTTATACTGTTGCAAGATCGATAGAATCATGCCTTTGGTTCCACAACTGATCTACTTGATTTTATGTATTTTCAGTCATTTCTCTTCTGAATAAATGTGTGTCCAAACGAAAAAAAAAAAAAAAGAAAAGAAAAGAAAACCCTTTCTCACAGGACAGCTGGGAGAGCTCCTGTTTTCTTGCCGCCCTGCACCCCACCTACACGGAGTACCTTACCTCAGGAAGACTAAGTGACCACATGTCACCAGGTCCGCAGTGACAGCACCATGAACAGGGCCCACATTTATTGTTTTCATCCTAGACCTGTGCCCAAGTGCGCCACTTTTCTCTGAGCCTTCTGACACCCCCTCCACCATCAAGGTACCCAGTGTGAAGCAGGGCCTGCTGGCAGGCACTGCGGGGACATTGGCTTCCCCTCCCTTCATCTCACAGCAAACGCTCGAGAATTTCCTGGGACTGTTTTGCACCTGTTCCTGGTCCCTGATAAGGAGGCAGGGAGGCAGGAAAGGGTGCCTGGAGGGGACAAAGGAGATCTCCCCAACTGGCAGAATCTTCCCTCCAAGATGGCAGTAGGCACCACAGCTATAGCCGGATGTCCCTTTGGGGAGTTTTTTGGGGCCTGGGAAGTTTTCCCTCCCCCTGACTGTGTTATCCTCTGCTTTATGAAAAGCTGTCTTTATAAAACGTGAACATATTTACATATCCCTTGATTTTATGAAAGAGAGAAAGAAAGAGAACTAAGAAAGAAAGAAAGAAAGAAAGAAAGAAAGAAAGAAAGAAAGAAAGAAAGAAAGAAAGAAAGAAAGAAGCCCCTACATTTGATAATGGTATTTGTCAGCATCTTTCTATTAATCATATCATCTTCTCATTTTGACAGGCACATGTTAAACTTGAATGCTGCCTCCATCTCTGTGCCTTAACTGAAACTTGATTTTGCCTGATGACAGTTTTCCTTCTAGCCAGTTCTCAAGAAGAGAGTGCTCATATCCCTCCTGCTTCTCTAAAACATCACACCTTCAAACTGCATGGTCTCATGCAGCTGCAGAACATGTTGCCACAGTCAGTGCAACTTCAAACAACAGCCACTGATTAGCTCACAGCCATGTGGCCAGCACTTTCCAGAGGGCCTATCTGTGCTCTCTGCGTAGGGCCTGTTAAAGTCAAGGGGGTGGCTGGACTCAGCCCTGATCTGGAGGGTATGGGGAAGATTCTGCTTCCAAGCTCCCCTCGGCTCTGGGCAGAATTCAGATCCTTATCATTGGTTAGGATGGAGGTCCTCATTTCCTTGCTGGCTGTCAGATGGGGACAGTTCTCAGCTTCCAGAAGCTTCTCTCTGGTCCTTCTGTGAGGCACCCCTATGTCTTCAAATCCAACAATGGGTCAGAATCTCCCTTATACCTTGAATCTCTCTCATTCCCTCTTCTGCTGCATTCTGGAGAAATTTCTCTGCTTTTATTTTTACTTATTTATTTGCTTGCTTACTTATTTCAAGTAGGCTTCTTGTCCAGCCTGGAGCCCAATGCGGGGCTTGAACTCATGACCCTGAGATCAACACCCGCGCTGAGATCAAGAGTCGGACACTTAACCGACGGACCCCCGTACCCCAGGTGCTCCATCTGCTTTTAAATAAAGGGTTTACCTACCTGGGTCAAGTCCACAGTTGATTATTTATTAAGACTGACTGATTTGGGGGGCATCTGGGCAGCTCTGTCGATTAAGTGTCTTCCTTCGGCTCAGGTCATGTTCCTGGAGTCCTGGGATGGAGCCCCACGTTGGGCTCCCTGCTCAGGGGGGAGTCTGCTTCTCCCTCTGCTCCCGCACTGCTTGTGTTCTCTTTCTCAAATAAATAAATAAAATCTTTAATAAAAAAAAGACTGATTTGGGACTTCAGTTACATCCGTAAAATCCTTTCACGGCAGCACCTAGATTAGCAATTGATTGAACAACTAGAGCGCAGGAATCTTGGGGGTGGGGGCATCTTTAGAGTTCTACCTGCCAGGACTATCAGCTTAGAAGCCCTTTAGACCGCTTTGAGGGTCTTGGATTAATGTGGAAGCCTCCACATTCCAGAGCTGATTATGAGCATTTTCTCCTAGGGCAACTTCAGCTTTCGAAGCTGTTTGCTGCTTACTGTTTGGATTTTGTCTACTGAGCTTCATCGTTGTCTTCTGTGGCTGGGGCCAGGAGCATGGGGAATCCTCCCATTTTTTTGTGAGGCTAAAAAATTATTTAAAAAGTATATCTTAAAATATATATGAAATCTAGTTATGTTGTAATAGGAGGCTATGTTAGAACATATACTCCAGATTAATGAATTCAATGTCCACCGACTCCTGTGATGTGTGTGTGCGTGTTTACCAACAGCACATTATGGTTACTAGGCAATCCGAATGGACACCAACCAGGAATGTCCAGTGCAGCTAAATAGCAGCCCTGCAATATCTAGGAGGTACTTTATAACATGCTAAGGGAGACACAAAGATGAATACAAGAAGAAGATGTGACCAAAAAATGTCTTGTGAGGAAGACGAGCTACGTATAGAACATAACATGGAGAAATGTATAGGTGTCAAAAGAGAGATAAAAATAAAATGCCTTGTGAGGTCAGAGGAGAGAAATCTGATTTCCAGCTAAGGAATCTAGAAGATTCCATGGGAATTCAGCTTATGAGGGAAGGCTGTGGAGACCAAATGTTCCAGGCGTTTCACAATTCCACTTAGAGGGAAGCCATTTATCAATATACTTTTGGAGAGCCTTCTACACATGCCTATTAATGGGCTCAGAAACTGCAGAAGATGCTTTCCCGTCAAACGTAGGAGTCCCTGTTCTGAGCTAGCTCTAATTGTGATTATTTAAGGATAAGCCATGACACCAAGACATCAATATCATGACATCAAGAGATGCAGAGACTCACCAAGAGATTATCTATTGCTATTTTATTCTCAACCCAAAATAAAGTTGTAAAATATTCAGATATCATTGAATTTGTTTTTTGCAGCTCACAGGATATCTTTGTTTCTGGCCTCTCACCTTTTTTTTCCTTAAAGATTTTGTTTATTTGTGCAAACGCATGTGAGCAAGCACAAACAGGAGGGGCAGAGGGAGAGGCAGAGGGAGAAGTAGGCTCCCTGTTGAGCAGGGACCCTGCTGCAGGGCTAGATCGAAAGACCCTGAGATCATGACCTGAGCCAAAGGCAGACACTTAACCGACTGAGGCCCCCAGATGCCCACCTCTCACCTTTTGATGGGCAATCCGGAAGCAGGGGATTTGGTCCACAACTGCATGTCGGCCTTAAAGGGGAAGATATGCAGACCCTTTTAGTAGCATTTTCCAGAGTGAAAGTGATCCAGGGGCTGATTGTTTTTATAGACTGCAAACATGGCTACAGTGATTCTGCTCCCTTTGAGATGTGACTTTGTAGTTCTTCCCATCAAGAGGTTGAGTCTGTTTCCCTTCCCCTTCATTGGAGGCTGAGCTTGTAAGTTGCTTTGACCAACAGAATGCAAAAGAGGTCATGCCTGTTCTCAGATGGGTCTCCAGAGACGGTGCCCACCTGCCAGCTCTTTGCAACTCTGCTGAGCCACCATGTGAATAAGCCCAGCACCCTGTGGGGCCAAATCTAGAAGCAGATTGCAGAAATCCAGAGGTGGATTTCAGGTGCTTGAGGAAACCCAGCTGAGATCAGCAGATGCATAGGTTCACAAATAACCAGTGGCTGTTATTTTAAGACACTAAGTTTTGTGTTGCTTTGTTGTACTATCCTAGTCCCATTTCTCTTCTGAGGCAGGTTAGAAGGGCAAGTCCCTCTTTGATCTTGAGTAGCAACATTCAACAGTGACCCGGGACAAGGATTTCTCATAGGAATTTTGCAAGCCTGACATAGTTAACTTGTTTCAATAATGTACAAATTATCTTCCTGTCATGGGCACATATAGATTTTGTGTAATTTACTTAAGAAGTACTGTTACAGGTAACAGTATTTTATTTCCATCTCTTTTTTTCCCTCTAAGACTGGAAAAAATAAAGCAAAAAAAAAACAACCACCAAACCATTAAATGTATGATGAGTTTCAGGTGCTTCAGAAGAAAAATGGTGAGTTGGATTGAGGGTCTCCTGGACCTCCAACCTTTTTTCTTTTTAAGATTTAGAGAAAGAGAGAGAGCAGGGGGAGGGTTCAGAGGGAGTGGGAGAGAGCGAGGCCTCAAGCAGACTCCCCATTGATCACGGAGCCCGCCGCAGGGCTCAATCCCAGGACCCCAAGGTCATGACCTGAGCCGAAATCAAGAGTCAGCCACCTGTCTGACTGAACTACCCAGGCACCCCTAACCTTCTGCCTTTCAAAATGCTCCAGGTGCTGTCCACATAGCACTGGCCAACTTTGGAGGGGCTGGTCTGAAACTCGGAAAAACTTGATTCCTGAATCAATATTCTGATAACTGAAATATCAGAATAATTCTTAAGAATTAAAAAGAATTCTTATAGTTGATTTATTTTTATAAATTACTTTTATAAGGTACTTTATCCTTTACAGAGCAGATAATTCCTTACAGAGCATTTGAACCTTTTAACTTTAAGATGTGCTAATCCTCATTACCACCACCACCACCCACCCCTCCAGCCCATTTTATACTTGAGAAAAGTAAGGATCAGAGAGACTAAATAACTTGACCTAATGGAAGGCGTGGTATATTCCTATTACCGTCTGACACCAAAGCTATGGGACTGGAAGAGATTATGCGGAGTGAAATAAGTCAAGCGGAGAGAGTCAATTATCATATGATCTCACTTACGTGTGGAGCATAAGGAAAAACATGGAGGGTATTGTGAGAAGGAAAGGAAGGGTGAATGGGGGAAAATCAGAGGGGGAGATGAACCATGAGAGACTGTGGACTCTGAGCAACAAACTGAGGGTTTAGGAGGGGTCAGGGTGAGGGGCTGGGCAAGCCTCGTGGTGGGTATTGAGGAGGGCACGTATTACATGGAGCACTGGGTGTGGTGCATGAACAATTAATCTTGTAACACTGAGAAAATAAAATAAACGTATTTGGGGAAAAATTTAAAAAAAAAATCTCTGTAATCTTACCTGCATGCTCACCTTTCAAGAGTTTCTAATCTACTACTGACCTCACTGCTGATGCTGGTATGTACTTTTCCCCCAAACATTTTATTTGTAAATATCTAAACATCCAGAACAGTTGAAAGAATTTTAAAGTAATATCCATGCACTCACTGCGTGGATTCTATAATTAATATTTTAAAATACTTGCTCTATAATATCCACCTACCTATTCCTATCCATCCACCAATCAATCCCTCTGTATTCACTTTTAACCAGATACTTTGGTAGCCCAGAGTAAAACACTGTTGAGAATATTGCTTTGTGAGCAAAGTTTGTCACTTCACCTTGGCACCACAGTCTGCAGACAAAACCACTGATGATCTGAAAGTCAACTTCAAAGGAAGGATGCCAATAAAAGCGCCAACTGCAATAAGTTTCAAAATGACACACATAGTCTGAATGGAGGCATTGCTTGCCTGCTGATAGGAAGGGTTGGCAAGAATGCAACTCCTGCCTGCTGGCCCAGAGAATGTTCCTTTACTGCAGCTCTAATTCTGAGTCATATTTTGGGCTGGTCTTTCTTTTCTTTTCTTTTCTTTTCTTTCTTTCTTTCTTTCTTTCTTTCTTTCTTTCTTTCTTTCTTTCTTTCTTTCTTTCTTTCTTTCTTTCTTTCTTTCTTCTTTCTTCCTCTCTCTCTCTCTCTCTCTTTCTTCCTTTCTTCTTTCTTCCTCCTTCCTCCTGAAACTTCCCACTCAATTGATATAAACAAAAATAGAAGACATGGAAAGGAATCATGGAATCATGGAATGTAGAAGGCACAGGAGACCAGAGCATCTTGTGACTCTGCCCAAAGGCCCAGATGTCCAAGATGAAGGGTAAAGCCCCCTGAGCAGAGAAAACTAAAAAACATGTACAGTGGGGGAGAGAAGAGACAAGGCAACTCCAGAAGAGCGATACACCAAGGTATTAGGAGGAAGGGCAGTCAATAAGTGTTTTGGGGGCTGGAACAAGAGGTCCTGGAAATACTCTTCTTTGTGTTAAAACCATAATGCCCACATAGCCCAATAACTGATTTTCTGTCCCTGGAGCAGGCTACTTCATGCCTTATTCTACTCACTTGATACAAGTATTGAACCAAAGGAAAATTCCAGTCTTACAAATGGATTTGAAATTTATGGCATTGGGAACCCCACAAATTCCAACGTATGCTGCTAGTTTTTTTTATAAATTGGGTGGGGGAAATTCTATGGCTGCTTGACTGGCTGCTGGGAGTTTCTCCAGTAAGTAAAACCCCAGTGACTCTTCCTCTCATTGTAAAACCACAACCACTCTGCTTGGGGATGAGCAGATGTTTACACACTGTTACCACCTACCCAAAGAGCACTCAGAGGGGAACACTTAGAGGAACGGAAAGAGGGAATTTTGGAGGAATTTAGGCAACTCTCTTGCTGAATGAAGACTAAGGAAAAATTCTACTCTATCTAAGTCTATTATTGGTATTATATATATATATTATATATATATAATATATATTATATATATATAAAATATACATATAAATATGTATATTTAAGAAAACTCCACTCCCAGTGTGGGGTTTGAACTCACAACCCTGGGATCAAGAGTCACCTACTCCACCTACTGAGCCAGCCGGGTGCCCCGAAGTAGTACCATATTCATAGATTTCCTTATGGACACGATTATTTGGATTTGGACTTGAAAAATGAGAGTCTCTGATAATTGTAGAGAAGGATTAAAAAGTAACACCCAGGATGAAAACCATCATGTCATCCTAACTGGTGCTGGAGATAAAATAGGGCTATAATCATTGCAAGAGGGGTGGACAGGGGCTGGAGGAAACACATGCCGTGGGAATCACAGTAGAACCAAAGTGGTCGGAGGAGAACAGCAGCTGAGCCGTGGCAATGGAAGAGGACTTAGGGGCACAGGACCTGTGATATCCCAGCTGCTGCTGTGATATCCCAGACCGCCATCTTGCTCTCTGCAAGGCCTGGGTCTGAACATGGCTGTGGTCTTTGATGTCTTGAGCAGCTCAGATAACTGAACATGGAGACCTTCTCTCATTCTAAGATGTCCTGGCATTCCAAAAGCTGTACGTTTATGAGAGGAGCAAAGGAATGAGCTACATTATCTTCAATCACATCTCCGTGTCTTTCCTCCTACTAAGAATTAGGAGCTTAGCTATATTTGATGTGATGTAATATTTAGTTGATGAAATAAGCCCATGTTTATGTGGTTGCTATGGCCCAAATTGGGTCCCCTCAAATTTATTATTTTGAAGTCCTAACCCTCAGTATGACTGTATTTGGAGACAGGGTTTTTAGGAGGTAATTAAGGTTAAATGAGGTCATAAGGGTGGGGTCCTAATTTGATAGGATTTGCAGCCTTATGAGAAGAGGAAGAAGAGGATGAGTCAGTCTCTTGCTCTCTTCACGTGTGCACACCACACAAAGACCATGTAAGGACACAGTGAGAAGGTGGCCATTTACAAGCTAGGAAGAGACCGTTCATCAGAACCTGACCATGGTAGCACCCTGATCTCAGACCTCTAATCTCCAGATTGTGAGAAAATAAATTTCTGGTAAGCCACCCGGTCTGTGGTATTTTGTTATGGCAGCCCAAGCTGACTAATAGGGGTGGTAATAAGACCAAAGTAGGATCACAGTTCTGACTTCTGGTCAAACACATGTTTTGCTCTTCTTGTTATCTATCAACTAGCCTTCTTTCATTCCCATTCTTTTCCTCCCTCTCTCCTTCCCTCTCCCTCTCTCCCTCTATGTATTTTCCCAAATGAGTATTCTGTCCTTAGATTCCAGCTGACCTAGTGATGATAAAACTTAGCAACATGGGATTTAAAAGGGGCTTCTCAAAGGGCCAGGAACCATAAGGCCAGGGGATTTCTGTGTGCTGCAATAGTATTCCATCTTTTTCTTTTTCATATTTTTCATATTTTTATTTTAAATATATTTATATGTATTATATAGAGGGTGTGGGGGTTGGGTGAGCCTGGTGGTGGGTATTGAGGAGGGCACATATTGCATGGAGCACTGGGTGTGGTGCATGAACAATTAATCTTGGAACACTGAAAAAATAAACATATTTGGGGGAAAAAAGTTAAAATTAAAAAATATATATAAAATAGTTTAAATATTTTTATTTTAACTATATTTAATATTTAATAATTTTAATATTTATAGTCACCCTTGAAGGTTTTTTCTTTTTCCTTTCCTCCACTCCCCTCCCCTCCACTCCCCTCCCCTCCTCTTCCCTTCCCTGAGGCATTTTCACCTATTTCCCCCACCCCCCACCCACCTCCCCTCTGGTAACCATCGGTTTGTTCTCTATAGTTAAGTGTCTGCTTTTCTGTTTGTCTTGTCTTTTCTTTGTTCCTTTGTTTTGCTTTTTAAATTCCACATATGGGGGTACCTGGGTGGCACAGTGGGTTAAAGCCTCTGCCTTCAGCTCAAGTCATGATCTCAGGGTCCTGGGATTGAGCCCCGAGTCGAGCTTTCTGCTCAGCAGGGAGCCTGCTTCCCCCTCTCTCTGCCTGCCTCTCTGCCTACTTGTGATCTCTCTCTTTCTCTGTCAAATAAATAAAATCTTAAAAAAATAAAAAAATAGATAAAAAATAAATTCCACATGTGAATGAAATCGTACGGCATTTGTCTTTCTCTGACTTATTTTGCTTAGCATTCTACTCTCTAGATCCCTCCATGTTGTGGCCAATGGTGAGACTTCATTCTTTTCATGGCAGAGTAATATTCCATTGTATATACACAACACCTCTTTAGCCATTCATCTGTCCATGGATGCTTGAGTTGCGTCTGTAATTTGGCTAATGAAAATAATGCTGCAGTAAATATAGGGCTGCTTATATTTTTTCGAATTACTGTTTTTGTATTTTTTTGTCACCCCTGCAGTTTTGTTTTTCCCTAGAGTATAAATTCTGTGAGGACAGAGGCTGTTTGTCTTGTTCACTGCCATATCCCTAGCCTCTAATATCGAGAGGTCACTAGCTTTTTCCTTCTGCCACAATTCTCTCATTTCTGTTCAACAAACATTCATGAAAACCTCACTCTGAGTGAGGCACTGAGCCCATGGAAAATCCTAATAGAACAGTGTGTCCCCTGAGCCAGCACTGTCAATATCACCTGGGGCCTTGTTAGAAATGCAAATCCTTGGGCCCAACCCCAGGCCTACAGAATCAGAAATTCTGGGGGTGGGCCCTGCGGTCCGTGATTTCACAAAGCCCTTCAGGTGATGGAGGCAGCCTTAGTTTTGCAGGTTATCCCTCTCATTCATCACAATTGTCCACATTCTTCTATCTAGGTAGACGTTGTCCACAACACCCAGCACCTAGGTGTTGCCAAAAGCTCTTCATAGCTCAGTGGTGCTCAAGCCTGATGGCTCATTAGAATCACCTGGGGTTCATCCACCATCCCAGACGCTGGGCTCCTGCCCCAGAGGGCCTGCCGCAACTGGCTCTGTGTGTGGCCTAGGCATTCATGTTTAAAGGCTCTCCAGGTGATTCGAATATGTAGCCAAAGTTGAGAACCACTAAAGAAGTTGAAAGTCTACAAAGGGCATGGGGGAATTGAAACTGAGCGTGCTGAAGGAGCCTGAAGTATGAGGTTGAGTCAAATGAAGTTGCCATATTTGCAGGTCAAAATCTGTCGAATGTTGGCAGTTGTATATGGTTTAACCTGCCAGACATTCTCAGCTCCCAAACAAAAGCAGTCACGGCAAGTAGCCAACCAAAGGGCCCAGGAAATGGAGGTATCAGAAAGTCAGTCTAACTAAAGCAGAATCCATTATCTTCACTACTCACTCTAGAACTGCTATTGTGATCTTCTTATTTTTTTAAAGATTTATTTATTATTTTAGAGAGAGTGAGCGATGGGTTGCGGAGGGGGCGAGAGAGGGACAGGGAGAATCTCAAGCAGACTCTCAGCTGAGCCCGGAGCTGAATGTGGGGCTCGACATCACAGCCCTGAGATCATGACCTGAGTTGAAATCAAGAGTCCGACACTTAATTGACTGAGTCACCCAGGTGCTCTTCTACTGTGATTTTCCATGACTTTTCCTCAAGGACTAGGTCACAAACTTTTCCTATAAAGGGCCTGATAATAAATACTTTAGACTTTGTAGACCATGTGGTCTCTCTCGCAAGTACTCAGCTCTGCTACTGCAGCGGGGAACCAGCCACGGATAATGTGTTAATGAAAGGGCGTGGCTGTGTTCCAATAAAAAGTGTATTTACTAAAACAGGCAGTGGGCCAGATTTGGCCAGGGGTCATAATTTGCCAACCCCTGTTTTATGATAAGGATTTTTTATACACGTGCTAGAGAAGATTTAAGATTTTTGCATGGTGAAACAGCTGGTTAGTTGATTCTAGTAAAGTTATACAAATTAGCTAGAAAACACACATACAGAGCTTCCCTACATCAAGTAGTTTTTAGGTGACACAACAGAGTATTGTTGAGTTTTTTGAAATAGAAGGACTCGCATTTAAGCAGCAATCCTGAGGCTTGGGAACAGAGATGGGAGGAACCCCAAAGTATAGAAACTCCTTTTCTCTTCCTACACAATGTTGATAAATAAATGTCGTCATATCGTTTGCTAAGGCTACCATATCAAAGTGCCATAGAGTGGGGTCTTAAGCAAGAGCAATTTATTTTCTCATAATTCTGGAGCTGGGAAGCCTGAGATCCAGGTGATGGCAAGGTTGATTTCTTCAAAGAACTTTCTCCTTGATTTGTAGGTGGCTGTCTCCTTCTGTGTCTCCACATGGTCATTCTGTGTGTGTCTGTGTCTCTTCTTATAAGGACATAGATTATGTAACGACCTCATTTTACTTTAATTACCCCTATTTAAATGTCCTTATACCATATACAGTCACATTGTGAAATGCTGGGGGTTAGAACTTCAACCTAGGAATATAGGGGGAGGCATAATTCAGCCAGCAGTTATCAAATGCATTACTTTCATGAACAATACACCTGTCAAATAAATCCTCTAAAACCACTGTAGTTTCTCACATGCAGCATCTTAACGACTTCACCTACTCGGAGATGCGTAGATCGGGAAGGAGTCTGTAGCTGAGGTTATCCATATTCATTTTATAGCTAAGCAAACACAGACCCAGAGAGATGAAGCGTTTGGCCATTTTCATGGGTAGGTCATGAGACCATGCAGGGATGCTAACTCCCACTCTTTCTTGGATTTTCCAAATATGTAGTAAGCACCTTTTACATGTTGGGCATTGGGTTAGACACTGAAAATAAAAGGGGATTCCCACCCTGGAGTGGTTTAGACATGCTTCAACCCATGAGCCACAGTTTAGCATGTGGCTCTGATAATGCTTGTGAAAAGTGAACAAAATTTGTGGGGGCTGAACACCTGTGGATTTCATTACTAAAAATTCATAACTAAAAGTTTAGGGAATCTTTTTTTTGAAAGTTCTATGCCCAACGTGGGGCTTGAACTCACCACCCATGAGATCCAGAGTCACATGCTGCCCCGACTGAGGCAGCCAGGTGCCCCTAAAAAGTTAGGGAGTCTTTTCAGAAATTTCTGCTTATAAGTTCTAAGCTCTTCCTTTATTTTATGGTCCCATTAAGTATAAGGCCTGATGTTATTGAAAATAACAATTTTCAAAACAAGAAAAATGAGGCTGTGTTAAAGACTTACCGATGTCAGGTAGGATAAAACATGAAAATGGACATTTAGTCTTAAAGAAATATGGCTAATAAAATAGCAAATCTGAAATAGACCATTTTCTTAGTATTTATGGGGTAATCAAGATGATATTGCTTTGCCAGTAATTCGAATATTATGTATATATCAGATTTATAGAATTTTGAATTCTGCATTGCATCGAAAGTACTCAATAAATATTTGTAGAATAAGTAAATAATTTAGGTTCTTGGCCAAAAATCTTTTACCTGTTGTTTTCTATTCTCTTTGACTTGTATATTTGTGCTCCTTACTTCTCCCTTCATTGTCATTTGGTGGAATTTCCTGATGGAGTGGCATTAATTTATGCTTCCATTCACTATGTCTAACCAGGATACAGGTTTCTAATGTCTTCTCATTTTGGCAGATTTGCAATTGGGGAGGGAAATGCATTTGGTATGATCTAAGTCGAGCCATGTGGCCACTGAGTTCCATCTCAATGTGCTTCAGGCTGTCCACTTGGTCACTGCTGGCACTGACTTGGAAACCAAGCACAGAAGGGAAAGCAGGAAGCCAGTCCATTGATAGGTATTTGGGATCACTACATTATAGGTAGATGGAGTTGCATTCTTTAGAAAAGTGTGAGTGAAAACAAAATCCTAGCTCTGTCATTAACGTCTGTCCCCAAACACAGTCTAAGGATAATTTGTTAATTTATAAGTTCGTTTCAGAGGATACTTCCCAGCAGGAAAGTCTCACAACTCTATCCTCAGTATTCCAGTGTCTTTGGGCTACTACCACTTTCTTTGAATTTTATTTGTCTTTGATCTGACAACCTCTGTGTGCTTTGTAACTATATACAGGATTAAATACTTCCTCCGTTTAAATAGAAATCCCAAAGTACAGAGGTGTAAAGTGACTTGAAGAAGCATTTGGCAAGTTGATTAGAGACTAGTTCAGAACAAGGGACTTCTAGATGGAAATAGTGTTCTTCTATTTTGTTTATGAGCCAAACTTCTTGAGCTATAAACTCCCTTTTGATAGATCATGTGCAATAGAGCCATATTATTAAAGAGATTCAGACATACTATAAAATTATCCTTCACCACATATTGTAAAAATCAAACAAAAGACGGATCTGATAGCCAAGTTTAGCCAATATCTGTACTATCATGATTCCTTGGATTTAAGAAACTCCATTTATAGTTATGGGCTTAATATTTTCTAATATTCTATAGATTGCTGTACATTTTAATAAAGAATTATGGGCTCCACAGGAATTGAAATCTATGGGGATTGTAATAAGGAAAGCCCACGAGTTTTGTGGGAATCAAAGGTTGTTCCTAAGGTAGCGTTTCTAGTGTGGTCCCCTCAGATCACCCGCATTAGTATCACCCAGAAGTTTGTGAGTACATTCCTAGGTCAACACCTGACTTATGAATCAGAATCCCTGACAGTAAGGCCAAAAGTCTCCCTTTTAAATAAGTTCCCTGCATGTTTCTGATGCTCAAAAGAGTCTGAAAATCATTGGACTATGTGAATGTATTCTAGATTAAAGAGTAAAATAATAAATATAAAAGCAAGTTGTCTTTAACAAATATCATCAAGATTCCTTAATGGGCAAGAATTATACCATATTTCAAAAATTCACTGGAAGATTTGGCTTTTGAAAATGACAAGGAAAGTTTCAGATAAATTATTGGTCATTGGTTGAAAATATACTGCTCTTGGGGCGCCTGGGTGGCTCAGTGGGTTAAAGCCTCTGCCTTCAGCTCAGGTCATGATTCCAGGGTCCTGGGATAGAGCCCCGCAGCAGGCTCTCTGCTCAGCGGGGAGCCTGCTTCCCCCTCTCTCTCTGCCTGCCTTTCTGCCTACTTGTGATCTCTCTCTGTCAAATAAATAAATAAAATATTTAAAAAAAAAGAAAATATACTGCTCTTCAAGGAGAAAAATGTTTTATGAAACCAAATTTTCCTATATTAATTACTTTATATGCTATAAAATGTGCAAATAGCCTTTATGAACTTCAGAGCAAAAGGTATTTTTCAATAAGATTTTTCTGGGATTAAGGCACATTCCTTTGAAATTAAGACACAGTAGGAAATGTACTGTGTAAAACCCAATTAACTAAGCATAAAATTCAGTTCCTGCAATCGTTTGGCTGTGCTAACCTGAGCTTTCATTTTATGCTATCCGTAAAAAAGGGATTTGAACAGAATTATTAATGTAAGCCAGATATAAATCATTTTATTCCCCTGCCTAACGCAGGTAAATTCAACGTTCAATGGCTCCCCATATCTCTAAGGACACAGTTCATACTCTTCGAGGGTGGGTATAGGCCTCTCGGGCTGGCCCCTTATCTTTCCTGGGCCCTTAGGTTTCCCTTTCATTTTCCCCTCATTCTGACCTCTCAGGCATCACCATTCTTCTTCCCTCTGCCAGGACCTCTCCCGCTCCTCCCTTCTTCCCTAGCATATCATGAGCACTTAACATACACTACCACTATCATCACTGACAGTGGAGAAGTGTGGCACATTTAAGGTGGTATATTCTTGAGGTAGAGTCCTCAAGTCCCTCTGAGCAGTAGGGTGTAAGGAAGGCTGCAAGGTAAAGGGAGAAATCAAGGATGACACTTAAATTTTTGGCTTGAGAAATGAAGGAAGAAGGCCTAATTGCTACAAATGAGACTGATTACAAATGAGAAAAATAGAAGCACTGAGTGATTATGAGCTTCCATTCGTTCATGCTAAATTTAAGACGTTTATGTGGGGAAGGCGTTAACACGGAAGAACGTACAGGAGTCTGGAGTTCTGGAAGGGGATCGGGGCTAAACATAGAGATGATACTTAAAGAAGCAACAGTAATAAAGTCCCTCGGGAGGGATGATGGAGAGGAAGGTGGAAAAAGCCATTTGGAGGCCAAGAGGAGGAGAGTATCAAACTGTATTAAAAAGAGACAACAGGTCCAAAATGGCGTCACTTATGTTAACCTCATTGCAGTGTCCACCTCTCCCCAGAGTGGAATCTGGAATTTCTTGATCAGCACCAGTGAGGTCATCTGTGTCATCTGCATGAAGAGACCTCCTGCCCCTCTCCCTAAGGGAAGATGACCTTGTCCGAAACAGTCTTTGCTGATGACTTCCTTGTCCTGCCACCACCCCTGTCCCTGCCCATTTCTGCCTAGAAAAGCTTCCCATTTGGCACAATTCCTGGGAGCTCCCTTCTATTTGTTTGAAAAAAGTCAATTGTGCTTTAAGTTTACTCAGTTGAATTTTTGGTAGAGGAAACCTGCGAGGAAGGAGGGAAACCAGGAGAATGGTGCCCTAAAGCCAAGAGGAGAAAGTGGTTCAAGAAAGAAGGAGCGTCAGTTCCGGTGAAGACTGCCAGTAACCCAAGTGAAATGAGGCCTGTAAGTGAGAACAGGATTTGGCCACGTGAATGCCGTCGGTGACATTGACAAGGGCAAGCCTGGTGGAGTGGGGGCCATGAAAGGTCATGCAACGTGGACTGCTGGAGAAGGCAACATGAGGAAGTGGTGGCCGTGACTATAGCAGATCCCGTAAATAGTTTTGCTGAGAAGGGCAGATAAATAGGCCTGTATGATGGTGATATTACCGCTGGGAGATGTAGACCATATTAATGTGATAAGAATGATTCAGGAGAGAGGAAGACATTACGATATAGGAGAAAGATTCTATCTGCAGGATGAGGCCCTGGAGGGTATAAGGATACAAGCTTGCAGAGGCCCAACAGAAGGGCTGGCCCCAGATTGCCACTGGGAATGCTCGTCCATGTTAAGAGGAAATGCAAAGACTTCAGCATGTGGGTCAGTCCAAAGATGGTTTGGGTGTGGGGAAGTGGATGCTTCTAGTTTCTCACTGATGTCCTGAGCAAGGACAAAGAATATACTAGAGAATATCCTCAAGTTGCATTGCCCCTGAGTGCCCTTTTGCAGTGTGTCATCATGAATTTAAAGTAGGACAAGTCATTATATTTGGGTGTTTTTCTCCAGGAAATTACAGATGCTACCCTCCTGCCAATGGTCCCTCCGACTCCGACCCTGCCCTTGCTTGGCTTTATCTGTTGGTCCTGCTAGATGCCAGTTCTGTGGGAAAGCTGTGCTGCTCCTCTAAGTGTAGATCCAGTGCTCTCTTGTCTCTTTTACCACGGATATGACTTTACCGTAATAATCCACTGACTCATATCTCTATCTCCATCCAGAATGTAAGCACCCATCCAGCAGGGATTTTCAGCTCTGATGTTCTGAGCTCTAACCTCAATCTCAAATACAACACTTAGCACATAATAGGTGCTCACTGAATAAACGCGGGCCATAAGGTAAATATCAGCCTCTCCAATTTCCATATTAACATCAAGAATCTTTGCACTATTAATTAAAAAGAATTACTGTTTACTTATTACCACAACACTGAGTTTCCTTAAGATTTATAGTTCAGTTGCATCTTGCTGTAGTTCCCAAAGTTAGTAAGCATAATTATATACAAGGTAATTTTATTTTTAAAAAGGGGTTTGCATTTTATTTTTTATTATTATTTTTTAAAGATTTTATTTTTAAGTAATTCCTACAACCAACATGGGCTTGAACTCAACCCCAGGATCAAGAAACTCATGCTCTACCAACTGAGCCAGTCAGGTGCCCCTAAAAAAAGGTTTGTATTTTAGCTGACTTCCTTTTCACTCTGCTCTCTAAAAATTTATACATAAAAATGTATAATAGCGAAGGTTAGAGAAGAAAAACGAGCAACAAGCTTGTAAATATTTTAAGTGAGGTGTAAGAGACCTGCACATTGTATTTTATCTAAGGGTTTTCTTTTTCAGATTAGAAACCAACAAGTTTGAGGGCAAATATGCTCCATTTTTCTGACAAACATTTGTACAAGAAGGAGAAACATATATTAAATAATGAGATCTTAGAATGGCTAGGAATATTTTGAGAAGATATAATTTAGATTTAAAGTCAGTTTGCATACAAAGAATAGATTTAACACAATCAGGGACATGGGTCTCAGTGGTATTCACTTCTCCATTGCTAGGTAATAGACACTTTTTTTTCTCTGATTGATCATAAGTCATTACGGCCATTTTCCCAACCAGTAGGCACTACAATATTTTACAAAGATGCAAGAATTCATTTAGTCTGTCACATCATCTTCAAAATATCCAACAACCTTGAGATAGACCTTTATGTCCAATACAAATAAAATACACTATAAGTAATGGGAAGCTTGGAGAGATTCAGTAAAACTTATATAAAGGCATAGAGCTCGTAAAGGGAAGAGTCTGAATTCAATCCAGACCTGTTGGTTGGGCTCTAAGGGTGATAAAACAGGGGCAGCCCCTTATGATGTCCAAAGTCCCTTCCAGTTCTAATATTTTGTAATTTCTAAAGACACAAAGAAATTTCTCTGCACTTCTTTCTCATCTTGAATTATTAAACCCATGATCAGCTGGGAGACAAATCAGAATCTTCTCGGCATCTCTCCTGTTCTACCATCGTGCACATGTGGACTAAAGCTTTATGCACAGGTACTCAAAAGGACAATGTTTCCTTGGAATAGTAAGAAATGCCATTTCCACATTACCGCCTAAAGCTCTGCTAGAGAGGAGGATGACTAAAAACAAAAGATCAGGACAAATCAATATCTTACAGATGCTTAGGAAATGTGTGTTATATTAGGTCATGTACTTGCTGGAAAAGTAAATATTTATTTCCATTCTGTATAATGCTGTATTCACTCTTGCCATTAATTTATTTCAAGAGTTATAATCCAACCTCTATGTTTAACTCTGGAATCAGCAAGGCACATTCTCAGTCAGATGAACATTTAACACACAACACGGCGTGTGTTACTTAATTTCTGAAAGCATATGTAATAGGGACTTAGTGGGTTACTTCATAAGATTTCTTTGTAGGAATGAACTCATTGCACAGACAAAGAAAAAGGTCTCAGAAAGACCAGTGACCTGTCCAAGTTCGGATTGCTAGTAAGGGGCAGAGTCAGCACCTAGAACATTCTCTGAGAGTTCATGAATATAAACACACTGTCTTTGGGATGATGCATTATTACCTCTCAGAAAGACAATTGAGGAACACTAAACAGTCTTTTTATTCTTTCTTTTTTTTCCTAGACAGTCCTAAAGACTCATGATTGGGGTTGTAAATCCTTGGCTCTCGGAGCACTACGTGCATCGTGCCAAGTGAGAATGCCAAGTCAGAGCTGGACAAGAATGACGAGAGCAAATCGTAAGGAAGCTGTGGGAAAGGTCTCTTGTAGTGCGAGCTGAGGGATGGAGAGCCATGGAGACCCATCCATAATACTGGGAGGTAAACTTCACGGGTGACTTAGCTGGGATGCCTTACTCTTGCCCCAACAGGTAAATGTCCTCTGGCTCTGTCCTTGAAGGTTGACTGGCCTTACATCCAGGGGCCCCCTTGCCCTCTAGTTTTTGGTTGGTTCTGTGAATGAAGACCCTTGACAGAGATGGGAAGGATGGAAATAAAGTCAGGCATTGATTACCCTTGTCTCTCTCCCTGTGAGGTGCAAAAGGTCACGGCTCCTCTCTAGGGCTCCTGCTTTCCATGACTCTTCCTCTCTGGGCACCAACCCTGTGGTCCTCCTCCCCCCGCCCCCATCTGTGGTATTAGTACACGTTATCCCAGCTCATGCTGCTGGAACCCTAACACATTCTGCAGGATTCCTCCCAGCTGTCCCTCTGCTTGTGATTATGTTGTCAACTACTGCACTTGGTTTCCTTGTCCTTCTTTTTCTAAGGCCTCTAAAGCCAAGGATTCTTGGCTTCTTCACATGAAGTTCAGGTGGTACATGAATTATTAATGCAAGAAAATGTTCTGAATTCACTCCATTTCCTTAAAAGCATGACTATTGTCCACAATCACAAGAGAGACGCCAAAAGTAAGTAAAATAAGAACACGGCTTTATTTCTCTACAAGGCAGTAAGTACACTGTCATCTCCAAGTTCAGTGACAGACACTTGGCACCAAATAGTCTTAAGGCAGCCACTGGCTTTCATGCCTAGTCTCCTGACTCCAGCTGCAAACACAGGCTCTGCGCGCAGTTCTGAGCCCATAACACTCAGAAACCATGAGGGATGCCGATCAAACACATAACCCCTGAATTAAAGAACAGTCCGAACAAACACAGGACATCAACAACACAGATCTCCCAAAAAAAAAAGAAGTGCAATGCATGCTCTTAGAAACCAACAATAACAACAACAAAAAACCAAAAAAAAAAAAAAACCAGTAACAACAAATGTAAAAATCTCCCAAACAAGTTTTCCAATGTATTACAAAGGGGGGGGGGGAAGTCATATATATATATATATATATGTATATACATATATATATGTATATAAAATAAAAAAGTTTGAAATACTAGTGCATAGTCAATTACCTAACACCAAGTTTCTTTTCTTTCCATCCAAAGCTCTACTGCCCCTCTGATACTAGCAGCATGTCTACAGGCTAAAACCATAGCAGCAAGACACATTTTTTTCATTTGGCATTTACAAAATTAAATTACTGAATAAAAATATAATTTTTTATAAAACTATTTCATACAGTAATAATTTTTAAAGCAAGCTAACAAAAAAACTCATAAAATGGTTTAGTACAATAAATGTACCTCCAATGTTATTAACCATAAATGAGCATTTACAATCTTGATTAATGATCCCATGCTATTAAGCCAACATTTACAGTAATGCCTCGTGTTTAGTGATTGAGAAAAGTGATCTATTGGAGTACCTTTTTTGTGTGTGTGTGTGTGTGTAAAATTTTAAAAACCTCATCACAGGGAAAAAATACTGGTCCGTGGGTCCTCTAAAATACAGATAAATCACTTTATGTTTTACAAAAATCTGCATTAAGATATTAAACTGACTACAATTCATTACCTAATAATTTAGGAAAGACTGTTATTTATTTATTTATTTAAAAAAAAAATCCTTTTTGTGGGGTGAAATCCCAGAAGATTTCATCCACCTAAATGCACTTGGTGCTGCTCTCCACTGTTGTACCACAACAAAAATAGGCTCTTCTCCCATTCATGAAAAGTCTCATGTAGAGGAATGACATATCCCAAGTCAACTTGAAGTGTTCTGAAAACCATAATGCTTGTCTAGAAACGTCTCACATGACCAGAGTCCGGGTTGAGAAGGCATTCACATACTTCCGAGCCTGACCGGTAGCCGTCATCTGCTCTTCCGTCTTCCCACAGGAGGCGGCTTCCCAGGCGCCGCCACAAGGCTAAGAGGGGGAGAAAGAGGCCAAGAGCGAGGTTAGACGGGAGACCCATACTTGCGCCCCCAGAGGAGCCCCAGTCCCAGCAGGACCAGCTGAGGGAATTCTGACCCCCAGACCGCAGGCATAGATAGCAGGGAGGCTTTGTCAGATAAAATCTGACTTCCGGGACTCCAGGTTTCTGAAGGGATATTAATGTTCAAAAATCATTTACTGCTAAGAGAGAGGAAGCTCCACTTCAGACAAGATCAGAAGCTACAGCTGCATGTTCGCCCTGGAGCACCTTTTGTCGCTCCCGGTGATTCTTGCCAAGTTGGAGACAGGAAGGGGCCTAACCCTCCCAGATATCGAAGGTGTCTCTCTGGGCGTTTACTTATTATGCAAACTGGTGAGGGCTTCACTTCTCCGAGGGAAGAAGCTCCCACAGGCGCTGGAATCGACTCATACCTACTAAACATAGTATATATTTTGTATTATCAGCGAAGTATCAATTAATTTAGAAATCTCTGTTCGCCAGGTTAGACATGCTGGAAGATCTACTAGTAGGTCTAGTATCTACTAGGCAGCATCGACATCCGGGTATGGATGGCGTTCCACACGTCACAGTCACGATCTTGTTGACACAGCACAGGCACCCTGAGGGGGAGGTTCCTTCTTTCTTCAAACAGGCAGGAAATGGAGACTCAGAGAGTGGACATAACCTGCCCAACGCTGCTCCGAGGGTGAGGAGTGGAGTGGCTCCGGGCCCAGGTTTGTCTCCTGCACAGTCTGAGGCCCTGCCTTCCCTCCATATTGCTTCCAACTGAAATATGTACTGTTTTGCTCTACTTCGTTCCCAAAAGGATTTATGATGCTCGCAAAATAAATATAAGATAACAGGGATTAAACAGTAGCCGAGGCCGGGTCATGGGAAATATGAAAAAATAAATAACATGACGATGGGGTGATATTTGTACCTAAAATGTTTGTCACGAAATACCGTGCACCAGCTGGGTGTCAGCCTCAGGCCTGTCTCCGAGCTCTCCAGCAATCCGCGCAAAGGGGGACACGGAAACATAAGCAGATTTGGGGTCTGTGAGTGCAAAACTGAACCCGTGGTTTAGTGAAAGCCCAACTCTTCCCGCTACGGACACCCACGGGGGATTTTTCCATGGGACTAAAAAGCAACCAAAAAAGGTCTCCGCTTTCTAGAGCCTCCAAGGTCCTGTAGAGGACAAAGTGAATGTGTGGGAACCAGGTGAGGTGACAAGAGGCCTTGAGGGAGGTTCTCAGGAATGTGCCTTGGGTAGAGAAATGGCACAAAAGAACCAGGAAGCTGCAGTTTGTGCACTGCTTATGGGGACTGTGAGCGAGGAAGATCTGGCGGATTCGGTGACAACATTTAGCAAGTGTCACCATGCGCCAGCCATGCTTCCGAGCGTCTCCCATCTCTCATCTCATGTCACCCTCACACAGAATACCGGAGGCACAGGGACAGATCGGTGCCCCTGCTTTGCAGACCCGCGAACGGGAAAGGAAGAGAGAATGTAGCAACCTCCTCAAGGTTATCGGGCTAAGAAGGAGTGAAGTTGGGCTGAGCCCAGGCCCTCAGGAGTGTAGGACACTGCTTCCATTAGCATCCTTAGCAGTGGGAAATCGTGGGCTCAGCCCAGGCAGGTCTTGGATTGCAGGAAGAAGCATTTGGGGTGGGGTGGGGGCAGAGCGAAGGTCAACATCATCAGGCTTTGGTGCAAAGAGGAATCATTCTGAATGAATGTGCTGTTTGTATGGTGATGGGGTTTCCTAGCCCCTGGCTGGAGCAAAGCGTCAGTGACAGAAGGCTTCTGGTGCCATGTTTGTAACATGGGAGTTTGCATAGGACACAAAGCGCGTTTCCTGGCGTCTGCCCTGTCTGCTTCGCAGTCTCATCACTAACACAAAGGGCGTTGTCCAAGTTTACACACGTTCGCTCTGAAGGCACAGAGGCTAGACACCTACCCTGAAATACTACAGAGCAGGATGGATTATCATCCTGTTTTCCCAGCGCTGTGTATCACAAGGGCGACAGGTGTTTGTTTGGGAGCCGGTTCTGCCTTGGGTCAATGTAATCTTTTCCTACACAAAATCACCAGGATAGTTACAGTATTTCTTTGACGTGTCTCTGAATAAATGATGGCTCTCCCGGTTCAAGCAAGCAGATTAAATACACGTTTCTTTCTGGTGTATGTATGTCCATACAAATTCCATATTTCAATTAAGTTGGTTGTTTACATGTTGTTGCTAAATTGTTCAGTGGTGTGCTGAAACACCAAATGGGGGCAGGAAGCCCAATTAAAAAAGTAAAAGTTGATGTCACTGTTTCAGTGCCTGAGCTGGCATCTGGTTGTCACTGCAGTGGCGTGACCTGTCACTACTCCAGAGCGAAGAGGGAAATATGGCGGACACGGCACGAAGGACTGTGCAGTGCTCAGAACCAAGGGCACGGATCTTAAAAAACAAGCGACTCTCCCATCCCTCAAAGGAAGATGAGGTTATTCTGCCTGATAAGACCCTCTGTTCTTTCTGCTAAGGGAAAGTAACCTCACATGGAATAATCCTTCTCTTTTGTAATAATTTTCATGCCCCACCTTCCTTCCTATAAAAACCTTCCATTTTGTACAAATCCTTGGAGTTTCCCTCTACTACTTAGAGGGGGTGCTGCCCGACTGATCCAGACATCATTTAATAAAGCCAAACAGATCTTCAAAAACAAAAATAAAAACAAAACAAAACAAAAAAAAACCCAAGCAACTGAAGAGGCAGCAGAAGGAAATACCTTCAAATGCCAATATCTTCCGTGTAAATCCCAAATCACATAAGATACACACAAAACCCCAAAATACCTATTTTGAGAGAATCCATACAAACAGATGGAGGGGAAAGAGGAATGAAGGTGAGGTTAAGGGACAAATGTTTCTATTTGTCTCTGGTGAAGAATTTTTCTACTTAATACTACTCAGCCATCAAAAAAAAAAAAAAAAGGAAGAAAGAAATCTTGCCATTTGCAATGATGTGGATGGAACTCGAGGGTATTATGCTAAGCAAAATAAGTCAATCAGAGAAAGACAATTATCATATGATCTCACTCATAGGTGGAATTTAAGAAACAAAATAAGATCATAGGGGAAGAGAGGAAAAATAAAAGATGAAAGCAGAGAGGGAAACAAACCATGAGAGACTCTTAATCATAGGAAACAAACTGAGGGTTTCTGGAGGGGTGGGGTGTGTGGGGGAATGGGGTAACTGGGGGATGGACATTAAAGAGGGTGCATGATGGGTATGATATAAGACTGATGAATCACTGACCTCTATTTCTGAAACTAATAATACATTATATGTTAATTTAATTTAAATTTTAAAATTTTTTAAAAATAATTTTTCTACTTAGCTGTGCTTCAATAAATAGACTTAATTTTCTAAACATGTAAATTATGTATCTTAAAATACTATGTGAAAACAATCTCCTGCTTGCTTTTACCATGCCTCGTGGTAAAAGTTAGGCTCTGATGCTTGGCTATACAGTACTTAAGTTAATTCAGGCTTCCCAGAATCCCTTCAGGAGAACTGAATACTGAGTATTATCAGTTTCATTATTTGAAGTTATATTCTTAACTTGAAATTTGACTGTGTTCTTATTGGATCTCCTAGCTGGCTCACACTTTATCCATATTGGCTCTTTCTCCAGGAGTAGATATTTAAAACAAGATCAATATGAAAAAGCCCCCATATATTTGTAATTAGTATTTTTTTTTTTAAGATTTTATTTATTTGACAGAGAGAAACACAGTGAGAGAGGGAACACAAGCAGAGGGAATGGTAGCGGGAGAAGCAGGCCTCCTGCCGAGCAGGGAGCCCGATGTGGGGCTCGATCCCAGGACTCTGGGATCATGACCTGAGCCGAAGGCAGATGCTTAACGACTGAGCCACCCAGGCACCCCTGTATTTAGTATTTTAAGGAAACTTTTCAAACAGTTAGCTTTTCCTAAGTCAAAACAGAATTTTCCAAGAAACACATCGAATTCCAGAAAATGGAGCATCTCAAGGGCGTATAAGCCCTGTAGCTCAGAGCCTGGGGAGGGCAAGACGGTGGGAACACCTGACCCTCCCAGCGCACACAAACGCCAGGACCCAGTAGCCACTGTGTGTAGAAAGGCCAGTGGGCACCATGAGCGGGCAGCTCCTTTTCTGCAGGTGTGAGTACTTCTTGCGACAATGAGTGAAAAAACTGGTGAGGGCAGACACAGACCGACAGGGGGAAACTTAAGGAAGAGCAGAGGGTCCAGCACTCAGGTAAGAGAAGAAGTGCTCAGGTCCAACAGCTTGAAATGACAGTGGCCTCCTCTTGTGCTTCCTTCTCTCTCCCTACCTTGAAGCCCTGGGGCCCTCAGCCAACTTTTCAAGCAAACAGAAGAGTTTTGACAAAGGGGGATTAAATGTCTTCATGCTAGAAGAATATTTTTTAATACTGTCATATATACTTTTGTGCCTCCTTATTCCTTCTTAAATTTTAGTTTCATTTACACGAAAGGATTGATTAGAATTATAGATTTCTGCACATGAATTCTTGTCTAATGCAGACCTGTCACTCGAACGCCAATTCATTTCAACATTAATAATCCTAGCACACATCCTCCTCCTCTTGCCTGAGATTCACCTTGTTTATCCTGTGACAGGCCTTTAATTGCCCCTGGGGCAGAAGTGAACTGTAAACAGACTGTCAAAGCTTTTACTGGGATATCCTGCTAAGGCACTTGAAATAAATACTCGGATCCTTTGTGGGAAACAGAAGAAATAAAATGAGACAAGACCATGTCCACAGGTGGTTTTCTGTCAGAATCAGATTATCTTCACGTTTTCCTTTAGAATATGGTTTTTTCATTATGCTGAGCAACTGCTATCATTATTATATTCATACTGCAACTCCACACAATAGCTGATGTTCAAAAACCTTGGCAAGCAACGTACTTTCCAACTCACAGCCCTAATAAAAAATTTGCATCAGTTATAAAAAAATGATTTTGTAAAACCAAAGCAACTCATGAGACAGTACTGTATTTTTCTTTTGTTCTGTTCTTAAATAATAAACAGGTGTCCTAACAAGTAAGAACAAGAATTATCCGATTATAGTATTTAACCCATCTGAAGAAAAGACTTGCTCTGGACTAAAATTCTAAAAGTCAGAATTCCTTCCCCAAAGGGCATCTTTTAAAGATGCATCAGTTATAAGAGATAATGTAAAAATCTTGAAAACTGTTGAATTGAAAGTCAGGGTTGGACCGGAGATGAAATGTCACTAAGGTAAGGTCAATAGCCAACTTCTCCCATGCATGAATGCCTCCTGATGTCTGCACAAAACAGTGAAATGACCCCAACTTCAGGGTTTTTAACTTCTCATAGAAAAAAAAAAGCCTTAAAAGTTAGGGAATTAAAGGTCTAGACAGTGATTGGAAGTTGTCCCATCCACCTGTTGCCTCCACTGCCCACCCAAACCTAAGTTACCCGTTACTAATGTGACTATAATTTTCCCCAGCTTGGAGTTCATCCTAGATGTCTCCAGGGGTCTCTCTCCATCTTACATGTTTATAGACTTTATAGTTTATCACACAGGCTAGGGTGTCACATATTAGCTCAGACTATTAAGATTAAGACAAGTGCCCGATTGCTCCAAAGCAATTTTATCTTTGCTGGCCCAAGGAAGAGTCAGCATCACAGTGTTTACTAAGGCGAACCAAAAGTGTTTTAAGTGTTTACTAAGGCAACCCACCCCAAAAAATAAATCCATGTCTTGTAATGTCTAGGGCAAGGCATTCTGAATATCTTGATATCCTTTCCTCCCCTCATTCAGCCTTTTCTAGTTCAACCCAAAAGCTGTATATGGCTAACTTGCTTAATTTAGAACATATATTGAAAGCAGGTCGCTGAAGTACTACCAATGGCTATGTGAATTCTTGCTGGGGCAAGTGGAAAAGAGTGACCCAAGGGAAAACCAAATGAGTACAGAGGTATCCAAAGGAGCAGGTCAACAACAGCACAGTGCATTAAGAAATACCCGGAAAGACCCACGTTGCATGGAGACAGATTGTTTTCCATGTCTGTTGACATGCCAACACAAGAAGCAGAAAAACAGAGAAAACCAGTCAATCAGTTGTTTCATCTCCATCACACCAAAGGTAGCTCTGACTACCTTTATTTCAGGAATCAGTTGAGTCAGCTCTCTCTTTGGGTGACCCACTGACACAGTTCTGCAAGAGTGGAACCGGGAATGAGAAAGAACAAGCTAGAGGAAATAGTACACCACAGGGCAAGAAGCCCTGGCCGTAGGGGAGGCCTCCTTGCCTGTCTTTCTGACAGAGACTGTGTACAGCCTTTGGCTACTAATAGATACCACCAATGTCCATGGGCAACTGTGCTGCCATTTTGAAAGCAATGCTATCTCCATTTCATTGTCCTACCAACCTTGTATGATGAGTGGAGGACATACTATTGTCCTCAATGTATAGACGAGAGCGTTTTGGTCTGAAGAGGTTAATGAATTAGGATCACATAATCAGAAAATGGTGGAGTCTAGACTAGATCCCAAGTTCCTGTTGTCTGCGTGCTGGTTTATTGTGCTCTTCAGCAATGCCGATCACACAAAAAGAATTTGCCTTATTTTTAAAAAATTTCATTAACAATTCATATAAAGACAGGAGCAATCGAAAACACATGGAACTGAAAAAGTGAGTTTCATTTGTTTGCAATAATATTTTAAGATTCCTCAATGCTGTGCAAATGTGTTTAAAGAATAATGGCCTGAGAAATTAAATTCACTGTTTTACAAAAGTAAGGCCGTGACAAGCCAAGTCAGGAAATTAAAATTTAAAGCTGTCATTCTGTGGTTAGAAAAAAGAGGAAAGTGAGTGAGTAAAACAGCATATGAACACATCTTTTACACTTGGGTTTTAAATAGGAATAAAGGGAAATTATAATTTAAGAGAAAAATACAGAAGTTCAGAAGGCTTATAACTTAAGTATAGTTTCGGATCTGCCAATGAAAATGTCTACCTCAAGAAATGTTTATTAGCATAATATATTTATTTCAAAATGTAAAGCTAACTGAAAGCATATTGAAGAAAACAGACAGCTCTTTTCTCCTTGCTCAGGAGGGAGCTTTGTGTGCATGCGTGTGTGTGTGTGTGCGCGTGTGTGTGTGTGTGGCTACCTCAGGCTCTTTCAGGGTAACTTCTGAATAGTGTCCCACCATGAATCTCTTTCCATCCCAAACTGCAAGGTTTCTAAGTGGAAATTTATTTCCCCAAATTGAATAATTTTATAATTTTCTAGACTTCATCCTCTACCCCCACACAATGTGGGAAAGAATAGTACAGTTGTCCAACGTGAAAATCTCACATATTCTGAGCTACATGAAAGACACAAATATCAAAAATGTCTCAGAACATTTTTATTATGAGTCCCTGTTTACTGGTACAACATAAAATTAAATCACCTTTAAAAAGAAAAAAGAAATCCAACAATTATAAGATTGTGCAGCTGCCACAAATTCCTTTTGGAAGAAGGCTGTGCATAAATAATTTTAGAAACAAATAGAACATTATTTGTGCCTAATGGATACTATAGCCTCTATGTAAGCATTATAGTTTATGGATTGTAACTTGGAGTTCTGAGCTGTTAAAATTCATTGCTTCTCAGTGACAACCCACATAACACATGGACATACCTACTTAACACCCTGATTTTGGTCTCTACATACCTTTTCCCACTAAAAGGATTAGAGCTCTTCGGGGAAATGGTTAATTCCAGGAAGAGAGCAAGGATATATGATTCTTAAGTTCTTAAGTTAAAGCAGTGTAAATTAAATGAAATTGAAAACTCTATTCCTCAGTGGCACTAGCCACATTTTAAGAGCTCTAGCCACATACGACTAGTGGTTATCACATTGGACAGTAGCATATTGGGCATTTCCATCACTGCAGGAGTTCTATTGGACAACACTGGTCTAAGATTAAAAGAGATTTAAAAGGCTTAACAACAAGATGCACTGTGTGAAACTGTTTCATTTCTGATCAGAAAAATTAAAAGATTCTTCTTTGGATTAATGGAGAAACTTAAATACACCCTCAGAATTAGAATGTTAAGGAATTATTATAAATAACAATGTGGGATGACATTATTAGGTCATATATAAAAACATTTTTAGAGATACATCTGGAAGCACATAAATGAATAAATGTTTTATCTGGAATTTTAACATACTTGATAAAAATAGATGAAGTAAATACAGCAAAATGTTAATTGTTAAATCTAAATCAGAATATTTTCTCTAATTTATGTATGTTTGAAACTTGTCATAATAAAATGTTAAACTTGCAGCTTCTTGCATTTCTAGGTTTAAAATATCAAATGTAATTTATACATATTTATGTGTAAGCATGTGCATTTCTATGTACCTTAGAAGCTAGAACCATAAGGTCCACTATTTTGGCCTCAAAAATAGTAATTGCTCTGCCTAAAGTGTTATTGCCATAATTAAGCCAGGAATGATTAAAACTGAAATGACAGAACACAGAATTACTATGGTCTTCAATAAACTGTTCTTGTATCTAAGTTATTTATACTACTGGGTGGATAGACAATCAATTGTCCTATACAAGTGGCAGATATTTTATATTTTAGAAGTATCAAAATTTTAAATTATTTTAGGAATCACATCTAGTTGTTTTAATTAAAAGCACAATGATAAAAATATCTAGACTATTTGGCTAAAATCCTATTCAATATTTGATTTATTAGAAGCACAAAGTACAAAAGCTATAGGTTATATAAAGTACTCTTAAGCTGAAAAGCCAGAGCATGTAAGAAATGCATTTGTTCAATAATACTATTCATGAGCAATCTGCCTAATTAAGTCAAATTGAATTATCAATGGAAATAGATGATAAAGTACTATGTCCTAAACAAACTACCAAATTGCATTAAAACCTATACAAATATTGTTGAATCAGGACTATATGAAATATAAACAATATATGCTTAAATATTGAGATTCATTTGATGAATTTCCCAATATTTATCACAGAATTTTAAAACATTTTAGAAATCGCCTATTTCTATGGTATCAGAAGCTAGAGCTCCAAGATGCAAAACAATGGAAATTCTTGGCATGTGTACTATTCATTCATTTAATGAGGATTTCTAAAACAAATTAGTTATCTATTATAGCAGGTTATTAAGATATATTTAAACAGTATAAATCAGTAAACCATATAGTGCAGATAGAAGCACTGACTCTAAAATTAACTTCTAGATTATTTCATTTCAATTTAGTGGAACTGACAAATACTGCTTTCACCACATGATGTATGTGAATGGCTTAATCCCAATATATAGATATTAGAATCTGTAGAGTGCCAAATATGACCCCTTTTCGGGGCAGAGAACATAGCTTAATAAGACAGGGTACTACTTAATTTTGAGTCTCAAAGATAACTAATATTTCCATTAAATAATATATAAAAACATTAATGATGAAGTTCCATACCGATGATTTTTTAAAAAATGCAACAGCATGTAAGATGAAAAAATCTGACAACTTACTTTTTTATAGTACTGACAACTGGCCAATTTTATATAACATATATTTTATATCGGTACCATGTCCAGCTCTAATGGTTTTGGCCAAACACTATTCCGTTAAGCCCAAAAGCTTTTAGGATTCACTTTTAGTAAAGTAATCAGGGGTCTTCAACTTATGTAATGATAATTAATTACATCATGAAAACTGTCCTCAGATATACTTACATGTTTGCTCTTTGAAATTCAGAATGCCCTTTTTCTAAATATATGTAAGATTTACTCTAGCTTATTGTACTAACAGCAATGGTCAAATTCTAGGTTCTGGAAACCTGGGGCCAAGTATTTAGGAAGGAATATAGAAAGAAAAGCAAAGAATGCATTGCCTTTCTGGAGCCAGGATCAGTGGAGGTAAAATTTTGAAAGAGCTGACCTTCGCCTTGACATCCTTCTAACCTTTCTGTGTCCTCCTTCAAACTGCCTCAATGGTGTTTGTTCTCTTCTTCCTGTCCCAGTTCTTGGTGATGCACAGGCCTGACTACCCAGGCCTGACTGACTCAGGAACATTCCAGAAGCCCCCTACTCACTGGCTTTCCCTCTTCCGTGTCCTATACTCTAGTCAATCTCTCACCAAAGCAGTTGGATCAGATAGAGGCCACAGGAAAGCAATCCAATTAAGAAGCAAAATGTGCCTACAGCCTTTTTAGCTGTATTTGTATTACTTAAAAAATAATACCAAATATCACAAATATTTAAAAAGGGGAAGTTTTAAGACTCTCACAATTTGGGGGGAGAAAGCCTACCACAATGATGGGGAAGCCCTTAAGAGAAAAAAAAAAAAAGACAAGTTCTCAAAGCACGCCACCCTATTCCGGTGCCTTTAACTCACCTTACAAATAGAACTTTTCACTTCTGACTCCAGGTTCTCTATATGCTCTGGGGTTTGTGAAGTTTCCCTCAGTGTAGCTCAGAGGGCTGGAGGGGAGGGCTCTGCATGTGGCTGGGTGCTGGGCTACTTAAAGTTGTCAGACTGATTTAAATATTTTAGGGGACTAAATTTGCATTCTTCTTTACATTTGGCTCAGGATTAATTTGGAATTTGCTGTACTTCATCAACACACACCTACTTCAGGGTTATAAGGGAAATCTCTTTCGATATTAAAACCCAGTAGCCGATGATCAACTACGGCTTAGCCACACAACACCGGCAGCTGACTTTCTTATTCCGATAGTCAAATAGATTGTAATCATTTTCCAAAGAGCTGATTTCAAACTTCATTTAAAACCCAAACGGCGCCTGAGTTTTCATGGCTTACTAACTAAGCGTAAGAAGTAAAAATTTTGAAACAAAAAGAACTATACCCATAAACTTTTTACGACATGTTTAAGAGCAGAAGAGGGAGATATTGGCACGTGTAAGCCCTGAGCTTGCCCTCAGTCACAGTAAGAGATGTCTCACTTCATCATGCTTTGAAAACCTGCTCTAATAAAAACTTGTGCTGTATCTCAGGGGAGTGACAGTAAGGAATGTTAGGAGATTTTTAGACATCAAGAGTTGTTAAAAAGCATCACTCCTCTATAACATCTTTAAAAAAAGCAAAAAACCCCCAAACCCTCCAGATAACAGTGTTTCAGTGAATGGCTTTTAAGACACCAATGTTGGAACAGTAATTACCTGCAAGGGACTCGCCAGGGACCTGTTTTTAGGTACTGTAAATGCTTTGAGAACATTGTCTTCATCTTCTGATACTGGCGTCATTAAAACGGAACTTGTGAGAATATTCTAAAGGGAAAGAACAATTTGAAATTTAAATGAGCCTGGAGAATATGAGAGCTGACACAATTTTGACACTGTAGAGAGATTATTATGAAGTGATACACAGGAGCAGGAACAAATATGGGAATCTTCCAGGAATTCTCTTCTCCCTGAGCTTAGGAGACCTTAGCTATGCCCCAACCCTAATCGCACTAAAGCTTTGGGGTCTGACACAGTTCTAGGCAGGTGGTGGGCACTCAAAACAAAACAAAACAAAACAAACAAACAAAACATCTGCTGAAGGGATTGGTAAATCCATGCTTTTAAAAATGAAAGATTGGGGCACCTGGGTGGCTCCGTTGGTTAAGCACCTGACTTTTGGTTTTGGCTCAGGTCATGATCTCAGGGTCATGAGATCAAGCCCTGCTTTGGGCTCTGAACTCAGTGGGGAGTCTGCTTGGGATTCTGTCTGCCTCTCCCTCTGCCCCTCCTCCTGCTCGTGCTCTTCTAAATTAAAGAAATACATCTTTTCTAAAAATAAAAATGAAAGATTTACTTAGCGCTAGCTAGAGAACTATTTATTTTGTATATGTGTACCAAACTATTTTAGAGCTACTAATTAATGGCAGTATAGTATAATGGTTAAAAGCATGCAATTTAGAACTAAATTTTCTGAGTTCTAATCCTGAACCACCACTTATTGGCTATATAATCTTAAGCAAGTAAGTAAGCCTTCCTGTGCCTGTTTCCCAGTTGGTATAATGGCAAAGATGATGCTACCGACTTTGCAAAGCTATTGTGAGGCTTCAATGAAGTGATGCCTCTGAAGCTCTTAGAATGGTACTTACCCCTCAGGACCTACTGAATAAAGATTAACAATTGTCATTAGCTCTGATTCTCCACAAAGGACAACCATTCGCAAATTCCAAATTTTAAAAATGGTAGTAACTGAGTGCTAAAAAGAAAGGAGCAATCAAGCCATGACAGGAAATGGAGGAAACAAAAGTATGTATCACTAAGTGAAAGAAGCCAGTTTGACAAGGCTACACGGTGTATGATTTTAACCATATGAAGTCTTAGAAAAAGCAAAACTGTGGAGACAGTCAAAGGATCAGCAGTTGCCAGGGGTTGGCAGGGGCAGGGGTTGGTGGTGGAGGGATAAAGAGGTGGACCGTAGAGAATTTTTAGGACAGTGAAACTATTGTCTATCCTATTCTAATGGTAGATAAATGTCATAAATTTGTCAAATCCATCGAACGTACAGCACAACAGTGAACCCTAATATAGACCACAGACTTTGGGAGATGAGGGGTCAACAATGTTGGTTCATCAGTGGTAACAATAGTACCGCTCTAGTGGGGGATGTTGGCGATGGGGAGGGCTATGCAGGTGCGGGGTGCAGAAAATCCCTGTACCTTCTACTCAGCTTTGCTGTGAACCCAAAATTGCTCTAAAAAATAAAGATTATTTTAAAAAATGGTGGCAAATGAACTCCTGCAGTTATAAGAACAATAAAGGACGTCTGCTATAGACACAGACTGGCCTCCTGCTAGATGCCACATAAAACCAAACAGGAGGCAATGTAGCAAGGAGGAAATACTACTTGTAAAAGATAAACAAATGAAAAGAAAATGTGAAGTTAACGTTCTGCTTTCATGGAAATATGTATTTTCGTGCAGATTTTTTTAAGCGGCAGGGACTCTCAAATCATAAGAAAACAAATAGTGAAAAAAATCTGCATAGAAATGAATCTATTTCCAATACATAAACAAAAATTTCTATATTCAGCATTAATAATCATGAGGAAATAGTCATACAAGAGAGAATATTTAGAAATACGATGCATTGAATACTGCTAAAACCACAGGAGCCTCACACACCACGAACAGAATTCTGTGGGGCTCCAACACCTCCTAACATGGGCAGGTACTTACTGGCACGTCTGTCAAAGGCGATGCCTGTGTGAACAGCTGGGTGTTCAGACTCTCCCCTTCCCAGTGGTTGGAGCAGAAGAAGTTTCCCGCTTTATCAGTTGGAGATTCCACCTAAAAGCAAACAGCAAGTGCTTCATTGTTTCTAGAACTTCCCACGGAACACTGACACTTGAAAGTGAATTTCTATAAACTGAGTAATATCTAAGAATCTATATCTGAGGATCTAATGTATATCATGTTGACTGTAGTCAGTAACACTGTACTGTATAATTGAAATTGGCTAAGAGAGCAGAACTTAAATGTTCTCACCAGAAAATTTAAAAGAAGGTCAACATATGAAGTGTTGGATGTGTCCATTAATTCAATGAGGGAGAATCCTTCCACAATGTATATGTATATCAAATCATCATGTTGTACACTTTACATCTCTTACAATTTTGTCAATCTTATCTCAATGAGTAAATTTCTGGTCAGTCTCTCCAATATTTATCCTCATATGAAAAAAATTCCAGAGGCACTATATACCTGTTAGAAATGCTTCTTGCCACCCAAGCTAAAATATATATTTTTTTAAGATTTTATTTATTCTTTTGAGAGAGAGACAGAGTACAAGCAGGGGGAGAGGCAGAGGGAGAGGGAGAAGCAGGCTCCCTGCTGAGCTCAGAGGCTGACTCAGGGCTCCATCCCAGGACCCTGGGATCATGACCTGAGCCAGAGGCAGATGCTTAACCATCTGAGCCACCCAGGGGCCCCCCAAACTAAAACTTTGATCCTTGCAAGTTAGAGTCTTTTTCTTTTATACTCTAAGTTAGATGCTATTATTTTAATTTAAATTTCAACTCTCCATGACATCTGAAAATTAAAAATCATGTATATTAATTATCTCTCCATTTGTGTATCAGTGATAAAAATGTACAGTAAAGAGGTGCTTGCGAAGCTCAGTCGACTGAACGTCCGTCCCTTGATCTCAGGGTCATGAGTTCAAATCCTGCACTGGGCTCCATGCTGGGTGTGGAGCCTACTTAAAAACAAACCAACAGCAAAAAAAAGGCACAGTACAAAGCTTCCCTCTCTTTCTTTTATCCTCCCTAACACATTTTCTGTTCAAACAGGAAATAGGTGGAGGCGGCGTGGCCTCCCAGATGAGAGGTCCCACATACCTACTACAGTTTGGCAGTACCTCTTAGCCGCATCCTGTAGGAAAATCTTGTACGAAAGTGACATTGTTCCCCAGTCCTGACGCCAGACACACAAAGCTGCCCACAAGGAACAGAGGCAGCAGGATTCATATCTTACGCCTTCCAAAGGATCTCGCGTTTACCTCTTGTTTGATCTTTTTCAGCAAAGGGGGTCCATTTTCTTGAAACTCGGCAATAATGCCAGGTTCGTCCGATTCCTGCTTGATCACATCCTGAAGGTCTTCTACTAGGTGAGATGGTGTCTGAGGCTGAAAGGAAGAGTGCGTATATGCGCATCAGAGGACAATTTCTGGCTGTGCTCATCAACCAGCTAACCTTAGGAACTTGACCCAGACTTACTAGCATCTTCAGAGGACCATATTTAATTTCTTGAGCTGCCAGGGCGTGTTTGAATGGTGTAGGAGTTCTTGGAGAGCTTTCTAAGATTGACCTTTTGATAGCCGGGGTTCTAAAACTTTAAAAAGAAAACAAGTGTTGGTTCAGTTATGAAAGAACATTTGTAATTTCCATCACTCTACCTATTAAATGTAATATTTTCATACTGAATAAACTCTGTTACTGATATACAGTTGGGTATGTGAATTAATCATATATGTGTTATTAAGAAAAAGATAATATATATCTCATATTACCAAATAGTTCAAATGACACTCTTAGGAGGATTAAGCCATTTTTTCATCTTTCTTTAATCATTCTGGAGATATATACAGTGCTCCTAGGTTTTTATAATGACTAAAAAACATTATAAAGATCTGTTGCCATTTACAAATCAATTTGATCTATCCATTAAAACAGGCCCATAATAGAAAACATATGTTAACCTTTTAAAATGTACTTATTGTAACTGGAAATTGTAAGATATAATTTTTTAAAGGTTTCTTATAATTCATATTGATGTCCTCTGCCATTTCTTTGAATTGGGTAAGGCTTTTTTTTTTTTTTTTTTAGTATATAATGTATTATTTGCCCCAGGGTACAAGTCTGTGAATCATCAGGCTTACACATTTCACAGCACTTACCATAGCACATACCCTCCCCAAAGTCCATAACCCAGCCACTCTACCCCTACCCCCCCACCCCTCAGCAACCCTCAGTTTGTTTCCTGAGTTTAGAAGTCTCTTATGGGTTGTCTCCTTCCTGTTCCCATCTTGTTTCATTTCCCTCCCCCACCCCCACGACCCCCTGCCCTGCCTCTCACATTCTTCATATCAGAGAGATCATGTGATAATTGTCTTTCTCTAACTGATGGGTAAGGCTTTTTTAATATAAACATTGCTTAATCACTCCTTGGCTTCTGCTTATATAATATTCCTGGGGATTTTAGAAGAAGTCCTAGCTATAGATAAATTTCAAAAAGGAAACATAAGATTAAAAAAAATATGAACTAAGTAAAGAACCATATCATTGTTACTTTGAATTTTTATAATCAGAGAGGAAAGGAGGTCGAAAATCTTGTCCTCAATGAAGAAGAAAAAGCCTTACCAAGCAAATGGAACAACTGAATGGAAAAGTCATATGAGTATAACCTCACCTCTGCATGTGGTCCTACACAGTCTTTCTAAATAGGACATTTTGAAGTGAACTACAAAATGTAATCTAGTTTATCTACTGACTTGCCACCCCTAGGTAGTTGTAATGTGCCTAGGACAGATACAGTCAATGTGGGAATATACATGATTAGATAATACAAACAGGTCAGATAGTTGAAGGCTGTCTTCCATTAATTAAATATACATAAATAAAAATAAATAATTGTATTCTTGAACCAAGCACTTACATAGTATTTTCCTTTTGAGTTTTCACAGTCTGGTCTCTATGAAATGGTGTTGTAACAGTCAATTTGTGACCACTGAGAGGTGGGGAAGTTAAAGAAGGCATTTCCAAGTCTAAGTTTTCATGGTTACCAGAAGTGTTTAAGAACTAAATATGGGAAGAAAGAAAAAAAAATTACTTAAGCAGTGATTCTTTATTCAGTCTGACTTAAAAATCACACCATGATAATAAGCAAGTATGTTTTACTGACCCATTATGTAAAATAATAAAGATATTAACAAGCACGTAGTGTTGGACGGGTATTGTTTTATTTCAGCTAGAGTGCAATTTGGAGTGTAATTTCTGAGCAATAAAATCTAGGGTTACTGCTGAAAACTTGCAAAATCCTACAAAAATATTCTTAATAAATGTTATTTGCCATTAAAGAGAATGAGATGCACACTTTGTTAAGATCATAAGCCTTAAAGTGATTTTTTGGAAAGTAATTATTGTTTTTCTTTCATGCTATTTTTTTTCTCTTTAATGATCTATGAATTATCATGATGGAAGGTTTGCGTTATATGGAAAATTCTTGAATAATAAGCTGTGGTTCTCAGAACGCCATTGTTCTGAGGCAATCACAGGTGTTCCTCAAAAAGTTCCGAGGTAGGGGCGCCTGGGTGGTTCAGTGGGTTAAAGCCTCTGCCTTCGGCTCAGGTCATGATCTCAGGGTCCCTCGCTTCCCCCTCTCTCTCTGCCTGCCTCTCTACCTACTTGTGATCTCTCTCTGTCAAATAAATAAATAAAATCTTAAAAAAAAAGTTCTGGGGTAAAATAAGCTTGGGAAACACACATATCATAATCTCCTGGAAATTCATAATGTGCATCAGTGCATTTAAAAACTCTGAGAGGTCCTGCAGTAAAGAAACCAATTTTAACTGTGACTTAATGTTTCCCAAGCCTATATTCTTATATATTTAGATTTTTTTCTAGAACATCTACTAAAGTCTTACAGAATTAATATTCTCCAGAACACAATTTGGAAGATACAAACAAATATCAAGATAATTTTTTGGGTGGGTGCTTCATTTGTTCATATTTAAAGCTGTCCTTAAAGTAAACTCAACAGACATAATTGGAAAAATGTGTTAAGGTGCCAAATTATCTATTAACTTCAATGAGTTTAGTAATTAAGGACTACAGGTCTCTGATAAGAATTATAATTTCCATGCCTTGAAAAAACTCTATGCAATGAGAATATTCATGCAAAAACTGTGTTGATAAAATAGTATGGCATAACCTAAAAAAGCCAACATTGAGAAATTAAAACTAAAACTTAAGTTGTTTTCCTTAAGCATTTGTTCCTTACGCTTTCCCAAAACTTTTCCATTTAAGGATGGATTAGAATCTCTCAAGTCTCTGGTTGCAACGCAAATACTCTCCAAACACAGTTTGGTTCCCACCTGCCCTGGGTCAGTGAATCACAAAATAATAAGTGAACAAACAGGCAGAAAATCTGCTAAGGTTTTTAAAGAGAGGGAAAGGATGGGAGAAAAGGAAGGGATAGAAATGTTAAATTCTAACGTCAGAGGAAATAAAAGCACATCCCATGCAATTAACTAACAGTGTTTCAAATCACCAGAAAGAAAGAGAGAATTATGACACAATCGCCAGTCAGAGTACAGGCAGCTCCAACTTTGGGAGGCGGTATGACTTGGCAACAGCTCCAGTCAACGAGGGAACGAAATCAGTGAGGGCAACGGTAATTAGTCATTTGTTCCAAAGGATTAGTTTCTAGATTATTAAGGCTCGAGTGGCTGTTGAAAATTAGTAAAAGCCGTGCAGAAACCGTGCTCTACCTGTGAAGGGGAGAAGGGTAGGCTTTTGACAGGGGAACGCTGGGGAGTTGAGCTGCTGACGTCAGCAAATACGAAGGAGCTAGAGTCTCCAGTGGCCAAGGGGCTCGCCTGGCCCCGCTTTTTTCGTAGGATGACCAGTGGAAGTGTGCTGTGCCTCGAAGGAGGTGAGGGCTTGAGCGGGTCAAGGGAACCCCCGTTCAGCTTGAGTCTGTGCGCCCTCGTGCTAGGCTCTCCTGCAGGGCTAGTCACTCTGCCCTCTCTTTGCTGAAGCTGGAGGGCTTTGCCTGCATGCTGTTGGCTAGGTGAAAACTCTGCTTCTTCAAAGAATTCAAAACTGCTGAGATCACACCGTGATGAAGAATCCTGAAACAATGTGGGAGGCGCAGAACTTTGAGACGGTGTGTGCCTGCTGTGTGCCATCACCTGAAACAGCGCTGAGGAAGAGATGCTGACGGCGGGCAGAACACCTGGCCCTCTTGAGAAATGGCTTCAGGATTCATGATTGTTCTGGAACACTGCACGGCGGGTCTCTCGTGCTGCCTGCAGGCTGGTCCCGTGTACGTGCCATAGGGACCACCTCCTCCCCATCCTGGACTCTTTCACTTGCATGCCATCCAAAGCAAAAAGAAAACCTGTTCTAGATGGCACACTTTGGCAAGGGGCATCCCATTTGATGGATATGCCATAAATGCTTTTTAGCAACAAAGGAAATGAACTATCTACTTTTGGGGTGCTGCACTTTTGGGGTGGGTCTGTTTCACTAAAGACGGTTTGTCTTAGTGGACCAGCTGGGATTGGTATAATAATCAATGGGACTCAATAATCAATGTTGTGTGGAGAGAGCCATGTACCAGTGAACTCCTTACTGCTTCAAATACATGGGCAGACTGCTTTAAGTTCTGAGTAAACACAATTCTTAATGTGCTTTCCAAAAGCAAAGCACAATTCTGGAGAAACACAAAGAAGTAACGAAGTAAAATAAGTTACAAATAACACAAACCTCATTCCTTAAGCCAGGATCTACTTATAAGTCTTTAACTTTACTATCGTAAAAAAATATGCATTTTGAAGGAAATGTGTGAAAAACTACCTTTTTATCTGGTAGTCTATGAATTCAGATCTCTGAAAAAACATAGATGCAAAGGTCAAAATCATATTTCTACACTAATATATGCTAATAACATGATCTTTGCAACAGAAAATGGCAATCGTTTGAGAAATGGGTTTCCTAATTCATCTGCAAAAACATTAACTTGTCTTAACAGTTCTACTTACAGAATCTATAAATTGAAGTGTTTCTGCAAATTCTAAGAGGTTCTTGACGTTATCCAGGATGGTCCCTTGGTGGACGATCATGCACCTTGCTGGGGAGGCACTTTCTTCAGGTAGGGAGCCGGGGTCCACGGGCAGAGATGGAGTGGAGTGGTGCTCTTCCAAACAGGAAACAGGTGCGCTGTCCCCATGAGGTCTGGTGTGGTCAGCGATGGCGGTGCTATGCCACCCAGGATAGCTGCACGTGTGGTTCTGGGTCTAAGGCGGGGGGTGGGGGGATAAAGAAAGAGTGAGGAGAAGAAAGGGAGAAGGAACTTAGCAATGAAGTTGCACAAGGTATCAGATGCTGTTGGAGGAAAGATAAAAGTAGTTGCATCACCCAAAACTTGCGCCTATGAAACAGTTGTCAAGATGTTTCCTTTTATCGATGCAAGACCCTGCTTTTTAATAGTGTTACGGTCTGTCGCCTCCCTGAGTACCCTCGCTGTCATCATTTTGCTAAAACTGCAAACAGAGGGATTGTGTCACAAAGTACAAGTCTCACATGGACCACCTTCAAGATCTACTTTAACATAACTTCCAAAAGGCCACATACGGTTGCTGCGAACTAAGAATTGTCCCGTTCTCCTTCTAACCTACAAAAAGGCCAGGAGACTCAAGAGCTGGAGTTGCTTTTATCTGCATATATTCTTGTTGCTTCCATCCCTTCTGAATGTTACCGATTGCGCTGAGGCACTGAAGGGCTGCCAGATCAACGTGGTTAAGAAAGCAGAAGAGTGCATTAACAGAAGTCTCCTTTCAGCATGATCATGCAACAGAAGACATTGCAAAACATGAACTAAAGTTAAAAACTGGGTGAATTAACCTATGCACATAATCGTCTTCTTATTTAACCCCAAAGGAATCCACTCCTACAAATCCCTACTGGGTATCACATCTCTTTTATTCTCTTTGTTGCTTAACTACATAGGTTACAAAGTACACACCGCTTTCTCAGTTCGCAGCCCAACCACCAAAAAAGATGGCAAAATTCAGGAGCGGTCCGTGGAGCTCTCATGTATGCAAACAAAAGAGAGCAGCCCTGTTATTTATGGGGAGCTCATCCATACCTTCTTCCCCCATGTATATATGGAACAGGCAGCAGATCACATGTGAAATGATAAAGTAAGAAGATCTAGGTTAAGAAAAATAACAGAAAAAGAAAAATGTCAAATGAATAGGTACCAGACAGAGACAGAGCTTTGTAAAAAATGGTAGATGTGCATTCATTTATATCTGTTAGTTAGTCTTTGAACGGATGACAGTCCTGAGAAAACAAGAGACTCGATGGTGGCCCCCACAAGTGGACTCTGCCGCACAAAAGGGCTACCTTCAATTTGGTCAACATGCATTGGGATCCCAACTGCATTTTAGCACAAGCAACTTCTCTTCCAACACTGCTAACAGATCTATAGTCGTGGTTAGTGTAATCGTCAGAAGAGGAGGGAAGAGACCGAGGGCATGGGGGTGAAGCTGCTACCCCTCCACTGAAGCACACCCTTCTGTTCTCACCGGTAGAGCCTGCTGTCCTTTGAGCTCATTCTCAGTTGACATGAGGAGCAATTCTAATTCTTTTATCCGCTTTTCTTTCTCAGGGTCTTCATCATTATAGTGTCTCTGAAATTAAAAGTTAAGGGAGAAAAAAAATTGAAGGGCCTGACCAGAAGCTGTAGATACAATGGCCGTGGCCTGCCATCGTGAGGGACCATTGGATCCCACCGCGGGCCTCAGCGTGAGACAGACACCAGCTGGACCCAGCCACTGTACAAAGCTTTGGGAAGGTTTTTCCAGACGTAAGGGAGCGATGTGAGATCTGAGGCTCAAGTGGGCGCTCGCTGATGTGCTGGTTCAGCAGATGACACCAGAGAACCAGAGAAATCCTGAGCAAGTTTCCTCTAGAAGTGAAGATTGGTAGCTTGCTGGCCAGAACTCCACCCGCCTCTCCACTATGTCCTCTTTTTTTTCATTTCCTTTTACTTCAGTTGGTCAAGTGAAAGTAAGTGTTTAGATGAAAGAACTTAAGCGTGTCTTGAGTTTGTTTTGAACAGCCCATGAGTTTCTTGAGGAAATGGTCTTCAAATGATCTTACCTGAATGGCTGCAGCCGCGGGCTGAGGGACGTTGACGATATTTACATGTAACGCTACAGGATACGGGACATGACTGGAGACCTAGATCAAAAAGGCAGACAAACAAAGGCCGAGTCATTCATGCTCACATAGGCATTAGGGGACTTGGCTTCCGGAGGTTTTGCTCCAGGACTGAGGAAAAACAAAACACAAAACTCTACTGATAAAATTCACTTAGGCACAGAGAAAAAAGAGAAAAAAAACCCCTCTAATTTGAAATTTTAGCAAAGCCTTTAAAAATGGCTAAATAAGTAGTTGAAGGAACATAAAGAGATTTAAAGTTCTCATTGATCTTGATGAGAAGTACTCCTTAATGAGAGAAAAACACAATGAAAAACGTAATCTAAAAAGCATTCATGAATGTATGAAAGAAGTCATAATGGGAAAAACTGATGGCTCTAGCTGTTTATAATAGAAATATTTTTCTTGGGATAATTATGAGTTTTAGTAAAGAGCACAAAATCGCCTATGATAGTTCATTCATCTGAGACTTTTCTGGGAAGTCTGTAGTCAAATGTATGGAACAGAGAAGAGTAAAAACTCTTTAGGAATATATTTTGAATATCATTTGCATATGAGTTCCAAACTCTTGTCTAAGTTTCACCATCTGTTACTGTTAGTTGTAAGATTAAAGTTTATTGATCTTGTTGTCTTTCTCCTTATTTTTCTTTTCCCAACCATTATGGAAATTTCCTTCCCTGAATAGAAATATCTGGCAATTAGGAAGGAATCACACTGATCCAAAGGAGGATGAAAGGAGACGTGGGAAAAATGTCACCAACCTGCTCCTGACTCAGTGCAAGAAGGTAAACACATCCGGAAGGAAGACATTACTGCTAGATCACTACCAGAATCAAACTTACAGAATCAAACTTGTTGAATTTCATTGTCAAACAATCTCCTTTTTAAGTTTAATAGGACATTCACTTTTCATTTTGGAAGAGGAAAATACATCTTCATTTCCCCCTTCTGCTTCAGCAAGAGCTTGGTAAGTAAATTTACATTCAAAAGCTAATCTGATCTGAAGCACCTAAGTTAAAATCCAACAACCCAGTCTCCTCCAGTCTGCCCTGTGAGCTGGGCGACTCTTGGTAGATCACTTAACATCCTGGCTTCAGGGGGTGTGGCCCCCAGATAACAACACCTCCCCACATCTGCCTCAAAGGCTGTAGGTGGGGATCGAAGGGGATCATGTTTATGGAAGTTCTCTGAAAAGTATAGAAGTAGAGGTATTCCTTCTACCTGGAGCTAAAATCATTGATCATCTCTCTCAGGAAACTAACTCCTCAGAAATGGCTTACATTTTGTGCTTCAGAAATGTGGTAATAGGAATAGTCATTGTTCACTGAGGGCTGGCCAGCCGGTGGGAGATGAGCTGATGGGGGAGGATGAGCAAAACCCATCAGATGGCTGCTCTTCTGGAAACTGGTGGCCACTGTTGGTGGGCTGGCTTTAGAAGACTCCTGCAGATAACCTTCCTGCTCGACCTTCCGACGCATTGTAGAATTCCAGTGGTTCTTGATAGCATTATCAGTCCTGCACAGAAATACATCACATAAGAATTTTACAAACAAAAATTTCAATTCAGATTAGAGTTAATTGACAGAAAACTGTTTCAAACAGGGACCTTTCCTCCTGGTCTTTTGGGGTGGTTGCTGTTTTAATTGTTTTAGTCTTTTGGACCTCTGAGAAGTCATGCCTCTCCTATTACCTAACTGGAAATCTGTAGATTTTTCTCATTATCCCATATGGAACATACGTGGACTTCTAGAAATCTTTAAATTCTTCAACCACTTTGTTTCCCTGATAAAAGAGTATTTTCAGTACAACCACCCTTCGTGTTTATTCTGATTGTTCATGCTACGAGGCTCTAATGCAACTTAGAGATCCAGCTGTTCTAGAAAATGTCTCCTTTGAGTGTGGCTTAGCAGGGCCTACCCACCACAACGGGCACACAGCAAAGTTTGGTGAATGATAATGATGTCGCCACTGCTTCACTGTCTGCTTTTTATCTCAAATAGCACCAGCCAGAAGTTTTGAGTAAAAAAAAAAAAAGGAAAAGAGAAAAAAAGAACCTCCCACCATTTGACATCCACCTCAAACTGTTCCATAACCCGAGGTGACAATGGAAAATGGGATCCAGAAGGGAAAGATGCTAAGTCCCAATATATTTTCAAACTGCAAAGCATTTTTACTAAAGTCTTTCAATTCTCAGGAAAACAGTTTCTCAATTCAAAACAAAACAAAACAAAACCGTTTTAAGCCTCCCTTTTACTCTTTTGATGGGGGTAGGGGAATGTATGCTAAAGAAAGAGGAAGTTCAATTGCCCCTTAAAGTTTTACAAGAATCAACAGCATATCCTCTCGGGCCAAATGGGACAAAAGCCCTCTTTTCGTCAGCTTCTTGGATTTTCTGAGCTGATCCTGAACCCTCCACGAGGGAGGAAATGCTCCGGAAGGTCATACAAGAACACTACCTAAACCGTCAGAGCCATGGCCTTCTCTGAAAGGACCCTTTCTCCAATCCTGAAGCTCAGCAGTAGAATGTATTAAAGATTTTCTACCTTACATTATTCACATAAGATTTATAATGAAAAGTATCTTCCAAATTAAAGAAATGTGTTTATAAACTGTTCCAGGGGGGTAAGTGGGACAAAAATGAGTTTCTCCAGCTATCCCTCATAATGAGGTCGTTTTTGTGCCTTGTGCATTTAGAGAAAGCATAACGCTGGTATTATTTAAAAACCTGGGAGCTGTATGATAGTTCTAGAAAGTTCTAGAAAGTTCCTTTCTTCAAAGGAAGAAAAATGAAGCCATGTGGTATAATGAAACGAACGCTAGTAACAGGAAAATGATAGCTGATCTCCTTCTGGTCACTTCACCAGCTGCATGAACTCAGACCAGAGACAAAATGCCTGTTCTCGGTCTCCTTCTACGAGCTCAGAGGTTTTATAGTTTACAAAGTGCTTCAACATCCATTTTATTTGGTACGAACATGGGCCCTGTGAAGGAGGCTATTACTCATTTGGCACACAGGGCCACTGAAGCTGAGGAAGGTTCAGTGAGTCGGCCCAGAGCTCACTGCTGGGTGGATTCTGGAAGTACTCGACCAGAGAAAGGCTAAGAGCTCCTCCAATTTTAAAGCCTATGGATCTGGCGTATCTCAGGAAACATGATCATTGGATTGTAATTCACTCACCATACATTTAAAACAAAATGTTCAATACCCACTCCCTCATTCTTCCCAATCAATATAGTTTTTGACATATTATTACCGTCCAGGCAGTAGCTTTGCGATTTCTGCCCATCTGTTCCCCAGTCTCTTGTGTGCCTGGTAAATAATTCTGTCTTCCTCTTCTGTCCAGGAGGTTTTCTTAACTTCTGGATTCAAGTGGTTATGCCACCTCTCCCTACATTGTTTTCCAATTCTCCCCTTTAAGTGCTTGGCAATAACAGACCAACGTTTCGGACCGTATTTCTGTACAAGCTCTATCACCTTCAGATAAACACACAAAAATAACCTATGTTTTAATGTTATGTATTGACTCAGTGGAATCATTCTTCAGTGTTACAAGATCTTTAGAAAATGTCTAAGCATCTGCTTTCATTCACTGGAAATATGGGAACAGAGTCCTCGGCTTCCTGACACTTTACCTGTTTCCTTAAGCTGGGAAACATTAAACAAAGATGTCTCGGGAATAGTCAGAACCGTGATTCACACACCAATGAGGAAAGAACTTACTCTCTGATCTTCTTCTTTGGTCCAAGGACCTTTGATGAGCTCAGGGTTTAGTACTTTCTGCCATCGGTGCTGGCACTGCACATCTGTCCGATTCTAGACAAATAAAGTTTGCGCTGTCACACAGGTGTGATGTGATAAGCACAGGAAGGCTTTCTTATAGTGGGAGTCATACATAGACAGTATGCACATTCAGGAACATTTCAGGGCATGTTTGGAGAGCCTACCGATCACTCTACTTACAGCTAATGAACACACAAAGAATATATCAAAATTGCGTCTAAAATTAGAAGCTCTGCCTTCTTAGTGAAACAGTCCTGCCATGTGAACCGAGGGACCATTATCTTGCGCAGATGGCTGTGCATTTAACATCACCTTATCCTCAGCCCATGGAAGTACCTCTCTGTACTAGGACTAAGACTTGCTAGTGATTCCATATGAAGGTCAGGCTTTCATGGAGACCTACTCTAAATGACTAAAGTTTGCTTCCCATGAGATATGCTTCAGCTTAGGGCCTCGAGTGTTAATACTGCAGCACAAAGACGAATAAAAAGAGGCCCTATATTAAAAGAGAGTGTAACCTTTAAAGAAAAAAAAAAGACAAATATATAATCCATTAATAGAAGGCAGAATTTGATTCACTTGTAAGAAGAAACCAAAGCAAAATGATATTGGACTGAAAATAGAAGCATCTCCTTAAGAGGAGAAACTATGTTTCCTAAGGAGGAGTCTGGAAAAGCTTTTGATAGGGACTTGGGAGGATGGCTGGAACATTCTAGAAGGCAACATCATCAGAGACAAAAGCCCAAAGGAGGGAAAGCAGAAATGAATTCAGTGAAACCTGCTCACAGAGAGGAAGTAGGAAACAGAACTGGAGCTGTACGTTGGGGCCATGTGGAGGGACATGGAGTGTGTGTGGAAGGGGGCCGGGTGCCAGGTTGAGGCAGTGTACTTAATTTGTGAGATTCTATGTCACTGCTGTGGACTTTGAAAAGTTCAGGGACAGCTGCATTTTAGGAAGCTCCATGTGCTAACAATGTTTGTTATATCCGCGTTTCCTCTGGACCTCACTGGCAGTCCTGCTTGCCTATCAACAGGGGCTTTGGTTTAAGTGAAGTAGGGTGGAATGAAAATGAAGAAGATGGATGGAAGAGTGGAAAGCTACAGTAGGTAAGCCAGTTAGGAAGCCGCTGTGATTGTCCAGAGAAGAGGGAAGGGGACAAAACCTGTGGAACAGCAAGGAGATTGGAAAGAAGGGTTGATTGACAAAGGAATTCCAGATTCCGTAGTCACTGCTTGGATTTAGGAGATGGGAAGTGGCATAAGTCAAAAGGGCTAATCCAAAATTTTCAGCCAGGATACCAAAAGTAAGGCTATCGAAATAAATAGGAAATTTATTTATTTTAAAGATTTTATTTATTTATTTGACAGAGAGAGATCACAAGTAGACAGGGAGGCAGGCAGGGAGAGAGGTGGAAGCAGGCTCCCTGATGAGCAGAGAGCCCTATCCCAGGACCCTGAGATCACGACCTGAGCCATGGGCAGAGGCTTAACCCACTGAGCCACCCAGAAGCCCCATAAATAGGAAATTTAAAGAAGCTAACTTGCAAATATCAGGAGTTTAGTCATCTTACCATCAGAATGCTAATTTATATTATTCTAATAAATAAAAAGATAAAACGAGAGCCAAAGTTTTAAAAAATGTTGTAAAAATCCTTTAACAATGTATTTAGAAACCCCAATTATATGCATTAAAATACAAACTATAAACTATAAGTTATGGATGAGGCCATTCTCCCCCTATTTCTTATATATGAGAAAATGTGTAATATCTTAATATCCTTTCCTAGGACAGACATGTCCTAGGAGAAGATATTCCTTTTGTAGAAAGAAAAAATTACAAACTTACCGGGAGATAATTGGCAATAACTTTCCAGTCATCTGTTCCATTCTGTTCCACCAGCTTCTTTAGTTTCTCATCCTAAGACATTTAAAGTTAATCTAGGATATCAGTCATTTACTGTATAACTTTATTCAATTAAGAGTAAAAGGAAACCAATCCAATAATCCAATCCAGAAAAAAACCCTCAAAAATATCCAAATACAGCAGATATTAATGTAATATGCTGGTTTAGAGCATAGGTTTATTTAGAGTCTGACACACCAGAGTTTGAAACCTGACTCAGGTATTGACTAGTTAGATGAGCTTGGGTATATCATTTTGCTTTTCTGGACCTTAATATTGTCTTCTATGCAGTGGGAATGCTGATGTCAATGTGGGGTTTTGGGGATTACGTGGAAAAGCTATGCAAGACATTTGCCATAATTCCTGGCTCACTGAATGTTTAGTATATGAAAACTATTAAAAGTTTGCTTGATGGGAAAAAAATAATGAACTCCAATGTTAGAGTCAACAGGCACCTAACTATGACAGTAAATAGCACCTTGAGTAAGAAATAGTTCAAGTTCTTTTTAACATTTAGCTAGTTTAACTTCTTTTGTGCAAAAAATGGAAGATCACCTTTTAGATTAAATTAGAAGGCATGGATAATATAAGAAAACTATCTCATTTTTGTATCAATATAGTCAGAATTCCAATGGGGCCAAATTTATCAGAACACGGAAGACACTAAACCTCAGGAAGAAACCTTTCAAGTCACAAGTGTCTTTCTAAACATGTTCCTTCAAGTGAAAAAGGACTGCCGCATTTTTGCAAAGATAACTTTCACACACAACCTGGGTCCTCGTAGGACACAGACACAGGAATTAGGAAACCAGTTAACAACTGAACTTCTATATCTCCCAGGATCTTCTAAGATCACAACCTCCATAGACAAACTACGCGTTTCCTCCGGACCTCATTGGCAGTCCTGCTTGCCTATCAACAGGGGCTTTGGTTTAAGTGAAGTAGGGTGGAATGAAAATGAAGAAGAGTCAATATCATTTATTCTAACATAAAATCCTCTAAAATCAGTTGCAATTTTGGGGAAAAACTTTAAAGAGAAAGCAATTTTCCCCATACATGAATAATTTTTGCCCCTTAAGTATTTGCTCCTTAAGTACAAAGATCAAGCTTTTGATAAGCTAGCAGAAAAAGGAAGGTGGGAAGAAGACACTCCCTCCATCACTGAAAGCTGATAGAATAACATTCAGGTATACGGCTCTGTGAAATATTATATATCACAAATGTTAAATCAGTCCATTATGACAAGATGAGCTCTGTAAGTATTTTGTTTCATACTTTTGTCTTGGGAAATAGCAATTCATTCACTTGTACAGAGAACACTTGTTAATATCTTCCTTTGTGTCAAGTGATTCTGGGCTCAGGGAACACAAAAAGGAACAGACACTTAGCCCTCCTCTCGGCAGATCTGTCGTCAATCTACTGGGGGAGACACGCGTGCTATAGCACTAATTAGTAAGAATGGATACCCGATGCCTGGACGATGTGGCCGCCCTGCCTGGGGAATCCAGGGATAGCCTCAAGAAAAGGCGATGTCTTCACAGGTGATAAAGAAGTAGTAAGAAGCAGTGCAGCAGAAGGACAAGAACAGAATCGGCACAGAGAAAAACACAGGTGAAATCTAAAGTGAGAAGGAGGGGACATTCAAAGAACTGTGAAGAGTCCAGAAGGGGCCGGTAGAGTGGAGCCGTGGGGGAGTGCTGAGAGGACAGCCTGCTGCAGGCAGAGAGCTTGCTAATGAATTTGAGCACCTGTAGTTTAGCTGAAACTTTTTTTTTCCCCATAAATTGATACACTTCCATGTTTGGATAACACAGTTAGTTACCTCTTCCCTGGTCCACCTAGTTTTCCCCAAGTGGCGCTTTCCAGACTTAGGCAGCAGCCCATCATAGTCATGATCGCACATCTCAATGTCTTCATCGTCCTCGTCACTACTGTATATGCTGCAGGAATAAAAAATGGGCAGACGTGGACTGAAACCGGAAGACTTTAACTACTGGGTTACAAAATTTACATGAAGACTCAGTCTTTTCAAAGGTTACGAAGCTAAAATTTGGAAAACTTGCACGACAAGACTGTTTTCCGCCTTCTGCTGCCCTCACATTGGGCGCTGGCTCTGCTGTTAGTGGTATCCACAGAGACGGCCAAGGACCTGGCACTTGCTTATTGCTCTGCATGTTCGAACCTGCTGAGACTCTTTCGGCCAGTGACAAGTTACACGGTTGGCAACCTTCCAACCAATGAAGGTTTAAGTTGAAAACTTAATGTTAAGGACAATAAAAGAAACAAGAGCCCATGTCCTTTATATAAGCACATGCTCGAAATCTTTGGCATACATCACATCATTTCAACAATATTTCTCCCAAACAACAAGCCAGTCAATTATGTTACTCCAACGGGGCTGGTGTTTTATTGACAGAAAAAGAATTCAAGAGGTAATACACCCGGCAATACGATTATAGTCATCCCTTAAAGATGAGAAGATTAAGAGAATGTAAAAGAAGAGGATTTAAAAAAAACCCGAGGAAGGATAAGGCCATCAAAAGTGATCAGACTGCTTTGTATACAACATTAATATCCAACAGCTCAAAACTGCAGGCCAGTTGATCCAACTTGTGGCCGTGATGACAATACTCAGTTTCCTAAGTAACTAAGTGAATAATTAGGCCACTTGGTAGTCACACTCCTACTTACTTTTTTGGTTGTTGTTGTTGGGTTTTTTTTTTTTTTCTATTTCTGACTGAATGGTATTTGACAACTCTAAAGATGTACCTAATTCAAAACTGAGGGATTTCCCCAGGTGGGTTTAAAAAGAATGCATTAGTGTTTTGAAGAGAGCCTTTCCTTTTACCGAGTAGACCAAAATTCTGAATTCTGATGACTTTTGAAGTTACTCTACACTTAGTGTTTATTAATCATATACTAAATAGATGACAGTAATGTTACAGTTTTTTTTAAGATTTACAGTTTACTTTTAGTTGTAATTTTACTTATAAGACATGCTATCTTAAATTATATTGCAATATAAGATATTAATATAAATGTACCTTAACTATCTTAAATTATACTATCTTAGAAACTTCACTAAAATTTTTCATTGTAATATTGAGAAATCCAGCAAACTGAGAACAATAAATATCATGACAGAAGCAACATCATAGTGCCAACTGCGATTTTTAAAAAGGAAATTTATATTTATATCAGGTTTTGTCTTCCCAAAATATCTTACAAGTATATATTACTCACCCCTTACAAGTCAAGCAAAAGTGCTTTCCAAAAATCCTGAATTTGAGGTTCTTATAATTTAAAACTATTATTTTGGGCACAAAATGAAGGTCCAGGTTGCATGGTGACAAGTAGGATGTGATTCAAACTCCAAATGATCCAAACTCCCTAAGCTGTACTTATAAGCTACAATAATTTTTTATTCAGTGTCTATTCTTCTAAATAAGAGTCTCATCCTGTTCCCCACTGTCAATGAGAAGCTCTAAACAACTTCTGATTAATAAATATAATAGATTCCCATTAATAAAAAAAACACACGCATCAGAAGATAAAACATATCTCTATCTTTATCTATCTGTCTATCTATCTATCTATCTATCTATCTATCTATCTATCTATCTATCTATCTATCTATCTCTATGGCTATAGGTAAGCATCATTTGAAAGGTTCACAGGGAGCTCCTTGGAAAGCCCCCTTATGAAATATCAGGAATACCAAGAAAAGCAAAGTAATCTGAAAAAGGAGTCATGGATTCAGTTTACTTTAACGTTTTAGGTTTGGCTGGATCTGGAGATTTTCAGAAGTGAGAAACTACATTTTCCTAACTAGTAATTGGGCATCTTTCTTTTGGAAAGAGCTCACCTCTCAGGAACAAGCAACAAATGCGGCCGCCTATAGGGGGCAGCCGACGTCAGGTGAGAAAGGGTAGGCATCAAACCGAACTAGAGTTCGGAAGGCAAAGGTGAAAATCCTAATTCTGCCTCCATTTCCCTGCATGATTTGGACAAATCACTTCCTCTCTCTCAGGACCTCAGTTCCTCGCCTATACCTAAGGGCCTGGATTCTATTAGTAAGGGGTACTTTCCAGTGCTAATAAATGATAGTTTCACGTCTTTCGTGCTTTTTCAAAATTCAGCACGGAGGCAGAGATGTGCAAAACCAGAGTCTTGGAGGAAAACGTGGCATGGGACTTCTGCAGGTCCCGAAGAGCCCATAAGGGGAGCAGGGCAAGCCCAGGGCTTCTAACAGTCTGCTCCGGGGGCCATCAACAGCTCTGGCACCCGGACGAGCTTTTGAGCTTTGCAGGCGATGCTCTCGCTCTAAGTTGTCCCGGTAGCCTAAGTAGCACGACTAATTTCTACTAAGGACCTGAAATAACTTTTCCTTTATCTGCTCTGACAAGCTCTCAGACTCAACAGTCAGAGGACTTTCAAAGGTTGATTTCAGGCTTGATGCACTCGACTCCCCACCTGCTAGACCTGGTGTGGTTGCAAGAGTACAACTATGAATATTACATTCTGTCAAGGAAACAAACCGTGCAACGAAACGAAAAAGAAAAGAGGTGTTGGGGGCTGGGAAGAGGGAGGGGAGCGGGAGGAAGTGCCTTGTGGCCGCTACTGTGATTCTAGAAAAGGGGTTCAGACTCATTTCGCTGACCTGGTTAATAATCCCTGCCGAGTTGACGCTGGCCTAGCAAGAAACGGCTTTGAGCCCGCAGCCGGGTTTCTCTTCCCCCTGAGTCAGGTTCAAGGCTCCCGCCCCTCCCGGCCGCCACCCTTCTCCGCTACCTGGGAGCAGCAAGGAACCTGCGCGGCCCCGCCCCACCCGGCCAGCAGAGATCGCGGGGCGCGCCGCGCCTTCTCCCAGCACCCCTTCCCAGCTTCCTTCTCCTCGTCCTCCCAGTTTCTACTCTCGGAAAAAAAGAAAAAAAAAAGGGGGGTGCCTTCGGCTGCTCTGCTGTTAAGTCTCAAAGGCGAAGGTGAAACCACTTCAGGGCAGGACCCCCGCCCCGCGTGGCGGAGCCCGGGGGGAGGCGTTGGGAGCCCAAGTCCGGCCCCCCCCCCTCCCGCCCAGGTCGCCTCCCTTTTTCTCCTGCGCCCAGCCATGCCTAGGCGCTGCTCCCCGCCTGGCCAGGCCCAGCCTGGCCCGAGGGTGCTGCTGCATGGCCCAGGCCCACACCCACGCTCCTTGCAACTTCCCAGCGCGGCGCGGGGACAAGCGACAGCCGGTTCAAAAACAAATAAGTAAATAAGCAAACAACCCGAAGGAAAAGAGGTTGGATTTGCTTTGCTTCCAGGGGCTTATACCAAGAACCTCTGAGCGAGGGTCGGCCCGTCAACCCTTCCCTGCCCGGGCGACCTAAGGCGGCGGGAGCAGGGCGTGGAGAGGAGCGGCAACCTCAGCCGCGTCCACGTGTGCGCGCCGCGCCCGGACCTCTTGCCCCAGCGAAGAGGCCGCGGGGATTGCATCCTGGTTGCGCGGCAGCGGCCTTGGGTGCTGCCCGCCTCGGTCCTTTTCCGTTGAGTGGCAACCACGACGGCCGCTGAGCTTGTCCCCGCACCCGGCGGCTCGCAGGGAACTCCGCGTCCAGTCCGGGAATTGCAGAGACCGGGGGAAACCGGGAGCGCCCGCGACTGACAGTTCGGACGAGTCTTTCCCTCGCTCTCTCCCTTTTCCCCTCCGTGCGGCCACAACGTGAGGGGACTTTGCCCATCATCCCGGCGAGCCTCCCCAAGTGCGGGGACATGTGCGGCGCGGACGCGTGTTGAGTGCGTGCGAAGTGGTTGCGTAAGAAATAAAAGCCTCCCAGAGTACTATGATGAGAGCGTTCAAACCAGGGCTTAAAACAATTTGCAAATGTAGAGACCCTTTCCCTCCCCACCCCCCAGCAAAATCTTCCTCGCAGCCGCCTGTCAGCTGCCGCTCTTCTTCACCTCCGTAAAGAATGAATGAAATTTAAAGGAACTACCTGCAGCTACTAAACAATCCGGCATTTTCCCTATATCTGCCATATGCTCTGCACTTCCAAGTCCAAACATATCGCAGTGCATCCACCAATTACGCTGCGACTCCCTCACTGACGCCCGCGGCATCAAGCCAGGGACCTAGTGGGTTCCCCGGGGCTGGTGGGCGCCTTTCTGCCCCCGGCTGGAAGTGCTGCTTTTTTGCCCCCTAGAGAGAAACGTCTCCCCAAGCAACTTGCAAAATGAGCCTCAGGGCATGCTTCCTGACGTCCTGCTATATTTCCCGCATAGGCTCTTCCATTCATCAGTTTCACTCGCGGCTTCTGCTGCAGAGGCAGAGGCTCTAGGTCCTCGCAGGATCTGACAGCCCCGCAGAAGATCCGGGAACGCATGCCCACCTGCTCTCCGAGCGCCTGGTTCCCCGCGCGCCCCCGCCCGCGGCCGCCCGTCCGGGCTCCCCGTTACCTGTGTCGGGGTCTCCGGGCCATGGCGCGGCGGGCGCGGGGCTCAGCTGGGAGCCGCGGAAACCGCACTGGGCTGCCGCCTCCCGCTGCCCGCCGCCTGCCTGCGTCCCTCCCCGGCTGCGCAGCGGCGTTCCGCACCGCCGGGGCGAAGTTTCTCGGGAGAAAGAGGAGGAGGAGGAGGAGGAGGAGGTCGCGGAGGAGGAGGAGAAGGAGGAGGAGGAAACAGGTTGATATTAAAATATAAACTCTGTAAACAGAGATGCCATCAAACAAAGAGCTTTGGACACTCCCCCTCCCGCCAAATCTGGCGCCCCTGCAGTGCGCACGCGCCCTGCCCGCCGCCTCCGCGGTCGCCTCGGCTACCGCCCGCCGGGCTGCCGGGCCGGCCCCGGCCGCAGCTCCCCTTCACCTCTCGCGCCGCCGCGCTGCGCCTGGCGCGCCGTGAGGCCCGGACGGCGCGCGGGCGGGGAGCCCGGGGCCGGGGAGGGGCGGCCGGGGGCCGCGGCGGCGCCTTTTCTTGCGCAAACCCCGCTCCCGGGCCCCGGCCGCGCGGGCTCGCGCCACGTCCCGCTGCTGCCGCCTCCCCTACTCGGCGGCCGCACTACCCTCGCCCCGCACGGCGTGCCCCAGGCACCAGCGCCCCGAGCTCGCCGGGCTCTGACTCACTGTCGTGGGGGCGGCAAGGGCCGGGGTGGGGGGGAGAGGGGGGAACTGCTGCATTGGGGGTTGGATTTTAGGTCGGGTGTAAGGTTCAGCTCTCTGGAGATGGGGGGGATGGGGGGTGGGGAGGAGTAGTAGGGGACGGGAGCATGTGTTTTCACGGGACGTAGGGCTGGTTGGTTGGTTGGTTTTAATATCTCTAATTTAACTTGTTAGTGACAAAGGACGCTTAAATGCAAGTGGGGCTGCAGCTATCACCCTCCATATGGGGGGCATCCGGGGGAGCTTTCACTCCTCTCCGAGATCCTGGAGCCCACACAGCCCACGCGCCGCCTCGGTACGGTCACTAGCACTTGACTCTCACCCGGGCACACGCCCGGCCCGGGCGGCGCCCACCGCACACCTCTGCCCCCCGCACCACCCCTCTAGCGCGCGCCCGGGATCGCACACCTGCAAAATCCACGGGATTCCAAACTGAATTTAGGAAACCCCACGTGCGCTGGCACGGTTTTAAAAGTTGAGCGGTTTGTGCTACGGAGGTCGATATCCAGGCTTAGCGGGTAGTTTGGGGACTCAGTTTTAAGAGATAAAAATCATTGAAGACTTTTGTGTTCATTTAACTAAGGGCTCCTGAAGAAAAGGGAGAAGATAAGTGCTGAATTTATAAGGATTGATAATTGGGGGATTTTAGGGGAGTTTTAGTTTTACTTCCGTTTATAGACTTGTACCATTGGGGATTTTTTTTTCATTCTCTGTACACACTTAATTTATTTTTCCTTTAATCTTATATGTTTGAGACTTCTGCTGACTGGGTTTGTGGGTGTCCCATGTGCCCCGGCAGTTTAAACTTAGCTCAGAAAGCATTTTTCTTACTAAAAAAGCATTTTCTTACAGAAATGAGTCATAATTTTATTAAATGGTGAAGCATGCTAGGTTTCAAGACTTTATCTGGTGTTTTAAACTTTGTTTCTTAAAAATTGTAATATAGTTTAAATCCTTATCAAAAAAATGTTAGTTGCTAGCAAGGTTTTAACATTACTTTCTTCGTGAGGAAAAAATAACACTGAAACAAAAATTATTGTAAGATATCTCAGTTTGCAATTCTGAGACAAGTCACTTGCAAGTCAATGTAGTTTTAAAGCCAATATTTATTTGTAGATTCTATATTAAAATTTCTTTCTTGACATCAAAAATAAAATAAATAATAATAAAGAACAAACATGTAGAAATTACTCTGAAAGGAATTACATTCCGTCTTTGGGATTACTTTATGAATCTAACTGGAGTGATTCCCAAACTGAGCCTCTTTGGCACAGAGTATAAGAACCCTTCCGAAAATGAGTTCATGTTTCCCAAGATAATTAGGAGGTACAACTGCTCTATGATTCTTAAACTCCTTTTAGGAAGAAAGACATCAAATTCAATTTTATTCCCTTTGTTCATTTTATGCATCATTTTTCTATGTGTTTTGAGGATTTATTATATTTTCATATCCCAGACAGATATTTTGGGATATAGTTTTTTATTTTTCCTCATATGTGTAATGTAAGCATAGTCCAATAAAGAGTATATGTGCAGTGATTCTTACTAGGCTAATTCGGGGTATATTGCCACCTGATGAGTATATGGAAGGATAGAATTAAATGGAGTTACCATAAATTCTTGTATAGGGGAAAATATATTTTCAAAGCCGTTAGAGAATGTTTACTGCAACTATACATTTCTGTCCTCCCCTTACAATTATTACAACTGCTTTTCTAGGTGAGAACTTCATGTAGCTCATGACTCTTAATTTTTTTTTTTTCTTTTAAAGATCTGCCACATCAGTTATTTTAGCTGGGGCTGGGCTGGGATAGGGCTAAATTCAGATACAGACTTCTATTTGCATTGCATTACACAGAGGTCAGCAACTTTTCTGTAAAGGGACAGATAGTAAATGTTTTAGACTTTGTGGGCTATATTGTGTGTTCTTTTCTTTCCTCCTTCTTTTTTTAAAATAATTTTTTGAAAATGTATGAAAGCGCATTTAGCTCGAGGGCCGTATCCAGCCTGCAGCCCGGAGTTGGCCAACACTAGAACAGTGGTCTTCAGTCTTCAGTGTGTCACAAACCCTGAGTGTTTCCATGAAAAGTATACAGTCCCAGGCAGTGCCCCTAGAGACCATGATTCAGTAGGTCTGAAGTAGGGCCTAGGAATCTGCATTTTAAACAAGTACCCAAATGGTTTTCATGGAAGTGGTTTCTACACAACTCATTGACAATCTCAATATAAGAGACAACAAGACGGTTCGATACACTTTTACCTTTGCCAGTTATTTCTCACCATCTTCCCCCACCTCATTCTTTTGTGCCTTTCCTCGGCCAAGGATTCAGTCTCTCTGATCCAGAACAATTTAAGTCTGTGAGAAAGTTGACACCAGTGACCACAGGGCTGTGGCAGCCTATTGTTTCTTCCTTTACTGCTAAACTTCAGCCTCAGATTTGAACTTGAAAGGAATCACTTACCTGTCACTGATCATCATTAGGACTCTCCTCCATGAGAAAGCAAGCATTTAAAGCATTTTGCTTTAAGCTAACCATCAGAGAATGGTTGAAAGGAAAAGAGAAGCATAAAAGGTACAAATGTCAGCTTTTTTTGCTTCTGACTGTTGAGAAATCCTGAGCATGGGGTGGACCTTTAGTACCTGTGGTCAGTGTCCCAAAGACAAGGGAGGCTTGTCAGTGGTGAGGACAGACCATTTTCTAGGGCCCCCTGTCTCTATAGTCCTCCTCAACACATTTTAGTTCAGAGCTTTATGTAAAGGGAAATAATTACAGTAAACACCAAATGGTTACAGTACAATTCTTGATCATTTCAGTTAATGAATGACAGCTGTAGCATATAGAATTGGAATCCATATGTTTGAGATAAACTTCATGTCAGCTCGCAGCAAGCCTTTTAGTAATAACAATGGGGGAAGCGCTTCTTTAGTGCAATATGTTTCATAGAGCCTCTATATTAGATAGTAACCAAATACATTTTTATCTTTAAATGATTTCTGGGTTTGGCATTTCATTTGGCATTTCCACCCTCCAGATGATATGTTCCTAGGATGAACAACCTGCCTATTTTCATGACCATTTGACCTGAGTCTTGGTTAAAAGATATGAGTTTTTCCATGATAAGGGAAGGGTATTTCAGAGGAAGAGGAAACTGTGAGTAGAAGCACAGGATCAGGAATCACAAGGCATATTCCAAGCACAGGGAACGAGATTGCCTAGGGCAAGAAGAGCTTTGAAGGCCGGATTAGAGGATTAGAATGTGGTGTGTTGAATGCAAAAGCTATATTTTCAGAGCTGTGCATTTGGAAGACTAATTTAATAGCATGGTCAGACAGACAGTCAGAAGAAGAAGATGAAGGGGAAGAGTTCAGTTAATTGGTCTGGACTAGGCCGGTGACCCTAACTGGAATGTAAAGGAGGGGGTAGATCAGAGAACACTGGCTGGGCAGAACCTTCAAGACTTAGCAACTGATTGGCGGGCTGTTGGAGGCGCCATTCATAGAAATAGGGAAGTCAAGAGGGGAAGAGAAGTGTGCGCTCTGGAGATTCAAAGAGGAGACTGAGTTTAGATTTCAGTGTGTTAAGTTTGTGGTTTCTTATGGAAGTGATCCGAGCACAGTTGTTCAGCAGGTGGCAGAGAGTGTGGGACTACTGGAGAGGTCAGACAAAATTTTGTGAGCCAGTTGTTAGACACAGACATGATTAAAAAGTAAATGTTATAAAACTACAATTAAATATATTGTATGCCAAAAGGTAATACATTTTCAAAAGTCATGATCTCCTCCTTCTTTTTACTACATTTTGCTAGTATGTGTGCTCTCGAGGTAATTTCCCCAATACATCTGCAGGATGGAAATACTATGTAATGTATGCTAATGTGCATATCTTCCCAATTTTGTGTTCAGTCAAGTCATGCGAGTAGCTGGGCTTGGCTATAGTTGGAGTATTTATACCACAAAAAGTGACAGATGCTACAAAGAAGGGTTCCCCAGCCCCCAGAAAACCTGTTTTAAACATTTACCAAGGCAACACGGGAGAAATACTCTATTTAAGAGCTATCTGCATGAAGGCATTAGTTACCCTATATTGTGGATTTGCTAAAAGGCATTTGTGTAGAGAGGTGGTCAAGGGAAAGTCTTTGGAGAATATTTAAGAAGTTGAAAAAGTGAGGTTGAGACTCATTGTAGGGGCCAGGTGAAGAGACCTATTGAAGAAGAAGGAAAGTTTTCTAGACATGCATACACAAATGTTTTTATCTTTTCTTCTTTTGATAGAATTCTATATCTTGTCAACTGATTTTGAAAAGTTTTCATTTCCTTTGAGAAAAAATATTTATTGGGCAGTTCAAACATTTTTGACTGTGACTCATAACAACAAACCTATTTTACTTCCCATGTCAACACACACACACACACACACACACACACACACCCTCACACCCTCACTTAGAACTAAAAAAAAGTTTTATAAAACAATATTACCTCATACTACCAACTATGCAATCTATTCTTTTTTTTTTTTTTTTTAATTTATTTACTTGACAGAGAGAGAGCAGAAGTAGGCAGAGTGGCAAGCAGAGGGAGAGGGAGAAGCAGCAGGGAGCCCAATACAAGGCTCAATCTCAGGACCCCAGGACCATGACCTGAATTCTATCCCATCCCATCCATCCGATTCCATTCCATCATATTTTAAATACATCCTGGGCATGAAACCTGCCTTGTTTTTGTGCCCTGGTTATGGATACTGAACCCACAGTTTGAAAAATGCTGCTGAGAGGTTGAAGGCCTTACCTCTTTCTGCTTTAGGAAATTGCTCACCTTTTCCCAAGTGATGGTCCTATCTTTTCAAAGCTTTGAGGAAAAGTCCTGAAAACCAGGGGCCCCTGGGTGGCTCAGTTGGTTAAGTGCCTGCCTTCAGCTCAAGTCATGATCCCAGGGTCCTGGGATCAAGCTCCTCAGCTTTGAGGGGCTGGCTTCTCCCTCTGCCTCTGCCTGCCCCTCCCCCTGCTTCTGGGCTCTGGCACATGCACTCTCTTTCTCTGTCAAATAAATTCTTTAAAAAAAAAGTCCTGAAAACCGTTTTAAAGAAGTCATTTTTCTCTCATCTCTTCTCACAACTGTTCTAGCCAATTCCTCCTCCCTCTCTACTCTCCCCCCACATATGTTATAAAAGTAAAATAGCAGATTTCAAAGTCAGTGGACAAAATATCAAGCTTTTATTAATAGAGATCTTAACAACAACAACAACAACAACAACAACAACAACAACAGTAACACCTACAGCTTACTGGAGTAACTAAGTTACAAGACATCCAAGCCAGGTTCTTTGAATGTGCAGGCAAGACGCAACTTCTCTGCGGCTCATATGCCAAACTTTCAAAATGTGGAGATTACAGTAGAGAGGTTTAAAGGTGCCTCAAGCCCTTAATTCTCTGTTTCTCCCTAAAATACCTGGGCATCCCATTTTACCTCTATCTACTTTACAGTGTTACCACAGTTCCTTTTTATTGGTAAACACACAGAGACTATCTATTCAGTGTCGGGCACCATGCAAGGCACGGACTTGCCGACACAAGAGGGCCTTTGCTCGAGAATTCTTGCACATTTGGTTCCATGCCCATTGTCACCACCTCCTTCCAGACGATCATTGCTTCAGCCTAAACTAGCACAACACCCCCTCACTAATGTCCTCCCCTCTGAGCTCTTTCTCCCCAGCCTATTACCACCTCTCCGCCAACACCAGCTCACTGTAACCCCTTTTGGCAGTTTAGTCATCTGGTTAAAAACCCTTAACTGGCCCCTAATGTTGGGCAGATAAGATCTGAATTCTTTAACTTGGCATTTTCTGGTTTGAGCTGGCTTTGGCCTCGGTGCCTACACAACCTTAGCCTCAGGGGTGATGGTATTTAATAACTGGGATTGGCTCAGGAACTGACCAATCACAATGGGCGGCGGTCACGGGCACCCTGGAGAGCTTGACTGGGACGCTCGGGCTCAGCGTCTTTCTGCTTTACAGCGCATGCTACCTTCCAACCTTATCTTCTGCTAGGCCCCATTCATTCAGCTTCCTCCCCAAGAAGCCATTGGCAATCTCAGGGTCTTTACTTACACCATGCCTCCCGCCTGCAACACCTTCCTTCCTTCCTCCTTCTTGCTTACTTAAGTGCCCCTCATCTTTCAGGCTCCGCTGAAGCCCAAACTGCCTTCTGTTCTCCTAGGCTTCCCCACTCCACAATCACTGCCCCCACCTGTGAGTCCTGTTAATGCCCACCTTGTCTGCCTTTGGTTGAGTGTCCGACTCGACTCGACTCTATTATCCTCCTTTGTTATTTATTTACTTCCTTTATCAATGTCTTTAATTATTATAATATGCCTTATCTCATCTTGTGTCTTGATTATAAACTGGAGGGGAGAGACAGTATCTTTTATCTTTCTTTTTTTTTAAGACTTTATTTATTTATTTGACAGAGAGATAGAGAGTGCACTAGGCAGAGCGGCAGGCAGAGGGGAGAGGGAGAAGCAGATTCCCTGCTGAACAGGGAGCCTGATCGGGGCTTGATCCCAGGACATGACCTGAGCTGAAGGCAGTCCCTTAACCCACTGAGTCACCCAGCCGTTCTAGGACTTAGTTCTAGGACTGGGTCTTGCATGCAGATATGCACAAAAATGTTTTGTGCAATAACAATTGATGAGGAATTAGTTGGAGCTGTGTGTGTGTGTGTGTGTGTGTGTGTGTGTGTGTGTTTAAAATACACTTAATAATGCCTTGCTTTGGGTTTTAGAGTTTGCAACAGACTTTGCCATATATTAGCTCGTTCAATCCGTATAGCAGTTCTTGTCTTTCTGCCTATGTTTTTTGTTTTGTTTTGTTTTGTTTCCCTCTAGATATTACTTTTTCCATTTTTGGGTGGGGGTGACTGAAGTTGAGAGAAGTGAAATGATTTACCCAAGGCCACACAGATAATAAATTGAAGAGCGTCCTTCCTCTCTCTTCCCCTGCCCCCCTCCACCCTTATATGAACCTGTAGTCTAAGGAAGGGATGGAGAAGGAAGGGAGGAAGGAAGAAAGAAATAGCTTTAGGATAGTTATTACTGTTCTTTGGCCTTTCACATCAAGTGAACTATATAATTTAAAATGTCAACCTGTTAGGTTAAAGTTTACTGTTACTCTTCTCTTTCCATTTCAATGTATTGCTAGAAATATAAAAAGTTTGTAGAAGTGTAAAACCAATACTACAATGTTGTGTCATCCATGAAGATTACATATTTTGATTTACTTTTCTATGTTAGTTCTAGGAAATAAATAAAATAGTTAACTGGCCTATGAAAAAAGCCATTCTCAGATTTATCTTAATTTGGTTTAAATATTTGTGTTAAGCAAAATATTTTACTTTTTGTAAAGAAAATATCCTTTAGAAAAAATATGTCCAATTGTTTCTAATCCTTTGGATTAAAATTTTGAAAAACTTTGCAAAGTGATAGCTCTTTGGGAATGTGGGGAAGCTCATCTGATCCTGTTTTAGGCCTGAGTGAGAGAACTTTTGTAATGAAAGGCAATATTTTGTTGAAAAATATCAGGTACACCAAAGTTCTCCTACAAAAGTTTTAATTTCTTTTCTAGTCGAGATTATATATAGTTTCTTTTCTGAAAGCCCTGATGGTGCTTTATCTTTCTTTTAAATACCTGAGAGTTAAAGATATCTTCATAGAACAAATGCATATGCAAACTACCTTGAGAAAGAAGTTATTTTTAAACTTTAGATTATTGCACTTTTTATTTAACAATTTGATTTATATGGATATATGAAGGAAGTGTTACTAATCTTTAAAATTAAAAAAAAAAACACACCTCATTGCAATGTTCTTAGGAGTACTTTTAACTATGAGAATATCAGAACTTTCACGATGGTAATGTTGATTCAAATCCCAAGTAGTAAATAGGTTCCTTTGAAAATGTAACATGGGAACAGATTTTCTTGATGCAAAACCCAATACAGTTCTTGTGTGCTGGTCTATAGTCTTGTGCCATGTGATGGATTTATTGGATCCTTTTGAAGACTGTCAACAGGTTTTGCATAGAATGACTCATTCAGAAGAACATGCCAGACAAAGTTTTGAAATTAGACCAGGCTGGGTTGTTGGTGTCCTCTGGCATAGCTGCTCTTTCTTTCTTTTGAAGCAGGAACTTGGGAGTCACCCTAAATTTTCTCTGCCCCAAGATCCAGTCAAGCACAAATTCCTGTTAAGTTTACTTCTTTAACATTTAGCCAATGATATCTCTCCTTTTTAATCCCTCCTACCACCACTTAAGTTGAGACATTTATCTACCCCCTGAAGCTTAGTTAACTTCCTTAAAAGTCATTCGGTTCACAGTTGTCAGACAAAAAATTGGTCAACACAGACCTGGCCATCAGGATCCTTGGCTTGAAATCCTGCTTGTGGACCAGACTTTCAGGGTCGTCTGGAAACTGCTTTCAGAGGACACATGCCTCCCCTACCACCTTCGCCAATATCTCCTTCACCCTAAAACACAACCTGCCTTCAGGTGAGGAATCATATAGCCTCCTATGATGTTTAAGCCCTAGTCAGAGACCACTGCTCGTGTGCTGCTCCACGTGCCATGGGGATCTGTGCTCCAATACCTTGCTCATTCTGATCCTCTGCTTGTCCTCTCCCCACTTCCTTCTTTAGTGATTAATTCCTGCTTGTCATTCCAGCCTCCATTTAGACGCCTTCTGCTTGAGAACATCTTCCACGGACCACTGCAAATGTCTCAGTGCCTCTAGCTGAGTACTTATGTTAGGTCTGAACTTGGTTTCATGTTTCTCTCGTGTCCACTGGACCAGTGGGGTCTCACAGTCTAGAAGCGTAAGAACTGCCCTTCAATATACAGACTCCTAAATCACCATTGTTCAGAGTCCAACTCAAGAGGCCTCGCTGAGATCCAGGAATCTCCATTTTTAATAGGCAGAATCAGGTGATGCTGATGCTGTGGTTTAAGACGAAGGCACCTCAGAGACCAGAGTTTTGGGTTCTAGTACCTTCTGTGTAACAGGTCACTTCCATTTCACAGACATTCCATAAGTGTTTGAGGCACTGAATTAGAGTAAATATAGCTTTTAATTCAATAGTTATGTCAATTTCAGGATCTGGGGGGCCTTTGCTTGCCTCTCTACCAAAAAAATTCCTGCCTTCTCTCTGCCCGTCTCGGAGGTAGTAGCACGCTGAAATATCTTAGTAATTAAGAAACTGAGACTCAGATCAGTGAACAATTAAAATTTATCAATAAAATGAAATGTGATACTATCTGTGATTTTCCCCAGTTACATAGATGATTGAGTTTCCTGTGGAACAGTGCAGCCAAATAAAATTTAATGCCAGCCATATATAGGCTTTAAAAAATGTTTGTGGCCATGTTTTAAAAAAGTAAACAGGAACTGATATCCCTAATTGTAATAATGTATCTTATTTAACCTAATATATCCCAAATATTATCATTTCAATGCATAAATTAGTATTAAAAATTATTAAGAAGATATTTTGCATTCTGTTTTGGTACTAAATCTTTGAAATCTGGTTTGCATATTACATTTACAGCATATCCCAACTCAATGGTAATTTTCATCAGAAATATTTGTTCTGTTCACAGATTTCATAAAATAAAAAAAAAAATAAAGTGTGCAACTCAAAAAGTAAATTTATGTATCCAAATTGTTTCAAACATACCTAACAGTTTTTTAGTAGCTGAAGCAAAAGTCAGATTTTAAATTTAATATTAGATTAATGAAAAACAACTAAAATTTAAACCGCAGTTTCTTGGTTATACAAACCACAGTTCAATTGCTCAATGGGCATATGTAGCTAATGGCTACAGAATATAAAATTGTTTAAGGTCAAACACTTATCAATAAGCTATCTTCAAGCTATTTATACTTATTCTCATTGTTTCCTTAAGGGTTAGATTTGCAGAATTTTGAATAATGAAAATAAGAACATTTTTTCTAATAGGTTCTATTTAATTATATGTTAGGCTTTTACTCAAATACTTAACATTTTACCTTAAAAGACTGAATAGGCTGACTGGCTTAGTGACAGTAGGCAGGGTAGCAGGAGAGCAGAAATACATATCTGATTTAGAGTTCAAGACCATGAGTTTTCCCAACACTCCCAAACAAACTACAGCTTTGGGCAAAATGCTTAATGTTTAAGCCTATATCTTCATCTATAGAATGGAGATGATACCTATTTTATGTACGACCTTATAGAATCGAAGTGAGAATCAAGTAGATAATATATTTCAAAGTATTTCATAAACTGTGGATAACTGGGGCACCTGGGTGGCTCAGTGGGTTAAGCCTCTGCCTTCACTCAAGTCATGCTCTCAGGGTCCTGAGATCGAGCCCCACGTCGGGCCCTCTGCTCCGCGGGGAGCCTGCTTCCCCCTCTCTCTCTCTGCCTGCCTCTCTGCCTACTTGTGATCTCTCTCCTCTCTGTCAAATAAATAAATAAAAATCTTAAAAACACAACAACAACTGTGGATAACTTATTTTTAGAGCATGAATATGGTTCACAACCTTTTAATTGAAACACTACACTAGTAGCTACCATTTATTGAGCAATTGCTACATGGCAAGCACTTTGTGGGCTAACTTAATTCCCAAAGCATCCTTGCCAGGTAGGTGATATGATCTCCGTTTGACCGAGAAAGAAACAGCAGGTTAGAGTTTAAGTACATGGGCAAATTTACATGACCTTTAAAGTTCAGAGCCAGAATTTTAACCCAGGCGTTTTTGATCCCAGCACTGTGGGCTTTCCTAGAAACTTTAACTCTACCACCCTCCCTCCCTTTGCCCCCAGTAAAAAAAGTGAGGTCCCTAAACATTTCTTTTCAGTTTATGGAATAAGATAATCTAATGACGACTTTTGGAAACAATGAGTGAGCTGAGAATATAACTCATTTTGGGAGGGGTTGTAGAATTGTAGGCCTATCCAAGGGTTAACCCATTGCAGCAAACAGAATGAAGAATAACTCCACAGAGATTTTTGAATAAGGATTTACTCCAGATAATTTCCCAGAGAAGGAGTACATGACCTTCTGAGGTTGGTAATTACTGGCATTTCTGGTGTTGAGCCAAGCCTGGAGCCATAGGAATTAGTTGGCAGTGATTAGACATATGCTCATTAAAGAAAACAACTGGGCTTCAGTAGTATTGCAGTCAGGTTTCATGTAAATCTAAACGCTTGTCCTTTATGGAATATATAACATGATGTTCAGAGAAGAAAGGAGTCAACAGAAAACACTCAAACCATCAGAGGTGACCAGTGCTGAAGTCGGCCACTTCCAAAAATCAGAAAGGTCAGGCTCTGATAAGTCACGTAGTTTAGACACCCTTTTGAGCCCCTATTAGTACCCAAAAGGAGGTAAGGCAGCTCTCGTCATGTGGCTTACAAAATTTGCTTTTGTATATAGAAATAAATCGTATTTGTCTACTTTTTCTTCTGGGATTGAAACAAATGTTCAAGTTTCACAGCGAGCCGGGTATCACGTTAGCCAGACTGTGTTCACATAAGCAGAATCCTATCCTATGTGTTGGAGAGAATCCTATCGCTTCATCGGAGGCCAGCAAACACTGGGCTTAACTCTGTGATGGCCGTGGTAGAGGGGGTCACCCTGTCCATCACCTCTTCAGAAAAGAGTCTCCCCATTGCCCTAACTACTAGCTCCCTCTCCGGGGTGAGACGCAGTGGGAAAGCCCTGAAGACCTCCTTCGCTGTCAAGTGGGGCCAATGTCAGCAGCAGGGGGCGGCCCCTGGGAAGTCCTTCAGCCTTAGCGACAAAGATGAACGTGACATGTTTCTGCCCTAACAGAGCTCAGTGAGCGGGGGCCAGCCCACAGTGATTACCATACCATGTACATTATGTTCCCAGGAGAGAGCTCAGGTTACCTATAATTATAAAACAATCAGAGAAGGTGTCAGAGAGGACTTGCCCTGTAGAGCCCAGGCCAATGTGTCTTCAGTCAACTGGCCCGTCCAGACGCTTTCCCCATCCAGCCTGACATCGTAACCCTAGGGTGATATCAGACCCCTTTTCCACCTATTGCCTTGAATTCAATTAGCATATTGATCCATTTATAACTTGTACCCCCTTAGTGTGTTTTTGTTTTTGAGTTGGGGGTTTGGGGAAGAAAAGGCCCGGATGAGACACTGGAGTGGAAAGCCTCATTCAGTAGGAAATAAATCCTAATGAGCGCAGCCCACTCGGTGGACGAGGGAAGAAACCCTAAAGGTAACCTGGCCTTTTCAGGTTTGCTTAGGTCCTAGCCTGGTTCCAATAAATGCAGTACCCAGAACATGCACATGATAGTCAGCACATTGTAAAATGTTTTAAAAAACATTTTCTTCAGAGACTTCTGAGTGGCACAGTCGGTTGGGCGACAGGCTCTTGGTTTCGGCTGCAGTGGTGATCTCAGGATCGTGAGATCGAGCCTGGCGTCAGGCTCTGTGCTCAGTGTGGAGCTTCTGGCCCATTCTTTCTGTCTCTCTCTCTTAAATAAACAAAATACTAAAAAAGTAAAACAATGAAATAAAATAAATTTAAAAATTATTTTTTTCAAACACATATGCCTTTTCGGATTATCAATGACATCTTTAAAATTACGTATTAGATTCTTGTTTTCCTTGTTGTGAAGTCATGCCGATGCCCCTTGTGAAAGCAACTACTACCTAAGTGCGGTGTGTTAATCCACTGATGGTATCAGGACCTCTGTGTGTAGTTCCCTATTCTGGGATGAACTCCACGTCCAGGTGTGTGATCCCAAAGGCTTATTTACTTTGGCTGACCAAGAGATGAGCTTCTGCAATTACCTCCCGGAAGGAATAAAACTTTGGGTCAATACGAAAAATACCATTTTCACATTGCTTTTCCATCTCACGAGAGCTCTAAAAGAACCTTGATTTTGGACGTAGGCTTGCACGGTTTAACTAAGGGCTTTCCAATGAGACCATGGCTTGGCAGTTACCAGGCGAAGAGTAGGATTTCTAGAAGACTCTGGTGTCATCTCTGGGGTTGGTGCAATATCCCTCCTGCTGAGCTCTTCTGGTTAGCAAGTTACAACTTTGGAGATGGTGCTCCTAGGGATCCAGAAACCTAGTAAGATCTCGCCTGTGCCCTGATTTCTCTTCACATTCCCCAGCTCCTGCGTTTGGACTGGGGTTGATTTGGAAAAGAAACTGCTTTCGGAGCCATGTTTCCCCTTGAGAAAACCAGGTTGATCTGAAGGTAGGTGAATCCAGAGGCAAAGACAGACTCTGACAACTCTGAGCTGACTGAGAAATCTGTGGAGGGTGCTTCTCTTCGGGGGTCAGATACGACACCCCTGCGTGATTGGAAAGACGATGTTACCTTAGGAATATGTTGGCAGACAACTTATCCATATAAAGTATTCTGAGCCTGTATGAAAGTTCATCGAAGGAAGGAAGGATCAGGGAGTGGAACCAGCCATATGCATAGTGGTTGTGTACTAAAAGTTGATCTAATGAGCGCAGCCCACTTGGTGGGCTGAATGCACATGATAGTCAGCACAGTGTTTATATTAAAATACTACTAATACGCTGTCTTACACATTTTTATCAGCCATGACTTTCTTTCATTAAAGTTTTTTGGTTGATTTTTTTCACCTTACTCTAGAGCTCCTAACGGTGAACTCTTGTAATCTCGTAAGTACTAAACATTCCAAGGGTATTTTAGGGGTTCCCAACCTGGGTCTGGGGGTAGGCTTTAGGGGACATTTTAAACTGCATGTAAACTATAATGAATATATTCATTTCATTTTTAAGGGGAGAATTTCCACAGTCATTTGATTCACGAGGTCATTGGTGGACCCCAAATGTGAGCTAGATGATTATGTGTTGTTTTATAGAATGAGTTTAATTCTGTCTCAGGGCATGGATTGGAAAGCAGGCAGAAATCCTCATCCAAATCTAGTTTTTAAAAAACTGTTCAGTCCATAAGTGTGCATTTGGTGGAACTATAGTCAAGTATGTCATCTGCTACATGCAAAGATGAGAGACAAGTGGAAATATTATTTTTATAATCATTAAAAGTAAAATCATGTACTTTCTTCCAAAACTTAAAAAAATTTCTATTTCAAAGAATTGGGCCTTTTTTTGATTTCCAAAAAAGATGAGCCCTTGTGTAACATTTGAGTATAAGAACCGAGTTAACCTTTTCCTCTCCCCAGAAATAAACATTAAACTAAAGCAAGTCAGAATTCTAGTCACAAGCTTTTATTTTTTGCACTTGAAGAACTGAAAGCTTTCTCTGTTATTTTCTGAGGGAGGGGGTTTCCTGTGTGTCTTTCTGAAGCCCTGGGGATCCCCTCATCTTTTCAGTCCTAGCTACCTTTTCCTTCACAGCAAGCATCCTTTGGGCCACTCAGGGCTCCCGTGGCCATCGTTTGCCACCCCCTGGCAGAGCTATCTGCAGTTTTTCTTGACTGAACGAGGGTACTAACCTTCCTTTTCTAAAGGAAAGAGATTGTTTGGCAGGGTTGTGAGAATCCAGGAGGGAACAAATGGGCTGGTCCAGCATGGGGGGAAGCTGGGGACTAGGGTCTTGGCTGGGCCTTGGCGGGGCCTCTTCCAGGAAAAGAGCTCCGGGCTCAGGCACCGCCGGCTCTCGCTGCAATTCCAGGAATGACCACTGGGGCATTGGGTCCACCTGTCAATTTGCATTCTCCCCGAGTTGGTAATGCAGGAAATCTAAAACCTGTATCAGTTTTTCAAACGAAAGATGCATTTTTCTTTTATGTCCGATGTCCCACACTTTAAACATCATGAGTGGTGTTTTAAATGTATTATGGGTGCAGGGCACATTACTGTAGTTCAGTAAAGATTCTATGTCTAATCTCACCTCCAGACATATTTACTGTAATTTTCCCAGCTGATATAGTTTAATTAATGATATAAGGACATAATTACATGTTTCAGTGATCTTTCACATATTTACAGGAACTGCTGTAACTAGCTTAATTAGAGTCATTATGTAAATAGCTGATAATGCACAACAAATTACAGAAAAAAAAAGTCTCCTGGAGTCTGGCATGTTCATTTTCTAAGCAAGCTTAGAAAACGAAAACATTTCTATCTGGGGATTAGAGTTAAGAAGACACGGCCTCTACGTTTTGTTGTTCCCAAACCAGGCAGAACCTGACTGTTGGAGGTTTAACAGTTAACTTTTCTTCCTTTTGTAGTTCGGTTGCAGACCTCATGTCCGTTGTTGGTCTATGAAATTGCTCATTCTGTTCTGCCACTGGCTCGAGTTTCACGATGAGTTTTTTGTCACGTTGGTCGCGTCCTGCACTCGCTGAGGATGGGAAGGGTACTTAGGGAAAAGGTTGACAGATCTCACACATCTTTTTCATTTCCTTTCTGGTCCTTGAACTGGTATCTTCTGTTTTCATCCATCACACTCACGCACAAAGAGGTTTCTCTGGATCAGGCTCTCAGGGCTCTGTAGGGAAACTCATCCTCCGAGGGTCTGTCATTGATGTTCTACTGTGCAGTTTTAATTCTTGTTCACCCAGGGCTCAATTCTTTTTGATGTTGCCTTTCCTATTGAAGTGATCAGTCTTTTAGTCCCTGAGAGGAAGCAAGAGCCTCCTTTTAAAGCGAAATAATGCCCCTCCTTAATCAGGTGTTCCGTTGATTGACATAGGGCCTGCCCTCACCCTGTCTTTTTACCTTGGGTGACTGCTAGGCCCATGTCCTTGTCCTTCTTGGGTAAGAAGACTTCAGGAAATTCAACTGAGCCAAAAGAAATATCAACCTTAAGTAGTGCATTGGGTCAAATTTTATTACTTTGCTCTAATGAGTGACTCTTACATACTTTGAACGTTCACCCTCTGCTTGTTTTTAGTCTTTTACCTGCCCTGCCTCATTCCCACTGTCTCAGCTCAGGAAGCCTCACCAACGGTCCTGCCAGTCTCCTGAGTGTCCTATGAACACATTCCAGAATCTATGTGGGGTTTTTTTTTCCCCTTTTCAGTCTTCTTTTCTACTGGGTTTTACCTGTTTTGGAGGTCCTTCTCGAGTTCACCTTCTGCATGAAGCCCTTCACTATTAGTCTCAATGTCTTTCTCTTCCAGGACACAATCTATGCATGTAAATCCATTAATTCTGTACTGTCATGCACCATGCACCCATCCCTTCTCTCCAGCCAGTTGGAAGGCTCTTAAAGGAGGGAGGGTTGTGTCTGATACTTCTTTTTTTTTTTTTTTTTTAAAGATTTTATTTATTTGACAGAGAGAAACACAGCGAGAGAGGGAACACAAGCAGAGGGAATGGTAGCGGGAGAAGCAGGCTTCCCGCTGAGCAGAGAGCCCGATGCGGGGCTCGATCCCAGGACTCTGGGATCTGACCTGGGCCGAAGGCAGACGCTTAACGACTGAGCCACCCAGGCGCCCCGTGTCTGATACTTCTTTATGCCCCACCAGTGTTGGTTACACAGCAGGCATTTAATAAATTCCCATTAATGATTCAAGTGTACTAATAATCAAGTGTGTTTAATCTGCACGTGGCTGTGTAGGCTGGGTATGCACAACTCTAGGGGCACCATTGAACATCAGCTTTGCAATATGTTTTCCTATCATGTTGGGCCCTTTCTTCTCACTGCTGCTTGCCATAGTCACTGAGGTCTCTAGCTTTACCCTTACCCGTTAGGCTCACTCTGCCAAATGTGCAATTAGTCAATTCTTCTCCACAATAAGATCCAGTATCCTCCCTTGAGGAATTCACAGGGTAATAGGAGATGCAGACATAGAGATAAACCATTGCTAAATCTTGTAATGATCAAAGTTTGCAGAATGGATAAAGAAGATGTGGCATAGAGATAGATAGATATAAATATGTACATGATGGAATATTATTCAGCCATCAAAGAGAATGAAATCTTGCCATTTACAGCAACGTGGGTGGAGCTGGAGTGTATTATACTAAGCAAAATAAGTCAGGCAGAGAAAGACAAATACCATATGATTTCACTCCTACATAAGAAACAAAACAGATGAACATAGGGGAAACTAAAAAAAAGAGAGGGAGGCAAACCATAAAGACTCTTAACTATAGAGAACAAAATGAGTGTCACTAGAGGGAGGTGGGCAGTGAATGGGCTAAATGGGTGATAGGTATTGAGAGGGCACTTGTGATGAGCCCTGAATGTCATACGTAGGTGATGATTCACTAAATTCTACTCCTGAAACTAATATTACACCGTATGTTAACTAACTATAATTTAGATAAAAGGTTGAACATTAGAAAAAACAAAACAAAATAAAATACTGTATTCAAGTAAAAAAAAGTGTATGCAGGAATTATGGAAGTGATATGGGGAAGGAAGTAACATTTAAATTGTAGAATTAACAAGACTAACTGAGTGTTGAGCTGAGAAGAGGGTGGAGAAGGGGATCTAGGTCATTCCTAGGTTTCTGGCCTGAAGACTTCATAAATGATGATGCATCTTGTGAGAGAGGTAATTCTGGATAAGGAGGACAGAATTTGAGGAGAAAAGGACATTTAGGGGCCTTTGGGATGCCTATGAGAGATGGAGAGATGGGAGAAGCCCAGTGAAGTATCATTGACTTAGTACCAGGAGATGGAATAATGAGGAACATCAACATCATCTGCATGTGGGTTGGGGTTGTATAGGGTGTTTAGCTTTCAGAGAGAGAGAGGGAGAGAGAGAGAGAACAGGACGAAAAAGAGAAGAGGCCAAGAAGAGAGTCACTAGGGTGGATGGTGGAAATGGACCAAGAGTAGAGTATGGGCAGAAGAGGCCCAGGAGCTCAAGATGTCACAGGCCAAGCTATAAGAACTAAGGGTAGCCATATCTTGCTTTAAGCAATCAACAGGGATGATTTCTAATAAGCACATCCAAATGTCAGTCTGAGCCTGGCATTTTCTTTGCATGTGAAGTGAATGGATAAACATTTATTTTTTAAACTTCTTCTTACATTAATTTGTGTGTAGTGTAAACCTTTTGGTGAGTTGTTACCTGTTTAACAGGAAAATTGGGTTAGGATTAAATAATGAAACAGGTGTCCCTTAACTGAATGTGGAGAGTAGCGTGAAGTGTAAGAACTGACAGTAAGGTGAGATCATCAGGACCCATCGGTGGGCAAAGATGAGATAGAATTGCTCATCTTGTTCACAGCCCTGCCCTGACGGCCAGTTTCCTGTTACTGTGAGCTGCGCATGGCTCCCTTGACCCCAAAGCCCCTTGCAGCAAAACCATCCCCTTCCATTTTCACAGGTTTTTTTTCCCTCCACTATCCTCTGCTCTGCTTGCTCCAAGTCTATTTTAAGTGTTTATCACATTGTTGTTTTAGAATTTCTCACAAATGGCTTTAAATACCCTGTATATAATTAAAATTCTGAAAGTTTATCTCCATTCTGGATCTGTCTCTTGAACTCCAGACTCACGTAGCTAAATGCCTGATTGTCATCTCTGGATCCTTCCAAGTCTTTCCTTTCTCAGTAAATGACAGTTTCATTCTTCCAGTTATAAAAGTTGGAGGTTTTCCTTGATTTCTCTTTTCATAATCCATCAAGAAATCTTGTTGGCTCCATCTTTAAAATATATCCAGAATGTAACGACATCTCACTATTTTCACTGCTATGGCTCTATTAATGGCCACCATCATATCATCTCTCACCTACAATATTATACTATTCTAATGGGCTGCCTTCAGTCTAGTTTCAGCACAACAGCCCAAACCCTCTTTTTTTCCCCTAAGGCATTGAGCATTCCTTTAATATACTTCTATGGCTCAGAGAGAGAATTTTTCACACACTCCTTAGTTATTAAATGATAAACCAGTTTTTTAATCTCAATTTTTATTTAAATTCTAGTAAGTTAACATACACGGTAAAATTGGTTTCAGGTGTAGAATTTAGTGATTCATGACTTACATATAACACCCACTGTTCATCACAAGTGCCTTCCTTAATACCCAACACCCATTTAGCCCATTTCCCGCCCACCTCCCTCCATCAACTTCAGTTTGTTCTCTATCATTAAGTGTCTGTTAAGCTTTGCTTCCCTCTCTCTCTCTTTTCCCTTCCTTTATGTTCATTTGTTTGATGAGTGAAATCATATAGTATTTGTCTTTCTCTGACTGACTTATTTTGCTTAGCATAATAGATTCTAGCTCATGTCCTTGCAAATGGCAAAATTTCATTCTTTTTGATGGCATTCCATGTAATTCCAGTAACATTCCAGTGGGGGGTGTGTGTGTGTGTACCACATCTTTTTTTTTTTTTTTTTAAAGATTTTATTTATTTATTTGAGAGAGAGAGAGAGACAGTGAGAGAGGGAACACAAGCAGGGGAAGTGGGAGAGGGAGAAGCAGGCTTCCTGCTGAGCAGGGAGCCCGACGCAGGGCTTGATCCCAGGACCCTGGGATCATGATCTGAGCCGAATGCAGACGCTTAACAACTGAGCCACCCAGAGGCCCCATATCTTCTTTATCCATTCATCAATCAATGGACATTTGGGCTCTTTCAATAATTAGCCTATTGTTGATAATGCTGCTATAAACATCAGGGTGCAAATGTCTCAAGAATCCTTTTTTTTTTTTTTTTTTTAAAGATTTTATTTATTTATTTGACAGAGATCATAAGTAGACAGAGGTGGGGAAGCAGGCTGCCTGCTGAGCAGAGAGCCCGATGTGGGGCTTGATCCCAGGACCCTGAGATCATGACCTGAGCTGAAGGCAGAGGCTTTAACCCACTGAGCCACCCAGGTGCCCCTCAAGAATCCTTTTAAAAGATAAATCAGACCATGCCAGTCTTCTGCTCAAAACCTGGTGTTTTTCCAATTTAGAGTGAAAGCCCAAGATGCTATACTGACATAAGTATGTTTCACCACATTCTTGCCCCCTGTACTAACTTTGTACACCATATCTTCCTATTGTTCTTACTCAGGACACTCCAATCACTGTGACCACTTGGCTGATCCCAGAACATGCAAGGCATGTTCCCACTTTAGGACCTGCTTTTTCTTCTGTCTAGATGTTCTTCCTTCCACCCATATGACTTGCTCCCTCCCTTCCTTTAGGTCTTCATCAAAATCTCCCTTCTCAGTGAGAACGTCCCGTGTACTCCATCTAATGTTTCAGTTCCCCATTCCCAAGTTCCCAATGTCTTTTGCTTTGTTGAATTTTTCTCCTTAGCGGTTAAATATATCCGATGTATAATACATTCAGACTTACCTTTATAATTGTCTCTTCTTGAACTAGAATACAAGCTCAAGAGGGAATGACTTGTTTTGTTTTGGCTTCTTCACAGCTGTATTCCCTTCAACTGGAAAAGTGCCTGGCATATATTGGGCACATAGTAAATATTTAACGAGTGAGTGAGAGAGTAAGGAGGACACGGTTACTTCCCCACGACTTGTCATAAACTGTCTCTCATCCCTCCATACCGTTGGAACAGCTTCCAAAATTCCACTTCCTTCCCAACATTTCCTCTGTAAAGAATTCATGAATTTTATCTGGTACACATGGGCCGGGCATGGAACAACCCGGACTCCTCTCTTCTCCTTTTTCTGATCCTCATCATGATACCATCATCAATTACTGACCACGCTTTTATGTTCCAGGGACTAGACCAAGAGCTTGACATATAGCATTCCATCTGATCTTTACAGCAACACTAGAATTAAGATATTATCCTCATTTTAGAGATGGAGAAATGAAGAGTTAAAGAGGTCAAGAAATTTGCTCAAGGTCATACAGATAGTAAGTAGTAGAGCCGAAGGCCTCGGAGGGCTCTCATCCCTCATTTCCCTAAATCTATATTTTGTAGAGTTGGTATAGGCATGTAAAAATAGGATGATTTGCAAATGGTTTAGATCACTTGTTAACAAGCAGTGCAATGAGCCCAAATGTAGAATGAAGCTAGAGAAACTAAACAAGACATTCTTTTGAAAACATATGCTCAATTAAGTAATTCGAATTATAGTAGACACCGCTGAACTCTGAAGGTTGTTTATTTCAATGAAAAATGATGGGCAAGATCTCATGCTGACTAATCTATTGAAAAAGAGATAATGAACTTTGCATTTTTCTTAAAAGTCAAAGGTCAGTTTCTCCTGGGGTAAAGAACAGAAATCGAAGAAAACAAGACTATACCTAATGTCATTTTGTCTTAAATATCCTGGTAACATTTTAGTCAGTTTTCCAGTGGAAGTGATTTAGCTCCTTAGGATCAAGCAAACGAATTCAAGAAGCCAGTTCTTTTTTTTTTTTTTTTTTTAATGTATTTACAGACTGTGAGGCTGACACATTTTGCCATTCATTCAAGTAAAATAAAACATTTAATTTAGAAAACTGGTGACAGGAAAGGATTTGACCAAGATAATAGATGTTTTAGAATGATAACATGGAGGCATAATTTCTTCCTCCCAGAATAAGACATTTCAGTTCTTCCCCTCTCAACATTTCTACCCCTTATTTGCTTATAGGGCAAGGGTTTGGAGGGCATAGGATTGAGAACAGAAGCTCTGATGCCAGGGACCTTCTAACGGCATAAACTGAAGTCAGAGATACTGAGCGCAGTGTTTAGAGAGGTTGTTATTTCATCATGAGTTTTGTAACTTCATAGAAGATACTTGACGAAATTAGTATCTTATACTTAGAAGTGGATGTTTTATTTCTTCAACAGGATTTTGTAAGAGAGAGAACACTTTTTTAAAAAGTAGGAGCATGCCACTAACTTGATGTTCTACCAGAAAAATACGAGGTTCCTTGAAGTCATTCAAAATAACACTCCCACATAAACTTGTCACCTTACAGACACTACACTTCCTTTCATTTAAAAAATTGGCAACTTGTCTTTCTAGGTCAATGACTACACGCTTCATTCTTCTTTTTAAGCAGCTCATGGAAAAGAAGTAGGAGTAGACTAATACACTAATAGTAGGTAATAGAAAAGATAACTTTAAATGCGTGCAAGCACACTTTGGTCAGAGCACTTCAGCTAGAAGCTAAAGGAAGTGCTCTAGAATTCTACAGGAGAGCATGTGTCCCCCTTAGAGTAATAAAGAAGACTCCATGACACAAATCAGACTATGGCTATTTATTAGCACAGGGTATTAGTCTGGTTATGATGTGTACAAATAGTTTTTGTTTTTCATATGCCTCATTCAGGTAATGACTACTCAATTGTTTCCCCATGTTTTTGTTGCTTACTAGAATAAATTTAAGATGTAAGCATAAGAGCTCTAATGACCAGGTAATGGTAAATATTGCTTTGGAAAAATGGAGCTGACCTCTGGTCTGCCTACTCATCAAATCTTTATCTATCTATCTATCTATCTATCTATCTATCTATCTATCTATCTACCTATATCTATCAAAAAGATTTATTTATTTATTTGACAGAGAGAGAGAGATCACAAGTAGGCAGAGAGGCAGACAGAGAAGAGGGGGAAGCAGGCTCCCTGCTGAGCAGAGAGCCCAATGTGGGGCTCGATCCCAGGACCCTGAGATCATGACCTGAGCCGAAGGCAGAGGCTTTAACCCACTGAGTCACCCAGGAGCCCCTGATCAAATCTTTAAGATGTTAAAGAATTCAGTATTTTTCCCCCTTTCCTTTCATTTTTTTAATGAAAGTTTCAGAAAAATGAGTTAGTCTTTCCTTGGTTTCGTCTTTTCTTTCACAACACACATTTAGGAATGTGGAACTTCTTACCTCTGTAGTGTAGAACAATAGTTTTATAAATAATTCCAGGAATTGTCCTTTCTTAACTGAAAGAACAATATGTTTGGAGATCATAATTACAGATACTTTTGTGTCTATATGTGCCTTTTACAATTTTTGTCAATTATCCTAGTACTATGATTATTGTTCATCACCCATCTGCATTTGCAGGGCATAGACAATTATTGTGTCCTGCTTTCTGATTTTGTTCCTAAGTAGGGATTTGGTTTGTGTTCTTAACTTTCTTGCTACCCTACTTTCTTGCCCCACTTTCAGCCACTGTTAACACAGCCAATGCCTGACTCAGAAAAAAGTCATTCTTAACTTCGAAGTCATGGCAATCAGTTCACTCTTTCCTATATCATTTCCTGACTCTCTTGGACACTTATTCATCCATTGGCCCCCGCACTAAGTACTGGTAATGAAGAAGTAAATGGATCCAGGTTCTTGGACTGGAAGGGACAGGGGGTCAGGGAGTTGATGCTTGTAATGAACATTAGCACCTTGTGATCAGCCCTATGAGAGCAATGTGTATCAGGGATTGTCGATGAAAGACTTCATGGGGAGGAGATACTAAGCTGGGACTGGTGGAAGTCTACCAGAGAGGAACACAGAAGAACAGCTCCCAAAGAGGAACGAGGGTAAGGGAACAACACCGAAGTATAAAGTATAAAGGGCATGGCTCTGTGGGGACCAGGCAGATAAAGAATATGAATGAGTGTGCTAGGAGCGACTCAGTGGAAAGGAGTGAGGATGGTGGAGAAATAGAGACTTCGTGACACGTCTAAAGCAGAAAGCCATTACTTAGGTCAGCTAGTCACTGCTGTGCAGAAATGTGGGACAATGTTAGCAAATCCTACATTTTTCACAAGAAGATAGAAGTCCTGTGAAATGTCCAAACGAATAAGTTTTTAAACGCTCTAAGGCCCAAACCAAACCTGTCTGTAGGATAGATGGCCCCACAGGCCCCCCCGCTGACAATCTGTGTAGCAGGGTTGGTTGGTTCTAAAGATGCTTGGTTCCCAGTAGTGAGAGCAGGGGGATGTTTGGGGGATTTGTTGAGATGGTAGAGAATTGTAAAAGATAAAGAGGAACAGACAGGTTGGAGATTGTTTATAAAAGGTCTTTAATTCTTTATCTTGGCAGTTTGGACTCCATTCTAAATGTAGCAGAGAATAATAGTAGAACAGTTTTATGTAGGTAAAAATGCCATGATTATTGGATTTATTTTAATTTCTTGGAAATATTCATAATAATTTAATTTAAAAAATTTAAAGATTTTATTTATTATTTATTTGAGAAACAGCGAGAGAGAGAGAGAGAGAGAGAGAGAACGAGCGCACAAGCAGGAGAGGCAGAGGGAGAGAGAGAATCTTGAGCAGACTCCGCTCCGAGCAGAGCCGGATGTGGGACTCGATCTCACGTCCCTGAGATCATGACCTGAACTGAAACCAAGAGTCAGCCCCTTAACCGACTGGGCCACTCAGGCCCCCTTAATTTTTATAAAAAATTTAAAACAAATTCTGGAGCTAGCTCTTCTCACAGAAGTAGCATGCTCAGGAGTAGATCCAATACTTGTTTATAGTTACAACTGGAGTTAATCGAGCACTCAGGAATTAAATGAACCATAGGACAAATCTATTACCACCACCGCCACATGTGTTTGCCAATGTAATTGTGTAAATTGGGCACTGGGCTGGAACTTTCTGCACTGTTAAAAAGACTGTCAGTGGCTTCCCATTCTGAGCATTAAATAGGATTCAGTCTCGCTAAAAATAACTTGACATGCACAGGTAGAATAAACAAATCGGAACACATCCTTAGACCTTTACCTAGTTGTATGCAGAGCCGGGCCAAGTCAGGGTGACCTCATGCCAGAAGGATGTGGTTACGCTGTAACCCGCTGTTTACCTACCCTTACGGCCATGGCTATGGGCATTGCTGCAGCCACAACTATCTCAGGGCACCCCCACTCACCCCTTCTCTGCTCGCCGAGACCTGGTAATGAATGGACTCGCAGGAACAGTATCTCTATTTTCTATGCATGCTTCAGGGCATGGTCAATGCGCTGTGCACAACAGCTGCCCACACTGCCAGATTCTGGCCCGAAATTAAAGTGCAACACTTTTTTTAAGGCGTACTGAAACGGGACTCTGATGACGCACAGTCGTGAGTATGGAAGTCTGGCTGGTAATGGAGTTGAATGCTCCTGGCAGCTAGTCCTGGCTTGGGTTCTAAGTACTGTGGCAAAGATGTGTTTTCTTGGCCCCCCGGTACAGCTGTAGGTAGGGTCTCTGGTCTACACGGGTCCAGGGTGAGTTTGGGGTCAAAAGTTGAAACTGATGACTAACGTTGGGCTCTGAGCTTTTAGTCATGAGAGGTCCTAGAACCAGGACACAGCTATCCTTAGCAGTGAAAATGCAACCTCAAACTCCTATCCGCCCAGAGGTGCTAATGTGTGAAAAGCCATTTAAGAGCAGAACTCTGGATTGGGAGAGAGGAGATTCGTTTCATTTGAAGACGTTCATCACATCGCTTTTTCTTCTGTCTCTCAGTTGGTCCGGTTGTAAAATGGGGATAATAATCTATTCTTTTTGGGGTGCCTGCGTGGCTCAGGTGGTAAAGCGTCTGCCTTAGGCTCAGGTCATGATCTCAGGGTCCTGAGGTCGGGTCCGACGTCCTGGGACACGGGAGCAGGGAGCCCGCTTCTCCCTCTGTCTGTCACTCCCTCTACTTGTGTGCATGCTCTCTCTCTCTCTCTGTCAAATAAGTAAATAGAATCTCAAAAAAAGTAATCTGTTCTTGTCTACGCAATAGAAATGAGTATCCCTTGGATTATGTACTGAATTCTGCAGGAGAAAAGTTCTCGAAAGAGTACATTATGATTTCATTAGTGAAAAATTACACTTGTATAAAAAGAAAAGACAATCCCTTTACACTATTTCAATTATAACAAATACTTTGCATCAGAAGACTAACCACATGGAAGTCAGCCTTTAACTAGATGTTAATTTCCATTAGTTTCTAATGAGTGGTATGCTTACTTTGGGTCTCTGAAGTATAATACAGATGGCCAAAGTGAAAATAAAAACAGTTTTAAGAATAGATGATGCAATGGAAAGTTCCTGGCCTTTCTGACACTCCTTTGAAAGGAAAGACACCTCCTCGTGTCAAAGGAAAGACATAATCAAGTTTCCTCACAAATATGGTCCATATAAAACCAAATCTTCCATTCTCACTTTCACCAAAAAAGGAGGGAAAAAGATGTCCATGAATGGGGGAACTTTGGAACTCAACTTGTCTGGTTTGCCTACTTCCCTGTTCAAACTTTCACTACTTTCATTATCAATGTCAGAGACTTTACACTCTGGAATCACTTTTGCTCATTTCCATCCCTAGTCTTTTTGTGTGTGATTCTTTTAGCCCATGATTCGATTATTCGAGAAAAGATTCTGAATTCCTATTTTCCTCATCCCGTTTTTATCTCCCTAGCCACTCTACCGCAAGCTAACTTGCAAGGGAAGTAAATGTAGGTTCTCCCATTTAGGATACAAGGTCAGGTCTTTGATCTTTCTTTCTGAGAGAGGTGGGCCACCTACTGTTGCCTTTTGGTATGACTTTTGAAACTAGGAAATTCAGCTGGCAGAAATTAGGTAAGTTCAGAAATTACAATTACAAGCCGTCGTATACACTTACAAATCAGACTTATTAGCAAAAGAACGCAAAAGCATTGAAATATTTTTGCTGTTGTCTTCATTACTCCGTGATCATTGTTTTCACACCCAGCATGGCTGGGTAGAGGAGATAGAGAAGGCAGATGAAGAAGGGCTTAAGAAGACTTTGAAAACCACCAAAGCCTGGGCCCCACCTAAGAAATTCTGATTTTTTTTTTAATTAGGCTCTCCGCCCAGTGTGGGCTTGAACTCACAAGTCCGAGATCAAGAGTCACATGCCTTCTGACTGAGCCAGCCGGGCACCCCAAGAAATTCTGACTTAATTGGTCTGGGATGGGCCCAAGCATCAGTATTTTTTTTTTTCAAGACTGCTCAGATGATTTGAATATTCCAGAGTTGGAAACTACTGCTGCAGGATGTTGCTGCTGCTTATTTCTTGATGCTGGGTTGTTTTTTGTTTGTTTGTTTGTTTGTTTGTTTTTAAGAGGCAAAGGGGCTGCTTTGTCAGGCTACTTATGAAGCAGAAGATCCTTCATGGAATACGTTTCTAAAAGTTTTCCAGAAAGAAATTGCCGTGAATTGACAGGCCAAATGGTCAATTTCCATGAATGGCCCGTCAGAGCTTCCAAATGAACAATTCCTTTTTAACATCTTGCATTTTTTCAATGAAACATGTACAGTGAACGAGATAGAATTCTGTTCCAAATTCTGTTCCCCCTTGCACTGAATGTGTCAACTCGAGCTGATTATTTCACTTCTTAACTCTAAAGCAAGGAGAGTCATAGCAGGTAGCTCGCTGGGGTTCGGGAGAGTTAAATGATACACTTGCACAGCCCACTTCGGACAGCATGGAGCCCTCATGCTTGGAACACATGAAGTTCTCAGTGAAAGTTGCAATTATTGGTAAAGGGAATTGTACTGCAGTGAGCAATGCATCTTGGTCTCTGAGTGTCTTTTTAATTTTTACTTCAACCCGGCTTTAGCCCCTAATGGGTTCTTTACAGAAAGTTATATTGAACTGCGTATAGGCAACTTGACTTTTGGTGCATAGCTAAGCAGTTCAACTAAATTTAACTATTATTTTACTGCCAAAATATGCTCTTACTACTATGACTAGGTGAGGGCACAATTCGTGGGGCTACAGAAGAATAAACTGAAATCTACTTTTTTTCCTCCTAGAATCCTTAGTGGGTCGGTCGATATGCTCCATAGGTCAAAAGATGCTAGCTGGTTTTTATCCCTCAACAACTGCTTTACAACAATCTTAAAATGGAATTTTAAAAGCAAAAAAAAAAAGTTTACTTATTAGTCTCTCCTTTTACTTAGCATGGCTGTTTAAATTTCTTCTTGCCTTCTCCCAAGTCTATTTGCATGAACTTAGTCATATCCCATCTTCCCTGACTGAAGGGTCATTGTATCTGCTTTGCATTTGATCTTTTCCCCTTACCCTACAGAGCTGAGTAACCAGAAGTGCGAGTTCCAGGGTCAGAGTCCTTTTCCAAGTCCCCAGGATTCGGCTGTATGATCTTGAGTACTTTAACTTCTTTGTGCCTCCTAGAGTTTCTCTGAAGAGTTGGTACATAGGTACTCCATACATTTTAGCTATTATTTAACAGTTGTTTGGTAAATCCTTTTAGCTCGCTACACGATTTAAATGTTTCCATTATTTAAAAATCGCATTATCACGATTTAAGTGTTTCCATTATTTAAAAATCACATTATCTTAATTATCATAATAAAAACTATGCTCACATAATTTTTCATTGATGAAACATTAATATTTTGAGGACTGGAAACTACATAGATCCTTAAAAGTTCCAGTTTCTCTTCTTATTTCCAGCTTAAAGGAATTTAAATTGAATATATCCGAGTGTATTAAGCAGGTATGTGTAGATAGAAAAGTGTGCAACAATATGGTTATTTGATGAGGGCACTATCAGGCAACCACACAAGACATTGTTATGTATCTCAAGATTACACAAAATGATTTCTAAACCTCTGCCGGTTTATTATGTGGTTCTTCAGATAGGAAGAAGTCGCGGTAGACTGACACTCAAGTGAGTCTGGGCTAATGAGTTCTTCTTCATTCCAGCCACCTCCAGGTATGGTGTTGATGAGAAGAGAGATAAGCCTTAGTCCTTTTGCTCCACACTTTCTACCATCAAGTGAAAAGTGACCAGCTGGCGACTTACTAGGATTGGGGGACAATCTGGGATGCTCATTCATTCAACGAATGGTCATAACACACCTGTTATTGCCAGGCTCCGCAAAGTGAACCAAAGTGGGTGGGGCCTGACCTCCTGAGGTTTACCACCAAGGAGGACAGACAGCTATCAATCAAACGATCAATTGAACAAGCATAAAATTATACCCCCAAACTATTTTAGGAGGCGAAGGCACATGGCACAATGAGGGGCTACACTTAAGGTACTTGCCTTGGCCAGGGAGGCCAGAGAAAGCTTGTCTAAAGAAGCCACAGTTGTGCTGAGAACAGGTGGATGAGTGGACATTGACTAGATGCAAAGGAAGGAGAGAGTATCCTAAGCAGAAGGAACGGACAATGCAGAGTCCTGTGGCAGGAAGAAGTAGACCAATGAAAGAGAATTGAAAGAAGACCAGGGGGCTGGTCCTGTGACAGAATGCAGGGAATTACTCTCACATGGATTAGGCCAGACCAGCTTCTGAGAGCTGGGTTCATGTTTCTCCCTAAGTCCACATGTAGTGATAGAAAGTTTGTAGCTTGAAATTGACCAACATGGGTGCTTTTATACCACAAAAATTGTTTACCAGCACACCATTGGACTAAATTATATGGAATGATACCCAGATTTAGAATCCAACCATTCCACATGGTACTTAATCTGGGAATATAAGCAGTGAAGACACATGTCTCGAGAAAGAGAAGATTGTGACTTCCAGTGATTTTGACCTCTCGTGCAGCCAGAGCAAACTAGTCAGTTATGAAAAATGTCCTCTGGCCTCAGAGCTTTACTCTTTTGTTTTGTTTTGTTTTGTTTCTGTTTTCAAGTGAAATGGCTCAACCATCCCTACCAAATACCATAGGAAGCCTAGTACTCTACCTGAGATTAGTAAGGTTTCCCAAGCTTAGTGCCTTCTTCTCCATAACCACCTCTCACCTTGAGTTCTTGCTGAATTCTCTCCTCACTCCCCTCATCCTGCTGACTCTGTCCATTAGCTCCTGTCTACACTGCTTTACCTTCACAAGGCTGTTACTCACCCCAAGGCTGTCACCCACCTTCTTTCATTCCCTAGAGCAGCACCAACACCAGGCACACAAAAGAGACCACCTTGAATTTTAGGATAGATCTTCCTGCTCTAAAATGCCTGCCTTGGGTGGTCTACTCTCAGCTTCCAAAGCCCTGGTGTATCTCTCCTTTCTCCCGTTCTTATAATACTACTTGGGAAATTTTAGTTCACAACTTAGGTTCGATGTGCCTCTTTGCATATCCAGAAAGCTTATCATATTGTTTGCTAAACCAAAGGGTGGCCAACCAGAGTAATCCTCAGCAGGAAGAATAGCTAACAATGTGTTTGAGATGATCATTGCTCTTTATCTTTGAGAAGATAATATTTCTAAGCACAGCTGACTTCTCCACCAACCAAGGGTCTCGCTTTTCTATTCTTCATATTACAGAAACACTGACTTCATGGTCATGAGCTTATTATAGCTGGAGAACTAGAAATACCATCCCTTCTCTAAATTTTAGTAGTTCCAGGTCATTTTAGGCTGCCATATACAATCTTCCAGCGTTATTGAGATTTTATTGTATTTTCTAGTTTTTAGTTCAGACTTCCGGCATAATTAGAATGACATGTTCTGAACGCCCTCCTCCTCCGTGGTCTGGAACCCTGGACGCTGGCATGTTGCTGCAGGTTTTCATCGCTGTCTCAGCCAGCTTCTATGCTATTAGCAGAATGCTTTTCTGGGCACAGAGAGAAGCTGTAACCTCGGGGTCTGTCTCCTCCACCTCTTCATCTTCTCACTCACCTGACACAGAATTCCTGTGCAGACTTTAAAGAAAAGTTTCCATGTGACATTTCAGCCAGAGAAGAGGAAAGCTGCCATAAAATAGAATGAAGAAGGCATTGCTATTCAGAAAAATACCTGGCCAGCTAAAATTTGGTGCAATTTGCCCCGAGTTCCTTTAGGCTTTCCTTTCCAGTCTCTTCCCTATACCCACAGAATCTGTTCAGCTCATTCACGCTAAAGGATAAACAACTGATAAGACTTTGTATATTATGACTTTTAAAGCTATTAACATGTCATCAGGAGAAAAGTAGTTAGGGAAGTATACACAGTTTTTGGAAGGATAAAATTATTTTGCAAAAGGGTTCCTTTGTGACACTTTCAAAATTATTCCCCTCAGTTTAAGGGTTACTCCTAAGGACTAAATATGAGCAGATATGGAATGATTATTACTATTTTTTCAGATGGAGAGGTCCCTGTTTATATTAATTGGGATTATAATTAATTCAGCACTGATATATAAAGTCCGTCCCCCTCCCCTTTTTAGCTCTAGATTGAACAGCTCCCTTTTTCTTAAGGCAAAAACTCGCAGGTTGACAGAGTTGATGGTCTCTATTCAATCTCTTATAAATGTGGATTGTCCATCCACACTGGCCCAAGTGTTCATCTTAAGAAACTGCAGGACATGGGCGCCTGGGTGGCTCAGTGGGTTAAAGCCTCTGGCTTTGGCTCGGGTCATGATCTCATGATCTCAGGATCCTGGGATCGAGCCCCGCATCGGGCTCTCTGCTCAGCAGGAAGCCTGCTTTCCTCTCTCTCTCTGCCTGCCTCTCTGCCTACTTGTGATCTCTCTGTCAAATAAATAAATAAAATCTTTAAAAAAAAAAAAAAGAAACTGCAGGACATGTCTAGAAAAGGAAGAACACTTACAGCCTATGTCAGTCTTGCCCCGAGGATAAGGGGCTCTAGTACTTTTAACTCTTGTCTTTCGACAGATCTAATCCAAACAAGAAATATTATAAATATCATCTTTTAATTGCCTGGTATTCCTCATGCTTACATTTTGAGGCTTTGATAGAATACTGAGGCAAAGTCAGATGAACATCTGAGGTCATGACTGGGTTGGTTGGCCTACTAATTCCAGAAATGAGGACTAGAGATCTGTGCAGATGGAAATGAAGGCCAATTAGACATGATTAACATGCAGATTCAAAAATAAGATAGCACAGCATTTTACTCTGAGACTTTGCCAGTAGAGTTTAATAAATTAAAATGAAATGCAGTCAAGTTGAGACATTAGAAAATGAGGTTAGGCAATATTATGCAAACATTAAGACCTGGTTAATGGATCCTAACGTTTTGGGAAGATGGAGTCCCTAAAACCGACCAACGCATTCTTTTGTGGTTTGGTGGCCTTCTCCCCTTGCCGAAGGAAAGGACCTGCGTAACAAGTGGGAGAAAAGACAATATTTTTAGTTCAGGCAAATATTAAGACTGGAGATTCATGTAACGTTTTAAAGTTGCCTAAAGCTCCTAAAGTTACGGATATTTGCAAGTATTTGTTCCCCTTTATTTATTTTAAGAGTTTTTTTTTTTTTAAATTTTATATATTTATTTGAGAAAGCTAGAGAGCACGAGAAGCGGAGGGTCAGAGGGAGAAGCAGAGTCCCTGCTGATCAGGGAGCCCAGGACCCTGGGATCATGACCTGACCGAAGGCAGACCTAACTGAGCCCTCAGGGGTGCCTGTTTCTCTTTATTTTTGCATAGGGTCTCCTGCCACAAGCTCTGCTTGTAATGGCACTACTCAGCTGCTACGAGTGGAAAGTGAAAGAGTTAAGTAAAAAAACTATATTTTGTGGCTGTAGTGAGTAGGCAGTTAGAAAAACAGACCTAAGGATCCTAATTTCTGGATTATTTTTTTAAGCACTGCCTCAGCTCCTCCGAAGAATTTATTTCCATAAAGCTTTAGGCTGTTATAGTGCTAATTGCACCTCGCTTAAGGGCAGCAAGATTTGCTTAATGACTATCTGCAAATCACTTTAGAATCTTAAGGGAGGAATGTTATTAGAGTGTAGAGCAATAAATGCTCTGTGTGCAGGGGAAAGCTTCCCCACCTCCTGACTGTAGGCTTTGATCTCATCAGTCCTCGTAATGAATTTCTGTCTTGAGTTTTATGGGGACTTTCTTCTAAGGAGAACAAAACTCAGGGCAGACATTATCTAATTCTTCCTCATAACATTCATATAAGTTTGGGCGGGGCAGGTGTTATTATCAACCCATTCTACAGATGGGGAAAGAAAATAGAAAGTTACATGACTCCCCCAAGGTCAGAGAGAAGCTGAACAGGAGCCAGAAGGATCCTATTTGGGGTTTCCCAACTGTCTGCCTCGAGTTTTCACCTGCCGACTCCGGGATCATCAAGCAGCTGTGTGAACACTAGCAGGTCATGCCAGGTGGTGAAAGGGGTGCAGGATTCTAAGACAGAGGGCCTGAGTTTGCCCCTTTCTGCACTTACTGTGGTCTGTTTGAATTAATTCTTCTTCTTTAAATCAGGGCTATTAGGATTATGTGGCCCACAGTCTGCTGGATTGGATGAAATGCATTTTCAAGTTAGGGCATATGATGAAATAGTCCTATCCTGTTAACATCCCAGAGGGTAAACCATGAGATTGAATTTCCTAAACACAAATATAAAAGTTGATAAATAAATCCACTCTATTATCTTGATCTGTTTCAAGATGTGCAATCACAATTATCCATCATTACATTTGCTACAGATTTTAAACGATTTTAATACAGAGAAGGTGTGCATAAATTTCTTTCACTTATTATTTCATGACCCTCACTCAGATTGTCTTACCTGTGCTTGTAAAAAATAAAACCTACTAGCTTCCACTTAGGGCTGTGCTTTCTTCCTTTCCAAGCTTTTCTCCTCACTCTTCTGTGTCCCCTGTGGCTCACTGGAGTGCCCTCGAGAAGCCTTCCCCACTGGGCTCAGTAGATGTGCCTTGGGCACGGCCGCCATTGCAGCAGGAATGCTGGGTAATGGGTTCCTCACGGAGCCGGAGGGGCACTGTGTCCTCTGGCATTTCCAAGCTGTGTCCTGAGCAGGAATGGGGGCTCAGTCCAACTGGGCTGGGTTTACACCTTTCCCCGTGGCTCTTCACCCTGCGTCCTGATGTCATAGCGTTTTTAGGATCACAGCTTGAAGGCCAATATAGTACTTGGGGTCTGGATTGGGGGAGACAACTGAGGGACAATCATGGTGCTGAACTTAGAATCCCTTCTTCTCTGACCACTAAGCCTTTTGAATGAAACAAAACAAAACAGAACTGGATCATAACCATGACGCTTGTCTGAACCTTTTTTCTTTTTTCTTAAGGAAGGGTTTTATCCCAGGAGGCACCTCAGACTTTCACGTAAACATTGGTGGTAGGCAAACAATCTAGAATAATAGACATGCCTGAAGAGTGGGTTGAACACAAACATCCTTTTCTATTTTCCCATAGATAACTGTAGAGTGAAAAAAAATTAAGTCAAAGTTAAATATAAATGTAATTTTAAGGTTAGCTTTTTCTCAGTATTTTCTTAAATTGTAGCAACTCCTGGGCTTAGTTGATTTTATTTAGCGTAGGTGTGGTTTTCCAGTTTACAGTCGCTATCCCTTCCCCTTCAAACAAAGAAGGATGAAAATAAAAAATAATAGTCATTGACCACACACACACTTAAAGTTTCAGAGATTACAGCATTTCTTAAGTCAACTACTATCTCATTCATAGTTGGGAAATTTACATTCTATTCATGTATATAGTCATCTTTTTGTGAGGGGGGAAATTACTCGAGGTATTTTTTCCCTCTTCCTTCTTATCCAGTCCCTCTGTTCTTCTATCCAGTCTCACATCTGGAGATAGGAAACTTACAGATTCTAAAATAAGAGCCACTGATAATTTGTTGTTGTTTTTACAGCATGAGAAATTTTTCCCCGGGGGGTAAAAAGAGGCTAATGACAGTATTTAAACCTGAATTGTTCAGTGTCTGCAGGTATACGGCGTCTAAAAGAGTGCTTTCACTTTTCTATTTGTCTTGACATAGCTAGAAAATTACTTGCTGTATATGCATTATCATTTTTGTTTTGTTTTGTTAGGTGTATTTGAGACTTTGTCCAGAGCAGAACTTTCATGGAGCTTGAACACATAGCACCACTCTTGCCCTGTAAGCAGAAACTTGGCTCAAATATGAATTCCAGAAGAACCTCAGTGTCCAAACCAGAGCATGAAGAACTAGAGAGAGAGAGAGAGAACTTGTGGTAAATCTAGACGGAGCTTTTAAACATATGCTCATTTGAGTATTAAGATTTATTATGGTGGTTTTTGCACCCTTCTGTTTCAGGATACTGAAAGTGCTGGAGCGAAAGTATAGAGTTTTGTCTCCATTATTTTTCAGGGGAAAAAAATTGTGCACGTTTACAACTAAATCAATGCTCGTGAAGTTTCCAGTTCATGCTCCTCGGGCTAAGAATATTAGACTGAAAATTAGAATGCTATTCTGTACTGAAGTTTGGAAGTTTTTTTGAGCGTGAAAACTGTGTGCGTGTGCCCGTGGGTGTGCGCGTGCGCGCCCATGGGTGTGCACGCACCGGCTATTACCTAAGGAAATGGTTACACTAATTCCTAATTAAAGATAGTAGCTGAAGGCACTGAAGGTCATCTATTTTATTTTTTTGTGCTACGGACTTTTGACTAGCAAACCTTTATAACAGGCACGTAGGAACCTGATGATAGAAATTTTCTTGCCTTAACTGATTTTGCATCATTAAGAAGCACTTTCCCCTAACCATTATTAATACTGGAGGAGGGTTTATCTCTGTGGTGCATTCAAGGCTCCTATCAGCTCCGTGGCGTATGAAATATAAATAAATATATGACGAAGAACTTCCGGAGTGACCGGAGGCTGCAGAAATCTTAAGAAAGTACCCCCAGCGTGGCGTATGTAGTGAAGAACAGACCAAGGCTGGAGGAGTTGGGGGGGGGGGGCGGTGGGGGAGGAGAAGGAATGGAAAGGGCAGCTGTCTTCTCTCTGCGTCCCAGTGCAAAAGCAGTTAAATCAAGTTCCAGCCTGACCCACCGGGAAAGTACGATTTAGCAGCCTCACAATTATCACTGGTGTTCGGTTGTAAAAGAAAGAAGGGTTTTTTTGTTGTTGTTGCTATGTTTTGTTTTGATTTTAAGAAGTGCCTCAGCAAGTTTAGGAAGAGGAAGTTCAATCGATGCCAAGTTATCATTGATTCTTGTGGGTATTCCCTTCTGCTCTCCTCGGCGGCTGGGAATTCCCCTGTTTCTCTCCAGGCTGCCCTCCACCCCCAGCTGCAGCTTGCAGAGAAGACTTTCCTAGAACGGCCTCATTTTATGAAATTTCGTAAATTTCATTTACGAAATCCACGCCGAAACAGAAAAGTTCCTGATGGATTTGAAGACAGTGCAACAATTCAGGGAGACTTCTACTACTCTTCAGAGAATCTTCTTTTTTCCCCAACCCCGGAGATAATTCTCCCTAGACACAGCAGAACATCTTCCCACCCAATAACCTCAAAGCTGGCACATATCAAGACGTATAGTTTTATCATCTTAAATTAAGAATTGATAGTTTCATAAACTTAAATTGGTTTTGTAATTTTAAACTATCTCATCATTTGTTGGAATAGAATAAAAATAAGAAAATTGTAAAGTATGCTTATAATCCCTTTTCAGTTTCCTCATTTACTGAACATTATTGAGTATTTGTTGAATATTGATATTTTCTGTCACCGACAATCAAATTTTTTATTTAACTCTAAGATTAAAAAAAAAAATCATCAGTGAGAAAATAATGGTTTTTTTTTCATTTTCAAAGGAAGGGATAATTAAAGGTAACTTTAATTCTAAATAATATAATTTAATATTATTTAATACCCCTAGGTTGGTAGTAGGGGAGTATGATGTTGGGCATATATTGTAATTATTTATGTTAGACCTTGCACAAGGCATTCAAATATGTGTGTTAGGTAGGTCCATCCACCAAAGTTATTTAAAGAGACTCTTGATTCTGCTCTGAGATTGCGTATGTCCCTGATGTTTCGTTCATCACATTTTCTGCATTCATTTATATTTTTAAAATTATTCCATTAAAATAATATTTCTTTAGATAATAATATTTCTTTAGTATTTTGGACCCCCTTAAATTTTGTGCCTTCTGGTCTTGGCCCCGCTTTTCCGTTTTTGTTCTGTTTCCCCTGCTCAAACAGTGCTTGGCATGGTTTGATAAGTGGTTAATGCCATTTCTGATGAAGACTAGCAGATTGCTCACGTTGGTCTCTTCCAATACAGTGAGTCTAGCCAGGTGGGCCAAGGGAGCCTAATAATGTGCTTCAAGACCTCTCCTAGGAAGTGGAGAGAGGGGGCACTACTCTCTGAGCATAGGATCACCCATTGCATATGAGCATCTGCAAGCTTATCTTGAACGCAGCCCCTGCCCCATGAACGTGCCTACTGTCTCCAGAACTGTCCAACACAGAGGGTGAGGGGCCACATCTCTTGAGTTCACAGGTCAGTTCGCCCACTCACCAGCTGCACACCTCTGTTACATAATTCTGTGCTCAATTTCTTTATCTATAGCATAAGGGTATTAATAGTACCTGCCTCATGAGATTTCTGTGAGGATTAAATTAATTAATTAATATATGCATTTTATGAGTAAGTTCTCCAGAAAACTGCCTGAGGCAAAAGTTTATGTGTTTTCTCTCTTCTGGAGGGCAATCCCGGGAAGCAGGAGTGACAGGGAAAGGGATTTAGTAAGGCAGGAAACAAGGAAGAATAAATGCAGGAGGAGGGTCCTATTGGGCTGGCCACAGTTGGCTGGTTGCATGGTATGCAAGGCCTTCCTTGCCAAGGGGTTGCACAAAAACATCTAAAACAGGCCCTCAGAGAAGAGGATCAGCAACCAACCAGTTTATCTGCTGACCACTTCCTAATTCTGATCTTTCATTGGTCAAAGTAGACCCATGGGGCTAGAGCTCTAACCCGTGTCTCAATTATATTAGCTGGTCCTCCAGGTAAATGTTAGGATAGCACGAATCTCCGTGGTTCCTGTCCAGTCAGTGTGCAGGCCCAGACCAAAGAAGGTCTCTTTGTGTCCTTCAGAGCCTAACATGGAGGCTCTCCATCTTTAGTGGTCACTGTGGCTATGACTTCACAACCACAAGGACTGTATGAGACATATTATTGGCCTCTGGATTCTTCCCAGTAACCCTAAACCTGGAAACTAGCTCCTTCTCCCTCACCAAAGCAATCTTTTGTACATTTAAAGCAAGCACTTTTGTTTTGACTGGTCCCTCTGCCCGGTGAGCTGTTCTTTGTGATCTTCACGTATCAGGATTCTTTGTTCATTTGGAACTCGGCCCAAATGTGACTTCCTCAGAAAGGCCTTCTCATGACCAGCATGGCTCTCCTCATTCTCAGATAAAGAGATGCATCGATATCCTTCTCTTAACTTGCATCCCTATTTTTAAAAAGCATGTACTTTTGCCTCACGGAGGAAGGACATTTTTTATTATAAAAGGAAAGGGCGTGAATTGGCCCCCCCACTTGCTCTCACACCCCGCAGCCTGGCAGTTCACACAGCCAAACCACAAATGGAACTAATGTCTCATTCTTGGCTTCCCATCACATCTGACCTATGATGAATCAGCCCCCTCTCCCTACCAATATCAAATTGTTCAGGAAGTGAAAAGATGTCATTTGTCCTCCTGCTTCTTTTTTTCTTCTTTTCAGAATAATTGCTTTTGACTTTAAACTTTGGCTTGTAGTCAATTTAAGGCTGACAATTGAAATTTGGGGAGAAAAATCAGTGAAATACAAGTATAAAAGATACTTTTTAATTTTTCCCCTTTTACTTTCATCTCTCTGTTCCCTGCACCCCATGGAACATGTGTCTGTCCGATTCCCAGCTACCACATCCTCCATCCTTTATTCCAAGTACTTGTGTCACTCACGGTGTCTTATCATCTTTGGTCAACACATGCTAAGTTACTCACAAGGCTCAAGCATTCATCTTGTTGGGTGACTGGCCGGTTCAATCGATAGAACATGTGACTCTTGATCTCAGGGTTGTGAGTTTGAGCCCCACATTGGGTGTAGAGATTACTTTAAAAAATTAATCTTGTAGCAAAAGTAGTGCAGGAGAAAATAAAATATTCTAGTATTTCCCCTGTAATCATAGTTTAATTTAATTTGGGGTCCTTCAAAAGAAAAAAAATTAATTGACCAATTGTTGTTTCTGTATCAAAACTAACAGAAGTCCTTATGGTCTTTCCTTTTTTTAATTTGTTTTACTGTCAAGTAACTTCTGTATAAAGAATAATGATATGAACTGACATCTTTATTTAACAAATCCAAAACAAACGCTCATTAGCAATTGAGTCTCTTTGCTTGCATTTGCCTATTGAACACTCATTTGTATGACATCTTGACCATGGTCACCAAGGGTCTTATTGGAACCTATCGATAATAGGAAAGTATAACAAGAGAAGTCTTTCCATTTTAGAGAAGCTTTAATCCTTAAGAAGGGCTTTTTTTTTTTTTTTTTTTTGTATATTGAGCTGCAATCTATTCCTTGTGACATTGACCCAGTGATTCTTGTTCAGCCTGGAAAGCAGTGCTTCACGAAGTGTGCCCCTGGGACCACCTGCGTCACTGTCACCTGTGGTTCTTGTAGAAATGCAGGTTCCTCAACTCTCCTCTACAGAGGGCCATTTGAATGGCCACTGGTGGCTCTGGAGCCCAGATCCCTGCTTTCATAAGCTCCCCCTGTGTGCTTATGTTTGAAGACCACTGTCATGAAGCCAAAGAGAATAACAAGGTCAAAACCTCTCACACTCCTAGCCCTTCAGAGAGCTGGAGACAAGGTATTATTTTCTGTCTCTCCAAGTCATATCTTCTCTGGACCAGGTGTTCCAGTTTTTTCAATTGTCTCGTATGAAATGGTTCCAATACAGTGAGTCTAGCCAGGTGGGCCAAGGGAGCCTAATAATGTGCTTCAAGACCTCTCCTAGGAAGTGGAGAGAGGGGGCACTACTCTCTGAGCATAGGATCACCCATTGCATATGAGCATCTGCAAGCTTATCTTATTCTCTTCGAACTGTGTTTCATTTCATTAGAGTTTGTCCTAAAATGTGTTGCCCAAAACTGAATTATCAGAACTGAACATAATGCTCCAGCCGTGCTCTGACGGGGGCAGGAGTTGGGGCAAGAGGAAGGCACCAATTCCTTAGCTCAGATACTGTATCCTTTATGAGAAACCATTGAGTAAACACGTTCATTTCATTCGAGAACTTCAGTTAGGCACTGAAAATTTGGTCTAGAAAGAAACAGCTTAAACATAACTGCATACTTTAGAAGAGAAGAATATTCATGTATTAGCTTGAATGTATGGTAAAATGTGATGACTTTGGCTTAGCAATTGGGAATTTTTGATAGTTGGCATGGGGTTAAGATAAAGATGGCCTTTGGCCTATTATGCAAAATGGATTCAGTAAACAAAAAGTAGTCTAAGAGACTGCAAGGATATAATGAACCTACTTGAGAGAACACATTTTTCAAGTACCTGTTTCTCCCACTATCCAAAGGTAGAGCATTCCTATGAAAACTTTCTTAAGCCAAAATGGTGTGAAATGAAAAAGCAGTTACCATTAATTTACACAGAACATTTGTGAACACACCCAAACCCAGAAAATAACCTTTCATAGGCTTTTCTGATATACCTTAGGACACATCTCATTAATGGAAGTACAAAATCAATCGAGATAAAGCACAGATGCTCACAGACTCAGTTCAAACTCTGGCAGCTTGATGCGGAGACGCTGAGTGTAGCTTGGGGGAAGGAGCTTGATGGGCCCCATTTGCTGATGGGGGCGTGCACTGCCTCTGTAAGACTCACTGCAAAGCAAATGCTGAATGCTGTTCTCTCTTTTTGCCTTTTTTCATAAAAACAAAAATCCTCCTTGCATATCTTTTGGTTAGTGAAAGTAGGTACTAATGTAGGTCTTCCGTAAAAACCAAGTGGCCTAACATGAACTTGCTAAAAGCAGGGGATATTTGTATGTAGCCTGATATCATCTGTTTACGTACTTTCAAGTTATATATATTATATATTAATAATTTCTGTCATTTATGAAATTAAGCTTATAAAAGAATCTACTTACCAGTACTCTTTTTGGCTTAATAGGACATCATTGTGTAGATATGAAATAATAAAATTGCATTTATTTAAAGAATATAATTCAAAGTTTTCAATAGTTTAGACTGGTCTCCTTCCCAGCTTGTCTGAGTTGAATGATAGTTGACTACATGCAACACTTGGTAGACCAGCTAAGGGTTGATAACTTTCTTGACATAATTTAAGATGTTGACGTCTTTGTCCTTCATATTGTAACCTAGTGGTTATGACTATCTGTGTGAACAGGTATTTATAGAACTAAGACAAATGCAAGACAGTTTATAAATCTTTCCCAAAAAGTGATTTACTAACAGTAGGCCCTAGTTTTTCTGCTCCCTCTCTTACAAATTCTTAGTCTCTTTCCTGTGGGTCCTCTTCTCCCTGCCCCTTTCACTTAAGGCTGGTGCTGGGGACTTTGCTTTCACTGCCTCATTCTCTCTCTCTATTCTGGAGAATTCCTTCACTTCCGTGGTTTTATCTCCACTTCTCCTCTGCCAGTGACGTCCTAATCTATAGTTCTAGCTCTGTCCTCTGGGCTGAATGCTGCCATTTAATTTCAAAAACAAAGAAAATACTTGCCAAGCCTCTCCGGTGTGGTCCTTTCATGACAGCAACCTTATTTTAGCCTCATTACAACCTTCTAAAGTAGGTTCTGTTACTCCTGTTCAAGTATGCGGCAGCCAAAGCATGGAAAGTTATACTTACTATTACCTTAACCTCAACATTAGTTTGTGAGGATAGTTTGGTCACTGTCTGTCACCTTGGTGTCTCTAGGATATTTAGGGACCATCTGCTTTGGCACAATGATTGTCTATACTTGACTTGATATAGAGTAAGCACTAAATAAATACTTGAGAATGACTGATGGGTCATTGATACGCATTTTAGGTAGATGCTAGGTAACAATTTGTCTGATTTCAGGAGTTGAAAAGCATCAGGGAGACAAGGAAGCAATTATAGTAGCCTAGATAAGAGATGAAGTAATTTGGTGCTGGAGGTGGTCCTGGGGAAGAGGGAGAAGATGGAGAGCCATGCTCCGAGTTTGTAGGAAAGATTGTACTTCTTTCAGAGTGGAAAGTACCTTGCAAAGATCTTTAGACTCTCATAGTCACAGGATTTGGAAATTGACTGGACTCCCAATTTTAGGGCCCGGTGACCAGATACATGATGTTGTCAGCCAACTGAGTCTGGGAATACAGGGAAAAAAAGTCTTCAGGTCTTTGAGCATACCACTACCAGATTATTCCTCCTCAATTACCTTTCCCATCATGTATTTCTCCTGATCAAGAATCTATAATGGCCTACTGCCGCTCAGAGCAGATAGTGATCTTTATTTTGGTACTCAAATAACTTACTTTGGTATTCAAAAATTTCATACCTTTCCTCTCTGGATCCTAGTGGGATCATAAAACCCTGAAGGGCTGTGAGAAGATCATAGTTTTTGTTGCTGTTATTGCTGTTGCACTCCTGTAGCTAGCATAGAGTCGGGTGAGTAGTATGTGTAATACTAAATTGTTTAAAGGATTTGAGAACAATCATATAGTGATGCCTTTGAAATTCATGTTTATGAAAGTGATTTACAAATAAAATAATGTAACTTTCTCTACCTGAGTCTGTGTTATAATTCATAATAATTGCAAACACTTATACAGTATATTTTATATAATAGATATTAATTCTAAATGCTTTACCTCTATTGACTCATTTAATCCTTACAATAACCTTATAAGAAAAACCCTATGAGACAGATCCTATTATTATAGATGAGGACACTGAAGAAATTAAGGACATTTTTAAAAGTTGGCCAGCTAGTTTGGATTTGAACCCATGTATATCTGGCTTAAATGTATACTAATGATCACATGCCCACAGCATCTTAGAGATAACTTAGGATCCATTTATTATTATAGTTATAAGATAAGTAGTCATCCCATTTATCAAAAATGAATATGACTATTCAATGCTAAAAAAGATAATAAAAATCTGTTACAATGTTGAGCAAATATATGTCTTTCCATTTCTTCCATCATCTGATATGCTCATGCTTAACATCATTAAAATAACAAGTTTAAGTAGTTCTTTTACTCATTTGGTTTTTACAATAAGTCATGAAGTGAATGGGTAATCATTATTATTCTCCATTTTTAGGAGGAAGGTGACACCGCCAGGGCTGGACGGATAGAGGTCAGGTCTCCCGTTTCTAGTCCGTAGCACGAGTGATTGGATGTCTGACCCAAATTCTTTCAACAAGAACACACCATACCTTTATACCACCTTGCTGCATTACCAATAGTTATTATTGCTACCAACTGTTGTGATTTGGGGACCTGAATTTGGATAATTAATTTATTAAGAGTCAGTCTGGGTTCACCAATATAACAAAATGGCAGAGAATAATAGTAAGCATCCATCACTTAAGCTTGTTCTCAGGATTAATTATTAATCTGGTTAGAATATATCTTGGCAATATGCAGTAACTGTAAACCATTATTGTTGTCTTTATTAGTAGTAGCATAAATGCTAATGGCCTAGAAAGATGATCTTCTTGTTGATAGTAGCTTCTCATGATAGTAGCACCCGATCTGCTTAATGGAAGGAGGGGAGCTATGTACCCAGTTATTTCTGAGATCTCATATGAGATCTCCTATCCATTATTTTCTCTTGCCTCCTTGCTGAGCCCATTTATATTTTTATTTACTTATTTGAGAGAGAGAGAGAGAATGAGAACGGACAGGGAAAAGGGTGCAGAAGTAGAGGGAGAAGGAGGCTCCCCGCTGAGCAGGGAGTCTGACTTGGGCTCCATCCCAGGACCCTGAGACCATGACCTGAGCCAAAAGCAGATGCTTAACCGACTGAGCCACCCAGGAGCCCTGAGCCCAGTTATATTCTCCCAGGCCACTGTTAGGGCTGATAATGTCCCTGATCTAACTGTTATATAAAAGTAGAATTTTTTCCCCCAAATGTATGTTTTGGGTGACATCTGGAAGCCCAGTACTCAAATCTAGAACAAATAAGGAGCTAGTTATATTATAAAGAGCATCTATTGTTTCTGACTACCGGTTAATATTTATTAATTAGAGAAGACAAAAATGTTAGTCATCTTTATTAAGGATACCCTGAAGGACTGATGCCCCTGCATTTAACCATATTATTGTGGTGATGGTTTCAACTAGTTTTCCATTTGTTATGACACTTGACATTAATAGTGTTTAACAAATCAAGAAATAAAATACTCAAAACAAAGAAATCCACAAGAAAAAGATTTTGACTCATGAAAGGGGTACCCCTAACTTTCCTTGCTGGGTAAAATGAATCATAACTGGGTAATGACCTCAGGACAAACGTTCAAACAAAATACAATATTTTCGTTTTTCTTTCTCTTTGAATTTCACTCTTACGGATTTGTGGTTATAATGAAACATCCCTCATATTTATTTCAGAGCTATCTTCTGAGACTGGAGCCACTTCTGTGCCAAAGCTACAAACCTCAAAGATGCCTGGCTTGGTACACTGGGAGATTGGTGTCAATAAATGAGCCAACGGACTGTTGTGTCTGTTAAGACCAGTGGAGAAATAGTCAAGATTCCTCCCAATCCTTGGGAACTTCCTTCCTTCTCACCTCCCTGCCCTTGTCTCCTTCTTCGAGATCACATGGAGGCAGAGAGGCAGGCAGAGAGAGGGGGGGAAGCAGGCTCTCCACTGAGCAGAGAGCCCGATGTGGGGCTCGATCCCAGGACCCTAAGATCATGACCTGAGCCAAAGGCAGAGGCTTTAACCTGTTGAGCCACCCAAGCGCCCCATGTTTTTTCTTCCATATTGTCATCTTCCTTTATTTTCTCTTTTATTTTCTTGTTTTCATCTCTTCCTTCCTCCCTTCCCTTCACTCTTCCACCTGGACTTTTCCCCTCCATTTTTTACTTCCATCTAGGCAATTCCCTGGCAGCTTGTACATTCAAAATGCAAACTGCCATATAGAATTGTTGAATCACTATATTGTACACCTGAAACTAATATGACACTGTATGTTAACTGGAATTAAAATAAAAAATTAAAAGCAAAAACAAAACCAAAAGAGAATGCAAACTGCTGTTTATAAGACTAAGTGACTGAGGCTAAAACATCGATTCAGGTAGTTTTTCTCTTCTTGCTGGCTTGCCCTATTTCTAGACGGATTCAGTTCCAGCATAGTTTAGCTCTTGATTTACTCTAGCATTTGCTATCCTGCTTCTAGCTCTACCCATTTATACTTTGCATCTGAATGTGATCTCTCTTTTTTTACTTTTGGATCTCTGTTTCTTGCAGACTGCTGGGCTCTGGTCTGTATCACTTTCAATGTCATGCTTCTATCTTGCTGTACTGTGGTGAGCCCTACTATGGGCCTGCCCAACCTGCTTCAAGTTGGGCATAGTCATCTCTCCAGCTTACTCCTTCCCTGATATTTGCTTGGTCAGCCTCGTTTCCTAGACTGAATGGTTCAGCTATTAATTTACTATGCTTTTCATAGTATATTAGTATACATAGTAATAAAGTTGAGCACAACAGACCTTTCCTCTTTTAACATATGGCGTTTTTTCTTGAGGCATGTTTTTGACTGAATTCTACCAAATCGAAGAAAGCAAATATTGTTAAACATTTCATCTAGCTTCCTTCAAACAATAATAGATAATTAACTTTTACACAAAATTAAATCCAACAGACATTTTCAATTAAAGTATAATTCACATGGCACCAAATACTAACTCATCTTGTTTCATTGGCTCTAAATATGGTATCTTTATAAAACTAAACAAAGAAAACTGGGTGATTGACAGAATTCCTCATTTTTGATTCAGACATTTTGCTCTTGCTTAGAGTCTGGGCCTTAGATAGATACAATAAGAATGCAGTAATTAGTACATTTCCCCCAATTATTATTTGGTTGTTGTATGTGTTTACCAAAATGGGAAAAAATTTAAGATACTGAGAAGTCCATGAGGAATCTGACTTATCTTTAAGTGCATGTATCTGCAGAAAAATTGTTTCAAAACCTGTGTGTGCTGAAGTGAATAGAGATTAAGATTTTAATTAGAATAGCTTTTCAAACAAATAAACAAAAGCAGAACCAGACCCATAAACACAGTGCATCAGCAGTTGCCAGAGACACGAGGGGTCAGGGGATAGGCAAAAGGGGTGAAGGGGAGTGGGAGATGATAGGCTTCCAGTTACGGAATGAATGAATCAGAGGGATAAAAGGCATAGAATTGGGAATACAGTCGATGTTATCCTATGGTGACTAATGACAGCTACACTTGGGATGCACATAGCAGGATGTATAGAGGGGTGGAATCACTGTGTTGTACACCTGAAACTAATGTAACATTGTATGTCAACTATAGGTCAGTACAAATAAATAAATAGAAACAAGAATAGTTTTTCTTCTGACAGTCAAAAACCGATATTCAACATTCTTTTTTTTAGATTTATTTATTTATCTTTTTGAGAGAGAGAGAGGGTGAGTGAGAAAGAGTGCGAGTGTGGAGTGGGAAGGGCAAAGAGAGAGAAAGGGAGGAGAGAATATCAATCTCCATGCTGAGCTCGATTCCAGGACCCTGAAATCAAGAGTCAGATGCTTAACCAACTGAGCCACCCAGGTGGCCTGAAGCTCAATATTCTTATGTGTCTTTGTGACTTTAACCCTAAAGAACTGAGTCAAATCCTTTTAATTTTAATATTTTTATGTTAATAACAGCAATAATGTCACTAAATAATGTTTACAATTATAAGCACTGTTACATTTTAATTTGGTTTTTGTTTTGAATAATATTTATCAATGAATGTTTTTATTTGCAAAGTAACATACAGACAAGAGTTATGGATAGAGTATTTTTAGTAACATTCTCCTTAGCTAGACTAGTGCTCTAAAGCAGGCAGATAGCATGAGCTCTCCTTGGCTCTAGCATAATGAGCATTTTGGAAGACGCATCCGGAAAAAAAATAAAGGAGACTTCTTTGAGTCTGGTATTTGTGCCTCCATGCAAAGTCCACATTACTTTAGGACACCAACAGAAAAGCTACACTGCACAGGAAGGGCTAAAAATACAGAGTTTTCTAACTTCCCACTAAATCACCCTTGTTTAAGCCTAAGATGGAAGATGCAGTATTTTCTCCTAAAAAACGATTACGGGTAAAGAATTAACATGAACTGAGTCTCTATAATGTGCTTTATTTTACTTCGTCCCTTAACATTTTGATGTAGGTGTAAGTACCTCTATTTACGGACAAGGAAACAACTCCAAGAGGGTCACTCACCATGGCAAAGATGCTATTCGAGCTCACATCTGTTTGACTTCAAAATCCATGCTTTTTTCTGCCATGCCTTATTTATTTTTTCCCCTCCCGTCTGTGTTAGGTAAATGGAGTAAAGCTACTCTGTCATCCACAGTTGCTGCACAGTGTTGCTTCGTGTCAGCCCCTGAACAGTCACGCAAACTCCCCTCTTGAGGAGCTCCCAAATGCCAGCTCTGAGAACAATAAGCAGAGGATTGGAAGCGCCAAGTCTGGGGTAGGCTCAGGAATGGTGGAAGGGGCCATCGGAGGCCCGTTTACAACACTGTCGTAAAGGAGCGGCTGCCGAAAACCAGCCCCAAAATCCCAAGGCGCTTGGAGGGAAAAGGCGATGGAGGAAGGTTGAGCGGCACGTAATGTAAAATGAAGAGGGAAGGGGCAAATGGTGAGAGAGAAGGGAGAGTGAATGCAGATTATCAGGAGAACACAAGTAGGGCTTTGTGGCGAGAGGGGTGGGTGGGGGGTAAGGCAGAGACGAAATGGGAAGAAATTTTGCCTGAAGAGCAAAGAAAAGAGTAAGTGCAGTTTTATCTTCATTAGAAAAAGTGGAAGTTTGTCTTCTGTGACAGGTTGTTCCAGCCCATTGTGTTGTGCTAAGATATTGGATTATCTCAACTGTTCGCCATTAGAAATGTGTAGATTCCCGGGGCCACTTTATAGTCCACGCTTAGTAACATGCCTGAGCTTGTGGATTTTGCCATAGACAATGGCGAAGTGAAAATAGCATGTAGTGATAGCCACCGACTTTCTCACCAATTGGCCAGAATCCCTCCTCTTTCAAAGAGTATAAAGAGATGAAAAAAAATTTTAGAAAGCAGCAATAACTCATCCCTTGGGGCCAATTATATATGATACATGGATTTCCTGGAGGTGAATTATAGTTTAAAATATATACATTCTTCACCAGGTCCTAACAGCGCTGTTGAAGTTAAGCTTTTGAAAAACTTTGGTAAACCCCCTTGGATACCCAAAGGTCATCCTAGGTTCACAGCCTATTTTATGGAGGTTTGCAAACTTTTCTACAATGCTGAATTGGATTTCAGTTGAGTTGCATGCAAACTTGGGTCGAGTTTCAAGGGAACACTAGGTAGTTCTTTCAGGTAGAAGCCAGGTGAAACTCAAAGGGTCCAGAGTGGGTTTTGATTTGAGTTTTCTTTTGGGTTCTGCTTGAACTTGACACTCAAATTGAAACTCAGGAGATCTGAACCTCTTGCAAACTCAGGCTCGAAGGGAGGTTTTTGGAAGCAAACTTGCATGTTGAAAATGCTGAGCTAACAGTGCTAATTGGTGCATTAGTTTGCCTTGCCCAAACCTCTGAATAGTTTCATCTGGAAAAAGAAGGTTTCTCTTAGCATATAGTTTAGCAAAGCTTTGCAAGTAGACGTTGGTCTTGCTGAGAAATTACCTGCAATAAGGTGAGTGTACAAATTCCTATAATGCCAGATTGCCTTGCACAGTTCCCAAAATAGGCTATGGAATGGGTCAGTCATGGCCTTATCACATTCCTGCATTGGGATTATAGGCATCTTGGGCAATTCAGTGTACCTGGGCAATTCAAATTCAAGCTGAATGTGTTGTCTGCATTACCATGATAGTTGGTGCTATATTGATTGGACCACAGTGACATGAACATATTCTCTTGTGAGAATGAAAAGTGGAAAGGGAATCCTGGGTTTTCCCTCACCTCCATTAAACATATTCATAAAGACCAATATATGACAGTCCTTAAAAGGTAAAGGCACAACAAGCATATAGATGAGCAAGTCGCCTAGACATATTACAAGGTACGCTTCTGACCTGGTTCGGGGTTGGTGCTAGGGCAGAGGGGATTTAATTTACTTTTGGCAAAAAGTCTGAATACTAAATTAAACTGAACAGAAATGAGGGGTTTTTTGAGAAAGGAAACAAGTTGGCAGAATCTTGGCATATCAACAAAAGGAAATCACACAAAGAAAAGGATTAGTCAAAATGAAGATCAAATGAAGATCAAAAATAAATTGGCTTCAATCCAGGAAACATTTGTTGCATTTTACAAGCAGGTCTTTCCTTCCCTAGTGTGAAGAACAGAGGAACCACCTGATCTTGCCCTAAAGGTCATCAAGCGTACGGCATGCTAGTGATGAAATGCTCCAGAGCCCCTCAGAGAGCCCAGCACAGGTGCGGTATTGAAAAGAGATTCAAACCTCCGAGGCTTAAAACTGTGAACAACATTAAGGCAATGAATATTAGGAAGCAGATTCCAGGGGAGTGTTGTCCCCAGTATTCATACTTAAGAAAAACTCACATAGTGCTGCTTTAACAAAATGAATAAATAATATCTATCTATCATCTGTCTACAGAGTAGGCATTCTGGAAGATATTGAACTTTTCTAGACTTCAGAGGACCCTATTTGATGCATCATTATAACCAAAGCCGCACAATCTGTATGACCTGCTATAAAATAAAAATTCAGAAAGCCTTGTTAAAAAGGCAGGAAAAGGGTGTCATTAAAAGTACTATATATAAGCCTTTTTCCTTTTCTTCTAGAATCTCTTTCCACTTGTGGGGGCTTTTTTTTTCCCCTATTTAATGTCATTTTAAGTAAAGAAAAACTAAAATTTGAAATTAGCATGAATCTTACTGCCCATCTTTATTTTGTGCACAGTCTTAAATGCAAATATAAGAGCAATGACTTCATATGTAGGGTTACTGAAATTACACTATTCATATTTTGTAGTTCATACATATGCTTTTCACTCTTACCAGAACAGTGGAAATGTTTCACAAAATTAACTTGACTGTTTTCATTTCACTTCTTGATATGCATACATTCTACCAACACTCTCTTCCTTCAGCTTACTGATGAATAAGGAAGGGCTAAAAAGAAAAGGAATCCTTGGGGTCACCGTATATTTCCCTGAACATAGAGAGAATTTACGGAAGGCTAACTGTAGAAGGTGACATCCAAAGATAGTAGGAGCAAACTATGGACATGAGAATTTCAGGGTAATATTCTGATAAAAAGGAAGGATTACTGTATGAGATTAAATAAGCTTTATCACAGTCGATTTGGCTTATTTTTTCTTGTTCTTGCATTTTTGGATGCTCTATAATCAATTGACACATTTTGTAAATGAGGTGTTCACATTCATCATGAGAATTAGATTGCCTCTAGCAAGTGTCAGTGTCATTCAGAAACTTCCATCTTTAGGTTACAGATTATAAACCACTGGATTTATAAGCCCTCCAGACATACTCAAGATGTGTTGGCAGTTTGAATACCTTTTTAAAAACTCTGTCTTAAAAAAAAAAAAAAAAAAAAAAAAAAAAGTATGTCTAAAAGAAATCTGGAAAGAAAACTAAATCCTAGATTCCACAGAGGAGCTTAAAATGGAATGATGCTGAAAATTGAAACATTTTTAAAATCTGACATGTGACCTTCAGTGAAATCAAATTCTGAGGTCCTTTTGGTACTATAATCATTCTAACTATTTGAGGAGCTAACTGGAGCTTCAATTTTAGGAAACATCAGCTTTTTTGAAAAAAAAAAATTCATTTGAGAGAGAAAGGAGAGAGAGTGTGAGTGGGGAGAGGGGTGAAAGGATAGCGGAAAAGAGAATCCCAAGCAGGTTCCCCACTGAGCATCGAGCCTTACTAGGAGCCTGATCAAGGGCCCATGAGATCATGACCGGAGCCGAAATCAAGTCAGACACTTAACCAACTGAGCCACCCAGGTGACCCAGAAACATCAGTTTTGGTGTTTTTTATACATATTTATCTCTTAGATGAACAAATAGAAATATTATTTTGATACAGCCTTAGAATAATGTTATATATTAATTTCTGAGTTTGAAATGCATTTACTTTTCAAGTGATTTCATTATTTTGCAAATAAACCTACTCAGAACTTAAATTGTACACAGAGGCACTCATTTTCTTGGTATTTGTGAGTAAAGAGAAATATAGATGTATCTACTTAAGGAGCTATTATACAAGGAAGGATATAAATTAGATGAACGAGAGCAGGAAGAGAAAAACATTGTCAGGGCAGGTATGCTGCAGTAGCTCTTCAGTTTTGTAGCCTTGGACAGCTGGGACATGTGAGGGGCTGATACATTGGGTTAGCATGCAGTGATGAAACGTGGAGCCATCTCTTGGGGAAAAGTCTGTATAGAACCTTAAGAACTGGTGGCCCAAGCATTTTTATTGGAGATGTAGGTGCAAGAGCCAGTGGAGAAGGAAAACTGTTAGAGTTAATACGTCCCCTTGAGAAATCAGGATGAAAAAGAAAAGAGAATGGAGGCTGGTCAGCCAGTTGTGTGTTTGTAATCAGGGTGTGGGACCAGTTAACACTGCGCACTCCATGGCCACGAATATTCCCCTAAATCATAACGTCAGAGCTCTGCTTCATTAGTCATATGGAGAATCACAGAAGAAAATGTGGGTTAGTTGTGTAAAAGAAACACTACTCCAGGAAAAAACAGCTCAAAGTATGTGCCCTGGAGAACATGATTCAGAAACATTTTATGTAGGGGAGAAACATTTGTATATAGCAAACGCCATATAGTTTTGAATTGTCTCACTGTAGAGGTGGCTTTCCACCCTCATTTAATTTCCCTTGTGACCAAGCATCTGGTCCCAGCTACATGGAGCAATGACTACAAAGCCTGTATTTAATAGGTCTATATTTGTTAAGCAGAAATAAATTGCCAATCTAAATTTTTATATACTATGACCTAGAACCTTATTTATCTGCCCTACGGGAAGGAAAGATTTAATTTTGACTGACCTATTTATTCATTTTGTGATCCTCTTTCTCTTTTTGTGAATTTCTTTTTGGAAAGAGCAAGTCTTAAAAAGCAAGTGGTTTGCTTCTGTGGTCTGTTTTCCTACGCTTACCAGGCAGTGTCATTCATTTCTTTACAGCCTGACCTAAGTGCCCCTGATAATGGCATGGGTGTAAGTGACGGAGCAAGGGAAATGTCAACCAGATTAATTTGAATCGGTAAGTCCGAGGTGGCCTTTATTTCTGGAGTTTTCATTAATGTGGTTTTATAAATTTTAGTTAAGTGGCCCAAACTGAGCAAATACATTTTTAGTATTGTCATGAAAATAGTTTGATCTTATGGAGTTCTGAAAGGATCTTGAGGTCCCCAGACCATACTTTGAGAACCATTGCTATGACAATGATTACCTCCATAGCTGAATAATAGCATTATAGGTAGCAGACTATAGACGTCCATCTTCACCTTGCTTGTGTTTCACTTAGCAATGTATCCTAAAGATCTTTCCACGTCAATACACGCAAATTTTCACTTGCTTTTAATAATAGCCTAGTATTCCATTGTCTGGGTTTACCATAATTTATTTTAGCAGTTCTCTTCTGATAGACACTTGGGTTGCCCATTAAAATTTTTCAAATTTTTGTGTGAACATGAAGTGCTTTCTTAAAATTTTTCTATGGTAAGCAGTAACATTGAATAACCTAGTAAATATAACATTTTTATATAAAGCAGGTGTATCTGTAGGAAAACTTGCAGAAGTGGAATGCAAATTGCAATTTTGCCTGGTCTGGCTAAATTGCCCTTCATGGACTTTGCTCTCTTTTGCATGCCTACCCAAATTACATGAACAGGCTCTCTTCCCCCACTTGCTCTTGGGAGCTTTGATGATCTGGTAGGTGAACAATATTATTTTAGGGTAGGTTTAAGGTACATTGCTCTTGTTATGAGTAAGGCTGAACATCTCTTCATACTTTAGGACTCTTTGTATTTCCTCTTCTGAGAACTAGGTTTTCTTTCAGATTGCTGATTTTTCTTCTCAATTTCTAAAGGCTTTTAAATGAAGAATTATAGAAAGTATCCAGGAACCTTTAAAGTATTTCTCCTGCTATGAATTTCAAATGCTTTGTCTCAATTTGTCATTTTGTTTTAGATATGCTTATGGTGTCTTTTGCTATATAGAATTTCTCAGTTTTATGTAGTTTATTTTATCAACTTTTTCCTTATTCTTGGCTTCTACATTTGGGGACTTGGTTTAGAAAGTCTTTTTCAGGGGAGCCTGGCTGGCTCAGTCAGTGGAGCATGCAACTCTTGAGCTTGGGATTGTGAGTTTGAGCCCCATATTGGGCAGAGAGATTACTTAAAAATAACATCTTAGGGGGCCTGGGTGGCTCAGTGGGTTAAAACCTCTGCCTTTGGCTCAGGTCATGGTCTCAGGGTCCTGCGATCGAGCCCCACATCGGGCTCTCTGCTCAGCGGGGGGCCTGCTTCCCTCTCTCTCTCTGCGTGCCTCTCTGCCTGCTTGTGATCTCTCTGTCAAATAAATAAAATCTTAAAAAAAAAATAACATCTTAAAACAAAGACTTTTTTCAATTTCAGAGTTAAAAAGAAATGTACACATATTTCCTTCTTGTACCTTTACCCTCTTATACCATGGTTAACATTTAATCATTGGCACATTTGTAGTGTACCTTAGTGTACAGTGTAAAAGATGAGTCCCATTTAATATTTTTTTTTTAAGATTTTATTTATTTGACAGAGAGAAACACAGCAAGAGAGGGAACACAAGCAGAGGGAATGGTAGCGGGAGAAGCAGGCTTCCCAGGGAGCGGGAAGCCCGATGTGGGGCTTGATCCCAGGACCCCGGGATCATGACCTGAGCCGAAGGCAGATGCTTAACGACTGAGCCACCCAGGCGCCCCCCATTTAATATTTTAATACACTACCCACTTTTCACAACACCGTGTGTTGAAAAATTCCATCTTTTCAATGGAAAAGTAACCTTTATCGTGTAATAAATTCTTGAGTATATTTAGTTTAATAGTATATGAAAAAATTAAAATCTCATGAAATAATATAGTCCAGCAATGCAAAAATCGCTTAACATTAGAAAGTGTATTTATGTAACTTATTAGATTAAAAGATCTCACACCCACCATGTTGATAAATGCGAATGGTAAGATCGAATTGACTGAGAGACCAGAGACACCTCCTGATAAATCAAGAAAAATTACTTATCTAGAAGCTACAGGAGGAAGTCATTGCAATCAGGATACACAGCAAAGAGGCCAGCAGCATTCTCCAATAACAGACAGAGGACACTGGCAGATGTACAATTGCAGATAGTTAAGTCCAAAAGTGTGAGAGACACATGAGAACTCCCAGGAGTTCAACTGACACCCTCCAAGCCCACCTTTATATTCCTAAGCCTGTGGCAATTCTCCTAAGTCTAGAATTCGGTATTTCTGAGAACCCATGTCATCAGGGTGAGGTGTATCATCAGCCTCGGTAGAACCTGATGCACACGAGATGACCTGGCCCAGTACGGGACAGTATGGCTTATTTAGTTCATTTATCCCCCTTAACTTCTTCAAGTTCTATATCCTGTTCCAATTACTTTCCTGAACTTAGAGTTGCGGAGAAAGGAAAATGGTCAGTTTTAAACTTCTTTGGGAGTAATGTCAATAACCTTTAAGGAGAAAACACATATAATTATCTCAATTGATATAAAAAAAATAGTTTACTAGCAAAGAAAGACTCATAAATATAGAAATTTTAATAAACTAGGTCTTTACCAAGAACCTACAGACAACATTCTTAGGGTGAGATATTAGAATTCCTACAAAGACAAGAATTTATTAGAATTCCTACAAAGACAAGAATTTATTAGAATTCCTACAAAGACAAGAATTTCTGCTAAAGTACTATCATTTAATATTTATTAAAAGCTCTAAAAATCCACCAAGAAAAATAAATTGAAAGTATAAATATTAAAAGGGAAGAGGTAAAATTACCTTATGGAGATGTGATTACCTATACAGGAAATTGAAAAAGAATCAAGAGATGAACTATAATATCTAATGTAAGAGTCCATTATGGTGGCCAGATACAAGATTAACATACAAAAATAAGTAATGTGCTATATATTACAATAACTGATAAGAAAATAGGAAAAAAAAATCCCACTCACCATAGCAATAACAAGGAAAAACTTTAATAACAATCATGAGAGCCATATGAAGAAAATAGTCAAACTTAAGGTTGTCAAAGAAGAATTGAAAACATAGAAAGATAAGCCATGTTCTTAGATGGGAAGATTTAATATTGTAAAAAAAAATTGATTCTATCTAAATTCACATGTAAGTTTAATGCAACCCCTATTAAAATATTGCCAGAATTTCTAATGAAGTTTAATTCTAAAATTTTTCTGGAAAATAATTCTAAAATTCAAAGAGAAAAATATGCAAAAATATTTAATAAAAGATTGGAGGAGATCATAATCACTGGAATTTGCATTACTATATATGAAAACAAAGCTTTACTAATGAACATAGTATGATATTGATGTTAGAGTGGACATAAAGATCAACAGAACAGAATAGATAGTTCAGAATTCAATCCTATTTGTATACACATATGATTAATATGATTAACACAGTAACTTAAATCTATGGGCTTAGATAAAGGTTAATAAACATTATTGGGAACTTGAATAAATTATTCGGAAAAGGTAAGGCTGGGCACAGAGACATATCCAAATTTCAGATGAAGTAAGGGCTATCTATAAACAAAAACAATCTAGAAAGTAGAAGATAATTTGACTTGTCTGGTTAATGAATTAAAATGGGATATATTAAGAACTCAGGGGTACATAAAAGGCCCTCAATAAATAGGGACTCTTTACCCTCTTGCAAATCCCAGTGCAGAGTTGAATTGTCTACAGAAATGTGTTCAGAAAAAGCAATTTTCTTTGTTCATCATTAAAGTCATCTTTTACTATGCTCTATCCTTGGGTCTAGCCAGGAGCATGTCCTTATGGTAGGTTCTCTGTTAAATTGTTTATCTTGCCATTATTTAGAGTCACTGCCAGCACACCAGTGGTTTGATCCATTTCTAAAGAGCCTGAGTGCTTTCTAAGAAACAGAGAAGAGTCAGTATTTGTTGTAGTTAAAACAGTAGTAGGCAGTCCCAGACTGCTCTCCTACTGGAGATTAAAATATTCAAAATGATCCTAAAGAGTCCGTCCTCTTCAGAATAAAGAGAAAATACACTAATCATTGGGTGAAAATAGCCATAATAAAAGTAAAGCATTCCTTTGACTCAACTGCCACTGGTTCCAAAAGATACAATCTATAGAAGAACTACAGTAATATGGCTCTTTCTCCGTAGGCCCACTTAATTTCAGCAGGTTTTTTGGTCATATTTAATGAGTACATTGTTGATGATGAAATTTCAATGTAAAAGAGCTTTCAACAGCTAAGTCTTGAAATTTTTCACAACTTAGCCCATATGTACCCATTTCTACAAACTATGTAGTGCCTGTTCTATATCAGTGTGTGTTTGAGTATTTATTCCACATTTGCTTATTATTGTTTGTTAATTTAACAGGCACGGGCTTTCTTTTTTTTTTTTTTTTTTTTTTTGCTTCTGGTAACTGACCCTCTGAAACAAGAATTGTTGCATAGGGATGCTAAAGTTATCTAAAAACCCGGTATAGACTATGAATACCCACTCTCTTTAAATCAGCATAGATCTCCATCAAATCAACATTTTTGGTAATGAGTTTCTTAATCACTCTTTGGATGTTAGCAACATCTAATAATATAAATCAAATACAATACATATTGATTATGAAGTGAAAATGGATATCTTACAATAAAGCCAATAAAATCAATGAAAGTGATAGATTCCAACTTATAGAAGAAGCTATTGACAAATGAGGACCTAAAGAATTAGATCAATTAATAACCAAAGAAGAAATAATTGACAGGACTAGTAACACATTAGGCATTTCAGAGACTCATTTGTATATCAGTGTATTAAGAGGGCATCTTGGAAAATTAGAGCACTTAAGTAATTTGTAATGATTCTAGCTATGATCATTTTGCAAAAATCAAACAAGTAGGGAATGGCATATCCTGCTAGTCCATATCTTTGTCAGAAAATTTACCTTAAAAAGAACCAATGCTTGGAGTGCCTGGGTGGCTAAGTTGGTTTAGTGGCCTACTCTTGATTTTGGCTCAGGTCATGATCTCAAGGTCATGGGATCCAGCCCTGCATGAGTCTCTGTGCTCAGTGGGGAATCTGCTTGAGATTCTTTCCCTCTCCCTCTGCCCCTTACCCTTCTTGTGGCCTTTCTTTCTCTCAAAATAAATAAATCTCTAAAAAAAAAAAAAGAACCAATGCTTGATTCATTCTTTGTTCTAATAATTACGGCATAGCTACAGTTTTAACTTCTATTCTGTAAAATACAAGATGAAATACTGAGTTTTATAAGTTTTGGTTACATTTTTTAAAATAAGAGAATCAAGCCTTTTGTTTACTCTGTGCATGGCATTTGTTCTCTATTTTAAGCTGATATATTTTAAGTGAGCTTTTTCCAGGACAAATTATTCTCTGATAATGAAAACCTGCTGTCCTATAAATCATTAGGTCTACCCTGTGGAAGAAACCGTAAAGAACAAATTGAATAAGACACGGTCCCTGTGCTAAAGAAGCATACAATTCAGCCGATGTATATTGCAGTGCCTCCTTTTCTTATATCTTTCATGACATGCACACTATTTTGAGGAGGAAATCAGGGATTTTTTTCCTTAATCCCTTTTCCATATTCCCAACATGGCTAGTAGTTCCAAGACTGTGGAGACAGTGAGTTTAATGATTATAAATTTGAGGTGGAATTTTCAGCACTTTATTAGACAAAGGCTGCTTATGTTTTCTTATTTGCATTATATAAAGATACTTGTCTATTATTACTGCTATTTGATGGAAAGACAATGTTTACTGCTATCTGAGATGTTTTCCTCAAATAAAGATGATATAAATTTAGAGGGAAGATGGCTTTTCTGATGTTTTATTATGGTGTTTGAAATTATGTTTGTTGTCTTGCTCAAAGAATGATCTTTAATTTGATCTTTAGAATCTCAGTTAGGACTTAGGGTCTCAGTGTGAGGACTAGACATACTGGTATGCTTTGTGTTTAAAACCAAGTTTGTGGGACGCCTGGGTGGCTCAGTCGGTTAAGCTGCTGCCTTCCCCTCAGGTCATGATCCCAGGGTCTTGGGATTGAGTCCTGCATCAGGCTTCTTGCTCAGCGAGAAGCCTGCTTCTCCCTCTGCTTCTGCCTGCCACTCTGTCTGCTTGTGCTCTCTCTCTCTGACAAATAAATAAATAAATAAACAAACAAACAAACAAATAAATAAATAAATAAATTCCTTAAAAATAAATAAGTAAAACAAAGTTTGCTAAAGTTAATAAAATCAGAAAGATTGTGATCCAGGAAAAAAACACCAAGTTTGCAGTTTCTTTCCTTCCTTCCTTTTTTTTTTTTTTTTTTTAAGATGTATTTGTTTATTTTAGAAAGAGAGAGCATGCATGCATGCACAGGTGAGGGAGAAGGGAAGAGGGAGCGAGAGAGTCTCAAGCAGACTCTGCATCTGAGCACGGAGCCCAGGGTGAGGCTCGATCTCATCACCCTGAGATTACAACCCTGAGGTTGTGATCTGAGTCGAAACCAAGAGTCAGATGCTCAACCCGGTGCCTCACTCAGATGCCCCACCAACCTTGCAGTTTCTGAAAGAGATTAAGAAGAATAAATGTAAAAACAGACATTTAAGTATTAAGTATTTTTTTCAATGATGAGACTGTGCCTATACACCATTTAGTGGTAAAAGAAGACGCTAAGGAGGATCAAAGAAAGCTTCATTGCTCCTTCTGTTAACTTGGTGACCATTTGTGTCCTAAACTCAGAAGGATTATTCTCTTTCCTAGCTTTCAAGACTTGATATTCAATCCAAATGTGACTCCTATGTCATTCTGAGTGGAGTATAATTTTTTCTTAACCCTACATTTTGCAGACTATCTGGGAGAGTGCTGTCTTCCAGACATCTCCCTCTACAAATCCTAAGTAATGGACAGACAAGACCTTCTCTCTCCCGCTTGCTGTCCTGGCTGTTCACCTGCCCATGAGGCTCCCTTCAGTCTGAGTCTTAGAAGGGCCACCTGAAGTCCTCTAGTCCTCTTTCTAGATTCTGGCCATGACAGCTGTCCAGCATCACAAATGCAGCATTCTTTTGAGGCTCTCTGGAGCTTTTTCTTTATCCTTCCCCAGAACTGCTACCCCGATGTCTATCTTTGCTATGAATAAAACTGGCCCCGGCCACAGGAGACATGCTCTTTTAGTGAAAGAGAGATGACTCCTCTGCATTTCTGTCTTTAGTAGAATGCTAAAAAGCGGAAAAAAAAATTCATCTCAAGGGTATACACTTTAAACTTACCTGCTGTCTTCTAGCAGATGGAACAGAGGACTGAAGTCGATTTTTCCATTTCGTCCATTTCACCCCATGAAAATCTGAGCGAGCCAGGATGCAGATCTCCTGGTAGATGTGCTTTCTCCTTCTTCCTGATCCACTGCTCACCCGCTGAGAGGGAGCAGTTCAAGAGGAGGAGCCCCAATTCCCTATCCTGATTCCCCACCCCCATTTTCAACAATCACAGTAGTTCAATCTTCTAGTAAAAGGGAAATTAATTTCCTCACCATGGTGATCCCTGACCTAGAGCCTTAGCTTCCTGGGGGCACAAACAAATGCTAATGTGCATTTCGTACTTACTTTTTAACAATTTTAATTTTTTAAATTAAAAATCTATAATGACTTTTAAAAAGTTAGTACAGATTTTTATAATTCACCAGTATTTGTTAAATATTTTCTCATGTCAAGAACTATGGTGTATGTTTGATTGGAACTCTTTTTTGGTAGCTATTCAAAGAAAAGAAAAGGTAGGGGGAAGAAAGGAAAAATGAGAAGCAGCAATAATTAGGTTGGCCAACATCTTTGTCTTTGTTCTTCATTCTGCCTTATGCTCCTTAATAGGTCATGTCTCCCTGTTGCCACACCCCACAGCAGCTTGTCCCAGATGGCTGTGGGGGCCGGGGAACAGGAATTACTCAACTCTGAAAGGTTTTCTCAACATATGGATGAATGGATGAGTGATCATGTGTTTACTTTACTATTTTTAGTGTTTTGTTTCTTAAGTTAGATTATAGGGAGCATAAAAAAGCTAGGCAGGCTTTGGCTTACAAGGTGTCTGTTACTAACTATTATTATATATAGGGTGAAAAACAGAAACAACATGGCAACTATGAATTCTGATTGGTGACACCACAGATCAAATCACTTCTCTATTTTGAAGCCTCCACTTTTTTCCATTTAAGAACATAACACAACAAAACAAAATGAAATACCAAGTCCTTTGTGTGGTCTACAAAGCCCTGCATGATTTCATTTCTACCTACTCTTCTGACTGTACCACTCTTTTCCTTTCTTCCGGCAATCTAGCCAGCAACATTAGCCTTCTTGCTCCTTCCTGAACATGCTGGTGTACTCTTATCTCAGGGCCTTTGTACTTACTCTTCCTCCAGCTTGGATCTCCCTACCCCCAATACCCACGAGGCTTTTTCCCTCACTTGCTCAGATCACTGCTCAAACATGACCTTACAGTGAGACTTTCCCCAACCCCCCTTTCTAAACCAGTTCCCCTTTTGTATCCCCATAATAAGATTTATTTTTTATAGCACTTACCATCTTTTGTTATATGTTTATGTATTGTCTATCTTCTCAATCAGGACATGAGCTTCATGAGTTTGGATTTTGTTGATGGCCTATATTCCCAGCACTTAGAACAACAGTACCTGGGAAAAAGCAGGCACTCAAAGCAGATGTCAGTGCTCCACCCTTGTATCATTGAAGCCAAATTCCAGCTGCCAGTATCTGTGTCTTCAGGTTAGAGGATGCTTTCCAGAAACTTTAAAAGGTCATTTTGCCCATGTAGGCATCAGGCTTGAGGATTTACAACCCCAGCCTCTGCCAAAGAACAGCCCTTAATTGTTAATTCTCAGCATTTGCTGTACAAATACTATAGTTTCCTTGTCCTTCCATGGAGTTTCAGAGTAAGGAGATAGAGGGAGGGCTTCTGGGACTGAGCTAACTTCCTTAACAACACACTGTTTATTGGCTGCCTTCCTTTCCCAGTATCGTTTCCCACCCTCCTCCCTTCTTGCACGTCTCAAGTAAATATTTACCCCCAAATTCTTGTCTCAGGATCTGTTTGGAGCAACCCGAACCAAGATGATAAATACATGCTATTGTTGAATGAATTATTCACAGTGGATTCTGGATATACATTTAGAAACAAGAGTGGCGAGGGGACAGTTGCGGCATAGTTTCGCAGAAAGTAGAAAGTTAGCACAGCAACCAAGAGATGGGTCTACCACATCCTAGGGAGGAGACAAGGTGATTATATTATGGGGGGGAAGAAAAGTAAAGAAAATGAATTCTTGGCAGCATCTGAGAATCAGTGTCTGCAGCTGGGGCCTCAGAAATCTCCAAGGCTAAACACAGAAACAAATACACGTAGCGCTGACTTCATGGGTGTGAAGCCTATGGGGTTGTCCAGGGCTCCATGTTCAGAATGACCTTGTGCTTGGTTCGAAGCTCTGCTGTTGCCATCTTCAAATTCTTAGTAGTGTTTTTTAATTTTCTTTTTTAACAGGGAGTCCTGCACTCTGATTTTGCATGGGACTTCACAAATTATGTAGCTAACCTAAGGTACACACCATAGTTTCTCATGTTAGTTGAGGAAGAGAAATAGAATATCAAGGGTTCAGCATGAGAAGAATGGATTTTATAGAGCTGGGTGGTAGAATTTCCTTCTGGTAGAAATTGTAAGGATCTTCACATAGTCTGCTTTAATTAAGAGTGCTCATTTCTTATTTCAGATAATCATAGCAGCCTTGAAAGCAGAAATAATTGATCTAGCAATATTTCATAATACTGTTACTTGGTATAAATTATTAAAACATTTTTGGATAGATGTAATATACATTACTATGTATAGGTTGATTTATACAGAGAAAAAATACAATTGCTACAAGTTAGAAAAAGCACTATGGGAATACTTACAAAAAGATCATAGTTGTCATCCTCATTGACCTATAGTATTTTGTTTCTGTGAGGTGTGTTCTCTTTGCTGATGGTGACTTTTTAATTGATCGTTCATCTACCTTTCCAGTTGGAAGGCTGCCAAGAATTTTTGATATTTCTAGTCTGACAACTGGCCTATAAGATACTATTTTTAAAATATGCCATTTTGGGGGCGCCTGGGTGGCTCAGTCATTAAGCATCTGCCTTCGGCTCAGGTCATGATCCCAGGGTCCCGGGATCGAGCCCCGCATCGGGCTCCTTGCTCAGCAGGAAGCCTGCTTCTCCCGCTACCATTCCCTCTGCTTGTGTTCCCTCTCTCGCTGTGTTTCTTGCTGTCAAATAAATAAAAAATCTTAAAAAAAAAAAGCCATTTTGTTTAAATACTAAAAAAAAGTCTTTTGATATAAAAAAAAAGTTGAGAAAAAAATGTTTAGCCCTTGTGAGAAATTTTAGTTTGTGGATTTTTAAGCAGGGTGGCAAGTAAGTAAAAGTATTGCAGCATTTTCCACTAACTAAAAACAGCTGTCATGTGCTGATGGGTGTTACATCGGCAGCTGACACCCACTTCAAAGAGCAGGTGCTTGTAGATGTTTAAAAAAGAAAAAGCAGCTCTCGTACCAGTCTGCAGCAGCCTTCAGGAAGTGATGAATGGGGGCAATGGGAAGACTGGCTCGGTGGCAGCTGATTGGGTCACTTATGGGCCAGAGTGTCTCAGGGCACCTGGGGGCTCACTGCACTCTCTCTGGGGTAAAGCTTCAGTGTCAGAGGCTAAATTGCTGGAAGAGAACATTTACTAAAAAGTAATGACCTTACATGTAAAAGAATGAAGTTGGACCCTTACCTTGCATCATATACAAAAGTTAGCTCAAAGTGGAGGAAAGATTTAAGCATAAGAGATAAAAACTATAAAACTTATAGAAGAAAAGCTTCATGACATTGGACTTGGCAGTAATTTCTTCTGTAAGATACCAAAAGGATAGGCCACAAAAGACAAAATAGATGAACTGTACTTCAACAACATTAAAAAGTTTTATGCATCAAAGAACAAAACAGAGTGAAAGGGCAACCCACAGAGGGCAGAAGACATTTGCCAATCATATATCTGATAAGGAATTAATATCCAGAATACATAAAGAACTCCTCTAACTTAACAACAACAAAAAACTAAACAATTCAATTCAAAGCTGGGTGAAGGACTTGAGTAGATTTTTCTCCAAAGAATATACACAAATGTCTAATTAACACATAAAAAGATAATCAGCAAAACTAATCATTAGAGAAGTGCAAATCAAAACCACAATGAAATAGCACTGCTTATTCATTACTGTGGCTTTTATTTAAAATAATAAGCCAAGAACAAAACCTGTTGTTAAGGAAGTGGACAAATTGGAATCATGCATTGCTGGTGGGAATGTAAAATGGTATAACCACTATATGGAAAACACTAGCAAAAATGTTAAGTAGAAAAATTAAGTAAAATGGTTATGTCACCCAGCAATTCCATTTCTACGTATATACTCAAAGGAATTGAAAGCAAGGACTCCAACAGATACTTGTACACCAATGCTCATAATTGGATCATCCCTTATAGCCAAAAGGTGGAAACAACCCAAATGCCCATAAACAGACAAATGCGTAAATGAAATGTAGTATATACATGCAATGGAATGTTATCCAGCCTTAAAAGAGTGAAATTGACACAGGCTACAATATGGATGACCCTTGAAGATACTATGCAGCTGAAGTAAGCCAGACACAAAAGAACCAATATCATATGATTGATTCCACTTAAAAGAGGGACTGAGAAGAGGCAAATTCATAGAGGCAGAAATAGAATAGTGGTTACTAGGGGCTGGAGAAGTGCAGATTGGGGAGTTATTATTTAATGGGTACAGAATTTCTGTTTGGGATGATGAAAAATTCTGGAAATAGGGAACATTGGGGGTTGTACCACATTGTGGACATACTTAATGGCACAGGTGTACACTTAAGCATGGTTAAAATGGCAAATTTTATGTACATTTTATCACAGTTTTTAAAAAGAAATCTTTACATCAGTCAGAAAAATGTAATGACTTTTAAAAATTTTGTTAAAAATTAGAAAGAATAGTTTTTAGGGATGCCTGAGTGGCTAAGTCCATTAAGCTTCTGACTCTTGGATTCCGCTCAGATCATGGTCTCAGGGTTCTGGAATGGAGCCCTACATGGGGCTCTGCACTCAGCAGGGAGTCTACTTGGGGTTCTTGCTGCCTCTACCTCTGCCCCTCCCCGACCTCCCTCTCTCTAAAAAAAAAAAAAAAAAGAATAGTTCTTATTTATTTATTTTTTATATTGAAGTAGAATTGACACACAATATTACATTAGTTTCAGGTATTATTGGGTTTTTTTTTTGAAAGTGATAACATGAGAATGAATTTTAGGCAATAGAGAAAATTACCAAGTGGAAAGCAGTAGGTTTTCTGATTGCCTCACTTCATGATAAATATGATTTTAGACATCTCTGTGCTTTTCATTAAGACAGTTGAATAAATGGGGGCGCCTGGGTGGCTCAGTGGGTTAAAGCCTCTGCCTTCAGCTCAGGTCATGATCTCAGGGTCCTGGGATTGAGCCCCGCATAGGGCTCTCTGCTCAGCAGGGAGCCTGCTTCTCCCTCTCTCTGCCTGCCTCTCTGCCTACTTGTGATCTCTCTGTCAAATAAATAAATAAATATTAAAAAAAAAAAAAAAGACATTCGAGTGAATGAATACATGGACTGGCAGTTGTGTGGACTGGGATACAGAATGTAAATAAACAATTTAATAAAAATGACATCATACTATGCATACTATTTAAGAAATAGAGGTGTTATGTTTCGCTTGACCTAAATATAACCCAGGGGGGAAAAACTACAATGAAACTGAATTATTGAAATTCAGATTTTTTTTTTTTTTTTTCTGTAAGAAAGCAGTTAAGACTGGTTCCAGCTTAGGTTGGATCAAACATTTTTTTTTAAAGCCACATGCCTTAGTTTTGGCCAACAGGTGAACTGGCTCCATGCAATGAAAGCACTTCCATCTCCCCTCCGCCATTCTCCTGAGTTCTGTTACTTCTATTATTTTTATTTTATTAGAGTTTAGAGCATTTACACTCTGTTCTGAAAAATGCAGTCCCCTAAATTGTTTAGTTTCAATTTTATGTCTAAGTGGGCTTTGAGCCTGGGTGGCTCAGTCAATTAAATGTCTGCCTTCAGCTCAGGTCATGATCCCGGGGTCCTGGGATCGAGTCGTACATTGGGCTCCTTGCTCAGCGGGGAGCCTGCTTCTCTCTCTCCCTCTGCCGGCCACTCTGCCTGCTTGGGCTCTCTCTCTGTCTGTCAAATCAATCAATCAATCAATCAATCAACCAATCAATCCTTTGAGAAAATAAATGGGCTTAGTGATCATCAGTCTTTTCCCTCCTATTTCTGTTATTGAGACTTGGGTTTCGATTCACCGAGAAGTTGGTTAGCTTTCATTGGTGAAGAGGGTTTCTCAGGATGAGCTCTAGTCCCTGAAGCCTTTCTCACTGAAGAATGCTTCTCTCTCTATATTCGAACATCTTGCTGGCAGGGTACGATATTCTTGAGTCACATTCTTCTGCTGAGCACATTCTCTGCTCCGCAGAGCACTTAAGCACTGTTCTACTGCGTTGTGGTGTCGAATATTGCTGAGAAGATACCAGATACACTGATACACCACCCCCCTCACCCTCCCCAGCAGACAACTTATTTTTTCTGCTTGGATTCCAGAAGCAATCTTTCTTTGGCTTTGAAGCTCAGTAACTTAACCTGTATATAGTCCAGTGTGGGCAATCTGCATCAATCTTTTCTAGAATATGGTGTATCCATTTGACCTGCAGAATTAGTTATTCCTTCATTTCAAAAGAATATTACTGAATTATGTTTTAAAATAATTTTTTCATGAGGTTTGTTAAGGTGGTATCTCAGGGACCAAATTATCTATATGTTGGATAAATTATTTCTGTCTTCAATTTACCTTATTATCTTTGTCCTCTATTTCCCTATCATTTTAATTTCTTTCTTTATATTTTGGATTCACAAGGAATATTTCAAGCTTTTTTCGTTCAAATATCAGGTAACTCGATATTCTTATGTATATGTCTATCCATGCACACATACTTAAATGTATCCCATTTGTTGTGGCCTATAGATTTTAAAATCTTTAACAGTATAATTTTTATTCTCAATTTATTTCATTGCTTGAGAGCAGGAGTCAGCACGCTTTTTCTATAAAGGATCGGAGAGTAAATGTTTTAGGCTTTGTGAGCCACATATCATTTCTGTCATAGATTCTTAGTTTTTTGTTTTATACAAAATGTTTTTTCTTTTTTTACAAATGTAAAAATCAATCTTAAATTGCAGGTAAAGGCCATACAAAAATAATTGTAGTTTGTGGACTCCTGGTCTTATAATCACTTTATCATCCATTCTATTTTTTAAAAATATTTTATTTATTTATTTGACAGAGAGAGAGATTACAAGTAGGCAGAGCAGCCGGCAGAGAGAGAGGAGGAAGCAACCTCCCTGCTGAGCAGAGAGCCTGATGTGGGGCTCAATCCCAGGACCCTGAGATCATGACCTGAGCTGAGGGCAGAGGCTTAACCCACTGAGCCACCCAGGTGCCCATTCTATTTTTTTTTGTTAGCTTGGCCTTCTGTTCTTTTTATTAAATCTGTACACTTATTACGTTATTTTATATAATTAAGTGCTTGAGAAATCTGCTTCTGTTTGTTATTTTTTTCAAAAAAGAGTTTTCACTTGATTTTGCTGCTAAAATATTTTCCTCCCTCCCTGTTCTCCCTTTCTCTCCCTTCCTTCCTTCCTTCCTTCCTTCCTTCCTTCCTTCCTTCCTTCCTTCCTTCCTTCCTTCCTTCCTTCCTTCCTTCCTTCCTTCCTTCCTTCCTTCCTGTGTTTGTCTAATTGCCATGACATTTTCTCCTTGTCATTCATGTTTTAGTTAGATGGCTTAGTTCACTCGCTCTGCTTTTATGATATAGCATGGGTGTGTTCTCCCTAATTCTCTTCCCACTTACCTCTGGGACTTATTTATTGTTTCCCCTCTGGACTAATATTTGAGAGTATTTTTATTCTTTCAAACTACTTTTTTTTTTTTTTTTAAGATTTTTTATTTATTTATTTGACAGAGAGAGATCACAAGTAGGCAGAGAGGCAGGCAGAGAGAGAGGGGGAAACAGGCTCCCTGCTGAGCAGAGAGCCTGATGCAGGGCTCCATCCCAGGACCCTGAGATCGTGACCTGAGCTGAAGGCAGAGGCTTTAACCCACTGAGCCACCCAGGCGCCCCTCAAACTACTTTTTAAAAAGGTAAGGGAAAAGAAAGAGAACGAACTTAATCTGGGCTCATGCAGCCCTTGCTGGGAAATCTTGTTCTGCAGCTTTTTTAGGGTTTGAAATATCTTGTCCTATAATTCAGTCCAGCTAGCCAGAGGCATAGCCCATGTGTGGGTTTTGGTCCCACCCTAAGACAGTATAGCGCCCTGTAGGGTGACAGGTACTGATAGCCTTCTGTCTCAGTCGAACTTCCAGGTTAATTGTAGGGGCTTCTACTTTTGAGGAATTTCTCTAGACTTTTCCCATAGCTATCAGTAGGTGCCCTACCCTGTTCTTTTTTTTTTTTTTTTTAAAGAGTTTGTTTATTTATTTGACAGAGATCACAAGTAGGCAGAGAGGCAGGCAGAGAGAGAGGGAGCAGTGGGCTCTCTGCTCAGCAGGGGCTTGATCTCAGGACTCTGAGACCATGACCTGAGCCAAAGGCAGAGGCTTTAACCCCCTGAGCCACCCAGGCGCCCCTGTAACCCTGTTCTGTAAGACTTTTAGCTCATCTTTTTTACTCCTTGCTTATTACATCTGGGGAAGATTTAGAAGCTATGCAGTGTCATTCATGTTGTGTCCCATCTAAAAGTTTTGTCCTCCTACTCACTGCTTTTCTAACTTTATAGTTCAATTTTTTTTTGCTTTTCCTAGTGTATTTGGGAGAGAGATTCTACAGTTCTGCTTTATTCCATAATTTTCCCTCAGAAGTCCTTTAAAAAAAAATCTTCACAGTAAAAATTCCTGGATGATCTACACACCAGCACAGTGCTAACTAGTGTAGGTTAATTATAAAAGCTATGATATCTTAATTCAAATAAGTAGTATAATATTCCAATGACAGTGCCAGACTATGAGGCACTGAAGAAATGAAAACACACACATGGAATGGCAGGATTGGAAATGACCCCTCAAAGGTCACATTTTGAATGTATCGGCTCTGGGACGCTGGGTGAATAGTGTTTGCAGTCGGCTGTAGAGAGTGGATACATCTGACAAACACACACAGACACACACAGATACACACAGACACACTCCTACACACACACACACACACACCCCTCCTCAACAGCAAAAGGCGGTATGTGTCAAGACAACAGTCTGATAGCAGTTCTCAGTAAAGAGAGGATTCCAGTGTCTGGAGAGGATGGCAATGGTGTAGGCTTCCTGTAAGAAAGTGAATGTGATCTGAATCTTAAAGGACATAGAACTCATATGTCCCTTTCCTGATTTTTAAGTAAAAAAAAATTATTCTTAGCTTCAAATTGCACTATTTTAAACATTCCGTGATTCTGGGCCAAAGTCACGTAGGTCATGCTTTCAAAAATATTGTAGGGCAAAATCAACAGCTTTATGATGAAGTAGAAGTGAATCCAACACCTTGGTTTCATGTATATCTTCTTCTGAAAGATTACCTTAAAATTAAAGACAGGAAAAATCATTCACAGTTTTTTCTAGTATTATATTCTATAATCTCCAACCTTGTTTTCTTCTACTAGTCAAAAGTATTGCAATTTTAAGCATTTTGTGGAAGAACAATCACTATTAGACAAATTGTGAATCCTTAGCTATAAAAGTATGTCAAAATAGGGGCACCTGGGTGGCTCAGTGGGTTAAAGCCTCTGCCTTCAGCTCAGGTCATGATCCCAGGGTCCTGGGATCGAGCCCCGCATCGGGCTCTCTGCTCAGCAGGGAGCCTGCTTCCCCCTCTCTCTCTATCTGCCTCTCTGCCTACTTGTGATCTCTCTCTCTCTCTCCATCAAATAAATAAATAAAATCTTAAAAAAAAAAAGTATGTCAAAATAAATTTTGAATTATTTGGAAGAAAAATCTGAATTAGACTTGCCTAGAAATTTTGGGAAATGAAAACCAATGGGAGAGATTTGTCCTATGATTTTTAAAAAATAACATTAAGTCACTATAATTAAAATAATGTGGAATTGGTATAGGAATCATCAGAGCAATAGTTTGAAAAGTCCGTAAACACTACAAGAATGTAGTATATGGGGGCACCTGGGTGGTCCAGTTAGTTAAGGGTCTGCTTTTGGCTCAGGTCATGATCTGAGGGTCCTGAGATTCAGTCCTCTCCATCAGGCTCCCTGCTCAGCCTGGAGTCTGCTTCTCCCTCTGCCCCTCTCCCCGCTCGTGCGGTCTCTCTCTCTCTCTCTCTCTCTCTGTCTCTCTCTCTGTCACACACTTTCTCAAATAAATAAATAAAAATTAAAAAAAAAAGAACATAGTATGTGAACAAAGTGGTATTTCAAATCACTGGGGGAAAGGATAGTAATTAAATAAATAGTGTTATAGCAAATGGCTAATTATTTGAGGAAGAAAATATAAAATGTATATTATATGTACTTTTATACAGAAGTCTCTATGTATGTGTATATTCCTACCTCCAGGAAGGCCCAAAAACAGATCTCAGGGATAATAACTTCTTAAATACTAAAACTAAAACCTTTAAGTGCCAGAGAATAACTGTTAATATCTTTACGATCTCTGGTAGAATGAACATTTCTAAGCTTGGTGCCAAAGGTAGCAGATTAAATTACATAAAAAATGAAAACGTAAAGGGTTTTTTGTTGGAAAAAACATTAAAAACTAAAAATCAAAAGAGAACAGACTAATGAAAATACTGCTATTTTTATAGCAAAGGACTATTACATAAAGAGTACACAGAAATAAATAGTAAAATAGGTCCCACATAAAAGTGATTAAATATGTGAGTAGGATTTCACAAGAGAAGAATAAAAATGAAAGGCAAATATATTTTTAAATTTGGGTATCATTAGTAGGCAAAGGAATTTTAGGTTTTAAAGGGCTAGTGAGATGTCTTTGAAAGAAAAACAACAACAAATGGACAAAGACGGTATTTTTATTTGCTGGTAAGGTTCATTCACCGACAGAAGCACTGTGGCAAGCAGTAAAAATATCTAAAACCTTGACTAAGTGATTCCACTTCCAGAATTTTATCTTAACTATATCTGTGCACAGGAATCTTCATAGCAATACTGCTCATATTAGTAGAAAAAAATTGTAAACAACCGTATGTTCAGTTAACTAAGTTATTGTGTATCCATATAATAGAATTCCACATAGCCTTTTAAGATGATGTTATATAAGAATATTTAATGACATGAAACAATGTCTATTACAGCAGTAAAACGCAAATGACAAATATTGTATACACTTTAGAACAGTTCCATTTTTTCCCTACAGGCCTTTTTCAGTGATGCTTTCCTCAGTGATGGCATTTCTGGAGATTTTTTTTTTTTTTTGACTGTTTTTTCTTTTCCTTCGTACTTTCTAAAATTTCCTGCCATAAACTCTTATAAAGAGAAAAATGTTAAATTTTTTGATAGTGTCAGAAGTTTTTGCCAGTAAGTGTCTCCTGAGGGAACCGCCCTGATAACGTTTTGTGGTTTTGATATAATAACATCTGCTTTTCAGAGTGAATTTAATCCTGATGTAGTGTCAGTAGAGTTCCTTAATCAGAAAGACCAAATTGCTTTGTTCTCTTGCAGCACTGCAAAATTATTTTCACCATCAGGCTGAAAAACAGCGCTTAAAAATGGTGTGTATTGGAAGTATGATGGCAGTGTTCAGTGAGTGTTCATTATTCAGTTTACCCCTAATAGCTATAGAGGACAGGAAGAGCAGTGAGCATTTGGACAGGCTGGGTTAGAAATCTGAAGACCCAGGTTCTAGTTCCATTTGTCCCATCAGCTTGAGGTGTGCTTTAGAGCTAATGAGATAATAATAATAATTGCTCGCGTTATTATTATTAAGCTCTTGATTACCACAGATTACTTTCTGCAGCACTTTATTATCTCTAATTCTCGTAGCTTCCTTCTCAGGGTATTAAGTCTTCCTATTTTCCTGATGAAGAGAGAAGCTGGGGTTCCGAGAGCTTGCTGACTGCTGCCCAACTTCAAGAGCAAGCTGCAATGGTAGCTCCAGTTTGTTTCATTCACTAAAGTGCTTTTGCCCCAAAAAACATCGATTATAGGTAGTAGCTTTGGTTTACTTTGGAGGTAGAGGCTTGCGAAGAAAAGCTCAGTAACTTATATTGACTCAGAACTTTCATTGACCAAAGTTACTTAAATATGACCCAAACCTGTCATAATTCTATTCAGCAAATACTGAATAAATGTGTCTATGTACCATGTACCATGTTAATTATGGTGGGAAATGCTCCTTGCTTTGTAGAAGCTTAAAATCCAGAGTGCTGTGTTTGGACCCCAGACCCTTCACTTCCAAGCTGTGTGGACCTTGGCCTCTGACCTCCGTGTATCCCAGCTTCTTCATCTATAAAATGGTAACAATAATAACACCTGCCTCAAAACATCTTAGGAGGACTGAAAAATTACCAGTGATGGGCTTGGAATAGTATTTAGTACTTACTAAAGTAGTAATATGTATTTATTGAAGAATTAATAAACAAGCAGTCTGGTACCTAATTAAGTAATGTTGATAATGTCCTCTGGTAGAACTACTAGCCTACTTTGAATTTTGTGCGTGTGTCATTCCTTCTAGTTACATCTGTTTCTCTCGAGCAATGTCCCTCTGCATATATTGAACTAATTGATGCCTTTTTACTACCTGCTTGATTACAGAATCTGAAAAATAGGATCAGTAATATTACCAAACTCATCAGTTCATTGGCTAGGTTGAAGGTATTTGAAAAGACTTTGTATTAAAAATGCGTATTTATTACCAATATGGTCAGTTGTCTTCTCGTAGCTTTCTTTAAATATAGAGGTTTAAGAGAAAATAAAAGGACAAAAATCATAATTAGGGTCAAAGATAGAATTAACTCTCATAACATGATAGTTTCTAAGTGAGACAAGTTTCTCTTTTAAACATGTTTCAGACACTCAAGACAAAATGAATATATGTGTTCCTAAAATTTTACAGCATTCTGGAATAGGTAGTAGCTTAAGTCTTGTTTTAGTATTTTAATATACTTGGGCACTAGCCTTTTAATGAGTTAGTGATATCATACAAAGTTCTGATTATGTATCCCTGCTTAGGTTGGCAGGTACAAAGAATATATTCATATATTTGTAAAGTCAGAAAAGACAGTCTTATTTCACAAATAGTAAAAGAATTATTAAGCAAACAAACATGAGGAAACAGAAGAGGAAGTGATTTGGTTAAGCACATGGTGGAAATTAGTAGCAGTGCAGGTTAATTAAATAATGAAATTCTGGGCAAAGTAGATTTCTGCCCACTAAGCCAGATTCAGTTGTTAAACACGTATGTAAAAATGCACATTTCCCCTCTCAATGTGGCTTATTTTTCAATGAATTCACTTCAGTGTAAAAAAAATCATATCAAACAACCAACTATGGTGTGCCAAGTACCATTGAAAATGTAAAGAAGTACAAGAGAACAAGGACCAAGCTCGGGAGGTAAACTGGTCTCTGGAGGATATGATTTTGCTATTCTTTAGAGCATTTCAGGTTATTTCCTTTTTCACAAATGACCAGGCATTAAAAATATATATAAATTCAGTTACTTAATGGAGAGCTCAGTTGCATCTAATCTACCTATCACATGAATGCACTCATTAATGAACAAATGTATTAAGAATACTTGAGGCAAGGGGCACCTGGGTAGCTCAGTGGGGTAAAGCCTCTGCCTTAAGGTCAGGTCATGATCTCAGGGTCCTGGGATCGAGCCCCGCATCGGGCTTCTCTGCCTCTCTGCTTACTTGTGATCTCTCTCTCTGTCAAATAAGTAAATAAAATCTTAAAAAAAAAAAAGAATACTTGAGGCAGTTAGTGTTTCAGATGGTTTTTGGCCTCAGGCCAGGCCATTTTCAGTTAAATGTAACTATAGCCATGCATGTGTCAAAAACTCATTTACTTTGAGTCTGATGCTAGTTTTGAAGTAGATTAATACTTGTATTAAGTATAGGCAGTGAGAATATCTCATAGATTTTTCCCCTCCCTACTGCTCTCTCTTCCTTTGCTTATCTTTAAGTGCTCAGTGTTTGAATACATTGAAATAACATTTTTATAATATGTATTTTAAAAATTCTACTTCATAGCTAACTTAGAATTAAAAAAAATCTTTTTATTCTTCCAGAAAATGATCTAGAATGGAAACTCCAAATATATCCTGTATTACAAAAGTGTAACCAAGTCTTATGTTAGACTTGAAAGGCCCAGAGTATTTAATCTTATTTACATTAAACAATGGAATAAAAATCCAACAAAGCCTCAAAGGTTTTAAAAAATTGTTTTTGGAAATAAGAAAACTTAATTTAAGCAGTAAAGATAATTATCATGCTTAAAAAAACTAAGTAGCAGTGAATCACCAAGGACCATTTTACTATGAGTCATAATGATATGTGGTCAGAGTCTTTAGTAGGTTTGCTTCTTTTTTTTTTTTTTAAAGAATACCCTTTGGTGGTTTTTTTCTGCCTCCGGATTTTTCATAATTTGGCATTGCTTTCTGGGGCTGGGACTTTTCATCTCTAGAAGATTCACTACACTATAAATACAGTCCTTGTGTTTCACATGGTACAACAGAGTTGTTCATACAGTCCTGTTCAGTGTCACCTACTCAGCCCCTTTCTCCACCCCATCCTGTCGCATGTGCAGACACGTAAAATGTTCAGTTGATAAACAGGATGGCTTAAGGTGAAAGGTGAGAAGGAAAAAAGGATAATATGAAGTTTTTTAAGGGTAGACATTTTACATTTTTGTATCCCCCTTTGTGACTAATGTACTCTGCCCGTAATAGAACATTCTTAACTATTTGTTGACAGAGGGAATGAAGGGATAAAAGAGTAATCTCTGAGTATAGTTTGTAGCCTCTTGCACTGTATTTGGGAAAGCGGTTTAATTGAAACAACATTATAAATAAGGACACTAGAATAATAACCTACGTAAATGGTACTTCATAAAACATATAAAACACTTTCACATAATTTATCTCATTTGAACTTCACAAAACTCTTGTTAAGGAGGCAGATGTTATTATAGTTGGAAAATATAAGGTACAGGATCAAAGATGACAGTGTTTTCCTTCAATATCTCACTAACAAAGCACCAACCTCTGGGAGTGGCTGTCCTCTGGATAGCATATCATTAGTTGTGGTCATTGTGGTGAGCAGCAAACCATTCCAAAGATTAGAAGTACACCAGTTTAGGGATGAAATAATTAGTCTAACCAGTAGCCTTTATGTAAACATGGACACAGTGGCGGGGACTGAGATGGGATAGAAGCTTATAAACCAGTATTAGGCAAACAATAAATATTTAATGAGGACTTACTACATGCCAGGCACTTCGATAGGCTCCTTCTCATACATTTCCTCCATTTTGCAAATGAGGAAATTGAGGCTTTTAGAGATTGAGCGACTCTTCCAAGGTCACATAGCAAATACATGCTATGGAATTCTAATATCTAAAAAGTATGATGAAGGTTCTTGTCTTAAAGAGTTTAAATTTCGTTGGGAGAAAAACTATGCGTTATATGCACCAACGAGAAAGAGATAGAGCACAGAACAGTCTCAGTTGTCCTAATTAATAATTCAGACAGTGCAGATGGCATGAGCTAGAGTGGTTCAGTTTTTAGACAAAGTAGGAAACTTGAGCTGAGTAGGATTTGGACAGGTTACATATAAGCAAAAGGTGTTTCAGGCAAAGTAAAGTGCATCAGTAAATTGCCAATTGAGAGGTGAGGCAAAGCAGAGTCAAGGGACAGTAAAAAGTGTGGGAACATTTTCACAGTCATTAACAACTGCCATCTTATATGATTTAAGGCATGGTGCTAGCAATATCAGCAAATTTGGAGGCCTTAGACACCTGATACAAGGAGTCAGAGGGGGCAAACAAGGACTGCAGTAGTTGATAACGGTTTTATGGAGAAGCCGAATCTTCAGCTCAATTCTTTTTTTTTTTTTTTAAAGATTTTATTTATTTGACAGAATGAGGGAGTGGAGTAGGGGGAGTGGCAGAGGGAGAGGGAGAAGCAGGCTTCCTGCTGAGCAGGGAGCCTGATGTGGGGCTCTATCCCCAGACCCTGGGATGGAGCCCGATGTTGGGCTCGATCCCAGGACCCTGGGATCATGACCCAAGCCGAAGGCAGACGCCAAACAGACTGAGCCACCCTAAGTGCCCCTCTTCAGCTCAATTCTAACAAAATCTTAGCACTTAGATATACATAGAAGAGGAGAGCAAGAACAGGAGAATGCTCTTGGGAAAAACGTACTGGATTTAGGTGCATTTTGGTAGAGAGCAGCGTTGTGATGGGCCTCGGGTGCCAGGGTGAAGGGTTTATGCTTTTTCAGCCCAAATTTAGGACCATTAAGAGTTTGGAGTTCCTAGTCGGGAAAGACAGACATAGATAAGACTTGTTTTTTTTTTTTTTTTTTAATTAGCCATGTGGTTGTTTATAAACCTGACCAAAGGAGAAGAGAAAAGCAGTTAGGTTTAGAACCGCATTTCTCTCCATAAAAGAAAGGAAAAGTTATACTCGGGGCCCTCAGAGGCCAGGCAAGTAATGTCAGTGAGCGTGAGGAGTTGGCGGTGGGGAATGGTAGGGTCTGTGAAGAACGCAGTCCCCATCTTCCACATTTCATAGCTACTATTTGTTCACATTCTAGCATTTCTGAAATGGGGGCGCATCTTAACCATTCTAGATCACGTTCGGTGAAGGAGCGGTAATGTAGTTGTTATTTCCTGTACATGCCTGAACTTGGTCATAGCTGTTTGTATCATGGCCAATTCAATTTAGTCACATGCATTATTGATACTACATGTATTGATTTTAATTGTCATACGTCTTTTAAAAGGGTATGCTATTATTTGGCATTGAAGGTCAAGGTAAGTAGGTACGCCCAGAAGGGCATGCAAACAGGGCAGTGGGGCATACATTTGATATTAGCTGTATCCACTATTTATTGCTTCCATAACAAGTTTACACAAACTTAGTGGTTTAAAACAACACAAATTTATTATCTTATATCTCTGTAGATTAGAAGTCTGACACAGGTTTTATCGGGCTAAAATTAAGGTGTCTTTTGGGCTGTACTCCTTTCTGGAGACTCTAGGGGAGAATCAGTTGCCAGGTTCAGGGGCTACTCACATTCCTTAGCTCATGGCCCTCTTCCTGCATCTTCAGCACCAGCAGCAGGGGGTTGACTCCTCCAATCACCATTCTCTAACTATCCTGTGTATTTCATACATTTCCCTCTGATGCTGACCTTAGCTGGGAAAGGTTCCTGCTTTTAAAGGCTCATGTGATTAGGTTGGGTCTACCTAGATAATCTTCCCACCTTGAGGTCCTTAACATTAATCTTTACATCTGTAAAGTCCTCCTTTTCCATGTAAACTAACATACTCACAGTGTCCAGGGATCAAGATTTGGACAGCAGTTGAGGCCATTATTCTGCATACCACATTGGTAAAGCAAAAATTCATGTTTTGAGAAGTGACCATAGCTCCAGATTTTCTTGCAAAGTAGCAGCCAAGAGTTTATGAGACTCAGAAAAGGCAGTTATCATAAAGTAGATGCAGCTATTATATTTTGTCACCGAGGAATACGCCGAAGATTTTATTACAAGCCAACCAGTGTAACTAAATGAGGGAAACATTGCCCAATCCCTCAGAAGAAATATAAAATATTTCAAAACCAAGTGGCTTTCCTGATACAGGTTTGGAATATCAGAGGGGTAACAGACTATTTAAAATCGAGACCACCTGACTTCTCACTGTTTTAAGTGTCTGAGTTAGTTTGGCATTTTTTGCCCAGTTAAGTTCTAATATATTTCAACCTGGATTTGTTAGAACTCTGTTGTCCTCTCTTTGCCCTTTGACCTCTTTCTAGTATAAAAGAACAAGACAAGCTTCACAAGTCAGGGTATGTGTTATTCCTGGGCGAGAATACGTTAGTGACAATTTCCAGTGTGGGTGGATTTGAGCTTTTGAAGGGTGAATATTTTCCAGTTTGCCTTTCTATCAACATCAAAGACTCTATTGTCATATCTGCCCCCATTTACTGCTTCTGTCTTGTGCCTATTGTAAATGTTTTCAACCTTAAGATCTTTTACAGAGGTCTTGTTTCATATACTTAAGTTATAGTTAATTAAATGGAAGCTTTTTGAGTACCTACCTGTGCCAGAAACTGTGCTATTCATTCATTCATTCATGCATGCATGCACGCACGCGTGCATTCATTCATTCATTTTTGACTGATGTTAATCAAAGAAGAATAAATGAATATAAAATTCAGCTGTTGTAAGAGCTGTGAAGGAGAGATACATAGTATTACCAGCCTTTCTGAAAGGATTTGACCCTGTCTGGGAAGGAAGTGATGATTCACAGAGATTGAAAGGAATACCAGGGTTTAAGTAGACAAAACTAGGGAGATGCATAGTACTTGGCACACAGTAGGTACTTGAGAAAGAGAAATGGTAAGTTGTGTCTTGCTCTCGTACTGGGTTCTCTGTTCAACTTTGACGCCAGTTCTCTGGGAAACCTGGGTTCCTTTCGATTTCAAAGCCTATCACTCTGGGATGACAGCTGACGGTGTCTTTTTGACCCCTTCTACAGTCTCTTTTAAAAACTGGTTTTCAAGGACCGTTAGCACCTGCTCCCTGGAAGAACGCCAGCTCTGTCTGAGATCATGTGATAGGAGAGCCATGGCCTTTAGCTACACAGCAACCACACAAGTAGCTGTGGTTTGCCTAGTACAAAAAAAAAAGAAAAGAAAAGAAAAGAAAAAGAAATTCTTCTACTTTAGAAACTGCCAGCCTCTGGAGTTGTTGTGACGCTGTCTGTCTTCATGTCTGGCTGTGTGGCTGTTTGTTCCCATGTGTACTGTGATTCATGTTCTGTCTTGTCCCGTTGCCATATGGTTTACAAAGGTAGAACTCCCTCAAGGGAAAAGAAACACGATCACATGACCATTTTTAAAGCAGTGGAACTTAGGTTTTGAATCTGCTTGTGAGTGAAATGTCTTGTGGACTGTCTTTTGCTTAAAGAAATAAGACATAATCATGATAGATAGTAAAGGTGTTTCCTTGGTGGTGGTGGGAGGGCAGGAAGGCATGGAAAGGAGGCAGGACACAGGTGGTATTTTGTGAAAGTCGTTGGTGATATACTAACTGGGACCTGTTTGGGGAGATCCTTGCTTTCTTCATACATAAAGTACAAAGCTCACACAAAAAGGCATGGGGTTCTAGGATTTATGGGTCGGGAAGGGGAAGGAGGTGGTTGTCCTCAACCAGCAGGTTGTCCTAATCAGCTTCCTGGTCCAGCTGTGTTAATTCAGCCATGGATTAGCCCTCTGAACCCCCAGCTTTTTCTTTTTCATTGAGTCTCAAAAGGATATGTAAATTTTTGTCTTAATTCCTGTAGCTATGACATCACCATAGAGTCCAAAATCTTTCCACACAGTCATCATAAATACCCTTGTCCAGTGCTTAACCTCTGTCTATATCATGGGCAGAAAAAGGATTTCCTAATACTAACACCATCAATACATTGAGTGTATCGTGCATGTCAAGTACGAGAGTTCCCCATCATGCTGTAATCCTCACAGCGATGCCATGAAGGAGGTAGCACTTCCATTTTATAGAAGAAACTGAAATGTAATAGCGTCACTAGCTTAACACAATGCACTTACCTAGCGATGTGTGTCTATGTGTGGCTCTGAAGCCTACGCTCTTTGTACTATGCCAAAACAGTATTTCTGTCATTCAGGTTTTTGTCCTTTTTTTTTTTTTTGGCCATAGTCTAGTTCATCATGATAAGAATCTGGAATAAATCATTTTTGCTGCTCTTTCCAGATCTCAAACTAATTTTCCCTAACAGTGAAGTAACCATACAGTGAAGTAACCATAATAGTGGTTTATTCAACAGTGAAGTAACCATAATAGTATTCAAGTGATGGAGTTAGAATAAAGTTTCTTTTCTTCTTCCAGATGTGGCTGAAACTAAATAAAAATAGGTGTCATTATTTCTTTTAATGCCTCATTTGAATATAAAGATCTTTAAGGGTCACTGAGAGCTGGGATGTTCGAGTGAAAGTTATCTGTGCTGACTTCCTGTGGATGGAATATTCTGAACAGAGCCACTGGGGTTGACACTGATTCTCTTTGAGACTTGAAAATCCAGAGTGTAGAACCACACTGGTAGTAACAGACACAAGGTGTGGAATATAGAAACGCAAAGTTCAGAGCTTTTACCAAATGCACAATTCACTTAGAACCCAGTCAATGTGGAGGGAGTTATTATATAAACAAAAAGAAAAAATGCTTTAGGAGAACTACCTCGTGTGAAAGCAGTTGAATTCATCTTTCCGTGGTATGGTTGCATACATAGAAACACATGAAAGTATTGGCCTGAGTCAGGTGAACTTGTTCAGGGCATCCCTCGAGCCAGTCCGGGGCAGCACATCCCTCTGTCTGTAGCCATGGGTAACTCCTGCAAGAAGTGTGCTGGAGTGGGTGGGTGGGGTATGATAAATCAGCCTGTGCCATCCCAAGTCCCCTTGCCGAAGGGCTCCCCTGCTGGCCCCAAGGAAGGGTCAAGTAGATCTTCTGAAGTTGGCTAGGGATACTCAGGCCTAAGCCTAAAGGTTAATTTGTAGAATATTCCAGACGTTTATTATTAGTATTATTTTGAACACAAACCTACCATATTTTACTTTTTCCCAAAATTTGACTGTAGAAAGGTGCATTTCTTTTTGTATGATCATCTATCAAAAATTCCTCTAGAGCTTACATTCAAAGGCAATTTAGTTCAATTCTTACATTAATTGGAAGTAATTTTAAAACCTGACTTGTCTATTTGTAGAGGAGGGAGACTTCCAAGTTTGACTTAAAGTCATATACCAGTGTTGCCATTAAAAAAATGGGCTGTAATTAGCTGCCACCTCTTATTTATCCTGGATAATCTTTGCTCTGACAACCCAGGGTCAATCACATAGATTCTTTTTCTTTTTTAGGGCTGGTGAAATTTCTTATATATAATTTTTAGTAAAAGGTACCTTTCAAGTTATAGTGATTTTACTCTCAATTATTTTGATGATTACAGCCATCTCCACCATGTTTCTGAGATTTTTCATTAATTTTGATCTTTTCTTGGTGACCATGCTTTAAATTTGCAGCATACATTTCATTCTCAACAGATTAGGTAGAGTCAAGGTTGAATTTCACAAACTGCTATTTCTTCCTTCCTTCCTACATTTTTGTCATTCTTCATCAAATTATGGTTTCCTATATTTGACTAACACTGTAAACACTACCTTTAAGGTTGTTTTCATGGCTATACCATCATAGATAAAATGTATGGATAGTCCGTAAATATTTATTTGGCATTTTTCTTCTGAAGAGAGGAAAGGTTGAACAGTTATAAATAAGCTTCAGAATACTGCAGTAATTTTTTAAAAAATTCTGTTTCTTCTGAGAAGTTTCTTTGGTCATTGATTTTGAAACCCACTTTGCTTTATTATTTTTTAAAGATTTTTTAAAAATTTATTTGAGAGAGAGAACACAGAGGAAGAAGGAAACTCCCTGCTGAGCAGAGAGCCTGAAGTGGGGCTTCATCCCAGGACCCTGAGAATATGACCTGAGCCAAAGGCTGATGCATAACAGGCTGAGCTACCCAGGAGCCCCAGGAAATGCCTTTTTTTTTTTTTTTAAAGATTTATTTATTTTATTTTTGGGGAGAGAGAGTGTGGGAGGGTGAGGCAGAGAGAGAGGGAGAGAGAGAATCTCAAGCAGACTCTCCAATGGCACAGATCCTGATGCGAGGCTCTTTCTCATGACCTCGAGATCATGACCCTGAGATCTGGACCTAAACCAAAATCAAAAGTTGGATGATTAACTGACTGAGCCACCCAGGCACCCTGGAAATGTTCATTTTAGACCATTATACTTACTGAATTTAGCTGCCTATAAATTAGCTGGCCTTGTATATCAAATGTGTGAGAATACTCAATACTATTGTATATTTCCTTCACAGCAGGAAACAAGCTAACATCTTTGCTAATTACACTGAAGGGTCAGCTTGAGGATTAGCCCAGTAGATAGTTTTAACAATTTTGAGGCCTTAGAAGAATACCTTGTAGTCTAGGATTGCTGAAGGAGATTTGTTTGTTTGTTTTTATATGAAATCTCTGGTTCATGGCAAAAGATGAGGAAATACAATATTCTGAGAATTGAATTCAGTTGTAGTAGTTCAGGACACTAGAGCAGAATAAGGACATTTCAGGCAAGAGGGTAAGATAAAGAAAAAAGTAAAAAGGAGTTTCATTTTAATTCTAGATTTTCCAAAAATAGAAAAGGAAATAATCAGCATGTTTCCCCCAGTCCATGCTGTGTGTCCCTTTTCAAACCTGACAGGGCCAGCTTGCAGCACCCATTTGAAGCATCTGTCACTGCTTCTGACTTCCCCTTTGCATCTGGTATTTCAAATAATTTCTTTAAAAGAGTATAAACCATATTCTCTGCAGCTAATGACTATGCAAAAGTGGCTTTTTTTTTTAAGTCTCTTTATGTCTTTGTATTTTTTTTTCTCTCTGCTAGGTCCTCCAGATAGTAGTTGTTCCAAGAATCTGCTGTAAATCAGTCCTCTCATATGTCAAGCCTTAAAAAGATAACCATCCGTACTCTGGATGGCCTTGCAGAAGATCTGATTATAATATCTCCTTACTGCTGTAATTTTACTTTTATTAGAAAAGTATTTGTATATTTTTTCAAAGGGTTAAAAAGCCTATATAGCAATAAAAATAGACATTTAATATGGTACACTGTGATATAATGAATAATTTCAGATAGCATCCAACACTAAAAGCATGCATGAAAGAATGTAGGACAAAGAAATATGTGGAAATCATGGTAATCTCATCATCCGTCAGAATAAAGTTTTCTTTGTTTTTGTTTGCTTGTTTGTTTTTCTCTTTAAGGAATCCATAATGGAGGAGAGATAGAAACCAGAGTTTAAAAAAAAGTTAGTAGTAGGTTTAAGTAAATATATTGCCATATTTTTTTTTTTTCACTTTTTCTCCACTTTTTTTTTT
>CM053608.1:24062034-24172661 GCA_028646535.1 Procyon lotor
GCATACACGTAAAAACCATAAATTACATAAACGAAGGCATGGTGACCTATTGTAGCCAGGTTCTCAGTAAACCATATATACCCATTTAAACAGTCCTTTTTACCCCCTCTAAATCTTAAATTCTTAAACCAAACATGTACAAATTTGTGAGTGCCTATTACGTGCCTAATTAGGTTTCAGAGATGAAAGTTACATAAGTTTCCTGCTTCTATTGAGCACACAATCAGCTTCATTATCAGAAACCAGTCTTGGGAAATAACCTGGATCGCTGATGTACGTCAAGGACGCCGGCTCTAAGTTTTCGGTACAAACCAACTAATACTAAGCACTGGGATTCCGCCCCTTTGAGCCCTCTGTCAGTCAACTTGTTTGTGGGCGGGAGCCAGGCTAAAAGACAGCTTCCATGCGCATCTCTGCGCATGCGCTCCAGGGAGGGCTCCTAGGGACCCTGGGAGGTTACCGTCGTGCAATGCGCAGATAAGTCGTCGCGCGTGCGCAGGCGCTCAGCGCAGAGCCCTGCCGGAAGTCAAGATGGCGCGTATGTGTTGTCCAGGCCGCAGTTGGAGCTTTATCAGTATCTAACCTGTGTGTTTTTTAAGGGGCTGTAACTAACGCCCTCTCTGCCGCCATGGCCCGGCATCGGAATGTCCGAGGCTATAACTACGATGAAGGTAGGTGGCAGGGTCATGCCGGAACGTCATTTTCGCGGTTCCAGCTGGGATCGCAGCACATTGGCTTCCACTTGGATCTGTGTTTCTCGTTAGTGGTGCCAGGCTGGAATTCAGAGTAGGCTCAGTAGGAGAAAATAACAGTACATCTGAGTGCCAGCGAAAGGCATTGTTTTAAGTCATGATTTCTGCCCTCTGGGATTGATTTTATTTAGGGAGGGGGAGGTTGCTGCACGCTGTCGTATGGGAAGGACAATTGGGAAGGTTGGGATCTGGTGATATTTGTGCACGTAAGCATTATCATCTATCCCTCCCATTTGCTCCTCCCAGGTCGGGTAGACCATTGTCTACTTCTAGGTAGTGTCTTCGGTCCCCCCTTTTAAAAATGCCCGTGAAACTGCTAATTTGTAATTTGTAAAAATTTGTGCTAAAATTTGTAAAAGTCGACTTCATGCTTACATTCACCTTTTCTGCTGTAACTAGATATACATGGTAAATCGTTTGTGTTTGTTCCTACATACTTAGTACAGAACCTAACTTGAACAGATAACTTATTCTCTATGAGTTTCAAGTTAACTTGGAAACTTAGGAGACGATGAAAAAGAGATATCAGAAAGACCCAGTGAATAAGTGGATAGGATGATCTTGATGTGTATACCCATTTCTTGGTTGATAATGCTGAATTTAAATGTATTTTGGAATGGGAGGGGAAAGAATACTGGAAGCAGGGGGGCTCCTGAACATACTGACTTTAAAAAATGTGCATATGAATGTTCTCTAGGAGTTTAAAAGGAGTTAGAATTAGTTTAGGGTAAGTGCATCGTCTCTCTGCAGTGGATAATTATAGGCATCACCAAGCATCATGCAAACTAAAACGCCAAATATGAAGGAGTGCAAAAAAGGAGTAAAGACCTATTGCTTTTTATAGTGCAGATCTTAATATGTTGGTGGTGGTTATTGGCACTGCCAGACGATTATTCTAGAACATAAGTATTGCGTTAACCACAGTGGAGAGTAGCTAACACCCTGTGCTACATTTGGAGACTGTCACCTAGTCAGCCTGTCATATGTTAGGTTCCTGGTATTCACTTCAGATTGGAGGCTGTTTTAAGTGTTGCAGTGGATGTAAGCATTGCATGTGGATCACTGCCACCTGAGAGATGACTTTAGCCTGAGAGTTATTTTTGAGGTTATGATATAAAAAATATGAATTAGGCCTAAGTGCAGCTTACTCATTTCTTAAATAAGTATTTATAATTTCCTCAACCAACATTAATTGATTTATTAGTTTATTTTTCATTACTGGAGTGCTTAGAATACTGCTCTAAGCTGTGGGAACTGATAGTAGGATGCTTGAGGGACTCTAAAGGGGGAAATATACAAGTAACAGATGACTTGAGTATGACGTGCTACAAAAATTACTCCCAAGGTGCTGTGGGAGCTATGTAAGTGAGAACACCTTATTCAGTGTGGGTTGGTGGAGTTTAAGCAGGATTTCTATGTGAAGGAAAGTCCTCCTGGAGGAGAGATGCTTGGCATGTGAGAGTGAGTGCTAAATGTCTTTTCATTTGGGCAACCTCAGTTCAGATTGTCCCTTCTTCATGTTTCTTAGGAACAATTGATGACATCATAAACAAGCTGTTCCTATAGCATAGTAGGTTCATCCCCATTTCCTGCTTATAAAAGTTCTATTCATTTTAAGGATTCAGTTTATTTCTCTTTTTTCTAAGTTAAAATTTCCCCTTTGTATTAAATTCAAATAATAATTTGAAAATTCTCAAAAGTAATATGATGTTATTAGAGTATGTGCTTTAAACCTATTGGTTCTTCTAACTTTCACTTTGTTCTTCTCTGTAATTTGGATAGTACTTTACATGGCTGCCTTTAGCTAATACTATATTAGCTACTAATTTAAAAGGGCCGGGCATAGTCCATACCTTATTGTTATATTTACTCTATTGTTACATTTATTCCAGTAGCTGGAACAATGCTTTATGTGCAGTAAATACTACAGAATTTTGTTGAGGAAAAGAACCGTTTTACAAAAATATTAGGCAAGAATTCTCTTTTTATATTGTGGCACTGTTAGGATCAATTTCAGTTGAAAAACTGACCTAGTAAACAAGTTTCTTGGCATGCATATCTAAAAATAATATTTTGTAAATAACTCCTTATTAATTTGCTAATAATTGTTTACTTCGGATTGTGGTCTAATAATTTATTGACTGTTACATATTTTTAAAGAAGATTTTACTTATTTATTTGACAGAGAGAGAGAGTGGCACAAGCAGGGGGAGCAGAAGAGAGAGAGGGAGAAGCAGGCTCTGTGCTGAGCAGGGAGCCCAATGTGGGGCTCGATCACAGGACCCTGGGGATCATGACCTGAATCAGAGGCAGACACTTAACTGGCTGAGCCACCCAGGTGCCTCAGACTGTTATGTATTTTTATCCAATAGTAGCATTTATCTAATTTTTTTTTTTTTTTTTGCTGTGAGTATTTGGCCTCAACCCTTTTTGACATGAAGAAAAACTGTTTTCATGGTCTGATCATATACCCTGGGCTAGTCAGTTGTATGGGAAACAAATGCTTTGGTCATAGAAGGGCACTTGGTGAAAAAAATGAATGACTTCAGATTTTAACACCAGAGAGACGATTCAAGTTTGAGGTCTCTCATACTATCGTTTTTGATCACATGCAGTGAAAACTTGGAAAAATTTTTAATAAAACCCAGTTAGCTTAAAAACTGAAGAACTATGTATGTCTTTATGAATATAGAAAGTAAGTACCTACATTGTGGATAAAATTTTTGGAATTTTTTGGAAGAATAGACATTCTAAGCTCCTTTAATTTTGAGGGACAGTTTGTGTCCTAAGAAATGAGGACATCTAAGGGCAGAGCTATGTCTAAAGAGCTATATTTAATACCCTTAGCATGTTACACATGATTATGTGTTCAGTGAATGCTCAAAGCATTCTTCATGATGCTGATAACTGTCTGCATCGCGAAGGACAGACAGACCTCTGCTTACTAGAGATGTTAACGCAGGATGGAGCATACACGTAAAAACCATAAATTACATAAACGAAGGCATGGTGACCTATTGTAGCCAGGTTCTCAGTAAACCATATATACCCATTTAAATAGTCCTTTTTACCCCCTCTAAATCTTAAATTCTTAAACCAAATGTGTACAAATTTGTGAGTGCCTATTACGTGCCTAATTAGGTTTCAGAGATGAAAGTTACATAAGTTTCCTGCTTCTATTGAGCACACAATCAGCTTCATTATCAGAAACCAGTCTTGGGAAATAACCTGGATCGCTGATGTACGTCAAGGACGCCGGCTCTAAGTTTTCGGTACAAACCAACTAATACTAAGCCCTGGGATCCCGTGCTTTTCAGATGCTTCCTTGTTAATAACTAAGAATATAAAAAGAACTTGTGAAGAATTTATTTCTTGTTTTTTTATTTTAGATTTCGAAGACGATGATCTCTATGGCCAGTCTGTAGAGGATGATTATTGTATTTCGCCATCAACAGGTGACTTTAAAAAATAATTTGATTTCCATTATTTGGGTGTTAAAAAAATGTTAAGTATTATTGTCATTCTAGGACTAGAGTGTTCCATAAGACTGTAATATTATCTAACATTTAAAAAGATAATGTCTTTTTAACTTTTAAAAAAGGCGTATAAAATAATTTCTTTACCCATGAATAGAATCTAAAGTTTTGATTTCATCATTTAGCTTTAAACATTTGAAGAAAACTTTGAAAACTATGTTTTTTCCAATATTCTTTGTAACTTGCAAATATTCTGAATTATACTGAAATGGTATTATTCAATAACGAAAATCTAGAACTTCGGAAGGCCAGTAGTAATTAATTTTATATACTCAGGAATCTCTTGAATCTTAGAAACATTGAGGTGTTACACACAGACTTCCCTTCATACAGTACTTCAGTTTACCTACTGTTAAACAGTTTGTTAAATCAACCAAATATATGTAGGTCAGTCTTCCCGGAGCTAGAGTGATTTAGAGTTCACATTCCTGTAGGACTCCACATCAGAGCTGCATCTCCTGTCTTACCCGCTGGCTGAAAGAGTTCTTCTTGACACCATAAAGAAGAAACATGACATATTCATAAGTTCTTTTCAGCAAAGATATGGTTTTCGACCAGACCTTTTCTCCTAATTTCCATAACAATTTGTTTGTTTTCAAATTTCAGCCTACTCTACAAACAGTTGGTTAAAATGGCCTGCTGAATTTTACTTTTTGCCACAAAAGGGTAAAATTAAATACAGTTAGGTACAACATAAATATAATTCACAAAACTCATTTTCTATGACTTAAAAGGCTTAATACAATTAACATTTGTATCAGAATCCACTTTGTCTTTAATACCATGTAGTTTGTGGAGCTGTCCTGTACCCCTGTGCTTGCTTTAATCTCCCTTTCAGTCTCTGAAGACCAAATACATGCCTTCTGACTTCTTAGAATTCCTTTTTTCTTTATAAAGCATAGGTGTTCCACAAGTTGTCTTAGCATCTCTTCTCTTCCTGCCATCTCTTATCCTGTTACCTGTTCCTCTGAAATGCATCTAGCTGTTTATTTGTACTTTCCTCATTTAGCCGTACTAATCAAGGCTTTTCCTCTCTTTCTCTAGTGTTACACTATTACCAATCAGGATCCTGTTAGGAGATAGAAATTGCACCAGTTATTTTGTCAGAGAGAATTTATTTATTTGTTTATTTATTTTAAAGATTTTATTTTATTTTGTTTATTTATTTGACAGAGAGGAGAGAGATCACAAGTAGGAGGAGAGGCAGGCAGAGAGGGGGAAGCAGGCTCTCTGCTGAGCAGAGAGCCCGATGTGGGGCTTGATCCCAGGACCCTGAGATCATGACCTGAGCCGAAGGCAGAGGCTTTAACCCACTGAACCACCCAGGTGCCCCGAGTCAGAGAGAATTTAATACAAGAAGTTGTTTACCAGATTTTAAAGAACAAAAAATGCAAGAAAGGCAAGCAAAATATCAAGGAAGGTGGTAACTTCAGGAAGCATTTACCTAGTTGTAGAGGAGCAAATGGGTGAGGTAAGTAAGACCCAACCTTTTAGAAGCCTGTAGAGGGCCTCCTCGGAGCTGGGGCTTAGACCTGTGACAAGAAGGTTCTGCTTTGCCTCTGAAATCCAGAGGAGCGCCTGTGGAACGGCGGGGGGGGGCTGCTCAGCTCTCTGAGGAGAGGGACACTACATGGCTGGTACTGGTGTCGGCAAAAGGACTCTGTGAAACTGGGATTCAGCCTTTTGAAGAGGGAATTCTAGCTGGCTTGCTGGTCATGATGTCTGAAGGGTGGAAGCTGGTTCTGGGAGTTTTGGGCAGACTGCTCACGGGTCCTAATTGCTGTTACTGTAGTGTTTAGTGTTGCTGAGGCAAAGGGGGCCACACAAGAAGCAAAAAGGAAAGGAGCACTTGTCTTCCTCCCCTGGCCTTCCAGCCTCCCTTTAGCATCTCCCCCATTGACTGATCCCCAGAGGAGCTAACTGTCGAAGAAATGAACTTCCTAAGACTGCAACCCCAGCATCACAAAGCAGAATAAAGAAGGCTGGGTTTGAAGCTGAGAGATGGCTTCCTCAGCATTCCCTTAGAGCTCCTTATGCAGGAGTTCAAGGCCACGTTTTATAGGGATGAGGAATTAAAGAAATTTCATTTTGTCCAAGGAACCTACCCAGACACTTGCCATTTGCAGTGTGAAAAAAACTTCATGGGTTAACCCTTGTGGGCTCCTGTAATAATGCTGTCACAGTTGATGAGGTGATAAAGTGATAGCTGGTAGCCTTAACTTCATCGCTCATATTGCAGGCACGATAGAGAGCATGACAGGTTCATGCAGTGAGAAGACGATGTGGGTGTGATAATTAGATTGGAGTTTTTAAAAAATCCCTTCTACACCGCAGAGACTGGATTAAAGGCGGTACATGAGTGGATATCCATAGATTAGTTTGGAGGTTATTAAACCAACTAGAGATGGGGATATTTAACGACCGTGTTTTCAAAATGTGGTCCGTGTGCCATTAGCATCACTTGAGAATTTATTAGAAAAGCAATTCTTGGCCCTGTTCCAGTCAGAAACTCAGAGTGGGGCACAGCTACTGTTTTAACAAGCCCTCCGTGGTCTGTTGATGCTTGCTTTGAGAATCATTTGTTTAGGACAAGGGTGGTAGCATTAGATTTAGAGATAGAGTCCACAGGTAATTAGAGGAGTCAAGGTCTACAGGATTTAAAAGTTGCTTGAATCTGGCTTGCACGAGGGTGGGAACCTTTACAGAGGGAGGAACTACTGGAAGACATCTTAATCTTGCAGGTTAACACATGGTTTATCTAGGCTTATCTGGATGCATCATGTTTAATCTTGTGTTAGGAACTGATGGGATACCAGGTCAGATGTGCTGAGGGTGATTTTCTGAGATTCACACTCATGGTCTAGCTTTCTCGAGGTCAGAGTTTATCCGTGTGTTTCTCATAGCTCTTCATGTGTGTCTTGTGTGTGGTTCATATTCAGGACAGTTTTACTCTTTGAGTTACTTTTGTGCACTCCAAGAAGTCAGTATCGTTATTGAAGCAGGAAATAGTTAAATGGTTTTGAGTTTTTTCTGTGACAAACTGTATTTTTAACAAAAAACATCTGGTTTTGGAATTTTCAATTTTTCAGAACATAGTTATATTAGGTCAGAAACTTTTCTTCTTTAGTGGTATATTTTCCAAGTGATTTTCAATAAAAAAAAATAGAATATTTTAAGAATAGTGGCTGTTCTTAAACAGCCACTGTCATTGTACAGATGATCATATTCATGGTCTTAATTCTGATAATTGAGTGATTTTATCAGTTAGTAGGAATTTTTCTAAAATTCATCAGCATTTGTATTTTTTTGAACTCTACTAAGCACAGTTTTCATGATTTCTAAATGTTACAGCTTTTTTTCTTTTGGAAGGATTAACTTTGGTATTGACTATTGAACATGTCAAGGAATTGGGGATGGCAAAAACAACATATATATAACTTTATATGAACAGTTATGGGTTTTGTTTTGTCTACTGAAATTAGAAGTGTTAAAAGATAAACCAAAGCATATTGAAATTTTTTTAAATATTTTTTTTAAAGATTTTATTTATTTGACAGAGAGAGAGATCATAAGTAGGCAGAGAGGCAGGCAGAAAGAGAGGGGGAAGCAGGCTCCCTGCTGAGCAGAGAGCCTGATGTGGGGCTCGATCCTGAGCCGAAGGCAGAGGCTTTAACCCACTGAGCCACCCAAGCGCCCCGCATATTGAAATTTTTAAGAATTTATTTGAGCAAACATCAGTTTGAATCAGGTAGCTCCAAACTGGAAGTGGTTGGGAGTGCTCCACCAAACAGTGCTGGGGCGAGGTTTTTATAGAGAAGACAGGAAACAAAGCAAAGAATTATCTGATTGGCTATAGCTTAAAGATTACATTATTTGGGAAAGCCTAGTTGGTTTTTTGTGATTGATTGTTCCTGAGGCATTTATAGTAATTGACTCTGGCTTCGTTTCCATTTGTTATCAAGGCATTGGAGCCACCGCAGTCAAAAGGCCTTCAGTGATTAAACAGTAGTAATCTTTATTTAGTGCATTCTAACTCAAAATCTTTATTGAGTATTAACGTGTAAGAAAAACCCTACTCTAATAAATTTATAAATCAACTTTAGTATAAGGTAGCATGTTTGTTTGTTTTGTTAAAGGTCGTCTTCAAACATGACACAGTGGTATGGTGGGTGAAGCCACAGTCCTACATGAAGGAGTCTGGGAAGGGTTCTGGAAGGAAGGGAGATTGGACTGGTAAATTTGGGAGAAAGAACAGCTTCCTTCAGAGGAAGAAAATAGTGCTTGAGCAGTGGCCTCTGTAAGTCTTATTTGAGAATACACACGATTAATGCAGTTGCAGCAGGAAGAGGACCAGGACAGGAAGTAGGAGGCAAGCTGTGGAAGGCAATTTTTAATTGTGGGTGTGTCCTGTCAGCTTAGTGAAGGCTTTTGAGTGAAGGGGCTGTATTTTGGGAAGGGAATTGATGACTCTACAGAGTGGACTACAGGGTGGGGGTGGGGACTTGTAGGCCAGTGTTTTCTAATCTTCCCTGATGATATTGGTCAGCTGGGAGACATTTTAAAAATATAGATTTCCTGCCCCATTTCCAGCATCACTGAATCAGAACCTGCAGAGCAAGAAGCCCAGACAGCTGTGTCATGAATGAGTGCCTCTAACATGATTTTTATTTTAAGCGGTTAAGGAAACAATTTGGGGCAGTTGTAGGGGTCAGGTTTTGAATTCTTAAACTTTTATGTTTGTTAAACTGCCTTAAGTTGTCACTATGGGTGTCCCAGTTTTTCAAAAAGCATTTCCCTCAAAGTTTGTGATTTAAATTTAGAAATGAATAACATTTTATATTTATCCTTTTTCTCTCTGTTGCTTTTTTTCCTTACTCTTTATTGTATTTGTTGCCTTTTGGGCTCTCATTTCAACTTCAAAGCTTTGGACTATTTTTCCTCACTAGTAGTTATTTTCCCCAGGGGAATTTGTCTACCCTCCTTCACTCCCCACTTGCCAGCAAATTAGCCAACACTGCTTCCAAAACAGTGGCCACAGTATAGTTTCTGAGTTGGATTTGTATGTGGATCGAGGGTAAGGACCCCTCTCCCCCTGAAAAAATAGCTCCTCTGAGGTTGAGTTGCAGCCTGGATATTGACGACTTCCTTTTTCCTGTCAGTATTTCCTAAAGTGAAAATTGTTGAGGGAAATTAATCTGATTTTTTTCCTCACTTAATTTTTGATTTTTCTTGAGGTTTTCCTCACAGATAGAAGCTATGAGAGGAAGTTGGGGCAAGTATATTTGTTACTTTTATGCTAAACCGAGCAGTTTATTATAGCTAGGAAAGTAATTTGTAAATCACAGGCACAAAGTGGCCCAGTTTAGGTTTTTTAGTACTACCACATTTTATTAAAGATGCCACAGAATGTGAAGCATATTGTAATTTTATGTACCACCTAAAGTAAGTTGCCTGTCAATCTAAGTGTTGCATGGTGTTGAGATGACATTTGTAAGACACATCCTCGTTTTGGGATTCTAGCCTGAAAACAGTGGTCATTTTAGAGTCTGTAAATAGGATGACTCTTCTGTTTAGCTATCCTGACTTTTTAATAGCGTTCTATTCTTATACTAAAGGGGGACAAATAGGGAGAAATGTATACAACATAATGTGTGTGTTCTTGAAAAACCTTATGGTGTTCAAAACTGTATACTGAAAATAACAGAACATCTGGGAAAAAATAAGATCATGACAGGTCAGGCAACCTGTAAAGTAGTGGCAAAAACAGTAATCATTTTAATAAAAATACTTGCACATTTGAAAAGAGATCTTAACTTGCTACTGAAGGAATATTCCAGTAAATATAGGAGTTTACGTTTTAAAAAAGGTAAAAAGCTTAGTAGAAATGTGAGAAAAAGTTGAACTGATGAGTAATGTTGCAAAGGCAAATGCTCACAGATCTTGGAAAGCCAAGCAGTAAGCATGCACGAAGTAAGACACGTGTCCTCCAAACTGAGCCAAGAGGAAGCCTGTGGGTCTCTCTGGCACGGCAGTACCATTGTGGGTACAGTGTCATAGTCTGTGCTGGGTGTTACTTGTCCCTGTTGCTGTTAGGTGATGATGCCAAACATTTAAGTGTTGGAGGGGAAAAAATCTCATAAATCAAAGCACTTGAATGTTAAACCCTCATCATTCTCCTCTTTACCATTTGTGTGAATAGCCTTTGTTGAGGTAACATGTCTTAGAGCAGGAGAGATTGAATTCTCTCAGCTGTCTTGTATTTCTCTTGTTTGTTCTTCTTGTCCAACATGTCTTCCACCTCTTCCTCAGTTTTTCTGATGCTCTTACCTCGTTTTTTAGAACTGTGTTGATCTTCAGAGATTACTTAATCTTCTGTGCTTCTGTGGCACTTGTTATCTATACTACTCTTTTGGCCTTTAAAATACATCATTACATTTTTCTTCTTTGCCTTTCTTACTCTTCCGTAAGGCCATTGTTGGTTTATTGTATGCATAGAGAGCCGTTATGCTATAGCCTTCTGCATATGGGAGTTAAACATAAGCCATAGTATAATGTCTGTATGTGCATTATTTATATGCAGTGGCTGTAAACTTTGAATGGAGTTAGCTTCCCTTTCTTTCGTAGATGAAAGATGGTACCTTCTTGAAAACATGAACAAAAATTAAGTGTAGAAACGCTAAGCAGTAGACATGAGTGTTATGTGCTCTTCAGAAAACTAAATAATATAAAATCCTACTAACACTTTTCTTGTAGAAGACTATTTAAATTTCTTTCTTAGTCTTTAATTTTATTTCTTCACAATTGAGCACAGTCTCTAGGAATTGAGTTCACTGGGCATCCAGCTGAGGTGGAAGAGTCAGCACTTGGGGCGCTTGTGATGATTTTCTCCTTTGCTCACTTGTGTTTTATTTATGATACTCAGGCATATATTGTGTTTCCTCCTTTTAATGAAATCTGCAATACCAGCCGTATTTTAAGTGATGACACTGCTGTAGAATGGCACAGACTGATTGCTGAAAGTCAGTTAGGTATATGACACTAGTATACAGTGTAGATGGTGTTCGACTGAAAGTAGGAGTTGTTCAAAAGTTAAGACCTGTGATTTTGGTCAGGTGTTGGGTTCAGGCAAAATTAGCAATTCTTTTTTTTTTTTTTTTAAAGATTTTATTTATTTGACACAGAGATCACGAGTAGGCAGAGAGGCAGGCAGAGAGAGAAGGGGAAGCAGGCTCCCCGCTGAGCAGAGAGCCCAATGCGGGGCTTGATCCCAGGACCCTGAGATCATGACCTGAGCTGAAGGCAGAGGCTTTAACCCACTGAGCTGCCCAGGTGCCTCTAAAATTAGCAATTCTTGGAACATGAAAATTAATTTGTTTTTAGTATTTTCTTAATTATGCAAATAAGCAAGTTTGGTATATGGTTTGAAATATTTGTTCCAAAGATGAGAACATTTTGCATGGAAGATGGAGTAGTAGGTAGGTGTTAGGAAAGGTAATGTTCGAAAACTATGGTGAAAGTCAGCTCAGTGGAGGTACTAGAGATAGGAAGAAAGAGGAGGATGATTGTTAAGGCCCGTGAGTAGTCTGAGCAGGATTTAGGATATGGTATGTTTTGTCTTCATTTGTTTTTGTTTCTATCCATTATTATAGAATGTGGGTAAATGGCCATAAGTGGTAGGTCAGAATCTTTGATTTCTATTTTAACTTTTGTGGAAAAAAATAGACTTACTGGGAAGTGGCTGTGCTACAGCATTCTTCCATCATTTTCTCTTCTAGCTGCTCAGTTTATTTACTCGCGGCGTGACAAACCTTCCCTTGTCGAGCCTGTAGAAGAATACGATTATGACGATCTGAAAGAGTCCTCCAATTCTCTTTTGAACCATCAGCTGAGTGGAATTGATCAAGGTATAGTAAAAAGTAGTTAATCTGTGCTTCATGTTTGAAAATGATTGATGGTCAATATACCAGAATTTATTAGGTTTATTGAGATTATTCATAGTAGTGATTGTGGGTAAGAATGGTACAAATGTCTCTTGTATCTTCAAGGGAAATTTGCATTTTATTAAGTATATTTTGTGAGAAGTGTATGGTTAACACTATGGTTGAAAAATTGGTTATGTGGTTATTATTTAGTAACTGGAATTTTTGACCGAGATCTTCATTTCCTTAGGAGAGAAACTTAAGTGATTTGTTTTCTTTTAGCAATATTTATTGTTTGTTTCATGAACTCTAATAGGGAAAGATAGGTATATTGTGGATAAAAATATAAGCATTATAAGTAATTTTTCCAAGGGAAGAGGAGAGTTGGACATCCTAATAATAGTTTCAAATCCTTTTTTTGTTTTGTTTTGAAGATTGAGGGTTCTTTCATGGCATCATTTATGGCTTTCCTTACTTTCTGTTCTAGCTCGTCTTTATTCATGCCTCGATCACATGAGAGAGATACTTGGAGACGCTGTGCCAGATGACACTTTGATTGAAGCAGTTCTGAAGAACAAGTTTGATGTGCAGAAGGCTTTGGCAGTGGTACTAGAACAAGATAAAATGCAGAATTGGAAGGTCAAGAGTGAGGGAGCAATATCTACAGGGAAGATAGCAAAAGGTATGCTTTTACTTGTTCTCTTTTAGTTGTTTTACAGTTAATGCTTTAAAAGAGGCTTTGATTTGCTTTAGCTGTTTAGAAAAATGGGCAGAAAATTGTGCATGGTATAGTAATCCTGATGATCATCAATTGATTTTCCCATTTGTGAATTTTTAAGCTGAGTGCTATGTTTTCTTTCCTCTATTAAAGCTTGTTTTTTGATTATGTTCCTGCTTTTTTTTAAACTAGCAGAATATAGGGGGAGTAAAATCAGATAAAAACAAGACAAGTAACTTAGAGAGCTTTTTAATTGTTTTCTTTTTTTTAAACTCTGATGGCTCAGGAGATGGAAATTAACAGCCAGACAATTAATTACAAAAATGCCCTTATGTTTATAGCATTTGTAAATGTATTAGTTTCATTTAAATATAAGTATCATAACTATACTGTTCTTGCATTTCAAGGCCAGATCTTTTATTTTAAATTTATAGAATTTGGGGTTATTTTTCAAATTTAATTGGCATAAGAAGGGAACTGAGGTGTCTTTATAATAATTGGTATGGTATCTGTAAGTAGGAGCATGGTGATTTATTAACTGGGTTGATATTTCCTGTATCCTGAGGGCTAGATTTTTACCATAACATAGTTGTAGCCAGTCTCTTATGAAATAAGGGTGGTTTTTTATTTTCCATTTAAAATTTTAAAAGAATTTTGATGGGGAGGCAGTTGTAACTGACCAAATGAAAATGAGTCTATAATATTTTATCTTTATTAATGGTTTATTCCAGAAATTATAGAATGTTGTGTTTGCTTGTTTTTAATACATTAAAAATATAGGAGAAGATGAACTTAGTTGGTTTCATTGGTCTTTTAGATGTTTTGAGTTTGACAGTTCTGACGATAATTTAAACATGTTAAAACCTCACATTATAAAATTTGTGAAAATTAGAATATTCACTAACTTGGTACTTATATTTGTATATATCAGTGAACAAAGTAAGAAGGTCACTTTAAGATGGTTAAAGGAAGGTAAAATTCCTTTATTATTGTTTTTTTTAGAGTGTTCACTTTTATTAAATAGTGATCAAATATTTGATCACTTTATTCATGTTATAATCAAAAGAAACATTTAGTAATTAAATGCCTCATTTCATGTTTCCTTTTGGTTGCTGTGACTGTCTTCTGCATGTCAACCTATTCATCTGAAAATTAATGGCTTTTGTAAGGTAAGGAGTCTTATTATCTTCCTCTGAAGTTTCAGCTGATAATATTCAAGGCTCTTGTCCTCAGTCTGCAAACCACTTGGATTGTAGTAGCAAACCCTTTGATTTTTCTGGCCCAGTAGGAAAGGCTGGATTATATCCTAATTCCTCAGTTATACCAAGTCACTATTTACTCCATAAAAAAAAGAAACTTGACAGACCTAAAAGTGAAAAGAAACTAGAATCATGTAAGTTAACAAAAGAGCTGTCATTAGCTGACCTAATTGATGATATGCCAAGAGATTCTTGTAAAAGTCAGCCATCAGTCAGATTATCAACCAGAGGTAGTCTGGAAGGTCTCTTTTCAAAGAGTCTAGGTGCTGATATGTTAAGACCTCATGAATCTGAATGTGTTTCCAAAGATGATTCTTCATTAGAAGAAATACCAGATTTAAAATCATTAATGATAAAGAACATAACACCTAATAACTCTTTATGTACTCAGAATAATTCACTACCTGATTTGCAGAACATTCCAGTACAAAACAATGTAGGAAGTTTAAATAATCCTTCTCTCTTAACTAGTTCATTAGAAAATACGGCTCATGATAATTTAAATGCTAGTAAAATGACTGAAGTTGGAAGTGTTTCTTCAGTTGAACCAAGTGCCAAGAATAACATTTTAAAAAATGACAATTTGCAGTTTTCCCAGTGTGAAAGTCCATCCCTAGCTGAACTGTTTCAGGAGCTCAAAGAAAACAATCCGAGCCAGTGCTTTACTTTATCTGATCTTTGTAACCAGTCATCTGCCAGTTTCACGGATCTAAGTTTGGGATCCTCTCCCCTGTCACAGCTAGCAAATCGGTATCCATCTGCGACTGGAATATCAGAATTAACAGGATCTCTGTCATCTCTGGCATTTTGTAAAGCTTCTCCTACAAGAGACCTTGAGAACTTGTCACTTTCTGATTTGATTGCAGAAACAATTGATATAGACAATGCTCAGATTAAGAAGGATTCTTTTAAGCTCAGTTTATCTGAAATGAGGTCACCTGGAATAGATTCAAATATTGATCTTAGTGTCCTTATAAAAACCCCTCATCTTGTTACAAAGCATGCGGTAGACCAATCAGTTGCTCCAAAATCAGAAACAAAAGTTTTAAGTGCAAAGTTAGGGAAAAGTTTCAATGCTGCTAAGGCTAATAAGAAAACCAATAAAGGCTCTTTGACTAGGAAACCACCTTTTTCTCTCCCATGGACCAAGGCCCTTGCTGCTAGACCTTCAGCTTTTGCTTCAACACTGTGTCTTCGTTACCCACTGAAAAGCTGCAAGCGACGCACCCTTGACCTGTATAAGACTTTTCTTTATAGTAGACAAGTTCAAGATGTAAAGGACAAAGAAATAAGTCCTCTTATAGCAATAACACCATTTGACTTCAAATCAGCCTCTCCTGATGACATTGTAAAAGCTAATCAAAAGAAAGCTTTCACTAGAGAATAGTAACAAAAGGAAAACTTGCTAACTGTTGAAGAGCTTTGTTTTAATTTAAAGTTTTATAGAATTACTTGATATTATGGGATTCAAGTTGTGATTTTTATATTAAAATTGTCTTAAGTCAGTGATAGCTTTAGTTGATATGTGTTTTTGCACTGAAATTTTTTTTTTTTACTATATCTTCTTTTAAGTGATAACTGGCTTTATTTTAAGTTGATAGCCTAAAATGGGTGTATGTTTACAAAACGCATACGGAAACTTGATATTGTGAAATCAAACCTCTCAGATATTTTTGTTTGAAGCATTCAACTTTATAAGTTTTTGCAATGAGACATTTTCTTTTATAAAGTATTTTTGTGCTTCGTTCTTAAACAAAAATGCCACTTGGAATTATTATAGTTTAGTGATAAAGATTTTTCTTACGATACGTGGCATAGCATAGGTGAGACGTAATTATATTTTAAAATATTAGTGATAGCATTCCCATTCATTATTTTTCTGTAGGTGAATCCTTAAAATTTTTCTATTAGAAAATTTTAAAATTCCTGACTTTTAAGAATACTGTGGAGGTTATTGAAATACATTTTTGATGGTAATAAAATGAAAACTCTTTAAGGGGCCATGTACATACTGAAGTTGGATTAATACCAGATTATTTTTATACATTTTCAAAACCATTTGTCCTAAATGCACACTTTAAAATAAATACATAGAAAGTGTTTTCAAGTATGGTTGCATGTTGTTTGAATAGATAGTCAATAGTTTTTTTTGTTTTTTTTTTACTGTAAGTAATGAAATGTGGAATTTTCCTCTTTGATACGGACAGCTGTGTGTACTATAGTGACAAAGTTTCAGTAATGGTAGACCAGTAAGAACTCATCTAGTTGCTAGAACAAGTATGTAATTCATCCGTTAAAGCAATGGTCCTTACCTAATAATCAGAATCTCTGGGGGAATTTTTTCAAAACATTGGCTTCACTCTAGACATGGTGAGTCAGTCTCTGAGGGATGGCATTTGGGCATGCCAAAATAGTCCCTAGGTGATTTTGATGTGTTACTTTTTCTTGAGAACCACTGCCCTAGGGAAAGAAATCAGTAGCATGAGAGGAATTACTAATGCTAAGACCAATGTGAATTTATACTTCATAGTTTCTAGGAATCAGGAATAGTAAGGAAAATTCTAATTAGGGATTATAGTCTTTTACACAAGAGGATGCTGATATTGTATTATTAATATTTCTTGCAGGAAAAAATAGTATCTAAAATGTTATTTCTTAATGAAAATGAAATAGCTGGCTTTTTCCCAGTAAAGAAATATTTTTCTCTGGCAGCTACTTTACTATGCTTTTGATAATTTTTTTTTTTTGTATTTCTTGTTTCAGTTTATTTTCAGAATGACATTCCAGTATTTTTAGCTGTGTGTGATGTTTTTATATCCAGTGTTTTGGTGGGAAAACTTAAGCCAGAATTATGTCTTCATTGTTCTTGACCACTTTTTTTCATGATGTCTTCAGTTTTGTTTTTAACTGTATATTTCAGTGCACATCTTACTGATGCTTAGGAAATCATATAAATCATGTTACATTTTATGGTCGATTTTAAAGTTTGAGTTATCCCAACTGCTGATTTTGTTTTCCTAGCCTTAAACCTTGATGAAACATTTTAGTAATTTTGCAAAATTAGTATATAACTCATCAACTAGATTTATGTATGGGCAGTCTCCCACTTAGAATTGAATTGTATTCCATGAGTCTGTTTGGAACTGACAATAATTCCAGATAGATTAAGTGTTATGCAAGTGGCCCACTTTGCACATGAACCCACAAATACTTACTTAACCTATAGTGAAATTAAACAGTGGTAATATTATTTTACCTTCTTTTATAACAGATTTTCAAGCAGAAATATAGTACTTTTAAGCCATATAGTAGATCTTATAGAGTGAACCCGGTCTCCTTTTGTTGACTGATGAGGATTGTAACTACCACTTACAAGATTATTTAGGGGGAAAAACTGTGTTGCAGAATGATAGGTCTCCCTGTTTCCCTTGTCATGGCTATTGGTCCATGAGGCACATGCGTTATATGGCCTTGTTGACTAAGGATGTGTCACAGTTTAGAGAGTGGAACCAAGAAGGCCCCTTGTCCTTTCCACCCTTTGGCCATTGATAAAGAGACCAGTGCCTCTTTATGGATGCATTCCCAGTGATGATGATTGCTTGCATTAAGTGCATATTCTGCACCAACTGCTGGTTTTTGACTGACTGCTGTCTCGGTAGCTCAGGTATGCTAAGAGTTTTGGATTATTTTCTAATTCCAATATCAGTTTTGTGATGCAAAACCGTTTTTATTTGCATTGTGATCAAGAACATTAGTATTTTTCTTTGGGAATGTAAATGATACTGTAATTATATTCTAAGTGACATAAAATATAAAAGATGCTTAAAATTACTATTTTTGCTCACTTTTTTTTGTCTTTAAATGATCTAAATGATTTAAACGGTTCATGGATGTTTTGTCCTTTTGCATTCTAAGGTCTTTAGTTGGCTTCTTTGGTTATGGTTCTTCTTTTCCATTAATCACCAAGAACTAGGGTTTATTATGTACATGACACTTTGCTTAACTTTTCTTTCTTTTTTTATTTTAACCTTTTTCCCGTTTCTAGTTTAATAACTGGCATTCTAACCTCTTTTTGGCTTTGACTCCTCCTTTCTTGAACTTTTCTTTTACCCTTTTTTCTTCTCGTAAAGTAGTAATAAATATTCTCAGTGTTATATTTCCTGGTTAGTATTCAAGTGGCAGGTCTTGCAACTGATTGTCACACCAGAGATAAAACTAGTACAGTGCTTTTCTTTGTAGAAGGAAGCAGTGTTAAGCTAAACACAGTTAAGAGAAAAGTAATGAGTTCTTCTGTGATTATTTACCTTTTAAATTGACCCTGAATTTATATACGGACCATTACAAATAAACAAGTACACAGTTATATGTTGAGGAAGAACTGTGTATCAACAAGTTTTTTTGTGTGTGTTTTCTTAAATGTATGTGTTTGGTTATGGAGTCATCTTTGTAGTAGCCTGAAATTTGTTTTTTGTTACTTATATAAACAAAGAGACTGTTGACCAGACAGGGAAGCGTTGACAGTAATTTCTTTACTAGTTTTCTTCTAAAATTATGTAAAACTCAGTGTATGCAGTTGTACATTATATTTTTAATTTTTAGGGTGTAAAAGACTTGTTTTGAGTGTATATATACACTTTGGCCATTTTTGTAAAAGCTACTTTGAAATAAATTATAATTCTGAGATTCTCTCAAATAAGAAAACATCACAGTTTATCCATAGGGATTTTTTAGATAAACATGATCCTTCAGAATGGGATTTTAATAATTTATGCTGACGGTGCCGCTTTTATGTCCGTATAAACAAATTAAAAAAACAAACAGACTACCTGGTTGTAAAGAATTTCTTTTAAGCTATTTGTCACTTAGAATTCTTGCTTTCCAAAAGGTAGAATTTTATAAATGTTTACCTTGGAGGACTTAACATACCATGCTAAAGGGGAGACCATTTTAAACAGCAAAATTACCAACTAAAATTGTAATGTGAAAAATGTGACACTAGATAGATCATAAAAAGGAGATTTGTTTATGGTGTGAGAGCTGAAACATGAAGGCAGAGTATCTTATCACCTTTTGACCTCTGCTGGGACTGTGCATGTTGGGGGGGTTCAAATTTTTTGCTTCTCTGCAGTTGTGTGGGCATAATTGCTAAAGTGCTGCACATAGTGATTTAGTGATTTATTCACTAAATAAATTTTAGTGAATAGGTGAATTTGCAAATATGGGAATTATGAGTAATAAGGACAGATTGTACATGCTTTGACCCACTAGTCTCCATCCTTGTTGCTACTTTACCTTTTAAAGGCTATCAGTTTGGGGCAGAATTACTGAAACATTTGTCTGGTTTCTTTACTTCTCGGTTAGTTTTGCCCAAAATACTTGACACATCACAGCCCGAGTAGCTTTTCCAAATTTAGCTCTAACTTTCTATCCTCTGTATAAATGTTTTAAATTATTTTATAAGACCTTTAGGAGTTGGGTTCTGTTCATGTGTGCCCCTCTCCCCAGCCCACCCAGGAACAAACCCACCCAAGTTTTTTCTGCTTCTGTATGGTGTTTTGCCCCTACTGCCACCCCCATTATTCCCCCTGGCTGATCATCCTTCAGGTTGTAGTTTATATATCTCTTTACTCCCAATCCTGGTGTGGAGGAACCCTCCTATGCATCCTAGTTCACTGTATTCCTTTTATTACCATTCCATGTAAAATCACAGCATCCCTCCCCAGTATATGGAGTCCCTTTCCCTTGTAACCTTGCTCTATTGTTCCTCCCAGGACTTACATCATCTCACATTGTATGTGTGTACACAAGTTAATTGTTTTATTATCTGTCTCCTTAACGATCCCCATGTGCCCCATGCAGTTGCTATGGGTACAGGAATTTTGTGTGTTCGCCACTGCCTCCTCACCTTAGAATACTTCTGGCTCATAGATGTAGGAAAGAGTTTAAAGTAGAAAGTGAGTGTCGCCCTTAATACAATCCCACATTCTTGTTCCCTACAGGAAGTTGTAAATAAATCTGTAAACAAATCGCTTCTTTTGTATTATTTTTCTAGAAATTTACTTGCATATCACATATGTGTACCTACATATACATGTTTAGACAAATGGGAAGATACATCATAATATTCTATATCTATATCATTTAGCAAAGCATTTTATAGATCTTTCCTTACCAATCTCATTCTTCTCAAAAGCTGCGTAGAATTCCGTAATAAGGTTGTACATTTAATAGCCCTCGTCGATACTCATTTTTAAGAGTTTTCAGTTGCTTTTGCTAAAGACTTCAAAATGAACATCCTACATTTTTAGATATTGAATTTCTAAGCCAAAAAATATAGACTTTACATTTTTGATAGATACTACCTAATTGTCTTTTAACAGAGGTGGTTCTGATTTCCTTCTCACAAGTTTGTCAGTGTTTCTCTTCAGATTCTCACAGATACGGTTATTACTCTTTTTGGTATTACACCAACCTGATAATTAGAAAATATTTTTTCATTTATTTGTATGCCTTTAATATGAGTGAAGGTAACTGCTTTATTATTGTACATTGAAATCTATTTGTATTTCTTTTTCTTGGAACTGTCTATTCTTAATCTTTGCCCATTTTTCTGCTTGTTATCTTTTATAATGACTTTTAGTGTGTGTGTGTATTCATACAACATATGTATGTATTGTATACACACATGCATACATACACGTGTATTTAAATGGTAAAGAAATTAGTCTGTTATATGCATGGAAAAAACTTTTTCTGATTCTCAGCTTGTCATTTTTATAAGACAGAATTTTAATTTTAATGCATTCAAATGTGTCTATCTTTCTCTTAAAAGTTTTCATTTGAAAATTCTGTTCCACTACAAGATAATTTTTTAAAACATTATTCATTTTTTCTAATACATTTGACATTTGCCACAGTCGTCTTTTTTTAAACACCTTTGAGTCTTTGACTCAGTGGCCATTAGGGAGTAAGATAGGAATCCAGTTTCTTCACCAGCATCTTTTGTCTTTTGAACAGCTGGCTTTGTAATGGTACCTTTTGTTGAATTACATATCCCTTTTCTTTCTTAACCTTATTTGAACTGCCATCTTTGACATGCACTAAGTTCTTCTCTATCTAATTTGGGACTTTGCTGTTCCATTTCTTTGGCTCGTTTTTGTGCCAGCATCAAATTTTCAATTATTGTATAATTTTGATTATGTTTTGTAGGCTGTCTTGTTTCTTCTTTCCTTTTTCATAGTTTCTGTGAATTATCCCATTTGATTATCTCACTTGGAAATAGCTTGTCAATTTTTCTGAAAAAAATCCAGTTGAAATTGTTACTGAGATATTTAATGATATCAGAAGCTTTGTGGGGGAAATATACTTGTTTTTATAGATGACAAAAGACTTCCGATATTGTATTATTAAACATTAAACTTTATTCAGTAGATTTTCTAGTAGACCTGTGATACTGGAACAGTTCTAGTTGGTCATGGTAAGTTGTTCTTTTAATATGATGGATTTTATTTGCTAATATTTTATTCAAGATTATTCCATCTATTCATAAATTTAATTTGCAGTTATGTATATGTATGTGTTTGGGTTTTGGTTTCTCTTTGTGGTATTTTTATAGAGAATTAGAGCTTTTCTTTATCCTTAGATTGTTTACTTTTTTAAAATAGAGATAATTTTATTCATTTATTTTTTAAAAGATTTTATTTATTTGACAGAGAGAGATACAGCTAGAGAGGGAACACAAGCAGGAGAATCGGGAGAGGAAACAGCAAGCCTCCCTCAGAGCAGGGAGCCCAATGCGGGGGCTCGATCCCAGGACCCCAGGACCATGGGATTATGACCCGAGCTGAGCCAAAGGCAAACGCTTAATGACTGAGCCACCCAGGTGCCCCATCCTTAAGTAATTTAAAAAGCATTGAAGTTATTCCTTTCATCATAGGATTTATTTTTCTCAATATTCTAGGGTCAGTTTGAATGTTTTGTTTTTCTTAGAAAACCATCTTCATAGTTGACAAATGTATTTGTGTAGCATTATAGCAAATATTGTCCTTTTTTTTTGGCTTTTATGTGCAGTTAAATCTCCATTCTTATTTTATTTAATTATTTTTGGTAGTTTTATTTGTTTAAGTAATCTCTACACCCCTCATGGGTTCAAACTTGGGTCCCGGAGATCAAGAGTAGCTCGCTCTTCTGACTGAGCCAGCCAGGTACCCCAGTCTCCATTCTTATTTTAAATATTGTTTTCTCCCCTCTGCTTGTTTTTTAATCTCTTGATTTTTTTTTTTTTTTTAATTACCTTGTTTTATTCCCTGAAGACTGGCTCCTGGATTAATAATTAGCTTTTTCATTAGTTGGTGAGTTTATCTGTTTACTACCAAATCTGTTTTCCATTTTTTTTTTCTACCTTTGTGAGTGGAACATTTGACTTAAATGCATTTTTAATTCTTTACCTTAGAAGTTAACTTTAATTTATGAGATTGTAAACACAGAAAAATTCAGAAAATAATGTAACAGTCACTTGTGGGCCCATCATTTAGTTTCAAATCTCTCTCTGTAATAAGAAATAAATTGTTTGATTGGAGTCCTAGCTCTACTCTTTCCTTATTCTTTCCCACTACCTTGTAGTAGATATGCATTGTTCACATTCTGTCTCATTTTCATAGGTCTCTGAAATTTTATTTTTCCTATGGATACTGCAGTTGCTATGGCTCATGGATTCTTTTAGAATCATTGTTATTTTCTGGGTTCTTTTATTTATATTTATCTATCTATCTATCTATCTATCTATTTATAAGATTTTATTTATTTATTTGACAGAGATCACAAGTAGGCAGAGAGGCAGGCAGAGAGAGAGGAGGAAGCAGGCTCCTTGCCAAGCAGAGAGCCTGATGTGGTTATCCATCCCAGGACTCTGAGATCATGACCTGAGCTGAAGGCAGAGGCTTTAACCCACTGAGCTACCCAGGAGCCCCTTTCTGGGTTCTTTTAGAGTTACTTTATTTTCTGGATAATTCACAGTTTTGACTTTGATTTCCTTTTTAAGCCAAGAACCTGAAAGAATTTTACAATTCCCAGGTTGTTGTGGGAGTTTTGTTGTTGTTGTTGTGATTACTGGTTTCATTGTACTGTTACCAGAGAATGTGATCTCTGCCTTTTACCTACTGAAGTATATTGTAAGGTTTTTCTTTGAGACCCAGTGTAGTTTTAGAATAATCTCATAGGCACTTGTCAAGAGTCTGAATTCTGTCTGAAGAGTACAAAATATGGTCCATTTCTGTTAGTTACCTTTTTTGGTTACTATTTGTTTCTTTATTTTAAAAAGTTATTTATTTGAGAGTGCAGGAGTGGCAGGGAGGGGCAGAAGGAGAGAAAGTTGGAGAAGCAGACTCCCCACTGACCAGGGAGCTTATGCAGGGCTCCATCTCAGGACTCGGGGATCATGACCTGAGCCAAAGGCAGACAGTCGCCTAACTGACTGAGCTACCCAGGTGTCCCTTGTTAGTTAACTTTTTAAATTGTTACAGGGTTCAGTATTCTTACTTAAATTCTGTTTCCTTAATTGGTGGTTATAAGCTGAGAGAGGTAAGTTAAAATATAAGACACTTGCATTTTATTTGGATTTGAAGTTTTCATTAATGTATAGTTCCTCTATGATTTGTTTTATGCTCTTTGACTTAAATTCAGTTTGCTTACTGTCATGATTGCTGCTTTCTGTAAGTTGTATTTGTTTATCCTTTTGCTTTCAGTGTTTTGAATCACTTTGGTTTAGTTATGCCTCCCGTAGATGTGTATAATTGTGTTTGCCAGAGACTGTTTTAATGGATGAGTTTTTCTCATTTATGAGAATGATAAGATAGATAGAATGCCTTCTGTGATATGTGGTCTGTGTTTTGACTTGGTATGTACTCTGTATTTTGGGGTGGTATGTACTCTTTGATAACTTGGAGATTTGTACTGTCTTTGTAACACAGTAACATACTTTAACTTTTTTAATTCGCCAACCCTAAAAGGTATGTGTTAATCTCATTATGAAAGATGAATATATTAATTTATACTTCATCTCCACTGTTTCTCATAATTTTTGTTGATTTTTAAGTTCTTATTTATACCTTTTATATGTTGAACTTCTACTAACTGAATTATTAACTTTAAACAGTTATTTAAGGAGTCCTGGATTTAAAAGTTGAGCTCAGCAAAGTTATGCTATGTTTTTGTTCTATATGTTTATATATTTATTGCCAATATTTATAGCATTTTAATTTTATTCTGTGTTCAAAGCTTCCTTAGTTCCAAACCAGCCATAGTTATTTTTCTCATGAGTAGGCTTCTATTTGTATCATTTGACTTTGACATATGGTTTGACAGAACACCTTCCCCTTCTTGCAAAATATACACGTGTGAAATATTTCCCAAATTTTTGAATATTTGAAAGTGATTATGTGGCCTATATTTGCATGGCAAATTGACAGATAATGGTTTTAAGTCCCTCTTTCTTTTGTGGAGGGCTTTGCAGGCAGTGCCTTACTGTTTTCAGCATCATATGTTGCTAGCTAGTCTGATTCTGCTGCTTTTAGTGTGGCTTTTATTTCTCTAGTATTTTAACCCCCTGTATTTCTGAGTTCTACAGGCTTGCTTTCCAACTTTTTCTCCTGGTGTTTTTATCATCTTCTCTTTTATCCTTAGTGTTCTCTTTCTGTCTCCTACCAGCCTCCCCCTGCCGTGTGTGTGTGTGTGTGTGTGTGTGTGTGTGTGTGTGTTGTGTTTTGGGAGAAAAATGGGATAGAAACTAGATGCCTTTTTCCTTATGGCACTTTATCAGATTAAACACCCCCTTTTTAACTGTAAAACTTGACTGATTGGAGAGACTCATGAATAAGGAAGACCTTGTACCAAAGATTTAAATGCTTAGGTATGATGATTCCACTAACCGTATCAACCTGATTTGATCATGACATACCACTGAACAGCATGGAAGGAAATATATTTCTCATGTAGGGAATTTTTCAATGTTTTTGTACTTTGAGAGTTTTGGAATGAGAACTTAATACTTGTGTGAAAATTAGCCTTTTATTACGGTGTGATGAATTAGAACTCTGATTTCTAAAATAATGCATTAAATGTTGATGTGTCTCCTTAATTTGGATAACATTTTAGTTCATTTTGTTAACATATGTAATATGGAAAATCACCAATAGCAAATATAAATAACCTTCACATGGGTTATTGTCTGATTTGTTACACATTAATATGAGTAGACTGCTAAAAGATCTTATACTTAGGGAGTAAAATCCTGGGACAGTCTTTAAGTTTTCTGATGGTGTTTTCATTGCTACCTTAAATCTACCGAGGGAGAAAACACTCTCCAAAATTTGAGTAACACAGACTTTTTTTTTTTTTTTGGTTATAAAAACATCCACATTGAAATACATATAATATTGTTTGAAAGGAAAGTTCTTGGCAGGAAAATCCTAATATTTATCTTTAGAATTGTATAATTAGTCTACCTGACTTGGAAGAAAAATAGCTTTCCACACAATGGGTATTATTGTGTAAGATGAGATTAAACTCTTTGATGGCTGTTGAGGCTTTTTCTAACAATGGGTTTATTTATTTATTTTAGAAAAATACTTGGCCTTAAAAAAAGCAAGCATTGAGGAAAATAGTTGTCTGCAAGTCTGGTAAAGGAATCATGTAATTTAAATTTAATGGTTTTTACAGTTCTTAAAATTGATACTTCCATTGCCTTACAAATAAAGTGGGCAGTAATTATTTAAATTAATTAGATCATTCAAAGAACTGATTGTTTAAAAGTGTTGGAGGCTTTGGAGAAATCTATTTCAATAGTGTACTTTACAGTTGAGCTACTGTTTTTGGTAAGATTCGTCTTAAGTAATATTGGCTTGCCCACACTGTTTAGAAATCTATTCATTTTTCTTTCCCTTTCAATTTCATCTTGTTTTCCCTTCATTTGGAAAATAAACTCTAATTTTACATAGTGAAGTTGTATTTTCTAGCATCGCTTTGCTAGTTTTGTAGTGTTTATGCTCTGTTGAACAGTCTTCATATATCTGTATCCTCCTATTTGAATGTCTGTAAAATATTTATAACTGTACTTGGTGATTTTCATGTTCTTGAGTCTTAATGGTAGGTTGTTCATGAAAGAAGGTACAAGGAATTAAAAAAAAGATAAAAGCAGAATTGTAAACATGCCTGCAACAGGATCATTTTTTTTCTACTTATTGTGCTTTGTCTTTTCAACATTACCTGACTAAATGGAAGAGAAAGTGACAGATTAGGAGGTGCAGCCTCCTCTTTCTTCTCTGATAGAGCATATTGTGAGATTTTTATCCTTGTTCTGAAAACAAATCCCAGGTTTAATTTGAAATGTTATTGTATTACAAAGAAAGCTTATTAATATGAGATGTTATGAACACTTTTATATGAACTTTTAGTAATGTGCTTAAAATACATATTTCATTTTACTTTAATCCTTTGTTATAAGGAGTTTAAAATAGGGATATTTAATTTAAACTATAGTATTTTTGATATCCCTTTACAATATCTTTTTCTTTGAAAAATTTTTTTCACTACCTTATCGCGAAGTAACTTTATTCAAGCAATTAGAAGAATTTTATACTTGTATAGAAGACTTCAGAATTAATTGACTTTCTGCTTTAAAATTATGTGAGCTTTTGAAAGGAAGTGGTTTATTTCACTGAAGAAACTCATCTGGTTCAGAATGTTTTCAGATAGGTCTTAAGATTCTCTTTGTATGTACACCTACACTGGAAAAACTTAAAACACTGATTGCTTAATTTAAAAATAATTTGCTTTAGATTCTCAAAACAGCTTATCTTCTTGATAGAGCCAATACCATATAAGAATTGCATGAATACTAAATACAGAGTGTTCTCTTAGGCTTAATATATTTTTTTTAAACCATAGAAATGATAATCTGATTACAGGTGTATACATTCATATTTCATTGCTAAGCGGTTCTTTTATTATGATTTTGAGTGCTTAATGTATGTACATACTAAAGCATTGCTAAGTACTTCAGCAGTGAGTAGAATGGAAGCAAACGACAAAATTCATTTTAGCCAGTATTTAATTTTCATGTTCAATTTTTATCAGAAAAGCATGTGGTAGCCATTAGAGACATAGATCTAGGTCATAGACTTGCCTGTGGAGCTTTATAGTAGCTCTGGTATTCTCCTCCTCCTCGGGAGAATCTGGGGGTTAGGTGGAAGAAACTGAGGCCCAACTAAAATAAATAATTTTATTTAATTTCACATGGATATTGAGAGGCAAATTGTAACTCAAAATGAGTTCTTTTGAACTCCAGTGCTTTTTTCATGGTTACATAGTACTTGCAACAAAGTTTTATATTCTAATAATTTAACCTTGTTTGGTGTGTGTTGATAAGTATCTTAAGGATAAAATTAAATCCCTTGTTAAGGAAGTCATCTTTACCATCAGTGAGGTATTCAGAAATTACTTTCAAGTACTTTTTCTGCCGGTAATTTCACTAAGAGACAAAGCATTCATGTATAGAGCATTGGTATTAATTTCAAATCCTTGCAAAGGAGCAGCCCTAAGAAATGAAACCCTTTTCTCATTTAATTTTAAATCACTTTGTAGTCTTCAATTTCTTGAGCAACAATTCTGTTTGATTTAAAATCTTGAAAAATTTAATTTTTCAGTGCCATTTTTAGGCAAAAGCTTAAATAATAGTGTTTATTGAGTGAACTAAAAAATTCAGATGAGGTAATGAAAGAAAAAACATGTACCTAATCCTATTATCCAGAATTTAGAGTTAAAAGCATTTTGATATATTGAAGCAATAACAGTAGACATTATTAATGAATACGTGTATGCCGGATATTCTACTTTTTAATCTCTGTTATCTCCTTTAGTATTCACAGTAATCATATAGAGTAAGGATTTTTTTTTTTTATTTTAGATTTGATTTATTTGAGAGAATAGGATGGAGAATAAGAAGGAGCAGCAGAGGGAGAGGGAGAAGCAGGCTCTCCACTGAGCAGGGAGCCTGACGTAGGGCAAGATCCCAGGACCCCGTGATCATGACCGGAGCCGAAGGCAGATGCTCAACCGACTGAGCCACCGAGGTGCCCCATGTAGGGATTATTTTTATCCTGGTTTTACTGATCTGAAGCTCAAAAATGACTAAATATCTTGCTCTAGGCCACAAAACTAGGACATGGGGAAACATTTCTAGTAAGATGCTTCTAATACCAATATCTTCTCTTTTATACATTGTGTACCTGTTTCTGTATATAGAGAATATTAGTCTTTTTTTTTTAAGTGGACCACACATCACTTTTTTTTTTTTTTAAAGATTTTATTTATTTGACAGAGAGAAACACAGCGAGAGAGGGAACACAAGCAGAGGGGATGGTAGCGGGAGAAGCAGGCTTCCCACTGAGCAGAGAGCCCGATGCGGGGCTCGATCCCAAGACCCTGGGATCATGACCTGAGCCGAAGGCAGACGCTTAACGACTAAGCCACCCAGGCGCCCCCACACATCACTTTTTAAGCACATTTTAACTTAATCATGTACTATATACTTAAAATTAAAAAAAAGATTTGTTCAATTTTGTTTTTAGTTGGGGTAAAATACACAAAACATAGTTTACCATATTAACCATTTTTTAATACACATCCCATTTTTATTGCAGCATTATCCACAATAGCCAACGTATGGAGATAACCAAGTTAACCATAATGGTACAGTTCAGTAATGTTAAGTATATGTACTGTATTTTGCAACCAATCTCCGAAACTTTTTCATCTTGCAAAACTAATAAAACTCTGTACTCACAACAGCTCTTCATTTTCCTCTCCCCTTGCCCCTAGCAACCGTCCATAGACTTTTTTTTGTCTGCCAGCAAATTTAAGTTTTCATAGTATTCTGTTATTTAATCACTCACTCTAATAACTTAAGGTTTCTTAAGTTACTAAGCATTACTACAAAAAGTGCTTTGGCAAACATTTTGTACATTTGTGTGTTTTTTCAATTCTGTTAAAAAGATATTTATAGAGTAGTATTGGATAGAGTAGCTGGTTAAAAAGGTATGGACATTTTTAATGCTTTTCTACATATTGTGAAGTTATCCTTTAGAAAAATTGTACTAGTTTACTTCTTACATTTAATTTTTAATCATAATAGCGTTTCTAATGTTATAAAGGATAATTACATCTCACTGATGCATTATATATTTGTATTGAAGTTTTCTTTCATTACTTGAGTGGATAAGAGTCAAAGATGGTGGCTTTTTTTACACTGTTTTTGGGAGGCTTGCTCCCAAATGATTCCCAAAATCATTCCCAAAATTCATTCCCAAAAAAATGAACACAGGTCACCCATGTGTTCCTGAAAATTTTATCTGTGCTGCATTGTGCATGCTGTTATGTAGGTTGGCATTGTATAAAATACCACTTATTCTTGAGAAAACACTACCTAACTTAAAAGTTTCTATGATAAGTAAAATAGTCCTTGATGTGCTGTTGGCACACCGTATGGCACATAGAAAATGCTCACCAAGTGCTGACTGACTTCATTCAAAGAAATGAAGTGCTCTTTCACTACCAACTAAGAAACAGGTGCAGTTAAAGGGTAATTATATTAAAGTCTAATGCACTGGGTGCTTAAATGACTTCTGACTTTTTATAATCAGTCAATTAACATCGGGTAGCATTAGTTTCAGTGGTAGAGTTCAATGCTTCATCATTGGCACGTAGCACCCAATGCTCAGTTCATCAAGTGCCCTCCAGCGGCTGACATCTTTAGACTTTTATTTCATCATTCATGATGTTTTCATATAAGCCCCTTTTGGCCCTTCTCTCTACTTAGCCATTTTTAACAGCCTAATAGAGATTCTTCTATATATTTCTTTATTTTCATATAATATGTAAAAATAGACATAAAAGGATTTTTTTCATTAATGTTTTATTAAAATGCTGTAATTTCATTTTCCTTATAATACATTGTCGGCTGGCATATTTCCAACTTACTCTTTTTGGTGATTTTATAATATTCCGTGATCTGGCTATGTTACAGTTTATTAAAAATTTACTGTATTGGAGGACATTCATTTTCAATTTTTGTTTCTATGAAGAGCGCTGTTTGTAGAACATCTGCAAACCATATCCTTACAAGCCAGGGCTTTTGATGTTATGAGATAGGTCTGTAGTGGGAGTGCTATGTTGAAGGGTATATTGTTTGCTCTAAACAGGTATGGCCATTTTTTATGAAAGTTATTATGGTTCATCGCTTTCCAGCAGTAGGTGTTAGTACTTTTCTTGATTTGGGCAGTCTGACAAGTGAGAAGTTAATACATCATTGCTACTTTAATTTGCACTTTTATGATCATTAATGAAGTCAAGTATGTTCATATATTCATTTGCCATTTGAACTTGTTCTGTGGATTAATTGTATCCTTTGCCCATTTTTAATTAGGTTGTCTTTTCTTTATTAATTTGAAATCTATATTATACAGATACTAATTTGAAAAATATTGAAGTGTCATTGACATACAATGTTGTATTACTTTCAAGTGTAAAACGTAATGATTCAACAATTTTATACATTACTCAGTGCTCACCACAGTAAGTGTAATCAACATCGTCACTATGTGACATTATTATTGACTTTATTCCCTATGCTGTACTTTTCATCTCCATGACTATTTATTTTATAACTGGAAGTTTGTACCTCTTAATCTCTTTCACCTATCTCCCCACCCACCTCCTGTCTGGCAACCTTTGTATTTGAGAGGTTTTTTTCATTTGTTTTTTAGATTCCACATATTTGTGAAATCATGTGGTATTTGTCTTTTCTCTGACTTAGTTCACTTAGCTTAACTTTCTCTAGGTCTGTCCATGTTGTTACAAATAGCAAGATTTCATTCATTTATTATGGTTAAATAATATTCGTGTGTGTGTGTGTGTGTGTGTGTGTGTGTGTGTGTATCACCTCTTTATCCATTCGATTGATGGATACTTGGGTTGTTTCCATGTCTTGGCTATGGTAAATAATGCTGCAATAAACATCATGATGCATACATCTTTTCAAATTAATGTGTGTGTTTTCTTTGAGTAAATACCCAGTAGTAGAATTATTGTATCATAGGGTATTTTTATTTTTAATTTTTTGAGGAGCCTCCATACATACTGTTTTCCACGGTGGTTGCACCAGTTTGCATTCCCAACAGCTGTGCACAAGGGTTCCCTTTTCTCCATATTCTTGCCAACATTTGTTTTGTCTTTTGGATACTGGCCACTTCACACCTGACAGGTGTGAAGTGATGCTTCATTGTGGTTTTGATTTGCATTTCCCTGATCTTGAGTGATGTTGAGCATCTTTTCATGTGGCTCTTGGCCATTTGTTTGTCTTTGGAAAAATGTCTATTCAGGTCTTCTGCATATTTTTTAATCAGATTGTTTTTTGGTGTTATATGAGTTCTTTGTATATTTTGGATATTAATCCCTTATTGGATATCATCATTTGTAAATATCTTCTCCCATTCAGTAGGTTTCTTCATTTTGTTGATGGTTTCCTTCACTGTTACTTTGATGTAGTCCCAATAGTTAATTTTTATTTTTGTTTGCCTTGCCTAAGGAGACATATCCATAAATATGTGGCTAAGGCCTGTGTCTGGGAGAGAACTTTTTTTAGTCCTATGCATTGTAAATAATTTTCCAAGTCTTTATTTTCTTTATCATCTCTTTTTCTACATAAAAATTTAAAAACTTGATGTCACTATATCTCTCTTTTTAACTTACTAGGTTCCAGTCTTAGATTTAACCCTGCCCCCCCAACCTCAATCTCCAGGTGATAAACATTCTAAATTTTCATTTGAAAGAATTTTATGAATTTTTTTATGTTTGACTTCTAATTCTTTTAAAATTTATTTTTATGTAGTGTGTAAAGAAGTGTCAAACTTTTCTTCCAGATCTTCGATGCATCAGCTTTTATGTTGTGATCAGTTGTGTGTGGTATAGTAGGAGGGGATAGTAGCTCTCAGATTAGATCAGTATTGTTTTGCAAACTAGCTCTGTCATTTTTTTTCTGCATGACTTTGGTGAAGTGACTGGATTTTTCTGAGACTTCCTTTAAAATGACAGTAATGTTATCTACTTCAAATGTATTATGATTTATTTAATCCAGCTTCTACCATATAGTAGTCTCTTAAAACAGTGCTGGTTTCCCTTATCTTCTTCCTTTTACTAATTGCTTTAAAATTCATTACACTTGTTACCAGGGAATTATTTCTGGATATGGGTAATGTTTGGTATTACCTAGGCTTCTTAAATCATTTGGGAATGACTCTTGATCCCACATGAATTCATGATAATGTCTGCAGTTAGTATATGACCTTTTGTATATGCTTTTATTTTTATTTATTTATTTGTGTGTATGTGTGTATGCTTTTAAAACTTCATTTTTTTAGGATTATTCAATGCAGTAGCCTCTTCCTGTCTTTAAGGCTATGTTCTTGGAAGTTCCCAAAGGTAGAATTTAGGAAAGAAATTAAAGAATTAGGTGGAAATAAGGATTAAGATGAACCAATGTAGGCCGAGGTGTATGTGCCTATGTGTGTATTCTACAGTCATCAAAATAATACAGTGTGAACAACACCTAGTTAATATTAATGAAATTTAATGCCTTTTAAATTTGATTAATACAGTTTAATTTTTACTTACCTTTTTTTAAGTTGGACCTCTTGAAGTTTTTAACAAGGTTCTTGTAAACTTTTTTTCCTTATTTTGGCTCATATCTGTACTATGAGACTTTTTCTCTGTGCCTTTTCCTCTGTCCAAATGTTTAGTGTGTTACTGATTTTATGACTGCAAGTTGATTCTCACTCCTAGTTTCTACAGTAATTTGGAGAAGAGCACAGCTACTTACTTGTGTAGATTGCTTGGATATATATTCCATTTGAACTACTTATTATCTATGGCTCTTTAGCAAATTACTTAACCTTATGTGTCACAAGTTCCTCATTTGCAAAATTAGGATAATAATCTTATTTTTAGGGTAGTTATGATGTTGAATGAAGTCATATATTAAGCCATTATAGCATGTCTTGGCACATAGTTTGGAACTCACTAAATTTAGTTATTCTGTATTGTTGAAGAGGTGTTTCTCAAATATACATTTATGCCTAAATGTAAGATGTGAAATATTAAGAAGATTTGTTAGGGAGAGTCTCATGGGTAGATAATCCCAGGGATAGGAATATAGATGAGGTTTCTCAGGGAGAGTTTAAAGTGAGAGAAGTTCTAGGAAAGAATGATTAGGGACACTGATACATATTTTTGAAATACACAATTTTATTCTATAAAATAAAAAGGCTTTGTTCCTAGTTCTGGTCTAACAAAATTTTTATCACAGCAATATATTAACAAAATGTGAATGCTTTTTTAAAAGGAAAATTATTAGTAATGTAGTATTGTCTTTATTCTTTAACTCTTGATGTAGTCAGAATTTTATTGCTATAGAATGATTACCATAATTTAAATTCATTACATATATTAGATTTTAAATTTTGTGGATGCTACTTGAAGGTATATAATCTAAAGTAATATACAGGTTCAAATCTGTTCATCTAAAGTTTTTTAGTTTTTAAAGATAGCTGGCTCAGCAATATTTATATTGAAATCTGATCCCAATGAATATTTTGGGGTAAAACTTTTTCTTCTGTATGATAGCAGATGGTGCTGCATAGTGGATTTGATGAGGCAAATTTTGCTATATAAAAAATGTTTTAAAGTGAAAAAATAATTCATACTGAATAAATCACAGTGCAGCTGTAATATTGAAGGAAGTGGTTTATTCTCTGTAACCTAGTTGATGTACTTTTTGAATGTACATCTGGTAACTAGAATTTAAATATGTAGTCAGATTCACTGAAATGATTTCATATCTGAAGTAGTTGTTTTTCATTGAAAATTTAACAGTGGTTTCTTTGAAATTTTGAAAAATCTTATTTTTGTGTGTGAGTGTACCTGTATGTACTGGTGTATTTGAAACATTTTTAGGAACAGTAATGATTGATGACAAAAGTATACTTACCTGGAACTCCCCCCACCACCCAACACCCTTTTCTTTCTAAGTAATCTTAAATGTTTTTTAAACCCACTGTGTTTTGACCTGAATGACTTTAAATTGTAAATTTATCTTACATTAAGAGTCTGTTGTAGATTTATTTTTAGTCTTTCTATCTTAACCTTAATAAATATAAACAATTATTTTTTTTCTGAAATTTTCCAAACCACCTATTCACCTCCTATTTTTCCTCAATATCAAAATAATATATCCTTAATTAGAAAAAGGGAGGTAGTCACTCATGATTTTCTTACCCAAAGATATAGTTTTGTGTTTTGCCATTTTTTTCAATTTTTTCCTATGCATATTTATTCTTTATTTTATTAAGGTTTTTATATGTAATTATTATGCATACAATTTTGTATCCTATATGTTCTTAACATTTTATATCTGTCTGTGCACACATTTTTAAATGTAGAATCAATTTTTACATCCTAGTTTGATTCAGAGAATACTTGAAAAACATTGATTAAAAAATCGTGAAAAGCATTTTTAATTTAAAATAAAAACTAGTGTTTTATATTAGCGTTTTTACATATTTATAGGTACTATTCAGATTTGAAATTATTTAATGCCATCAGGTAAACAAGCCTACATTTTGAACATGTCCTTTGTAATATTTCTTATGTTTAGTTATGAATTTTACATGGGAAAAAAACCAAACACACCTTGGTTATTTTTAGTTGGTTTTAAGAGTATTATTTCCTAGATAACTAGTACCCTATTTGATGTGCCTGATAGTATTAAAATGTTAGAAACTTTTACAGTTGGTGTTATTTAGAGATTAATTATATGTGTATGGGGGAGAGATTCTCACGGAATAGGCTAACTAGTTATTTTTAAAAATAGGATTGTGAGGGCAGGAACCTTAAAAGGTCATCTGAACTAATTTCCTGACTTGAGGCAGATCTTCAAACATCTTTTTAGTTATGAACCTGAAAACAGTCAACAAGAGGTAGGTGGTTATAATTTGCAAAGAATGTTAATCTGGGTTGGTCAAATTGTTTAATTTACATGAACCTCACTTCTTCATTTATAAAATTACTTTTATACCAGATCAATTATTCTCAGTTATTTTTCTCAGGACATCTGAGAGATAAAATACTTTGTCAGCATCAGTATCTTCCAGTGATAAGGATTTTTAAAGGAAGAGGGGCAAGGATGGTCTTGTTCTTTCCATCTAACTTCTCTTCTCAAGCTGAGAATCACTGGCTTAGAGAATATATTACTTTTTTCCATCTATAAAATTATGTAATCTTATTAAATATTTGAGTGTGTATTATGTATGTACCAGGCACTGGACTGGATGTTTTGGAAAACATCAAAAAGTACCCTTCTGGAGCTCATAGATTAGTTGGAGCGGTAAGGCACATACATAATCTATATTGATATTTTACAGTGTAGTCAGAAAACAATATATGCTACATGAGAATATACAATAAAGGTTTTGACTTCAAGTCATACCATTTTGGTCTGGAGTTAATCATCGGTAAGAATTTGGGAGTATCATGTGTGACCTAAAATTGATAGCCTTATGCTGTGATGTATGCTTTAGAGCCTAAATGTCACTTCCCCCTCCTAAAATCAGCATCAGCAAAAGGTTAAGGAGTTAGTATGCATGTATTTTTCATTAGGGGAAGACTAGCCTATCCTTCTAGTTTCCCACTGGAATTTAAAATTGTATCAGTTAGAAACTTCTTTGGTAAGCAGAGAATGATTTAACAACTAGGCTCTAACCAAATAGATTCTTCAGAGATTTTGAAATGCAAACATTAGAGGAAATTAGAATTACTGATTTTAACAACTTACGTGAAGCATCTGAGTAGATACTAATGATTAACCTCACTAAAGTCACAAAATCATCATCCTGACAAAGCATTAACAGTTGATAGAGACTTGATTGAGCAGTTTTTGCATAAATTAACTTCAAAATAAACCTGGTTGGTAATCTTGGGAAAATCAAGCCCATGAAGTCTGAAGGAGGTGTACCCAGAAATGGGAAAGGGGAATGTGTCTTGGAAGCAGCCCTGAGAAAAGAAGCAGAATTTCCATTAGGCATGTGATCTTTAGAAATCTACTTAAATTTTCCTCAGTAAAATGAGGGACTGGACCACATGACATCTAAAAGTATAGCCCACAAAATTGCCTGACTCCATGAATCTAGATTCCATGTAAGGATTCTGCAAAGAATGTGAATACTTCTTTTCTGCCTGCCTGTTTATTAGTCTGAGTTCCTCTGTTGCCTGCCTGCCTTGTCAGCCATCCCTGTCTGTAGGCTGCGGCATCCATTCCCAGGTCGTGAGTTGCTTCCTGTGTTTTCATGGGGCTCTCCTTTCTCCTGTTCTGCAAGCGTGATTATCCAGGTTTCTATCCAATTTCTCTTTGCCTTGAAAGAATCTCAGACCCAATGTGTTCTACATTCGTATCTAATTTAGAGTCCTAGGGATTAAGATCTCGATTTTTTTGCCTCCCTGATATTTAATTCATCATCACGATGTATGGATGTATTTTGCTCTCCTGCTTGTTTGCACTTTCGCACCCCCTGTGCTGTGGTACTTGCTCAGCTATAGTCGTAGCACTTGTTTCCTGCAAAATTCTCTTTAATTTCTTTGTCTATATTTTCTTTCAGTCTTGTCTGTCTACATGTCCGTCACATTTAGAATGAAAGTTACCTGAAAACAAAGACTATTACTCATCTTTGTGTCTCGAGTGCCAAGAACATGTTATAATTTAACTTGCAAAACTCTCAAGACCCGAGATAGTATCTAAGCAGTGTTTAAAAAAATAATTTGGTGGCAATCCCCATCTATTTAGGAGGAAGCAGTTTCTCTATGGACTGTTGTAATTTTGCACTTGATGAAAGGACCAATCAAGAGAGGCAAGACCGATAGCAGATTTATCTTAATTCTTGGGAATGTGTTTTCTTTTTGGTGATGACAAAACCATCTGCTTTTTCTTCGTTGCTGGAAAATTTGGAAACTGTTACTTGTCTTATCTGCCTACATACATCCAGGCATCAAGTAGTTCTACTTTTACCCTGTAATAGCTTGGATAACCCTTTCATTGTCTCCATCGTTCTCATCTTGGTCAGTGCATAGAATTTCTTACATGTATTGGGACAACAGTTTTCTTACTGTTCTCTTTCCAGTCTTGCTTTCATGATCCGTTTTCCATGCTGTGGTCAGAGTGAGTTTTAAAAACTCTGCTATTTTACCCTAATACTTTAATTCTGTTGGTGGGTCTTCTTATATTTCATAATCAAGTTAAATTCCTAAATGTTATACATGGCCCTGAATGTGTTGCCTGCTTTTCCTTTCTTATGTATTACCCACTTAACCTTTTTCCCTGTGTCCCAGCCATGCTGATCTACCAGCAGTCCTATTATTGCAGGCACTGTGTCCTATTTCCCGATCCCCTTTTCCTTATTTTGTCCTACAGATTCATTAGGAATATTTTAAAGGAAATTCTTTCAGTGTGGCTGTGCCTAATTCTTTCAGTGGGTGGGTGGGTGGCACCTTTCCTGTACACTCATTTTGCCTGCATTGTCTCAGTTCACATGATAGTATGTGTGTTACCTCTAGTAGACTTCTGTTTCTTGAGGATAGGAATTATGTCATATTATTTCATCTGTTTATCCTAGTACCTAGCACAGTGTTACACAGTTGGCATATGTTTTCTGCCCATCATTAATTAATATGTGATTGCCAGAGAGTAATATGTGTCTGTGGATTCCCTTGTATCAAATGAGGAAAAGGAATTGATATTTTGGTGATACCAGAGACTCACAGACTATGCTGCTTTCTGTCATTACTATGAAGCACTGAATATTTAATGTATGTCACACGTTGCTCTAAGCACTTTACGTGTATTGACTTATTTAAATCTCATAACATCTCTATAAGGTAGATTCTATTATTGTTATTTTGTAGATGAGGAACCTAGGCACAGAAGGAAGTTAAATGACTCACTTGAAGTCACATAGTTAGTAGCAGAGCCTGGATTCCACCTAGGCTGCCTTGCCGCAGAGTCCACACCTTACCTACTTGACCAGACTCTGGTAAGTTGGAAGATTGTGACATGGAGTGGTTACAAGGTTCTCCTGTGGAAACATGGAAGTGTGCAAATGCAAACTGTAGTAACACTGCAGTTACTTTATTCTGTTGCCAATTACACAGAGGAGACAAGTGTGTCTACCTCATAGGCTCTCAGTAAATCTTTGTAGGATGAATCTGAGAGTCTTCGATCATACAGTGCTTAAGTTGACCTCTGTGATTCCTGCATTATCAAGAAGCCTTGGCTTCCTTGTATTAATAATTTTCATGAAAATAATGGCATTTGCATCAACATGGAAACAGCCTGGGCCATGGCCCTGGATGTGAGAAAACAAGAGTGTGTGTGTGCCAGAAAATTCCAGTCCGCTTACGAGAGTAGTAGGGAAGAGATGAGTCTTGAAAGGTAAATCAGCCATGAGGTCCTAAGGTCCTGACCTAAATAGATGGGAAAAGAAAGAAAAGGACAAATTTGAGAAATGTTTATGAGGAAAAAGTAAATAGAGTTAGTATTAATAGTACATAGAGGTTTTGAGAAAAGAGGCAATCAGAAATCAGTAACTGGGGTTTCAAGCTTGATTAGACAAGAAAAGGCAGTTGATCAGTTGGTGGACAGGAGGTGAGCTAGGAGATGATCTATGCATTTGAGTTGGTGATTATAGGGTATAGAGTGTATATTTAATGCTTTTTCTAGTAACTATAGAGCAGTCCTCAGTTGGAGGCAAAGTGTAGACCCTGGGGGAATGCTGCTAAATATACTGCAGAGGGGGTGCCAGCCCTGTCACCCCCCCGGCAGGGAACTTTCCTGCCCGAAGTATCAGTAGGACCATGGCTGGGAAGTTGGGTGTGCAGGAGAGATGTTACTAAAGAGTTCTTAACACTGAACTTTTCAGTGTTCAGAGAAGTCACATTGATAATTTCCTTTTAGTTTTCATCCTTGTTCCTTTAGAAATTTGTTAGCGTTGTAAGAGCTACCAGGAAATGATTTTGTTGGTTCAGTTCAGCAGTCAGGAAGCGAGTGTCAGTGAGGTACAAAGTATCAAATGTTTAGGTACAAAGTATCAAATGTTTAGGTTGCCGAAAGAACAAAATTTGCAGCCCTTTCTGTCAAGGAGCTTCACAACGGGAGGATTGCTTAACACACAAGGCAAACTTTCAGCTTAAGAGAGCAATCTGAACATATAGTTGTCATTGAATGACTGGATGAACTTTGCGCTTTTGTTTCCAAACATGAACTTTTCAGTAGTGTGTGGTATTCAGGTCATTGGTGGGAAGAGTTTGGGTTGTGGTACGGTGATTCTTTTGCTGTCAAGTAGGATTTTATGTTACTCTAAGAAAAATCAAGAGTGCCCTGAAGAACAGTGTAGAAATAAGTTTTTAGTATTTTGAAGTATTTGTTAATTTGTAATTTGTATGCTTTTCACTAAACATTTTTTAAAAAATTTATTTGACAGAGAAAGAGAGCACAAACCAGGGTTGGGGCAGCAGACTCCCTGCTGAGCACGGAGCCCAATGCAGGTTCGATCCCAGGACCCTGAGATCATGACCTGAGCCCAAGGCCGAGGCATTAACCACTGAGCCACCCAGGCGCCCCCACTTAAACATTTTTAATTATAAAAATAATACAGTTGTATCATAGAAATATATACATTTTGCTCTTGATCTTAACCAAAAGGCTGAGAAGTGATGTATGTACATTTTGAAATGAAAGTTACTTCCTTTTTAATACCACTCTCTAGACGTAATCACTTTTGAAAGTTCTCTTCCATTCTTGTGGACTTTTTAATGCCAAAAATCTAGTGATACAGCATCTTTGCTATGTAATACTGCAGTTGCTTTCTCCACTTAATGTGTTATGGTTTCCTTTTCATGAGTATAGGTTTACTACTTTTATATCTGGATTGTTTGGATATATCGTAATTTGTTTAACCATTCCCTTATTGATGTACACCCACCTTTTTTTTTTGCCATTACAGACAGCACCACAGTAAACAATCTTGTTCATACACGGTTGCACAGTTCTGTTAATATTTCTGTAGAACACACAGCCAGAAGTATAATGTACATAGTAAAATTTTTTATTTTATCACACTTCTTCCGTGCCGGAAGTACATCAGGCTGTGCTCTTGCCAATAGTGTCAGATGGCACTCTTCTTCCTCTCTCCCTTGGCAACTCTAGATGCTAATAAAAAAGTAGAAATATTTCTACCCCTGTATCCCCGCCCCCCCCTCTTCCACTACCTCCTCTTTTTAGTCCTTTCCCTCAGGCCCCCTCTCATTTGTGTGTCCCCTTTCCTCTGCTACACCTTTCTCTGACTTGGGTTTTCTTGACCTGGTTCTTTTATTGTTCACTTTTTTCTCTCTGAGTTGTTTTCTCTTGTTGGTTTGTGGGAGCTATTTTATTATTATATAAATTAACCCCTTGTATATATTTCCCTATAAACTTTATGTTCCCTTGTGGTATCTTTAATCAGGGAGAAATTTTAAAATTTTTATATAAAACTTGCTAGTCTTATTTAGAGATTATAAATATATTTTTAAAGGAAATATTTTTTGTAAAGATTTTATTTATTTGAGAGAGACAGAGAGAGAATGAGAGCACAGAAGCAGGGAGGAGGGGCAGAGGGAAAGGGAGAAACAGATTTTCTGCTGAGCAGGGAGCCTGTTCTGGGGCTCTATCCCAGGACCTTGGGATCATGACCTGAGCCGAAGATAGAGGCTTAACTGACTGAGCCACATAGGTGCCCCTATAAATATATTTTTATTTTTATTTTATTTTTTTAAGATTTTATTTATTTGACAGAGAGAGCGTGCACACAAGCAGAGGGGGAGTGGCGGGCTGAGGGAGAGAGAGCAGCAGACTCCCTGTTCAGCAGGGAGCCCCATGTGGGACCTGATCCCAGGACACCAGGATCATGACCTTAGTGGAAGGCAGTCGCTTAACCAGCTGAGCCACCCGGGTGGCCTATAAATATATTTTTATATTTTTCTTCTTTATATTCATATTTTTGATCAAAAAATTTATATATGATACACCATAGACATATGATAGAACATTTCTTTCAAATGAATGGCCAATATTCCCAATATAACAGAATAACCCATCCCTTTCCCACTGATTTGAAATACCAGCTTTGCATATGCTGAATTTCTATGAAATTCATAGAAATTTCTAATTTCTAACTCTGTATATTCTTATATATTTTTCTATATACTCAGTGCTATTCTTATGTATAAGAAGTAGAAATACATTCCTATTAATTGGTCCATTTGCAGATGCTCTGTTCTCATTCATCAAGCTGTTCTTATGGCCCCATTTTAATTTACTCCAACTTTTTTTTTTTTTTTTAAAGATTTTATTTATTTGACAGAGAGAAACACAGCGAGAGAGGGAGCACAAGCAGAGGGAATGGTAGCAGGAGAAGCAGGCTTCCTGCTGAGCAGGGAGCCCGATGCGGGGCTCGATCCCAGGACCCTGGGATCATGACCTGAGCCGAAGGCAGCCGCTTAACGACTGAGCCACCCAGGTGCCCCTACTCCAACTTTTATAAGAGGTCTTGACATCTGATAGTTCAAGTCCCCTATTATTCTTAATTTAAACATTTTATTGGTCATTCTCTCACATTTACTCTTCCAGATGAACATCAGCATTACCTTGACTTGTTTCTCTCCAAATAGTCCCTTTGGATTTTGTACTACTGGATCATTCTTTTTGTTGTTGTTGTTATGTACTCTTGAAACTTACTTGCATGATGCTTAAGCAAATTAAAAAAAAAAAAAAACAATAAACAAAAAACCTGGGCTCAATCTAAAGGTAAAGTACACTTTTGTGTTACTGTCTATGACAAAGCCCAGTCTCTTTCAGGTTTTTTGCCTGGTTGACCCTTAAATATGCTTTTTCTCAAATTATTTTTGCCTTCTCTTTCTTTTTCAGGGTCATGTCAAATTTCATTTGTTGAAACTTCCCTAATTAGGTGCATACTTTGAATTCTCTTGCATATTGTTTCTATAACTCATCTTTACCACTTTATAATTCTCTCTCATGGTAGTGTGTAAGCCCTTTGAGAATAGTCACCATGCGATTCATATCTTTCTCTAAACCCAATTATATCACTGGCCAAAGTTGTATAGCCTTTGTCAAATCAACCGATATTGACCTCAGTTTTCCTAAAGTGAATATGACTGTACCTACTTGGCATGGTTGTTATGAAGGCAAAAGAGCATATGAGAATGCCCATAGCAGGGTCAGATTGGTTTTCTAGAATGCAGATCTCTCAGCGTTAGGAGGTGGCTGGTATTAAGTGCAAGTAATAGAGAGTAAATTGAGGTTTTTGTCCAAGGAAGAGGTGGAAGATAACTTGCAGGAGCAGTAGATCATCTCATGTCTTCAAAATGAAAACTCTTAGGGGCTAATAATCATTAAACTCTTGAATGTTTGTTGTGAGCAGAGCACTGTTGGCATGTGCTGTGGACGGTGTGAACATATGTATAAGACAGTTTCTGCCCTCCCAAGAGCTGGTAGTCTAAAACAGTGTGCTTTAAGACCAAAGAAATAAATCAGAGGCAGGTCAATCAGGTATATGCAAGCTTACATTTTCAGTAAATTCAGCAAGAGTATGACAGTTGTGTGGTGCTGGGGTAATTGAGCTTTGTATCCTTTACAAAGGCATATACATTGAAAAAGATCTTCAGGACAAAGGACCTAGATAATTTGTATTTAAGAGAAAACTTAGACACTGCTATTTAGGTCTGAGTTGAGAAAGGAAGCAGTGGAGCCCCAGAGGAAGCAACCCATCAAGGAGTGACTACAGGGGCAAAAGAAGGCTTTGCTTTGGAGACAGCTGGTGTATGAGGATGGTGAATTGGACAGGTACGGCGAGATGATCAAGTGCGGGCCCTGCCACTTCCTGTGAAGTCCCTTAATTTCCTTGTGTCATTTTTTGGTCTATAAAATAAGCAGGTTAGGCCTGATCAACTGGGTAAGCTGATTTTTCCATCTGAATGAAAAAATGATTGATTCTCCATCCCTCTAGAGACTGAACACTAGTCACTAATATGTGAATCTTCAGAGTGCAAATCTTTCTGTGCCTGGGTTTTACACGACTTGGGGGAGGACATTGATTATTTTCCTTTGGAATTGCACATTTTACTTTTACCTCCTAATGAGCTATTTGATTTAAAAATCATTTTAGTGGTTTGGTGAGTCAGAGACATACTGGACTAGAAGTCGTTTATTTCATTCTGATAGAGGGTTCCCACTTACAATGGGTCTACTTAAATGTTTTGACTTTACAGTGATGCTGAAGATATGCATTTAGTAGAAACCATACCTTGGTTTCGAATTTTGATGTTTACTCAGGTGATAATGTGGTGCGATCTTCCCTCATGATGTTGGGCAGTGGCTGTGAGCGGCAGCTTCAAATCACTCAGCTGATCACGGGGGTCAGCAGCCAATATGCACACGGCCATTCTGTTTTTCACTTTCTGTACAGTATTCTGTAAATTACATGGGATACTCAACACTTTACTAAAAAAGTAGGCTTTCCATTAGATGAGTTTTCCCAACTGTAGGCCAATGTAAATGTTGCGAGCATATTTAAAGTAGGCTAGGCTAAGCTGTGAAGTTCTGTAGGTTGGGTGTTTTAAATACATTTTCAGCTTATGATATTTTCAGCTTATGATGGGTTTATTGGGACCTAACGCCATTGTAGATTGAGGAAGATCTGTAGATGAGAAAACTGAAGCAAGCGAAATTAAGGGAACTGCTTAAGCTGTAAGGTAGGTATTAGCTAAGTGGTGGCAGAGCAGGAACCAGAATCCACGCTTCTTTTTTCTGTGCAAGTATTCCTTCCCATATGGACATTTTTTGGACTTCCTGAAAATTTAACGCTCAGTTTTTTGAGGTGTGTTATGCAGTGAATGAGCTTCTAGTTGGTTGGGGAAGATGGGAGAACACAGTAAACATTTCATACTTTTATGTGATGGTTTCAAATACTCATATGTGTCTCTTACTGATCCAGGACTGGTTATTTGAGTTCTTAGTTCACTTCTGACCCATTTGTAGATTTCTCCTGGCAGCAGCCTGATGGTAATTGTGAGAGGAACTTTGTAATGTGGTTGGATAAGTGGAAGTGTATCACATTGCTGTTGACAGCACTTCAGTGGAAAATTCACTGAATGTATCTTTTTTCTTGGTGGAGAACACCAAATTGAAATTAACATATTTCCAAAATAGCCCAAGTCAAGTTTGTCTCTCAAGGGGAGGGTTCTACAGGTGGAATTATTGAATCCTTTGAAATAGGGTACAGAATTAGTGTGTATGGTGCATGTTTCTGGCATGCATGTCCCGTTGTTTTTGTGAGCTTTTTCAAAGGGGTGTGTGACCTAAAAAAAATTTCAGAACTACTGCTTTAATGGGTGATATTCAGATCTATAATACTAGACTTATTTTACTCTGAGAAAAAAAAGATTTTTTTCACCTAACCGAATTTTTTTTTTTTTTTAAGATTTTATTTATTTATTTGACAGAGAGAGAGAGAGAGAGAGAGATCACAAGTAGGCAGAGAGGCAGGCAGAGAGACAGGGGGAAGCAGGCTCCCTGCTGAGCAGAGAGCCCGATGCGGGGCTCCATTCCAGGACCCTGAGATCATGACCTGAGCTGAAGGCAGAGGCTTTAACCCACTGAGCCACCTAGGTGCCCCCTGAATTTTTAAAATACTACATCTTGTGTTTGATGTCTTATAGATAAGAACCACAAGAAATGAAAAGATTATATATTTATTGCATCCCCCGGAAACATATAGGATCATATTGTGATTTTTGTGCTTAAGACCTATGTCATTTAGTTTTAGTTTTTTTTAAGTCAAAATTACAGTTTTTCAATGTACTAAATGTGTAGGAAGTGGGAATTAGTTCTGGATAGCCTGGATTAAGACATTTCTGTGCTTTATGGCTCTTTTCCCCTATTCGTTGGACAGAGGCCAAAATCCACCGTGCCTCTTTTCCTCACCTTTGGATGTCCTCCCTACCTACAGACCAGCACGGGCACCACCGCCTGCATCACCACCGTCATCAGTGCTGTGTGTCCTCCTTTTTTATACCTGTCTCATCTCTTACTCCTTCATACTTTTGCTATAACTCTGGTGCTTTTTTCATAAATCAAACCTCTCTGTAATTTTCACTCCATTTTCCAAGTGGTTTTTCCACTTCTTGCCTTACTTCCCTCATATTCTCTCAAACCTCAGGGTCTGGAATGTCAATTTTCTTCTCTTTTTTGACTTTTCCAACCCATTATTCTTCCATCTTTTTTTTTTCCTACCGTCTCCGCTCCTTTGAAATTCCTGTCTTTTGCCTAAATCACCTGTTCGTTAGTCCTTACTGCTGTCATTTACTGAGCAACCTTATCTCCGCTCTTCCTTATTCATTGAATACTGGCAGTTGGCTTACAGTATTCTTCTTCAGCCTCAGCTCTTGATGATCATAGCCTACTTGTGCATCAGTGTGGGAACACATCGGCAGATACCACACCCGGACTTTGAGTTTCTTGACCACTTGATTTCCGGTGACCTTCACCTCCTCAGCAGTTCACTCTAATTCTTCTCCTCTAGAATCATAAATTCACAGTCCTCTTCTGACCACAATCACCTAGTTGTGCTTCTCAGATCATGACCTTTTCTTGACCTGTGGACCTCCCAGTGCATCAGTATTCTTCCTTTGTCATTTTATTTGTTTAATCCCACGTAGAATTCCTGATTGATTAATTTCAGTAACTTTTCCTCCCATTTTGCCAATACCTTTAACTGCCTTATTTCTTTGCTTTCTCCTTGCACCTGGTGGGTAGAATTGTAACCCTGAATGAAGTAGTTAATGTCTTTGTTGTGCCTGTTCGTAAATGGCTAAACATTGTAGAGAAAGTCACAAAGAAAGGCAGATTGATTCCCTTATAAATTTATTATCACGGATCTTTTTAAAAGATGTTTTATTTGAATATAGTTGGCCCACAATGTTACATTAGTTTCAGGTGTTATCACAGATCGTAAGTGGGCCTTCAGTACTGTCCAGCCATCCCGTTTGTACGACGATTATTGAAAACCATTTGCTTCACTGGTCCTTTTACTTTCCTTGTTCACCCTCAGTCTCACCAGGTAACTGGCTTCTGGTGACAGAGAAAATAGAAGCTAACCATGAGGAATTTTCATCTTCCCAGCTCCTCAACACACAAACCTACGTCCTGTACAGTAATAATATTTATCTTAGTTTAGATTCGGCCTGTGCTTTGTATCCCATCCCTTTCTGCTCTACCAGGAGTTCTAAATTACCTAATGTGATGTTATCTCTTCCTAGTATTTTCAGCCAGTCCCTCTGGGTTGTATCCTTTCTATCACCTGACCCTTTTGCTGCCATTCTACCATAGCCCTCCCTTTCCAGCCAAACTTGTTAACTTTTTAACTTTTTTATTTTGCACATATCTGTAATCTGTCATCAAAAGCCCTTGGGAGCAGAGTTGCCTCAGAAATCAGAAGTTTTGGGATTGAGAATAGCATTACCATGTATGTACTACTTATGGTGTGATAACCTCAGTGGGATGGGGGGCCGCACCCTGTAATATCACATTGTGATTTCTGACCTTGAAATGTATGACTTCTCACGTTAAGTGGGATAAATAAGGGCTACAAATAGCCTTCGTGTCAGTCCAGGTCAAGTTTTGCTTCTAAATTAAGACAAAAACCTTAATTTTCCAGAGCTTTCAGGTTGTGGAATTATGGATAAGAGATTGTGGCTAGGTGCTACCTTTGTTTTCTCATCTTCACTTTTTTTTTCCCAACCCATTCTGGCTTTTCCTTCTCTCACTTCTCTCAGATGGCTCTTAACTAACCCTACCAGTGACCTTTATTTGAAGCAGTCGTGTCCCTAGTGAATGTTTCCCCAGACTTGGTGCCAGTCCCATCAGACTCTTCCCCTGGCTTCCTTGGTACCCCCCACCGCAGCCCTCCTCAGTCACCCTTTCGCAGCCTCAGCGTCCTTCTGGTGATTAAAGGCTGGATTTCTTTCAAGGCCCTGTCCTAGGACCACTTCTGTTCTTACTCTGTGTTCACTTGCTTTGCGATCTCACTTAGGTCTGTGCCTTCAACTACTAATCATGCGTTGATGAATCACAGATAGATGCTCCAGCCCACACCTCTCCTTGAGCTTGACTCTATCTTCTCCTCTCTCTCCATCTTCTTACTCTTATGCTTACATCGTTTTGGTGGCTTCTGATTTTGTTAGAACAAGTGTTAGGCTCTGTGGCCTGGCCTTAGGGCCCCTGCGTAGCCTGGCCACTGCCCCCGCTTCAGCTTTAGTTAGTGAGCTGCGTTCCCTTTCCCTTCTGCTCTTACTTCCTCTGAGGTCCACGCTGCCTCCCACAACACAGTCACTGTATAAGCTACTCTCTCTGTTCACAGTGCTCTTCCTTTCTGTGTAGGTCATTCCTACTCATTTTTGCATCATTGCTCAACTCTTAGCTTTCCTGTGGAAGCTTCTAATTTGTGTGCCCTATCACCAGACCTTATGATACCATGTACACATTCTAACACTAATAACAGTTTTATTTTTGGTCATGCAGTGCTCTTTGTCCACTAGATTTAAGCTTTCTCAGCACAGGGATTCTGCCTGCTTTTGTTTACCATTATATTTCCAGCATAGGGCTTGGTATAGAATGGGCAAATAGCAAACGTTTTGTATGCATTGTATACATTAATTTATCTTTTCTAACTTAAAAGTAATTTATGTACATATACTTACCAGTGTAGCATGTGTAGTTTCCAGTTTTAAGTGGACCCAATCCTGATGGTAATATTACTGAAAATTATAAAGATACATTCTAAAGAATTCCATGAATCACATGTCTATTTTTCAAGTATCAAATGCATTAAAGTCTTCGACCTAGCTCATAATTGATCTTGTTCTTAATTCACTTTTTCTGTATTGACTTCTTCCCCCATATCCTTGTTAGATAGCAAATATCTTCCTAAGCCTAGTGTTGTGTGCAATAAAGTATATACAGTCCAGCACAATTCAGCAGCTTGCTGAATTTTAAGTTGCTCATCAGTTTATAGGTATCATGGGATTAAAAATAGTGTAGCCATCTGCTAACTGACCAAACAATTTTAGTAGTGTGAAAGGGCGTGGTAGAAGATAGGGACCTAGTGTCTAGGTATTCTGTCAAAGCAAGGCTCAGTGCAGAAACCACCTTGTGACCTCTTAATACTGAAACTTAAGAGTCAGTTCAAAATTAGGAAGAGATTTGGTGGAGGTTAAGCATAGCAGAGTCCCAATAGTAGGGGATTTCCCAGAATATAGGGTGACAAAAGAATTTCAGCATTTTGATGTTCACTGAAGTTTTTTAAAGAATATGTATAAAGATATAAATCCTATAACACTTAATTATCATGCTGTATATTTATGTAGTATATAATATGTAACATTTTCTAGAAATCAGCTTTAATTAATTAGCCTTTTACATTTTACTCTTTAATTAGGAAAATCAATAGACTCCCAGTCATCTCGAAGTGAATCTGAAATTGTGCCAAAAGTTGCTAAAATGACTGTGTCTGGAAAGAAGCAAACTATGGGATTTGAAGTACCTGGGTAAGTTCTTAAGCCCTCCTCCATCTTTTTTTGGAAATCGTTATTGTCTTCCACTTGACTATAAGAAAGAGAACCTACTTTAATAAATTTTGCATAATGTGTCAGTGAGGTTGAAGTAACATGGGTCCTCATTGTGACATGGTACAAAGAAGAGGGGATGAGAAATTAGGCTTGGTACTAAACATGCATGTTCCTCAATCTATCTCACTGTTAGTTTTCCTCATATAAATTAAATAATTTTTAGCAAAACTCCTTTATTTTGTGAAATCTAGCATTCTGAGGTAGGGAATCCTTCTACCACTAGATGGCGTAGGTAAGCAGTGTTTGGGAATTAAAAGTGGTTGGTGAATCATGTAATTATTAATTAAAAATTTTTTTCTAACTGTAATCTTTAAACTCTTTTAGATTTTCAGGTTGAATGAAATGGATCATTAGAACAAAGGCACAAAATATAAAATGAAACATACCTAGAATTTCAAATCTGGTGAGAAATTATAGATCCTACATTAGTAGCACTCATTTGTTCTTATCATAAGAGGATTCCTCTAAGAGGTTTTTTTTTTTTTTAAGATTTTATTTATTCATTTGAGTGAGAGAGAGAGAGCACAAGCAGGGGTAGAGACAGAATGAGAGGAAGAAGCAGGCTCCCCACTGAGCAGGGAGCTTTATATGGGGCTGGATCCAAGGACCCAGAGATCATGACCCAAGCTGAAGGCAGCCCCTTAAACTGACTGAGCCACCTAGGCGCCTTTCCCAAGAGTTTTTGTAGGCAAGGGAAATTGGTTGCTTGAGGTTTAACAGCACAGTTAACTTTAAACCTCTTTGAAACATTAACTTTAAACCTCTTCAAAAATTTTCAGATTGTTTAACATTTCTTAAATTCATTACTTATAAATTATACATATATTTTATCTGTCATTTAGATAAGAATCACTATTATCAAATATAAACAAAAAATAGAGGATTTTTTTTCTTTATTTTCAAGAAATAAAAACTAAGCAGCCTTATTTTTTTCTCCCTTACAACACTGTTCTATCTAAATTAATGGAAGTTTCATGAGTCTTGGTTGTGAAGAATGTTCATGATCACTTAGTTCAAGTTTTTGGTTTTATAAAAGCAATGCTCGATTTAGATTCCAAATTCAGTGAAGGAAATTACTCTGTATCCAAAACAGAGTGAGTATTCAGTATATGGTGAATGATTGGATGAATGAAATTTTAATGAGTGACATTTAGTGAGTTAAAATGAATGACATATTAATTTGGGTAACTGTAGCCCATTACAATAATTTTGAGGTCTCATGTAGTTACCAAAAGCTTAATATATGTCTTTTCTCTCTGAATTGGGGCTAGGTTGCCAGAATCATAAATTTGTTTTTTATTCATATGTCTTGCTTGAGAACCATTTAGTCCTATAATGGGATTATTTCCACTGAGAGGAAGAAAAATAAATAGAATGCACAATTTCTTATTCTAAGGATTTTTTTTTAAATTTTTATTAACATATAATGTATTATTTGCCCCAGGATACATGTCTGTGAATCGTCAGGCTTACACATTTCACAGCACTTAACAGCACTTACCCTCCCCAATGTCTACAACCCAGCCACCCTATCCCTACCCCCCCACCCCGCCTCCCAGCCACTCTTAATTCATTTCATGAGTCTAAGAGTCTCTTATGGTTTGTCTCCCTCCCCATCCCTTCCTGTTTCATTTCTCTCCCCCATCCCCCCCCAAACTCCCGCCTTGCCTCTCTTATTCTAAGGATTTTATAATCTTATTGCAAAAGATTTCAGAAATCTCAGAAAGCAACATAAAAGTAAGCCCAAATTAATGTATCATATTGGAAGTAAGTGCATAGTTATCTATGGGAATAATTATAAAAAGTAATGGATAATAAATGATCAAGAAAAAAACAGAATAGTAAGTACAAGTAAATAGTTCTTGACAACCTAACTCTATACTTCACAAGTGTAATGCAAGCCTTTCAGAACCTTACAAGACTATATGCTTCATGAGGACAGGGACCATTAATGTTCGTCATCATATTTCTTTCATAGAATAGTTTATTTATTGATCAGAGTCCTTGGGGAAATATATTTTATTTTAAAAATAAATTTGGAGGGGTGCCTGAGTGGCCCAGTCAGTTAAACGTCTGCCTTCAGCTCAGGTCATGGTCCCAGGGTCCTGGGATTCAGTCCCACATCTGGCTCCCTGCTCAGCGGGGAGCCTGCTTCTCCTGCTCCCTCTTTTGTTTCTTCTGCTTATGCCCTCTCTCTCTCTCTGTGTGTGTCAAATAAATAAATAAATAAAATATTAAACAAACAAACAAACTTGGAAAAATGTAAAGATGAAAAAACAGCCTATGGAGTCAATATTTTGTCTCAGCTCTAGGAGAGAATTCATCAGAACATGAGAGGTCTGTAGGTACAGATCAAGATACTCAGAAATGCATAATATTGCTTAAGGACCAAGCTATATTTGTGTCAAATACTTACATAGGATTTTTCAGGAAGTTTATGCTAAGGATAAAACTTAGGCTGTTACTCTGATTTGATCTTGAGAAAGCATAGAGAAGGATAACAAAACACTTCTGAGTTAAGATTTCAGCATCATAAATACCTACATAGTGTGATTCCCAATAGCAGCTAATAAAAAAGGTAATGCATTGCTTAGAAGAAACTAAAACAGCAAGCTTTTTCTTCACTAATATTAAAGACGGTAAATACCTCTCTAGAAGAAGCTTATTTATAAATGGTTAGAACCTTACATAGAGAATAAATACTCTTAAATTTAAATTAGCTCCCCAGTCTCATTTAAATAATGAAGAAGGAAGGTGAAGCCTCTAGATTCATGTAGAAATATTCCTACTCTTGGAACGATGGTTTAGGAAAAACACCAGAGTAGTCATTTTATAATAATAGGTAAGTTTACAAAATTGTATCAGAAGGCACCTGAAAAAAATTCAGCCAGCTTATTCTTTTTTTCATATCAGTCAGTAATTACAGCCTTTTTAGGTCTCATCTTAGAGATTTTTCTGGATCTCTTCTCCATGCTGGAGTTAGCATAAACTTTCCTTTGGAGAAAAGCTTCTGTAGCTAAAACAGAGATTTGAAACCAGAAATTGTGATTTCTCCTGGGTCCGATCAGAACCAGAGCCCATGTCTGGTTATTTTGGTTGAACACTTTTATTATAATTTGTAGGATTTTTTCAATTTGTCTAAATGCAGAGTTGTCATGTTTTAGTTTTAGAACTTGCTGTGGTCATTCAGATGTTTATAGTGTAAGATTTCACTTAATTTAGCCTGTTGGAATCCTTTAAAAGAATTGGAATCTTTTCCACATACTTAAATTTTTTCCCCCTGTGGATCTAGATGTAGCTCATCTGTCTACGCGGTGTCAACAAACAACACCAAAATTGTTAGTAGAGATTTTCAAAAGCCAGAGAGAAGGGTAGTGGAATGAGGTTTTTAAGGAAGTTCCAAATATAACTAATGGGACTCTTCCCTGAGGACTAAGATGAAGGGTTAGTGTTCAGCATGTAAAAATGCCCTGAGAGGGAAAAATGAGTGTTTTTTGTTACCGTGGACAAGAAGAAACTAATGTACTGTTTTCACATGAACTGCTTTTTGTATGTAATTCTTTGCCAGTTCCAAATTGAATTGGATAGAATTGGTTTCATTCTTTTTTTTTTTTTTTAAGATTTTATTTATTTGACAGAGAGAAACACAGCGAGAGAGGGAACACAAGCAGAGGGAATGGTAGCGGGAGAAGCAGGCTTCCTGCAGAGCAGAGAGCCCGATGTGGGGCTTGATCGCAGGACCCTAGGATCATGACCTGAGCTGAAGGCAGACGCTTAACGACTGAGCCACCCAGGCGCCCCGGTTTCATTCTTAATAACCTGCAATTTAACCTGTTCTTTGTTCTATTTCTATTTATCTGTGTCGCTGAAAGGAATGTAAACTCTATCGTAGTCTGGTTGATTAGATCACATCGCTGCTAGCTGTCTGTGGGATAGATAGTGCTGATACAGTTTCTGTAGATAACAAAGGGCTAATGTTTACTTTTGGGGGCATCATCATTATCAAAGAGCGAATAAGTTATGCTACGTGGCCTGGTGTCTGTATTTGTGTCCCTCACTAGATTGTAAGCTTTTGGGATTAGTAGATAAATTTCTCATCAGCATCTTCTTTTCTTTTCAACATCAATGCCTAGTAGAAGTTATAGTTTTTAGAATATCAAGTATTAGTTGAATTAATGAATTAAAAACTTCTTTGCTGAAAGTATTAAAAAAATGTAGACACAGCTCTCATAAGGATAGTGTTTGAGCAAAAAAGATAGTTAGTCTCTGTCCTGTTGGAAGAATGAGTTAGGGATGAAACTATTTTTTTTAAAATACTACTTTATCTGTAGGAACACATTTTGTGACAGGTTTTAAAAAATATCTCCATTATGCCATTTGTTCTGATAGGATTATATGGTTAAGGCTATGTGGCCTTGAATTCAGTTACTTTACAGGATATTTTCTTCTTATCTCAGTGTTTGCTGGACCGTTTTTCTCCTGGGATCCTCCAAGTCTGTATTTGTGTGGTTTGGGTCTAGCTACTTATCATTTCCACCTTAATGGACTGGCTACTTAGCAGAGATCATTGTTGGTCTGCAAGTGTGAGGAATAAGAAAAGACAACTTCTCTGCCCTTCTGACCTTATAGGGTGTCAGTTGAGTTGGTTTAAACATTTTTTTTTTTCCTATCTCTGCTTTCTGTAGAGTAACTGAAGAAAATGGTCATAGTTTCCACACACCTCAAAAAGGACATCTTGGTGAAGGAACCGGCTTTGCTGCTTCTGATGTTCTTGACACTGTTTCCAAATCAGTTCTTCCATCCCACACCATTCAAACATCAGAAGAGCAGAGTTCAACACCAACGCCGGTGAAAAAGTCTGGCAAGCTGAGGCAGCAAATAGATGTCAAAGCGGAACTGGAGAAGCGGCAAGGAGGGAAGCAGCTCCTCAACTTGGTGGTCATCGGTAATGCCCTTAGTTGCTCTGGGTGCCTGGTCCCCTCTGCCTCAGCCCGGCCACTTCCTGGTGGCAGCACGTACACTCGTCCCGCTCTGAGTGTCTGTCTGGGTGTAAATGGACACAAGCACGGAGGCATCGCATCATAGAGCGTTCTGGTCACCCTGGGGGAAATAGTGCCAAGTTACCAAGGATGTCATTAGACTTGCTTGTGGCATTTTCATTTTGTGACCATTTTGAAATGCCATGTCTTACTGACAGTTTGAATTTCCAAAAGTCAAGGAACCTTCCCCCCCCTAAAGAGATACTCTTTTTTCCTCCATTTACTTTAACCATCATTTGATAAAAACTGGTATTTATTACTCTAAACACTGACGTGAACTAGTGGATTACATATTCATGCCATACCTCAATGTGAACGGCGTCTGGAAAATGTACCTAGTATTAATCCTGAATCAATTTTCCTTAGGTCATGTTGATGCTGGGAAAAGTACTCTGATGGGCCATATGCTTTATCTTCTGGGTAATGTAAACAAAAGAACTATGCATAAGTATGAACAAGAGTCTAAAAAGGCTGGCAAAGCTTCGTTTGCATATGCATGGGTCTTGGATGAGACTGGCGAAGAAAGGGAAAGGTAGCCACTATATTTCAAAATTTTCAGTTTAAAATGATATATAGTCTTTTAAATAAGTATATAGTATGTGTTGAATATATATGAAACATGCCATGATATATTTTAGAAACTTCTTTTAGAGAAAAGCTTTTAATTATCAGGAAAATATTTTTATTACAGTTTCCATTGTATCTATATACATTTTCTACTTTTCCAAATTCTATGAGAGTTGTTGAAAAGAATATTTATCAAAAAAAAACTTAAAAAAAAAAAACCACATACAGAAAAAGGCAGTAAAAAACCTTAGTTAATTATTCTGTGGGAGAAGTTTCAGTTGTCCCTTCCCTAAGTATTTGTTAAATTGACTTGATTTTGAATTAAAATTATGAATAAGACTACATTTATATAACGTAACTTCAAGAAAAGATAACTTTTATGGTAAACTGTCTTCTGTCTGGAATTAAAATGACCAGTAAATTTAAATTATCAGACATAATTCGCCTTTATACTTTCTGTAGTATGTTTTTAGGAGATAGAATCAACAAGCTAGTAATTAAACCTACTTCCTACCACAGAGATTTAATCTAGTCTATTGCTGTGTCCAGGGCTAACTCTGCAGGAGAACAGCTACTCATATACCTCGGGCCAAAGTATTTCTTTCGAAGTCTTTTTAGAGTGTTGGTTTATATCATGTCAGAACTGTCAGGGATGGGGGAGCCAATGGCACTTTTGTCAGGAAAGAGGACGCCTAGTAAGTGAAATGGCAGGTATATCAACTATGTCAAAATAATGACTAAAGACCCTGAAGTCCTCTGAAAGTCCTAAATCAACAAAGAAATTCATACTTTAAAAAAAGTGTGTATTTTCTTGGGGAGTCTTGAATAGTCTACATTATAATATATAAGGTAATTCTCAATAAAGGGAGGGGTCACAATATTCCTTAGCTTTTTTGATAAACAGAATTTTATATCATAGTGGGTTTTTTTTTTTCCCTTGTAGGTGGTCTTTTTTAGTCTATATTGCATCATGTTTGTTTTTCAACCTAGTAAGGAAAATTAGTTGGTTGCAAATATTTGGAACATGAATATTGGAAAACAGTGGAATGCTTGTATAATGTCAATGTTAGAAGAGTAAATAATTTCCACCTACCAGCTTACCAAACAGATAATTAAAATATATGGCTCTTTAGTTATATTTATGTCATCTGTTGAGTAGGTAAAGAGATTGAGAACAGTAAAATTTAAGTTAGAATAACTTAACCTGTTAATATGTGAGTTGAGCTGGCAAGTGAGCTAATTATCTAATTCCTAGAATAGTAATTTTAATGGAGTTTTTAATTTTTGATAATACATCTTTTGATTGGCTGTTATATTTTTGCTACTGATAGTTTTCTATTGCCCAGCATGATACAGTTTTAGAATATTCTTTGGTTCTGTAGATAGCAGATACATCTAGATACATGAGAGTTTTAGCTCATTAAGGAACTGTATGTCCCTTAATAGCATTTCAAAAATATAGTGTTACTTATCCCACTTATCTTAATCCCACTTATCCCCATCTTAAATATTTATAAATCATCTGTTCTCATATGTTGAACAGAAATTAGTAAAATGAGTGACATTTTTATATCCTTAGGGTTATAAATGTAGACCAGAGCTGGCTCAAGAGTGTATTCTGGTCAAAGCTGTATAGAGAGGAGCTCAGAATAAGCCTTGGTTCATCAGTATTCTAGGTAATTATTTGAGGATTATTAGAGAGAATTAAGCATCATTTTCACCACGTCAAATGGCCCATTGTTTTAGATTAAGCTAGAATGACGTGATCAAGGAAAAACACAGTTACTTTACCACTCTGCTAGGGGAGACACATAAATTATTCTAATTGTCAGAACACTTGGTAGTAAAAGGGAGTGCCCATCCATTATTCTGGACTGTTTGGGGCAAACCAGGATGAATGATTACCCAGTTTATTGCCCACCTGACTTCCCTTTCCTGATGTCTGGAAAGACTTAGTACCTTTGTACACCCTCCCTGGGCTTTCTTATAAACTGAACCTACATTTTTGTGGCTAAGAAGAGGTACTGTGTTGGTCTTCAAGAAGGACGAAATGGGATCTGAAGCAAACTGTTCATCTTTCTCAATTTTTAAAAAAATTTGCTATGTTTTTTGATATTTCCTTTTTTCTAAATATGTAACATACTGACCTACCTTGCAAATGAAAGTTTTATAAGTTTATTTTTATAATTAGTAAAGCATCTACATGTTAAGATGAGGAAAACTGCCTCCCAGTAGTGGTCATTCTCCACTTTACCTTCTCTCGTGTGCAGTAGTTACTGTTTCCTCCTCCAGAGGTGTCCCCATATATCTTTCTTTGTTCATAGTCTACCTAGCCTTTTACCAGAAGAAAAAAAAAAAGAAATGGGAAATAACCAGGCATTTTGATTAAGTTCTTGCTGCATCCACAACCTTACCTTAAAGCCATACACGTTTAAGTTTGTTACAGCAGAAATTCTAGCCCCAATTGATAGCTTAATAAATCAAAATAGTAGACTGTGTAATAAAATTCACATTATTTCTTAGAATTTAGACTGTCAGTTAGCTCATATTATTAAATAATTTAGTCCATAGTGCTGATTATTTCTATAGTGCGTTCTAACCATTTTATGTTTTCTTTAAGGGGAGTAACAATGGATGTTGGTATGACAAAGTTTGAGACCACAACCAAAGTTATTACATTAATGGATGCTCCAGGCCATAAGGATTTCATTCCAAATATGATTACAGGAGCAGCCCAGGTACCAGATATTTCCTAAATTATACTACACTGATTGTACATACAATTTCCTGGTGCTAAGCTTATAATTCTAAGATTATAACTTTTAAAATATTTTGAAATTAAAAATTTTAATTTTTGAAAAAATAAAGATTGTGTTTTTACGATCTTATTGGTCCTATATAAAACTTTTTCTAATTTATTATATAGAAGCAAATGTATAAAAGCTAAGAACTTCTTATAGTAAAAATAATGGTAAAGTACTTGATGAAATATAGCTTTATATTATATTATTAAGTTGGAGTGAATGTTTCAATATCTGCCTTTTTATTGTATTTATGGCCTATATCTTTTAAAAGCAGAAACAGTGAAGCTTGGGAGTTTTGCCTCTGTGGTTTATTTAGTTTCCTTGTAGGATTAAAAAACAGTTGCAGTTTGTAGAATTACATGATTTTTAAGGATACTGAAAAAAATTAAAGATTCTTTAATAACTTTAAATAATTTAAAACAATGAAAATAGTACTGCACATAAAAGACATGGATTTTTTTTTTTTAAATAAAAGATGATTATTGGAAAATATAAAATGAGTTCAAAATTTGCCTGTGTCACTTGGCAAAAAGTGTGACTTAAGCAATTGGCCATTTTCTGAGTTCTTAACATCTGTTTAAATGGAATGTTGGGGCACCTGGGTAGGTCAGTGGGTTAAGCCTCTGCCTTCAGCTTAGGTCATGATCTCAGGGTCCTGGGATCAAGCCTCGCATCGGGTTCTCTGCTCAGCAGGGAGCCTGCTTCCCCCCATCTCTCTCTGCCTGCCTTTCTGCCTACTTGTGGTCTCTCTCTGTCAAATAAATAAAAGAAAAAAAAAAAGGGAATGTTAATATGAGCATTCATCAACCTAAAAAGGATGTTATACAAATAAATTAGAATATATTTGAAGATAAATGGGAAAATACTCTATTTTAGGAAGTTGATACATAATTTCAGAATATTAATTTAAGGTTCATGGACTGAGCAAGATATTGAAGATTGAAAAATACCACTTGTTGGGGCGCTTGGGTGGCTCATTTGTTAAGCGTCTGCCTTCAGCTTGGGTCATGATCCCAGGGTCCTGGGATCGAGCCCCGCATTGGGCTCCCTGCTCGGCAGGAAGCCTGCTTCTCCCGCTACCATTCCCTCTGCTTGTGTTCCTTCTCTTGCTGTGTTTCTCTCTGTCAAGTAAATAAAATCTTTAAAAAAAAAAAAAAAAAATACCACTCGATTGAGTACCAAATATGGGGTAGACACTGTATGAGATGTTTTGTATACATTTAGTTTACTCCTTATAATGAAGGTGCATAAATCTCTATTTTATTTATTTTTTTTAAGATTTTATTTTTAAGTGGTCTCTCTACCCACAGTGGAGCTTGAATCCACAACCCTGAGACCAAGAGTTGCATGTTCTACCAACTGAGCCATCCTGGTGCTCCATCCCTAGTTTAAATTAGTGTACTTCTCATTTCATTTACCAAAGGAAACAATGTATTTTTCCCTTTGTTTCATTGTGTGTGTGTGTATGAGTGTGTGTGTGTGTTTTCATTTGATGAATACTTGCTGAATGCCTGCTGTGTGCCAAGCACTGTGGTAAACAGTATAGGGATATGAACTAAGAAGCACATTTTGATAGTTTAATGGGAGAGGGAAACATCAAAACAAGCAGTTACAGTAAAATGTCTTTGAATCCTAGAATCCTAGAATCTAGAATAATTATAAAGATCGTTTATTCCAGACTGCTAATGGAATTAGGATAGGAAAGGATTTCAGAAATTATCTAATTGAATTCTGTTATATGAAGATGAAGAAATGGGCTCAACGTTTTAGGGAACTTAGTGTGCAAAATACTGGGGTAGGCTTTTAGGGATACAAAGAAAAATGCGGGGTATGCTGTTGTTCCTCAAGGAAATCATGGAGGAAGGTAATACACGTAGAGACGAAAGGCTAACACAAATATACTACAAGAAGAATATACACAGTGTATGTGATAAGGAAAGCCCTCTTTGTAGTGCTGAAAAGACTTCCCTGAAAATGGGTAGGCATTTGAGCTCCCAAAGACAAACTGCTGCCTGAAAAAAAATAGAGAAATTGCCCCGAAATATTTTGGAGATGGTAATAGGAAAGAGAATTAGGAAGAATATTTATTACCTTAGCTATCTTAATGTCAATTCAATGAATTTCAGTTTATTTTATTTTATTTATTTGCCAGAGACAGAGATCATAAGCAGGGGAAACAGCAAGAGGGAGAAACAGGCTCCCTGCAAGGCAGGGAGCCTGCTACGGAACTCCATCCCAGGACTTTGGGATCATGACTTCGGCCGAAGGCAGATGCTTAACCCACTGAGTCACACAGGCATCCCAGTGAATTTCAGATTTTAACCTAAGAAAATAAATACAGTTTGACAATTACTAACAAAACCTGATTAGAAGGAGATTTATAGTTACTGAGCCTAGGATTTGGAAGGTCAGGGCAGGTACTTTATATAAATTACACTTACTCTTCAGCGTTTCTGTGAAGTGAGCAGTTTTTTTTCTTTTTTTAAGTTTTCACTTAAATTCCAGTTAGTTAAGATATAGTGTAATATTATTTTCAGGTGTACAGTATTGTCATTCCACACTTATAAAACACCTGGTCTCTTTGCAACCAAGGGCACTTTCTCTTTTTAACATACAGAGTAATACTAGTTTCAGGAGTAGCATTTAGTGATTCAGCACTTACATAGAGATAAATCGATACCCAGCAAGATTAAACAATTGGCCTGAGGTGTGAGGCCTGTTAGTGAGTACACGTGAGTGAAGCCGAGTCAGTTTTCAAATCGATTGCTCCAGTTTGTGCTCTTAACCAAGAATTCTTGTTCAAAGAACTGGATCTCATTGAAGAAATTAGCACTCAGTGTTTCAAGTTATGAAAGACTGGAAATGAATGCTGAGTTTAAGAAGAAAGGCAGGAGTATTTGGGTAAGAAAAAAAGAATAGAAATCCTAGTGTAAATTACCCCACCAAAATATGTGGACGATAATTCTAATTTAAAGGTCTGTTCAGGGTCCCTGGGTGGCTCAGTTGGTTAAGCAACTGCCTTCGGCTCAGGTCATGATCCTGGAGTCCCGGGATCGAGTCCCACATCGGGCTCCTTGCTCTGTGGGTAGCCTGCTTCTTCTCTGACCTCTCCCCTCTCATGTTCTCTCTCTCTGCTTCAAATAAATAAAATAAAAATAAATCTTTAAAGTTCTGTTCAGAGCAGCGTATCTGATAAATTCTTTACTTACTTTGTGACCATTTTATTTCTCATTATGGTGAAGATTATATGGCAATGTATGTGAAATTCTTTAAAAACTGGATAGCACAAACTTTAAAATGTCATTGAGGAAACAACAGTGAAGAGGAAAGCTGTTGTGGACTGAGTTCAGACCAAAAGGCCAGAGCGCTGCCTGTAGATAGAATGTAAGAGGGCCCTCGAGAGAGCGATTACCCAGTACCAGTCTGAGCTTGCTCTGGAGGGGGCTGCTGGAGTTCGTCATTACCTCCTGGATTAGAGAAAAACAGATTTCTGTAAGAACGGGTAGGCCTGAGAGGCACAAACTGCAGAGGGGAAAAAGCAAGAGTGCTCCTTTCAAGAACGTCCTGACAGTGCATTGACAGAAATACTTGATAAGGATGAAAGTGGAGGGACATCTATGATTGCACAAACCATTCTCTGCAAATTTTCAAAGACTGCATCCACATGATACAAGTGGAGTCACAGAAGTATCAACACAGGGGTGCCTGGGTGGTTCAGTCGGTTAAGTGTCTGCCTTCGACTCAGGTCCTGATCTTGGGGTCCTGGGATCGAGTTAGTCTACATCTGGCTCCCTGCTCAGTGGGGAGCCTGCTTCCCCCTCTGCCTGCTGTTCCTTCTGCTTGTGCTCTCTCTCTCTTAAGATTTTATAAATAAATAAAATCTTAAAAAAAAAAGCATCAACACAAAAGAATAGTGGGAACCTGTAAAACTAGTGTCAATAAGGCTAAAGAGGAAAAGGAACTAAGGTTAAGGTTAGCTTTTTTCCTTCTTTCTTTGTGTGTAAATGGTGTGTGAGAGGAAAAATGTCTTTCACCTGGTTCTCAAAATGCTCCAGAAAGGTTAGGAACCTTGGTTGACTCAAGCTTCTTTTTCTCTGCCACAAAGGGCTAATGTGCTATTTTTTGATAACTCAATTATTCAGTTTTTCATCATTATAAATAGTACTCTGGTAAACATCTTTGTTGGTTTATAATACTCTAGGATAAATCTCAGGAAGTGGAAGTGATGGGAAGCGAAATATGTATAATTTTTTTTTTTTTTTAAAGATTTTATTTATTTGACAGAGAGAAACACAGCGAGAAAGGGAACACAGGCAGAGGGAATGTTAGCGGGAGAAGCAGGCTTCCTGCCAAGCAGGGAGCCCGATGTGGGGCTCGATCCCAGGACTCTGGGATCATGACCTGAGCTGAAGGCAGACGCTTAACGACTGAGCCACCCAGGCACCCCCGAAATACGTATAATTTTAAGACTCTTGACACTGTAAAAAAGCTAGCTTCTTCCCTTAAATAGGTGGCACGGAAGAATGCCCGTCTTATTGCACCCTTGCCTGTAGTAAATCATTCTGTCTTCTAAGTCTTGCTTATGTGATTTCTAAAAGTGGGCGAAGGAAAGAATATGTTCATGTATTTTTAATGTCTTTTTTTTTGTTTGTTTCTAGTGAATTTGAATTTTTCATGTTTCTCGGCCATCTGTATTTCTTGAGCAAATTGTTTGCTTGTTCCCTTTAACCATTTTTCTACAAAGCCATGTCTTTTTTCCCTGTTTTAGTTAAGTTCATATTAAGATTAGAACTTTTTAAAATATCTGTCCCTGTTAACTTATGTTTTAACTGTGTTTATGTGTTTCCTCCTTTGCCTAGATATTTTAAATGTTATGTAATCAAAATGGGAATTTTAAAATTCTTTATGTCATTCTTTTTGACCACATGCTAGTATTTTTTTATATTTAAATTTTAATCCATCTGTATAAGTCTTTTGTTTGATTTGCTTTGGGGTTTGGGGTCAGGTTAGAGTCTGCCTTTAAAATCTGACCACAGTTAATCGACTAATCTGTCCTTTGAGTTAGAATGCTATGATGTTATTCCTAGTTTTGATTATTTCTTCTTTCTTAGGCGGATGTAGCTGTTTTAGTTGTAGATGCCAGCAGGGGAGAGTTTGAAGCTGGATTTGAAACAGGGGGACAAACACGAGAACATGGCCTCTTGGTTCGCTCTCTTGGAGTCACCCAGCTTGCGGTCGCGGTCAATAAGATGGATCAGGTATTTGAAGGCCAATGAGCCTGTTTCATTTCAGATGTTAGTTAAGATGTTATCCTGCCGTATCGAGGACCTCAGAGGTGACTAGAGTGCATCTTATCAGTCTGGTGACCATATTTAAAGAATTAATTCATGATCCTCATATTAAATAAATGAGATACAAGTAAAAAAAGATGTCTTCTCTCACTTTCAACATTAATTGTAAAATCTTACCCAAAAACTAGTATGTTGGCTAATTGAATTTAAATAAAAAAAAGAAAAAATCTTAAAATTGTTTTTAGTTTTGAAATAATACACAGTTAATTTAGGTTAAAGAAACCTGAAATAACCTATATTTCCAACTCCCATTTCCCCCCCCGAAATCTTTTGACTTTTCATTTTGTGCGTCCATCCTGTTTATTTTTATATGTGAAAATATTTTTCTTCATAACATTGTGTTATAATCTGTTTTATTATCTCTTTTAAAAAAATGATAATGTTTTTGTGCATGTTTCCAAGTAATTACCTTTTGTATGAACAGGTTGTTTTTATAGCTTTTTTCTAGTCTGTTTTAAAGATATATGTAACTTATTCAAATAATCCCCTATTTGTGAATATTTCTGTGTGTGTGTGTGTGTGTGTGTGTGTGTGTGTGTGTGTGTGTATTTCGAAATAGCTTATTCTGTGGGAATTTCTGGACCTAAGGTCATATGCATTTTTAGGACTTGCTATATATATGATCAAAATGCCTTCAAGAAAAGTTCTAATTATTTACTCTCAGCACATATAGTATATGTACTTTCCCAAACATTTATTAACACTGCTATTATTAAATGATTATTTTCCAATTTGATATGTAAGAAATGTTTCTTTTTTTGTTAACTTACTCTTCAACAAATGTTAATAACATTTAAATATACTTTGTATTTAAATATACTTTGTATATTTATTAATCATTTATCTTTTTAATTTTGGAATTATAATTTTCTCATTTTTAAAAATTTCTTAGCAATTTTTAAGTATAATTTACTTATTAAAGATATTAATCCTTTTTCTTGTCTTAGATACTTTCCCAATTTATTTTATTTTTCATTTTGTTTACTTTTCATTTTGTGTGTTTTGATATATATTCGAATTCGTAAGTATTTCCCTTTGATTCTTTTTTTATGCTTAGGTATTTTCTTGCCCTGGGATCAGATACTTTTTCACCTACATATTTCTACATAGTTCTTTTACAATATCATTATTACATACACCTTTTATTTTTCCCTGGTATTTTAATATGAAAATTTTCAAATACAGAGAATAGAAGAAAGAGAAGAATAGTAGAAAGAATTTTACAATAAATACCATATTATACACATTACCTAAGATTTTTCTATTTACTTGATTGCATCTTTGTCTTCCCCATGTCCATCCATTAATTCATCTTATTTTGACAAAAATTTCCAAGTAAGTTACACCTTGTTACACTTGTCCCTAAATACTACAGCATGCAGAGTTCATATCACATATACGTTTTTAGTCTATTTGGCTTGGGAGGGGGGTATCAATAATTTTATTTTACTTCAGTAGTTGATCTGAGCACAGTGTAATAAATTATTCAGTCTGTCTCCTTAAATTTGAAATCACTTACAGCATGTACTAAAAGTTCTGTATGTATTGGAGTTTGTTTCTGGGCTTTCTGTTTTAGTAAAAGTTATTTTTAGATGATGTTAATCGTAAGATCTCATATTTTGAGTTTAAACTTTAATAGACTTCATATGTAATAGATTTTCTGTTTATATTTTATAGTTTTGATTGTTTTACATTTTATTGCAGAAATTTATATTATATATATAGCATGGTTTGAAGCGTAGTTTTAAAAATTGAATCTTTGTCAGGTTAATTGGCAACAAGAAAGGTTTCAAGAAATTACTGGAAAGCTTGGGCACTTTCTTAAGCAAGCAGGCTTTAAGGTAAGATAATTTTATTTAGTTACCTTAAGTCTCATCTTACTGATATGGGAGAAAAACCTAATACTTGGTGTTCTTGTCTTGTTAAGTATGTTTAATTTTGTTTTTATCTGTCTGGTAGCATGTATATCTTATTTTTTTTGGGTTACTTCACCATAGAAAACAGCACATTTTATAAATTGGCTTGAATTTAACATAAGTAAAAGACTTTTCTGCAGTTAGTAAATTAGGTGGTGGATAGGTTTAGGGAGGTCACAGAGGAATGGAAACTATACTTCCACTATAGTGGAAACTAGTAGAGAGGAATTTCTCTAGCAAAATATGAATGAAATATGCCTGTGTTACCAGGTAAAAATGCTTGAATGTTTTGGACCAAATTTGTAAGTTTCCCACAAAAGCAAAGTAGTTGAAAACTGTTGGTTCTGTAATTTCTACTACTTTTTAAAAAGTACATTGTTGCATTTACAGACTTGGTGCAGCATGGTAATAGTGAGCCTTTTAACTTTTTAAAAACAGTGTTGTACTAAGTTCATATATTCAATCTTTTTTAATAGGAGAGTGATGTAGCTTTTATTCCTACAAGTGGTCTCAGTGGTGAAAATCTAATCACAAGATCTCAATCAAGTGAACTCACAAAATGGTATAAAGGACTATGTTTATTAGAACAAATTGGTAAGTATACTGCTGTACTAATTTTGATGCAGTATAAACTGGATGTTGTTATTTACAGTTCTTGATGGGAGATAGTGATGTATGTGAAAAAGCATCGGATTTATTATCAGAAGAGCTAGTGTAGTAGTTTTGAAATCATCTGTGGTATTTAAACTAATACTCCATTTTCTTTGATTAATGAGGCTTGTGCCTACCCTGCATAACCCCACAGACTGTCGTTGACCTTAAATGAGATAGCGTATGAAAACGTTTTATAAATTACCAAGTGTTATATGAATGAAAGTCAATTTGCTATTGGTAATTATAAAAGAAAATTATTTTCTAGGAGACTTGGGACTACAATGTGCTGATTGGACCTGAGTCCAAAATTGCTTTTAAATTAAATCTTGGTTTTTTTTGCCATTTTTTCCAGATTCCTTCAAGCCTCCTCAGCGATCTATTGATAAGCCTTTTAGATTATGTGTGTCTGATGTTTTCAAAGGTAAGTGCTCCCTCTATGGTGTGGCTTCATTCTGGCCTCTGCTTTTCATTTTCTCCTTACCTCCTTTCTTAAATAAAATTATTCTTTCTTGATATTCTCTCTTCTCTGTGGCTGTGTAAGGATTGTTGCCAAATTAATCTTGAAGCGCGTTCTAGTTCTTTAGCTCCCCTGCCCAGAAGACTCTTCAGTTTGCTTCAGTTTACATCATTTCCCCAACTCATCCTTATCCTCCAGGTGTGGACCACCTTATCCTTTCTCTTTCTAGCTCTTGTGTGTTTTCCTCTCTTTGAATCTCTAGTTTCTGTATCCTTCAGCCAGACTGGATTGTTAACTATTTCTTAACCACATGGAGTCTTTGTTTCCACTCTGGCTCCCCAGTGTTCTGTTTTTCTTTTTCTTCACTTGCCCATCTCTTACCCGTCTAGAGCGGTCTCGGTCCAATCATGAGATAGATACTGTACATCGGTAAAAAGAGAAGTTGATTATAAAGAAATATTAATATGATAAAAGAGTGACTGTAAGATGAAAGGAAACTCTATCTGGTACCAGAGGACTGAGGAAGAGTATGCGAAGCAAGAAAAACTTAGAAGGCCATGCTGGAGAAGGTGTTGTATTAAATCCCTAAGGGTACATCCAGTCTAATGTGTACAGGACCCTCCTTAGAAAACTATAAAACAGAAATGAAATAAAGGTCATAATAAATAAAAAGGTATACATAGGTGTTGGAATAATCAGTACAGTACAGATATCAGCCGTCTCCCAAATCTCCGTTATCACAAAGCAGGCGGTGTAGAGTGGATTCGGGACCGAGCAGCAATAAATTGATAACGGGTGGCCTCACCCGTACACGTTTCCTCCGGTGCCCCTCTGTGTTCTCTGTATCCTCTGTCATTGCATTCTGTTTCCAGTATAACAATTGTTTCTGTGCATTTTATTTAACTTAGATTGTGAAGTCCTTAAGGGTGAGTACTGTCTCTTCTATGTCTTTATTTGCAGGACCTAGCTCAGTGCCTGGCACATAATACATGTTTAATAAATGTTTAATAAATGAATGGATGAAGGTGCTTCCCAAAAAATCATTCAGCAAAATTGAAATGAATCATTATTAGCTTCTCGATTCTAGAAGTAGAAGAAATATGATCATGCTTTTTTAGAATAGATAACATATCTATTTAAAATACAAAATACAAAAATAATGTTTGATTAACAATCTTTGCTGACTCTACTTTTTCATCTCTTGTTCTCTCTCCTTGGGCTGCTTCCTGGCTTCTGCTTGCACTCCCCCCGTCTGCGTCTTCCCACTGACGTTACCAAGGGATCCTTTGGTTGCCGAAGCCAGTACACATTGTCAGTTCTGTCTTACTTCCACCTTACTTGAATTTGGCATTACTTCCCAGACTGGTAGCCATATCCGCCTTGAAACTTTCCTCCTTCGATTTCTGTGACCCACTTTCTGCTGTCCTGTTCCTCTGACTTCGCTGTATCTTCTTTGCATGCTCCTCTTTTTCTGACTCAACTGGTGTTCTATTGCTTCAGTCTTTTTTCAGTCTACGTGCTGTTTTCCAGACAGACATCCATGGATCCTCTACTTCCCGTGTCTTGATGCTTCCCCGCTCTGTATCTTACTCTCTGGATACATGTGCTAACTGCTGCCAGACATATCCGCAGGGAGGGTGCTCCTGGGCTCCCATTCTCCTGGAATTTGATATGATTGGTGCCCCCTGGAATGCATCTTCTCCCACCTGTATGTCTTGTAGACACTTCACATTCACCAAGCCTAAATGGATCTTGTTCCTTAATTTCCTGTCTCCATCCTCTTAAGACTTCTCCCTTTTGCCATTATCTGTCATCTACCTCATCACTCAAATACCTTATTCCCAAATTCTTGGGTTTACTTCCTGTCTGCAGCATGTGCATTTCAGTCAACCTCCCTTCCTCTCTGACACAGAAATAACAACCCATCACTTCTTTGTTAATAATTCTTTACTGGCTTCCTATTCTTTAACCAAGGATGCAATTCCAGCCCTGAGCATGATTTATGAGGCCACTTTATTAATTTGTCCCTTGCCTATCCCTGTTGCTTCATGTCTTGCCTTTTCCTCCTTACTCCGTGTGGTCCCATAAACATGTCATAGAAATGATACGTGGGTCTTAGCACATTTCACATGCAGTTATGACTCTGTGCCTTTGCACAAATAGTGTCCGGGGTCAGCAATATTTTCCTTCTTTTCTTCTCCCCTACCCATATGCACAAGAACCTGGTAAACTCCTGTTCTTTCCCCTTCTGAGTGCCCAGCTAAAGTACAGTCATTCTCCTCATCATGGATTCATTGGTGTACCTTTTTCTATTTTCATTGTACATTCTAAATAATATTCGTCTCTGGACAGTGTAATTGTTTTTGTCTTTCTCTTCACTAGAGTAAACCCCTTTATGGGTAGGGGCTTATATTTTCATCTTTTAGGTTAGCACATGACTTGGTACTTAGTAAACAGTCAGTAAATATTTGAAAAAGGAATGAATTTCACTTTTATCACATGAATATTTTTATTTGTAGGAAAGTCTAGAGTAGAATGTGGTATGCTGTATTTAGTATATATGTTAAAAATTCTGAAATGATCACTGCTTAATGTTCACTGCACTACTAGTTTTATTTAACTCCTAGGAACTAACTGTAGCCGGCAGCAGTAAACATCAGGTAACATTGCTATATGAATTATAAGATTTGGGCATGTTTTGCAGATCAAGGATCTGGATTTTGTGTAACTGGCAAAATTGAAGCTGGTTATATCCAGACTGGTGACCGACTACTAGCAATGCCTCCTAATGAAACTTGTACTGCAAAAGGTACTCCTCTGCAAGATTCTTTTGCTAAAAACCCTTAAGTTGAGACAGCAGATTTTTAAAAGTAGTTTAGTTATTAACTCCTGAGTAAATAACCTCTTAGTGAAATTGTAACTGATTGTCAAAGTGATACTAACTGTTGAAGATAAAAATGTGAAAACATTAAACGATTTTTTCTGTTGTGACTATGTGTATATAAATGTACATAGAACGTTCTAACTGTGGAGCATTTCTTCTTCTTCTTCTTCTTCTTTTTCTTTTTTTTTTTCCCCAACACTGATTCTAAAACCTGGTTAGGATTTGACCAGATGTATAGACACCTGACAGATACATTTAAAATAGTATTCAGTAGCAGAAATTAAATCTGACCCCATCCTGGCACTAAACAGTCAATAACAAAGCAGACTGCTTGCTGTACTGTGTTGTTTTGAAATGTGTATTTCAGAATTACTATAAGTTAACAGCTTTGATCATGTTTATACCAAAAAAGTTTTTTTTGCACAGACCTAAGAAAGTAATGCAAATGCAGAGAATCCTAATGTTGAAAAGAGAAATTGAACTAACGTGCCACAAGTCCTGCTTTCCCACCTGTAAAATATGGTCTTTCATAATGACCAATAACTATTTCTATCTTCAAATCCTTTGACCTTACAAGTGTATGTGTTATTCTTCCTGAATTCTGCTTAAATGTTTATAATTCTGTACTTATCTTAATCTAGCTTCCAGCTAAGCCTCCAACTTCAACATGAAACTGATGATCTGTTTTATACTATAGAGTAATAATTTGTAACAGTTTTAAGCTAAAGTGTACTGAGAATGTTAAAATTTTTAGATTTCAGTACTTTTCCTCTGTAACTCTTTTTAAAAAAAGATTTATTTATTTATTTTGAGAGAGAGAGAATGAGTGGGAGTTGCAGAGGGAGAGGGAAGGAGAATCCCAAGCTGATTCCCTATTAGGCACGGAGCCCAGTGCAGGTCTCAATCTCACCATCCCGAGAGCACAACCTGAGCTCAAACCAAGAGTCGGGTGCTTAACTGACTAGCCACCCAGGTGCCCCTCCTCTGTTATTCCTATTTATAGTTGATATCCAGAGTTGTACCTGACTGGTTTGTAAATTTGAATGTACATTTTGTTTGAATTAATTTGCTTACTTTAAAAGCTGATTTCTTGGGGCGTCTGAGTGGCTCAGTGGGTTAAGCCTCTGCCTTCAGCTCGGGTTGTGGTCTCGGGGTCCTGGGATCGAGCCCCGCATCGGGCTCTCTGCTCAGCAGGGAGCCTGCTTCCTTCTCTCTCTGCCTGCCTCTCTGCCTGCTTGTGATCAATCTCTCTCTCTCTCTCTCTGTCTCTCTCTCTCTCTCTGTCAAATAAATAAATAAATCTTTAAAAAAAAAGCTGATTTCTTAAAGATTGTAAGATATTAAATGAATATCTGTTTAGGTAACAGTTTAAACTAAATTTAAAGATGAATAAGAGAATGAAAGCCAAACTTACTTCCATTTTACTTTTTTCTTTCTGCCAGCCTAGGGACCATGAAAATTCTGTTTAGATAAAAAAAATAGAATCTTTCAAAAACAAAAACAAAAACAAAACATATACAATTAAAAATGTATGAGTAAAAAAAAAAAAGTAATACACACATTTTTTTTTAAAGATTTATTTATCTTATTTCATTTTTTTAACATTTTATTTATTTGTTTGACACAGAGAGAGAGGACACAAGCAGGGGGAGAGGCAGAGGGAGAGGCAGACTCCCCACTGAGCAGGGAGCCCATTGCAGGGCTCCCAGGACCCTGGGATCATGATCCGAGCCTAGGCAGACGCTTAACCTAGTGAGCCACCCAGGTGTCCCAAGATTTCTTTATTTTAGAGAGAGAGAGAGAGCACCAGAGCACGTGCAGGGGAAGAGGCAGAGGGAATGAGGGAAGAGGCATCTCAAGCAGACTCCTCACTGAGTGCAGAGCCACACGAGGCTCGCCTTCACAACCCTGAGATCGTGAACTGAGCCGAAACCGAGAATCAGACTCTCAGATGACTGAGGCACCCAGGCGCCCCCAGTAATGCGTGCTTTTTAGAAAAGAACCATTTTCTGTTGACCTGTTGTTTGCAAGTTCAGATCTCTGCTTTTGTTTTTTATTTTTATTTTTTTTTTAAAGATTTTGTTTACTTATTTGACAGATCGCAAGTAGGCAGAGAGGCAGGCAGAGAGAGAGGAGGAAGCAGGCTCCCCGCTGAGCACAGAGCCTGATGTGGGGGTTGATCCCAGAACCCCGAGATCATGACCCGAGCTGAAGGCAGAGGCTTTAAACCACTGAGCCACCCAGGCACCCCTGCTTTTGTTTTTTCAAGTGATGAAGAGCTACAATACTTTTGAAATATGAATTTCTTTGTGTGTTAATGAGCTTTTTTGAGAATAAGAATTTTTAAAATAATCAATAGACATGAATTAAAACCATGATCCTAAAATTATTGTGGACCTTACAGAATCGCTCTTTTGTGACCTCTGAAATCGTAATTTACCTCTGGAAGTACCACATTGTTTTCCTCTCTCCTTCCTGTCCTTTCCCCACCAGAAAAACTCTAACAATTTATCTTTAAACTTAAGGTGAAGCTATGTCAGAAGCACCTGAGATCATACCCCACTCCTTGACAGCCACTTTACATTTTAAAACTAAATTTAATTAGTTGAAAATTTAACAAACATTTCTTCATATCATAATTGTTAACATTTTTTTGGAGTCAAGATCCTCTCTGACGCCTTGTGGAAGTTATGGCCCCTCTTAGATTAATGCAGATGTGTACATACATAAAATTTTAAATAAAACTAGAGGTTGTCTCAGAGTTCTTAAAGTTCTCCTTGAACTCATAAAAAGTCTAAAACTTGCTTAAGAGTATGCTACATGGGAAAAGTAAGTATTTTGAAAAAGATATGGATGAGTTATAATTTACTAAAAACATGTCAATCCACTATTTCACAGTGGTTGGCCTCTGTCTTCATCAAAAGGTTCAAGTTCCAGTGAAAAGGAACTTACTCCTTTAATTGCCCCTTAGAATCAGAAAGTATGAGCTACCTTTCAAAAGCTTTTGAATAAGGTAGCTGAGTAATGCCCTTTGTAATTGCTCTCCAGGATTATCCCTTGGTAATAAAGGCATATAGCAATACCTGGGACTGTTTTTAACTTCAATTTCCTACACTTTTCATGTCAGTTATCATTGTTCATCTCTCTCTCTGGGAAGCATTTCTTCTGAGCCAGGATAGTGAGGGGGCCTGTGAAGAGCACCATCTGACTGAGCACTGATGCCCTCAGGGTCCCTCAGAGAACTCAGGTGACTGTTTAGGTGGTTGTCTAATTAAAAGCAAAGTTCAAGAGAATAAAATACTACTGGACACCTTCTTTGGTCCCATATTTTATGTTATCAAGTCATTTGAACTGCATTATTATGCGTGCAGTCACTAATATAAGTGACCTATTTGAATGAGGTGTGTTTAAGGAATATACCGGTTATATAAATGAGTTTTAAAATTTTGATTAATTAAGCCGAAATCAGCCTCTTTTGGACAAATAAGAGTCACTCTGTGTGTAGGGTGGTGTTCTAGAAGAGTCAAGTCTAGAGGAAGTGTGTTTTCCTCAACGCTCACAGTTACACTTCTCATTCTCAATCCATTCATATTGAAAATGATGAGTAGTGACTGATGAGGCATAAATCAGCCAAGCTCTCTTGGTTGTTATGGTTTGATATCGAGGTGTTTCACTGTATGCTTTGGTTCTTACTCATTTCCAGGAATCACTCTGCACGATGAACCCGTCGACTGGGCGGCTGCAGGTGATCATGTTAGTCTTACGTTGGTTGGGATGGATATCATCAAGATCAAGTGAGTGAGAAAATGAGTTTAAGCGACCATTGTTTTGGATATAGGACCTCAAAACATAGATTTTGCTGTTCACTTGCTAAACTGAAAGAATGGGTATTAATTTTGAATTTCATCTGGCCAAAAATAAGCACTTGTAGAAGCCTAAGAATGATGAGCAAAACTTATTTAAAACTGAAATTAATACATTTCAGCATGTGTACTTGAGTTATCCTTTGAATGAAAACTATAATGTATAAAAATGGTGTACGGTTAATAATGATATAAAGCTATGCTTTAACTCAAAAGGGAGTATTTAGAAAAAGTCCCCAATTCACTTGTTTTACTTTGTAAATGATCTTAGAGGTATTGCTATTGGATGTAAAGTTCCTTATCTTTCCTCCAACTACCTTCTCTTTCTCGCTCTCTTGTTTTGTTTTGTTACAGTGTTGGCTGCATATTTTGTGGCCCCAAAGAACCCATTAAAGCTTGCACTCGTTTCAGAGCTCGAATCCTCATCTTTAATATTGAAATTCCTATCACTAAAGGATTTCCTGTAAGTTTCGAAATGTTTGTTATTGTTGATTCAAAGTAAACTTCAAAGTAACTTTATCCTAAACAGTAGTAACTTAGTTTTCAAATGAGAATGCTATAGTTATTTTCAACTAACATCTTAATACTCTAATCCAGACAAACATGACCGTAGACTTTGAAAGTCAGTTTTATTTTTTTTATTTTGGTCCTTGAGCCTGGGGATTTTTTCAAAGAGGCATTAAGGAGAAATATTATAATCAATAGGATACAAACTAATGACAATAATAGTCAAATTCATCTAGGGAAAATGGTACATATTTTTTATTGTGTTGTAGGGTTATCTGACTAATCTCAGATTGTGTCTTCCTGTTCTTGCTTCAGTATGGTTATTTATAGTGCTTTCCTATCATAAAAGTAATACATTATTATATAAAAGTTTGGAAAACACACAAATAAAAAGATAAGAATATTCTAGAATTACATAATACATATCTATACTTTTGGTGATTTTTTTATTGTGCATGTTTGTATTTATGAGTCTGTTCTAGGGATGCTTGCTATAGAATTAACTTTAATTGGGCTGAAGCAACATGTTCAAACCCTGCAAACTGTGAGATTAGTTTGATAGATTATTATTGCTCAGCATCATTTAAACATACACATTAATGGGGAAGGAGGGGGATTTTATACTATAATGTTACTTAGCCAGAAGACAAACTGCTTGTGAAATGCATGAGTTCCTTCTCTTATCTAATTTTTTTCAGATGTTTGGGGGTTATACTCTGTTTCTAGTTTGATATTTTGTTTTTGCCGCTTCACAGATGACATTTTCCCCATTAGGCTTTTCTTTTCTTGATCAGCCTATAGAGTGCAGATTCGCACCACAAAAAAATGTGTCTCTGTGGAATTAAATGGCTTGCCTTTGAAAATACAAACAGATTGTTTTCACCATTTGACCCATCATTGCAATAAAAATAAGACAATAGTAGTAATTGACCTTTAAACTTGATTTAGTTAGTGATAATGACTTAGAGGTTGGGAATAAATTTTGTTTTAGCTCATTTAAATTCATTTTATACTTATACACCTTTATTTGAGATAACCATGTGCTTTGATTACAATCCTTTGTAATTATTTCTATGTAAATTTGATCAGATAAAAATGATAAGATACTGTTGAAGTATTTTAGTTTTATAATTCATATTCCATTTCTCCCATATGTTAAAAAAGGAGTAAAAGTTTCTCTCCCCCCAAAAATGGCTATAGTTGAAAATATTTAATTTTTAAATATTTAGTATTCATGTTTGATATGCAAGAAACTACAGCTAATTTGCTATGAATGAATGGCCCTCGTTCTTAGAAAGCAGTATGTCCAATGGGGAGAAGCTGGAGAGGTTGGTTACTGCATGTTTTTACTCATGCAACAATAATTTTTTGCCATTGGAGAGGCAGAGAGGTCGAGAGGTCAGTAGTTACTTTCAATAGTAATACTGTCTTCCTGTCTACTGTAGTTTCTTAAAAATATGTATGAATTGAAAGTTTGTCAGTGCTGCTTTTCTGCGATTCCACCCGCGTATATTGATTCACGAATCCCCGGATGAAATTTGTTTCAGAAAAAACAGTCGTGTTTCGTCATTTAATCTACTTCTTGTGGGAAGAAACCTTCGTTTTTGTTTGTTTTTGTTTGTTTGGTTTTTAAACCGAGAAAAGGCTTCTAAGCAATTAAAATACTGGTTAGGGACTAATTTCTTAACACTACAGAAATATATTTGTGTCTCTTGGTTTATATGGTAAACTCAATTTAAGAAGAAAAAATAGAAGAATGAGTTAGACTTTAACTAAATTCATGCTTTTTTTATTGTGGTAAAATATTTTGTAACGTAAAACTTACTATTTTAATGATTTTTAAGTGTCCAGTTCAGTGGCATTAAATAAATGCACATGAACACCATCCCTCTGCAGAACTTTTTCCCCATCCCCTCCTGAAGCTCTGTCCCCATTAAACAATAACTCCCTATTATCCCTTCCCCTTTTCCCTGGTAACTGCTATTCTGTTTTCTCTATGAGTTTGTGTATTCCAGGTGCCTTCTATAAGTGGACTCATGCAATTTTGTCCTTTTGTGTCTGCCTTAATTCACTTGGCAGAGCGTGACATTGTCAGAGTTCTTCAGTATTGTAGCATGTATCAGAATTTCATCTCTTTTTAAGGTTGAATGCTATTACTTTGTATGTGTACGCCACCTGTTGTTTATCTATTCATCTGTTGGATGTTAGGGTTGTTTCCATCTTTGGCAATTGGACATTGGCATATAAGTATCTCTTTGAACCCCTGCTGTCAGTTCTTTAGGGTGTATACCTAGGAGTGGAATTGTTGGATCATATGGGCATTCTGTGTTTAACTTTTTGTGGAACCACCAAACTATTTTCCGCAGTAGCTGTGTCAGTTTGTGTTCCTCCCAGCAGTGCACAGTGGTTCTAATTTCTCCACTTCCTCATCAACACTTGTGTTAGTGTGTGTGTGTTGGGGGCGGGGTGGTTTTTGTTAATTGTTAGTTTATAATAGGCAAACTCTAATAGGTGTGAAGTGCTATCTCATTGTGCTTTTGATTTGCACTTCCCTAACAGCTAGTGATGTTGGGCATCTTTTCACTTCTTTATATATTTTGGATATTAATCCCGTGTTGGGGATTTGATTTGCAGATATTTTCTTCATTCTGTGGGTTGTCTTTTTGACCTTTTGATAGTGCTATTTAATATACAAAAGTTTTTAGTTTTGATTAGGTTCCCTTTATCTTTTTCTTTGATTGGCTATACTTTTGGTGTCATATATATGAAATCATTGCCAGATTCAACATCAAGAAAACTTCCCCCTCTGTTTTCTTCTTTGAGTTTCATAGTTTTAGTTCTTTCGTTTGGGTCTTTGATCCATTTTGAATTAATTTTTTTGTATATGGGTAAAGTAAGGCTTCATCTTCATTCTTTTGCATGTAGATATCCAGTTTTCCCAGCACCATTTGTTGTAAGGACTGTCTTTTGTCTAGTGAGTGGTCTTGGCATCCTTGTTGCAAACTAACTGACCATACATGCATTGGTAACTTTATAATATAGGTTACCTGGAGCTGTAAGGAACATAATAATTGGCTTATTTTGCCCCCTGACAGATTATATAGCTCATTATAGTTTATAATTTTATTTTCACAGCTGCACATGATGTAGAGTCCCAACCCTTATCTTGAAACTTTTCAAGCTAATGTGTTTCAGAATGCAGAAATAGTCAGATGATAGAAGGGTGATGTGAAGCATGTATGTTATGTAAAACCCCTAACAGAATTCAAATGGGGCAACACCATGTCATGAAACATACTAATCATTCTATGCCATAGCTTATTTGTCTTAATGCTAAGTGAAATAAATAAGGACTGTAAATTGCCTTATTGCAAGTGCTGTTTTACTAGTTAAATGGGTTAATAGCAGAATTAGGAGAAACTTAGGTTTTCAATCTTTTGGATTTTGGAATTGCAGATAGGATTGTGTACTTGTGTTAGTGTTGTCTGCACTTATGGATGAAGAATTGGAAACTACGGGGTGGTGACTATCTGAATAAGAAGTGATGAAGCCAGAACTCAGACTCAGTAGTTTCCACTTTGAAATCCAGTACTTTCTTTTCCTTTTACATTAGGCTGCAGACTGTTTTGAATTGTAGATGACTTTGGTTATATATAATATGAATTAGATGTTAAGATAATATGTAATTACTTTCCACTTATTTGCATGTAGATTTTTTTCACTTGTGTGTTCCACAAGGGTTTTTTGTTTTGTTTTTTGTTTTTTGTTTTTGAGCTACTATGTGTAAGATGATGTGGAGATAAAAAACAAAACTTACCCCATACTGCCACAACCCATTCTTTATCCATTCATTGGATGGAACCTACACCTAGTTCACAAATCGGCTAGAAGAAACTTAACTAGGTTTGTGTGCCTCTGTTTCAAATTTGGCAAGCCATGGATGGGGACCAGTACCAATTTCTTAGTCACATCTGAGCCAAGTAAGGGGACTTCTGCTTATTTACTTGTTTGTTGCAAAAAAAATGTTTCCTAGATATGTAGACCTGCATTGGTGTTATACATTGGTGCTCTTTGACCCCTGAATCTGTTGGATGCCCAAATGTGACTTTATCATGCATTATGGAACGTTCTTTCCCCTAAGCGTTGGTTGTTAAATTTTTCTAGAATGTTTCCAGTTTATAAAGGTCAAATGCCATTGATAAAACAAAAACAAAAACAAAAGCAACACAGAACAAAAACAAAAAACGAAAACCTAAAACAAATTTGCCTTTGCAGAGTGATGGAGGTTCAGTTGTGCCTTAAAAAAAAACAAAGGAACACCACATGACTGATTTCCTCCATGTGTTTCAGGTGTTCTTATTCCTTCATTCTTTTATTTATTTCACAAATGTTTACTGAGCGCTGATTAAATATCTGGCACTGGTGTACATAGTTCCTAGTCTTACGGAGTTTATGTTTACCTGGCATAACTGACACTTAAAACGTTCATTACAATAAAGGTGAGATGTAACAGTGTGGGATTATGGAACACAGAGGAGGGGATCTAGCTCCAGGGGTTCAGGCTTCTTGTAAGAAGCGATGCTGTACTCTGAGAGAGCTATAAGATGGGTAAGAGCCGAATGAAGTGGATGTGTTCTGGCCAGAGGCATAATATGTGCCAAAGCCTGAAGGTTAGAATGGACTTGGTTCACGTAAGGAGTGGAAGCTCCACGTGTGTGGAGCGGAGAATGTGAGAGGGATGAAGAAGTAGGTGACGGTCAGCTTGAGAAGAGCCTTGGTGCCTTGTGGTGGAATTAACGTTTCTGTGGTTTTAAATAGCAAGGATGGACCATTAAAACTGTCTTCTAGAAAACGAGTCTGGTAGACATATGAGGGATGGGAGAGAGGGGGCAAAGGGTGGTGGCAGAGCAGGGAGGAGCCTGCACCTTCACCCGGATGAGAGCGGATGGTCCTGGACTGAGGACAGCATTGTCCTGGAGGGGGAGTCGACAGAATTAACCAAGTGCTGATCGAAAGACTCAGTTTTTATAAAGTGACAGAGTCCAGGATTGCGGGTCCACAGGTCCCCCGGGTATTTCTATTTTCTGCACGTGCAAACGGTTTCAGCCAGGAAGTTTCATAGTAGAAGTGTCAGTGTTTGTTCACACAACCAGGATAAAATGGGACTTCCAACCAGTTAAACTTTAGCTTGGCCGCTTCCTTAGTATTCGGTCTTCCCACTCTGCCCTGCCGCAGACAGGCTGCATGCTCGGCGCTGATTATTTAAATCAGGATAGCCAGTCTGACTCTGCCTCCAGGCGACCTTAGCATAAAATTCACCTCTGAAACATGTCACCATAGCCACATTAGGTTACTTCACCTTTTTGATATTAAACTTCCTTACACACAAAACGTGAACAGTAATAGCGAATAGCCAAGGTCATCAGTTAACTGAATGTTTACCGTGTGCTGGGCACCACTTTGAAATCCCATCATCTGATTTTCCTCAGTGGTCGGGAACCTGAGGCTGGAGGTGTTGGGGGTAAAGGGCCTTTAACGGACTTGCCCCAAATCATACTCCTGGAAAGTGTAGAGTCAGGCCCGACTTCAAAGCTTGTCTGCGCTCTGACATAATCTTGTATTCTCATTATCCAACAATGAATACAGTAAGTACTGCTGAATATGACATGATCCCCCTCCCTCATTTTCACAAGGGAGCAGTTCACATCTGTTGAGCGTCTCCTCTGCGGGGCACTGTCTCTTTGTGTTTGGTTCCTTTTACAGTCCTGTAAGGAAAGTTATGTGATCTACTAAGGTTCACACAGTGAGGGGGTGGAGGAGAAGCTTGGCCCGGCCCCGTGACCTTTTTGCCTTAGTAAGTTAGGGAGCACCCCGGTCGGAGCAGTGGGATTGAGGAAGCAGCTGGGGACCCTGGAAGTCCCAGGCGGAGTGTTGGCTGTAATAATGTGATGACAGGTGACTGTCAGAGTAAACGGCCGCAGATGTGTGGTAAAGGGGGCTTTGGTGTGACACTTTTTTCTTTTAGGTGCTGTTACACTACCAGACTGTCAGTGAACCTGCCGTCATTAAACGACTGATTAGTGTCTTAAACAAAAGCACAGGTGAAGTCACAAAGAAGAAGCCAAAGTGAGTGTTTTAATGCACAAATACTGAACACAAGCAACTTAGCAGGTTTTTTATTGGTTAACTCATTTTTATAGTATTTCTCTTTGTGATAAGTGAAGTCTATTTTTACTTGCTCCAGAAATCTTTTTTTTTTTTTTCCCAAAAGCTAGATTGAAAGAAACAAAAAACATCTGTTTAAGCTCCTATCTAGGTATGAATGCTGGATGTAATTTCTGTTGTGGATGGTAGCAGTGGGGTGTGAATTGTATATAAAAATATAAGTATAAATTTATATGTATGTGTCAGGAGTAGATACTGATGATGTAAAAATAAAGGGCACTTAAAAAATCAGTTCTACATTTTAAAGAATGAATTTGAATTAGGTCTAGCCGCTAGTTCCAGATTCCAGCTGACTGTTCCTCTTAACTATCTTGTCACTCCCTTTAATGAGAATCATACCCTGTGCTGAGAACACTCCAAGAAGAAAGCGAGTTACATACTGTGTATCTTCCAGAAATTATTATCTTTCTGCTCAGAATCCACTCGGAGCTTTCAGCTGAGCTGATTACCACCATGTTGTTTCCCTCTGATTTTTCTTTTCTTTTCTTTTTTTTTTTTTAATTTTATTTATTCGACAGAGAGAAACAGCGAGAGAGGGAACACAAGCAGAGGGAATGGGAGTGGGAGAAGCAGGCTTCCCGCCGAGCAGGGAGCCCGATGTGGGGCTCGATCCCAGGACCCCGGGATCACGAGCTAAGCTGAAGGCAGACGCTTAACGACTGAGCCACCCAGGCGCCCCTCTGATTTTTTTTTTTTTTTAAGATTTTATATTTTTATTTGTCAGAGAGAGAGAGAGAGAGAGCAGGGGGAGCAGCAGGCAGAGGGAGAAGCAGGCTCCCAGCTGAGCAGGGAGCTCGATCCCTGGGACCCTCGGATCATGACTGGAGCCGAAGGCAGCTGCTTAACCGACTGAGCCACCCAGGCGCCCTGTTTCCCCCTGATTACCATTAATATCCAGGCCTAAATGCGGACAGTTCCCTTTGGCTGGGACACAGTTGGGATTTTTCAAAGGAAGTGCTTCCTGAGAAACAAGTTTCTTACCCTAATTCAATAAAGGCTAACCACAGTTTGGCTTGGCTGCTTCAGCTTTGGGGTTTTCCTCACTTCGGCCCTCTGGGGAATCCCACCCAAAATCCCCCTTTTTTAGTCTTTGGGTGTTCCTCCTCATTTGCACCTGTGTAGGAGGCCAAAGATGGTGACTGGTTCACAGGTTGCGAGAAGAGAGTCCTCACTGCTCTGAATCCATGCCTGTTTCCCCATTAGTTAGCAAGAAAGGGCTACTTAATCTCTCTCTTACAGATAGTCCTTTATTTTATTTTTTAAGGTAAGTTTTAAGCACTTACTGAACTACGGTTGACTGTACAGTGTCCTCTTAGTTTCGGGCGTGCAGCTGAATGACTCAGCAGTTCTGTGCATTTTCCAGTGTGGTGACTGACCTTCATTTTTACCCTGAGTCTGTAGCTTCTGGCACAAGTGTGGCATCATGTCTGAAAACTAGAACTAATGGCTGACATTTCTTGAGGACCACCGTTTCCTGGGTTCTATCATGACTGCTTTCACAGGATTTATATTCTTAGCAACCCTATGAGGCACGTACTATTCTCCCCATTTTTCAGATAAGGAAACTGAGGTGTAGAGAGGTTATATAACATGTGCAGGTTTGCAGAGCAAGTGAGGGGCCGTCAGGATTTTAACCTGATCCGTTGGTTCACATACATTGTTATTTTTGACAGGAGCCGGGTTGTTTGACCCATCACACAAGTGACTTGGAGAATTCTTAATCTAGAATTGACTCATCATATCTAATCCGGAATTTTCCCCTCCTTGCTCCTGCTGATTAGTCCTTGCTCAGTGATGCTAGGTTTTAATATATTGTCATTTTAACTTTCCCTGGCACCTTATTTGTAGCTTTTCTCTTATTTTGCACCAGTACCATTTGGTCTTTCTCCTTCATTTCCACTCCAGATATATTGTAGACTCAGCTGCTTTATGTTGAATGGAATCAAGCTTTCTAAAAACAAAATTAAGTGCAAATATGAATATATTAGATACTCTCCTTTCTTAGGAATGGGACTTTGGACTGAAATTGTCCAAAACCAATATTTGGAGGTTTAGGAATAATTTTTTAGAAACTTGAGTTTGGCTTATTCTAATCTGTCTTTCCCTGAAATAATGTTTCAGAAGGAGAGTCTATAATTGCTATCTTCTCTCCTTTTAGAGCATATGAAAATTCAACTAGAGAACCTTTTCAAAGTGCCCCCTTCTGGGTTATACTCTTTGAGTAAGTTTACACGAGCCCATGCACAAGGATTTTTGTTTATGTATTTGTCTGAAGCTGTTTACAGTCAGGCTCATGTTCCCTGTCTCCCTCGCCCTCACCCTCATTTCCTACAAACATCATATTGTGGAAAAATCTTATGTAATTTTATTATGAACCCCTGCTAAAGAATCACTATTCCTATTGTGAGAGAGAGAGGAGGGAGGGAAAGAGAAAAATTTAGAGTAGTCTGTTGGCACTAAGAGATTGTCCTCTTCATAGATAACTTTCCTAACACATAATCTACCAGTTAGAATTTTATATTGTATCCTTCTTTTAAAATAAAAATTCTTTATTAATTGAACTTCTCAATTGCATGAGGAATGAAAGGGAAAGCTTTGGTGGAGGGTCCTTGAGCATTTTAGGTTTAAAATACTTCAAGAATTGTATTTGGAAGATTGGTTTAAAAAAAAAGTATATGTATATATATACTTTGTGTGTATATATGTGTGTGTGTATATATACACAAAAGTATTTGTATATATATTTATATGGGTATATATATAAAATGAACCAGCTAACATTTCTTCTCTAGAATCATTCCTTTTATTTCTTTCAACTAACCCAGAAAAATAAAAAGGGATATATGTTTTCATTTTAAAAAAAACCCTTTTTTTTTTCTTTTGAAGTTTTTGAAAGTTGATTTGTTGATTGAATGTGAAATACTTTTCAGTGTGTTACTGCGTTTATTCACCCGTGTGGGCCATCCCTGTTCCCCACCCACCTTTTATTTGACAGACTGTTGACTAAAGGCCAGAATGCCTTGGTGGAGCTGCAGACCCAGCGCCCGGTGGCTCTGGAGCTGTACAAAGACTTCAAGGAGCTGGGCAGGTTCATGCTGCGCTACAGCGGCTCGACCATCGCCGCGGGCGTGGTCACGGAGGTATTGGGAGGGGGCTGGCGGCTTATGGGTCCGGGTATCTTTTCTGTACCTACTTCGTAAGAGTAATTCCTGAGAGTTTATGGCTTCAGGGGAATACAGTTATGGTAGTAGAACAAAATTTTAAAATTTATATTAAATTTTTTTTTAAAACGATGACAAGAAAATGTTGGGTTTTAGAACTTTTCATAGTGACACTTCCGAACTGTCCTCTCCATGAGTAATGTTTCTCAAAAATAAAGGAAGTTTGTTGAAAAATAGATTTGTAAGTAAACAATCCAGATTATGCAAACAGTCTTTAAGAGTCCAATGAATTGGGGGAGGGGATTTCATTTGCTAGAAGAGCTTTCATTACTCTTTTTTTTTTTCTTTAAATAACTGGTTCTCTGTGCATTTGAAATGGTCCATTCAGAAAGTTCAATTAATGTTTCTGAAAGGGACCTTTTGTATCATCTAAGGTGCAGTTGAGTTCTGGAGAAAATAGCCAGAGGTGAACCAGCAAGCTTCAGTAATTTAAATGTTCTTCCACAAAATCATGATTAATATAAATCTTAGAAATATTATATTTATAATGAATACTTCATGTGATTGTTTTCTGCATAAAAATTATTGAATTCATTTAATGGGATGTCTACTTTGAACACAGGCCTTTGTTAAAGTAGCAGCATTCAGTTATACATGCATCCTGCGAAAGGCTTTGGCATTCAGCTGCCCAAGTTTGTTACGGCCCCTGAGCCCTAGCAGCACAAGCACTTTTCTCCTTCAGTTCATTCAGCTGTAAAAATGGGTCACAAGAACCTACCTCCCACTGTTGCAAAGTGAAAGGCTGTCACAAGGAGCTTGCACAGTAATCGGCATTCAGCAAATGTTACCTCATGCACTGTCATCAACATCACAATCTGCCAAAGCATTCTTTCTAAAAGAGCATTCTAAAAATAAGATACAGTTTCTTGTGGAAAATAATGGAGAGATTGTAGTAAGTCTCAGAAATAGCTGACTGGGGAAGGGGAAGAGTTACAGGAAAAAGAACAGTTTCATCTAGACATAATGATTATATCGCTGCCATTTTCCTTTGGTTGTTCTTAAAAGGTGACTGATTAAATTAAAGCACCTTTTCTTTTTTTTCTTTTACAGATAAAAGAATGATGCGTCAGAATTTCTACCATGTTTCCAAATGCAATGAAATAACCTCTCTTTTTAAAGAATCCAGTTATTCAAATTAAAGGAACAATGTGCAGTTGGTTATTTTTTTAAATGAGAGAGAAACTTAAAACGATATAATCAGCTGCAAAGAAGTATTAATCATCACTCCTGCAAAAATCTCAAGTTGCCAAATGGCAAAGAAAGGCTAATATTACACTTTGACTTAAAAAACTGGCTTTCCCTTTGAAATGTTAGTGAATGGATTTACTTTGCTGAGGTTTATGGAAACCATCAGAAGTGTGTATTAGAAGATACTCAGTCATCATGAAATGAACTCTACTTCCGGCCAAACCACAAAATGTTTACAGTGTTCAATTCTGCTGCACACATTTTAAGGAAAACTAACTAAATTGGGTTGTTGAGGCAGTTAATATTCAACCTGAGTGATTTTTTTATTTAGTTAACTAAGAAAAGATTTCCTGAAGGTTATAAGAAAGGTACTTTTTGTTGAGCATAAGAATATTCTTCCTCCACCAAATGAACTTTTGAAAGCTTAGTTTTGAATTAGTGAAAACTGTCCGTTTGGTAACCAAGGCATTATTTAAGGTGTAAATCCAGCTAATAAAATGCCTTAGTTTGAGCATAACAATAGACTCTGTTTTGTTTCTTAGATTCTGTTTATGAGAGTCTCTAGCAGCATTGCTAAGAATGACTTGAGGATTTTATGGGATCTGTTTCACTTAAGTTTCTCTGCTCTTTCACATGAATTCTTGTTTGTTTGTTTTTTCTCCTAATACCCGATCAAATTTCATCTCCTCCATTTCTAACAGTAATTTTATTTCTCCTATTCTCTCTTATTTATTTATTATAATTATTTAATTAATTGTTATTTATTATTCATTCATTCATTTACTTATTATTTATTTATTATTTATTATTTTTTATCTATCTATCTATTTATTTATAGGAGGGGGGGCAGAGGGAGAGAGAATCATAAGCAGACTCCATGCCCAGCGTGGAGCCCAGCACAGGGTTCAGTCTCACGACCCTGAGATGATGACCTGAGCCGAAATCAAGAGTTGGACACTTAAGCAACAGACTGAGCCACCCAGGCCACCCTCTTTTTCTCTCATTTAGAATTACGTATATAATGACTTTATCTTTATCTTGCGTACCTTATAGACTCGCAGTCCCCTGTGAGTAAAAGTCATGTTTTTCTTTGAAGTTTCAACAACAAACTCCAAAGTATATTTAGTCAACACATACTCGTTGAGTTGCCTCCTGAGGACCAGCTGCCATAGGGTAGAATTTGTGCTCAGCTGAGCCTGGGACTCTGATCTGATAGACTGTATGCTCAGCTTGCTTTATTGGGAAATGGCATGATTTGTGCGTTGATGACTTACCACACACACCAGCATCTCCTTTGTTCTGTGGAAGAAGCCATCCCCGCGCTAAGATGCGCAGAGCGTAAATGTGCTGCTTGCTGCATGGGCACAGTGAACCCACCCATGTAACAACACATCTCTTTACTGAAAAGTATTTGAGTAGTTGGTACTTCAGACAAACTCGCTGAGGTGAGAAGGTGTGCTCTTTATGTATTATGATAATCAGGAATTTAACTGGTAAATCTGGCAAAACCTAACCTAAAGTGACTTGAGCGAAAAAGAAAGACTAGCAGTAGACTTGCTGTGACCCCGCCTGGGTGGAGCAGCTGGAGGTGTGAGCAAAGACTCATCTATACTCTGCCTTCCCCGGTGTTGGTTTTGCCTCCAGACCCCATACAGACCTCCCTGCAATTCCACACGTACATCTTTAGAGCCTTCATCAAGAGTCAAGGGCTAAAGAGCATGTGTTTGCCAGAAGTTCTAGAAACATCATTGACTATAATTGAGTCTGATTTCTTAACTTGGGGCATCCTTGTAGTTGAGTGTGAAGTGAATCACCCACAGCACATAGCTGAGATTCCTGGGAAGGAAATTCAGGGTGCTTTTAGGAAAGGGAAATGGATTGAGACCTGGTAGGGCTGGGGGCAAGAACAAGAAACATCCACCATGTTGTATAAGGTCATGATAGAATTAACTTTAAATAAGAGTATAGCATAAAACAAGTGGTAGTAGCAGTAGTAGAAAAGAGTTTATTTCTTCCTTCTTAAATTGTGATGAAGTGCAGTCTTTTTATTTATATTATGTTTACAACTGGTTGTTGCTGAAGGCTGGATGGTGACATTAAGGGGACCTTGTGGGACAGGTGTGCTGGCAGGGGGAGATTTGGGTTAAGGGACAAGACACACAGCAGGCCTGCCCACGGTTGGCTTTGGCGGAAATCCTCCCCGTAAAACTTCCACTCATACTAATAATAGTACATCCATCTGGGATTGCTTTGCTTCCCATACTGTGTTTCTTCTTGCTATGTGTGGTTTTACTGTTTGTTCACATGAGGGGCTTTGTTTTCTGATCTCAGCTCTTTTTGAGTCTCTACTGCTCAGTTGCCTCTAGAGAAACTGGGCTTTTAAAAACATAGATCCATGTTTTGACTTGTTAGTGTTTTTTCACATGTTCATTATTTATGACAGTATTTGGGCCCCTCTGTGATCTTTTTTATAATGTAACAAGATTTTTCAAAAAAATATATTAGTATAGCTTTTAAAAAATGATGTAAAAATACAGTTATTTGAATGTCCCTAGCATATTACTGATCTGTAGGAGATCATCAAGATTATACAGCTGAAACACACACACACACACACACACACACACACACACACACACACCCCTCCCAGAAGAAGACCCAATAAACATTACTGGGTCATCACTTGTCAGTTTTCCTCTAAAATATCCACAGAGATATATTAATGGGAAAACATTTCTTCCATCCTCACCTTGGGCTTGCCTTATTCTGGGCGCACGAGAGAGCTCGGGAGTACGGGTCCTCATTGGGCTGACAGCCCAGCCCGGGGTGGGGTGGGGTGGGGTTCTCGGTACCATAAACAACGAAGGAGAATTAACAGGATGAAAGCATCCAGCAAGAATGTACCCTAAGGACAATGCAGAAGGGTCTAGATGAGGAGGGAGAGCCATTAATGCTGAAGTAAAATTTTACTTTTTTTTTTTTAAAGATTTTATTTATTTGACAGAGAGAAACACAGCAAGAGAGGGAACACAAGCAGAGGGAATGGAAGTGGGAGAAGCAGGCTTTCTGCTGAGCAGGGAGCCCCATGTGGGGCTCGATCCCAGGACCCTGGGATCTTGACCTGAGCCGAAGGCAGACACTTAACGACTGAACCACCCAGGTGCCCCTGAAATTTTACTTTTATAAAAGATTCTCTTGAGTCAAAGTAATTCAGCCTGTAAATTACAGCCTCCCTCCTGCCCATTTAAGAATTAGTGGGGGAAGAAGGGAAGCAGGTTTTGCTTTGGCAAAATCATCGAAGAGGGCAGCTTTTGGCCTTCAAACTAGCAACATCTAAAATCCCACCAACAGTGAGAACCATTCTTTAGAACCCACCCACCTCCAGGAAGAAGATCCACATGAAGGAGAATGTTCTCAGTAGGACCAGAGCTGGCACGAGCCAGCAGCATCTTGCTGCCATGAGGGATGGGTCCCAGGAGCAAGATGAGCCCAACGGTGACCCTTGTTCACGCCATCGAAAGCCCTTCTGTATCAGAGATCTCAGAAGTAGAATGGACGAATAATTTACAGTCTGGTTCTTTGAAAATGCCAAAGCTATTCAAGATTTCAGAAAACACTAGGAATGAGATGAGGCATTCAGCTGCATGATAAGGATTAATTGGAATACTAGGTGAAGCATGCGGCTCCTGTGTCCCAGCTCTGCGTCGCTTTTCCAGGGAAGCCCTGGACTCTGCTCCGGAGTAACAAGATGCGCCGCCGTGTGCTTTCAGAGGACCCTGTTCCTCTCCCTGGAACACCGTCAGGGCTGCGATTTCCCATTTGTATAATTCACTCTTTTCTCCTACTGAGATCTAAGTCCCAAGAGGAAAGAGACTTTTTCTGTTTATTATTTCATTATCGATATTAGTCCCTAGCACATATGATTGTTAAATGAGAGGGTTAATGCTGGTGGTATTAATATGAATGCTCTTAATTTCCTTATGCCTGCATTGTCCAAAAATTACAAGTTTTTATTTCTAGTCTAATGCTGTGTGTGCAGGGGATATTTTCAGAGTGGAGGAAAAAGAAAACCTAGGGAAGCAAACTTTAGCACTGCTTCTGTCTGTCTTCTTGTCTGTTAAGCCACAGCCCTACTTTGGATAGAGTCTTTCCTGAGCTGGGGTGAGCTCATAAGCCTCGGGGATTCAGCTGTGCTTGCGTTTCAGAATCGGGACAAGAAATCAACCGGCTGCCAGGGTTTCTACCAGCACCTACGTGGACGGTGAGATGGCCCAGATGGTCGAGGGAACTCGCTGCATTCTTGCCTGCCAGCACTGGGCTTACAGAGAATTCTTTTATTTTTTATTTTTAAAGATTTTATTTATTTGACAGAGAGATCACAAGTAGCCAGAGAGGCAGGCAGAGAGAGAAGGGGAAGCAGGCTTCCTACTGAGCAGGGAACCCGATATGGGGCTCAATCCCAGGACCCTGAGATCATGACCTAAGCCGAAGGCAGAGGCTTTATTAGCCCACTGAGCCACCCAGGGGCCTCTTACATAGAATTCTTTTATTTATTTTTTTGTTTTGTTTTCATAGAATTCTTTTAAAGATGACTATGAAACATAGTAACTGGCCTGTGGAAAAAGTACATGTAGGGTTCTGAGCAGGTGGAGGCAAAAAAACCTTTCTTGCCTGTGCATTGTAGGTGACAAGTTTTCTTTTAACTGCTGCATGGTGTCCGTGAGATGTAAGAGATTTGCTGGGTTGAGAGGAGAATAGGTTAGAAGAGATGGCACGGGAACCCAAATCAGAACAGCAACATCCAAAGACTCACTGAAGGCTGAACAAATAGGTACTAATTGAAGACAGTGAATTGATGATCCGGAAGTTGTCCTCGGGAACCAGTCCTAGAGTACAGATGGATGAAAATGATAAACAGACCCCAAGACTGCACATGAAGACAGTATGACAGTTTTATGCAAAACGTTACGAAAGGATTGCAATTATTTTTTCTGTTAACACTTTCACATTTCTAAGATGAAAACAAAGCTCCCCAAAAAGTCATCTTCAAAGAAACAAAAAATGAACCCCAGTCTTTTCTGCAGCCCTGAATTTTAAAAGACAAAGGGACACAGGAGCTAAATATATAAAACTTTAAGTTGGAGGGATTGCAACCCATAAGCTCATTCTTCAGCTGCGTGTTGTCTACAGGTGAGGGTAAGATGTCCTTGTGGAGGAGGGGTGAAGGAAGTGGGGAGGCAGGATAAGAAATGCTCAGATCATGGAGGTTTTTCAGATTAGGGAGACTGTGGCAGAATGTTCTGCAGCAAGCATAGATTGGTGCCCATCATTTGTGGATGTCATTGGGCAAAGACTGCCAGGGCTTTCTATTATTTCTGTTGAGAGTGCACACACCATCGAGGGCGAGGTGCTCAGTAAGAAGGTGTAAGGAGGGGCTTGTTAAAGAATTTGGCACGTGGAGATAGGTGATTTTGAGGAGGGATCAAGTGAATAAGGCTTTCTTCCAGATTGGGTGCTGTCAGGGAGTAATTCTGTGCCTGGGGGACCCACTCTTTTCTGAAGTAGGGACAATGAACAAGGCAAAGCGGCGGCAGTCACTCGAGTCAGCCACAAGAGGGGGTAGTTTCACCATTGTTAAGGTTTACATGGTACCTGGGTTTCTGCTCGGTGGTGGTAATAGGATCTCTCTTCATGGGGATCACAGAGCAACCTGGTCTGACGTCAGAGATTTAGGAATTGTTAATGTTTGACAGAAGAACACCATGGCCTGCCTGTGAGGCCCAGGCCACTTTCTAGCTCTCACAAGCGACTTTTTCTCACATGGATATCACTTAAATAGGTAGAAATAATAGCATAAAACCACATAAATAGGTCAATTAAATTATACCTAAATATGGGGACACGAAATAGCTTGTGGCTTTTGTAATATCAATTCAGCACCCCATTAACTGGGTTTAATTTTGTGATTCTCGGAGCAATGTTCTTCTGTTGGAGAAGGTACACACCTTCACTGCCAGGCTCTTGCTTTCCTCCACCCTGGTCACGAGGTCTGATATTATAGTGGAGAGACGGGCTCATTGAAAGGCTGCAGAGCCAGGAGGGAGGAGAAGGACAAAGGGTCGGAGAGGAGATAGACTTGCTGGTCAAGGTTCTTGTGGAACAAGGCAGGTGAGGTCCTGAATAGGTGTTTCCTCTGCCTGGAATTACCCACTTCTTGTCAGCCCGTTAACTTCCTCCCCATCCTTCCTTAGCCGTCTCCCGAGTCCCATCCTCTGATCCTTTGGGGAGCTCTCCATCGCCTGCCTTCGGTTTCTGATGGGCAGAGCACACACATCTGGGGCTTGTTTAGGGCACCTCGAGGGTGACTTCTCCTGGCATCAAGTGCCTACACGTTTCCCTGGGGCTCCGGGCCTGGGGGAGGCACTCACGTGACCAACACACTGTGCCTCGTGCTACTGCAGCCCCCGGGTAGGTCAGAGCTCCGAGAACACCTGCAAGCTCTCTGTAGCAGCGAGTGCCTACCCTTCTCAAAAGGAATACTTTTGGCCTGTGAGCCGAAAACACTCAATCCTCTTCTGAAATATTCTAGAACTATTAGTTCTTCAGAATATGAGTATGCTCCATAGACCATGTTTATAATTTTTGTCAGTTGAGCTTACAGTCCCGAGTCCTCAATTCTCACCGTGCCAGACCTGGCGTGAACTGTCCACTGTGTCCATTGGACGTGCCAATGGAAATACCCTTGACCGATGCTCCAGGGGCATGATAAGAAGAGACCAGCGCTCAGCAGGCCATGCCCTGGGGCGCAGGTGGACCAGTCCAGAGAATTCAGGAGCAGGTCACTTCCAGAGGTACCGGGGACAGGTGGGACCACAAGGCAGCAAGGTCTCTATTCCTGGACCTGGGCATAAGGTTTTATGTCTTCTTAAGGGAAACAAGGCGAGAGATGACTGGTCCCACATTTGGGGGACGGGTATGAAGGCAGGTTAGGGCTCAGAGCCAAGAGAGGCTGGTTGCTGCATCCCCAGGAAGTGTGTCCCACTTCAGCCGAGCTCTGGTTCCAGAGTCAGATCTGAGGTTGACCTGCATGCAGGGGTCAGTGGTTGTGGTGTGGGCAGAGAAGGGCTGGTAGGACAGAGGGAGAAGGAAGGTGAAGGGCCATGGCCTTATGCCAAAATGGGCCGGGTCAAGCTTCAATGGCAAGCGGCACAAAGTTGCAACTATGGCTAATCCCCACGTCCGCTCAGAGGCCGGGCTATTTCCATTTGGGCAAGCTCTGAGAAGCACCCAGCACTTTTAGGAGTACTAAGTCCATTTCTCACACTATGCCGCTATTATGTGGAAGAAAAGGCCACCCCCATGGTGTCCTTAGAAAGTCCCTTCCTTTAAAAAGCTCTCCCTTAAAGAGTGCTCTACTTGGAATCTTTTTATTCCAATTATTATGAACTATAGAAAAAGACAAAAAAAAGTCTGATTAATCAATGCACATTAGTCTCAGTGGCTTCTGTCACATAATCAGATTTTTTTCAATAGCTGGTGAGAGAAATCTCAGTTAAGTGGGTGAGGGAAAGGGAAGGTGATGCATATTTTTGAGCATGAAGTGCTCATGAGAAAGGTGGGCTTCTAGGAGGTTCCGAAGGAGCCAAAAAGACACTAGAAGCTGAGAATGGGAGAGCCAGAGACACAGGCTAGGGAAGGTCGTCTCTCTGAGCTGGGATTTCCCTGAGGTCGGTCTGTCCTGGGCTCCTTGTTCTGTGGGGCCAGGGCTGGGGTCTGCAAACCATACAGCTCACAGCCCTTGCCAGCTGGCTTTCTGCCCATGGGAGGCACTAAGAAGAGCCTGGAAGGAGGGAGAGGGAGGAGATAGAAGATAGAGATAGAGATAGACCTTCTGTCTCCAGTCCCTGTTGGTGTCCCTTTGCAGCTACACAGGGGATAGATGCTGCTGCAACCCACCTCTCCTTTGTGCGCCCGTCTCAGACATGGCAGCCTCTTTCCCCATCACTAGATGTTACCATTGCCTGGGTACCTTAGCTGGACCTGGCCCTCCCTCAGCCGTCTAACCCAGTGTAATGCTTTCCACAAATTAGCCTTTGAAATAGCCAAGTTTCCATGTCCTGGAAGAGCCCTGGGCTGGTTGTAGCATTGTGCTTGTCCATGTTCGTACCTTTTTATTTGTGTGTAGCCAGCTCCACAACAGAAGCACATCCAAACGACCCCAAGTCATCCACACGAGAGAAAGGGAAGAGAAAAGTCACCTGGAAAAGTTAAGAATTTTAGGCTGAGGAAAAAAAAAAATTCGTCTTTGAACTTCTTCCCCGCTTCTTACTGGGTAGGGAGAGGGAGCCTCGAGAATGTGGCCACGTTAAATGAAATGAGTTCTAATGCCAAAGGTCCTGCGGAGGCTGGGAGCTGCAGAGGAGAAAAGCCCAGGGGGGTTGGTCCTCTGTCCAGCAGACCATCATAGGTCAGTTTTAGATTTGCAGAGGCCTGAAGCTTCGTGGCACAGAGGACGGAGAGCCTCTTGTTTGCATGGGTGATCTGCAAGAATTTGGGAGATCATTTAGAGAGAGACCAATTAAGGTGGGGGCGGGGAGGGCCTGAGGACATGCACAAGCCAGCAAAAGTCCCAAGTGACCAACGAATTTAGAATATTAATATCTCACGTTTGACTAAATTTTAACCACAGAAGTTGCATATTGATATAAGTTCATCAGGCAGTATTCAAAAAATTTAAAACTGTATGGAGTAAAAAGAGGAAGAAACTCATTCCTCCCCTTCCATCGCCCTCAAGAAGGCATCCAAGGAGATCCTATTGGGTATATTATCCACTAGCTTTCTTTTTTCACTTCTCAGTACATCCTTCCAATGGCTCAACCACATTCCTTATGCTGGTGTCATGACTCATTACCAAAATTGTCAGTTGGTAGGTATTTTCTATTTTGAAATTACCATAAAAAACGGTGCCCTGTGACTTACCTACTTGCACCAGAGCAAGAAATTCTGTGGGAGAGATTGCAAAAAGGGGAATTACTAGCCTCAAAGTGGGCACATTTTAAAGGCTGACGCTGCCAGTTGCTCTTACCCGTGTTCTGTGAACCCTCCCGTCAAGGGAGGAGGAGAATGCGTGCGGTCCCACACCCGCACACACAGAGGGCATTACGGATCTAAGATGTTTTCCAGTATGACTGGGGAATCAGGGCACCTGTCTGTATTTCATATTCCCTTGATGACAGTAAGGCGGAGCACCTTTCATGCCTTCAGTAGCCAATCACATCCCTTCTCCTATGGATTGCTTTTGTATAGCCTTTGCTTATTATTATTTTTTTTCAGTTGGATTGTTCATTTCCCTTACCAATTTATAGAAATTTGTACATGCATCTTGGCTATAAATCCCCGTGTGTTACCTGTATCCATGCATAGACACGGCTTGTGTCCTTCCTGGCGTGGCAAAGCGGGGAGGATGTGAGTTGCTGGTTTCAGGATGGAGGGACTATTCATGGAGGGCAGCCACGTAAGGAGAAACAGACGAGAGATGGAAAGAGGGAGTCCTTCTTCCATCACCTCTGTGGAGTGAGGGCAGTGATGTGTTGAGGAAAATCACATGATCTAAAGATAAACGGTTAAAGTTCATGCCTTACTAACTGCGATTTTGGACAAATTAACTTCTTTGAGGCTCAATTCCTTGTAGTGTACTGGGATTTAATGACTTCACTTTATAAAGGATTGTTGCACGGAATAAATGAGTAGATTCATGCCAAGGACTTGCTTCAGGGTCTGACTCTTGGTGTTTGAGCAACAAATAGTTTATAATGTGAACCCAATAAAAGGAGACAGACCCTTCTGACATCTTAAAGGGCCATGGACACAAGCCGATGTTAGCTTACCATATTATTATCCCTTTCTCATAATGTACTGGAAGTCTGTGAAATATTCCTAAATCCTCTTCAGTCAAAAGAGTTTGGAGGCTGGAAGGTTCCTGAGTGTCAGGCCACCTCCCACTTTCACGGATTGGCAAATGAGCACTTCGGGACTGGAGGCGAGGGTGGGGCTAACTCAGGGTAGGGGAACTTGTGCAGGGAGACCCGAAGGGAACAAGGGCTAAGGAGAAAGGCAGGAGTTGTCTCCACCATGGCTGGAACAAAGGCACTTTTGACGCTAGAAAACTTCATTAATGGGAAGTTTGTACCTTGTAACTCCTATATTGATTCTTACGATCCGTCCACGGGGGAAGTATACTGCAGAGTGCCAAACAGTGGGAAAGAAGAGGTGAGTGGGGCACCTGGCTGGGGCAGTCCATTGAGCATCCCCTGGTTTCGCTCAGGTCCTGAATGACCTCAGGGGGCTGGGATCGAGCCCCACACTGGGCTTGTGCTCAGCACGGAGTCTGCCTAAAGGCTCTTTCTCCCTCCCCGTTCGCCCCCCTCTTTCTCTCAAATAAATAAATAAATAAACAAATAAATAAATCTTAAAAAAAGAGAAGAGGTGAGTATATTCACTTAGGGAAGATGGAAATGTACCTCATGTGTTGATGAATTACAAGTCATTTACTTTTCCAGGAGCAAGGGGAGTTGGGAAAAGGTATAGAATTGGTAAACACTAGCAGAAGGAAGATTTTAGTGCTGGGAAGGTTTGCTTGGTAATGAGGCTTTTAGGGTGCAGGATTCCCAGGCTATCCACAAGAAGAGTGTTCTTATGACACCTTTTGAAATGGTGTAAAGTGAAGAGTATCCCCCATTTTCAGAAAGTCTGGGTTATGCCACTTGACTTTTGGGGAATACGTAAGTATGGTAACGACTTTTTTCATAGAAGTGAAAATCCTCTTTGTATTTCTTTTGGTTAGCGAAAACGGGGGCTAATGTTAAAGTGAAGTGGCCCCCTATTCAGAAGGGGATACCTACGTCTGGCACGAAGCCCATGACTTCGTGCAGAAAGCAAGTGATCAACCAGACATCTTAACACACAACTGCATTTCTCGGATATTCCTTATTAGGGGTCTAGTAAAAAGTATTATTTGTTAAGAATGGTCTGTGTTTCTGTTTCCTTTTCTTTACCAAGTGTTGCCTAACTTTGCCACTATATTCATGGATTTCTAAAAAAACACTCGTTGCTCCACTAAAACAGGCAAAAGTGAAAAACCCAGGGATTTATTTTAGATTATTCTCTAATAATGCCTTATGGATTTAAAATACCTAGTGACATAAAACTGATCATTTGATGAAATGCAAAATCAAATTCCCATATACTTTTGCATTTAAATTTAACACTGTCCTTTTTCTTACTCAAAGTGCTTAATGGCACAAACATGGAAATTTTTTTAGTGATGTAAAATTTTATTTGAGAAGCTTTATAAAACGTTGGATATATTTGATTAGTTATCAGTTATTTCATTGACAGTCTAAATGTGTCTGGGATGATGAGTAGGGCTGATGTATGTATGCTCATCTAATGCCTAATGGATTTTATTTTTTAAGGCACAAAGAACTATATTATAACTGTAGCCTTCACATACAAATAAGTATCTATAAATAAGCCTTCATATATACTAAGCTATTATTTCTCTTTTGTTAATAATATTTTAAAACTGTCTTGCATTAAAAAAAGAAACCTTTAGACTTGTGGACAAAAGTTTGCAAACATTGGCTAATCGGTTGGTTAAACTGTAACCCACAATTCTGTTTGTTTCAAATGACCTGGGATAGATGTGGGAAATCCAGCTTTGTGTTATCCAATCCTCCTGGTCTTGAAGTGCTTTCCAAAGTGCCATTAAAAATGACCAATATGACAAATTTCGTTGAAATATTTTCTGTGGCTAATGGTGCATGCCTTTTCAGAAGATAGAATGTGGTATTATGGATGCATCTGCTAGGAGAGGAATAAATATTTTGGATTTCCCAGCAATTTAACTTGCAAATATCCTCTCTGATCCCATAAGTCCCAGTTTTTGTTGGCTTGAAAAATATCATCAACATACAAGCTGCACGCCCAGTTTCGCAGAAAGTCTCTTCCAGAAAGTGCTGTTAACAGGTCTTGCTCTGTGCTCTGCGTTCACTAAGCCCTCTAATACAAATAACCCCCAGTGGGAGTCATAACAGCCTGCAAATAAGACTCTATCATCATCCTTATTCCACAGACGTTGGTGAGCTAACCTTCTCATCTCCGATGCCTAGATCAGTAGCCACACACACACACACACACATTTGCGGTGGCATTTACATGATAGCTTTTCGGTCGTAAGCCCAGACCGGAGTCAGACTGCCTGAATTCAAAGACCAGCTGTACCACTCGGTATCTACTGTCCTGGCTTAGAGCTGAACTTCCTTGTGCCTCAGTCTCCTTACCTATAAAATGGGGATAACAGTAATACCTGTCTTCTAGTGTGCTTCTGAAGATGAAAGAGACTGATAGATGTAAATGGCATATAGTAAATGCTTTGTTGGTGTTAGCCTTTGCTCATATTGATTTAATACGTATTCTATATTACACAGACATAAGCCAATTTAGAAAATATGACAGGACCTGAGTTTTCTGCATAGCAAAATGCTTAGATTTTCCATAGACAACCTCAGGAAGATGAGATTTTACACTGAGCAAGGGAAGAAGGAGACCTCCTCTTGTTGGCTGGCAGCCAGGCCCCAGGGAGGCGGCAGCTTCTGGTGGAGAACAGCACAGCCCTCGTTCTCCCTTCATCCTGTCTGTGGGTCCACAGTAGAGACTTGGCTTTTCAACAGAAACCACCACTTTTCCAGAAATTTCTAACGAAGAGGAGAATCATGTCATCCTTTATTCAGCTCAGCTGGAGGTGACTCTATAAAGGAAACAGAGGAAGAGCGTGGATCAGATCTGGGGGGAGAGGGCGGCTGAACTGTCAGGTCACGTGATGTGGGAAAGATGCTCGTGGTTGCCTGAAGCATGTGGAAAAGGATTCGGGGCCCGGCAGTGGAAGAAAGCTGTGAGTGATTATAGATTCTTGTCATGCATGTGAGCGGGGAGAAGGCTGAGACACAGCCTGTGGATTTGCTATCTCTGGGAAAGATGCTGCTTCAACTTCGCTGAAGACCTCAGATTTATTTTGCCTTACAGGAATTGGACTTGCTTGAAACGTTCCATAAATTGTTTCCTTTTGGATTTGCTTCAAAGCCAGGTCTCCAAGCTATCTGTTCAAACACAGATGCCCTCCTTTCCCACAGAGGCCTCTTTCACTGGGCAAAGCCAGGCAGGACACAGGGACCGTGGCTCTGCCACAGCAGGCCAGCTGTGCTCTCAGAGCCACAGAGATCTGGGTTTGAATTCTGATGCTGACACTTACTAGCTGTGTGACCTCTGCCGAGTTACTTGAGTTCTCTGTGCATCAGTTTCCGCATCTGCAAAATGGGCATATCAATAACCATGATACAGAATTTTAAAACAGGTGAAATGAAATAATTTGTGTGTTTAGCATATTCCTTTATATATAAAAATTAGTAAAGGACTATTACGACTAGTCATTCTGAGTAGAAATGACGATCCAAGGATATGATTTCAAACAAACTTTTAGACTTTATCAGATTCGTTGGATCTGGATTAAAAGCTGAGAGAGTCTACACATCTTGATGATGTTTTCTCTCTCATAAGCTATTAAAAATTTTTTTTTTGTATTTTGACATGATTAAAGATGTGCATCTATTAAAATTCAAATAGCTTCCTTCTGATGGCGGCATCTGAATACCATGGAGGAAATGGACAGTTTTTGTGGTGCCCTTGATTTGCTGGTCACGTAAACACCACTTTGCACGAGGTAACTCAGCACGAGGAAGCCTTGAATATTTCAAATCAGGCAGAAAGAAATTAGGCATGGGTGGACCTGTGGATTCTGGATGCATCCAACCTCAGGAGCAATGGTCTTAACGTGACCTTCTTCCGCTTGCTCCTCAAAGATCGAGGCTGCAGTGGAGGCGGCCAGAGCAGCCTTCCCGGGCTGGTCGGCCCGGAGCCCCCAGGAGCGCTCGCAGGTGCTGCACCGGTTGGCCGATCTGCTGGAGCAGTCCCTGGAGGAGCTGGCGCAGGCGGAATCCAGGGACCAAGGTGAGTGCCGCCGGCCAGACGGGAGCCGGCCAGGGTGGTGCCTAATGAGGAGTGCAGCACAACTACTCAGATGCCGGGGATGTCTACCCTCCTCTGGTTGGTCAGGTGACCTCTGGCCTCTTAACCACAAGGGGTGGGACTCGGGTACTTCCTCTACAGTAGCCCCCCTGGGCCCATCAGGTAGCCGCACCTGTGCTTCTCATGGCAGAGGTGGGAGTGGAAAGAAAAACCACCCAGGAGGCGGGCATCTGGCCGACTCTTGTCCCATTCTGATGGTCCAAGCAGGTCACAGATGAGCCCAAGTTCCAGGGGCAAGGAAATAAACATAATTTGTCCATTTGGTGGAGGGCACTGCCAGGGTTTTGGGCGAAGGGAGTGGATGTGGGGAGAGGGGAAGAAGAGGGCCGATCCTGCTAGGCAGACCATTTCAAAGCCAAAGTAATTGAAGACCTGGTTATTTAGAAAGAATCTGATATGTCAGTATCGCACTCCCCACACAACTTCCCAATTTTTAACTCCTTCCCAGAGGCGTGGGTAATGGGAGTAAATGTCCAATAGTAATGTCTATTGGGAAACCCCGAGATCTTTTTAAATGATATGAATGCTCTATAAATCAGCTTAAAGTTAGGAAGCAGCCTGAGTCCAAACTCTTAAGGCGATGCTTCCTGCCGGTGCTGCTAACACTTGGAGTCCCCCTGCATCACCAAAGACAACTAGGGAACAACCCAGAAAAGCTATGTTTCTCTTTTTGTTCAATCCAGGAGTTAGGGCGAACATGGGGCACGTGGTGAGTGAGCAGGGCCACAGGCATCCTTGAGGTCCCCTCAGCCGTCCTGCCACATGCCCATCTTGAGGGGAGATGTTTAATACACATTATCTATTTGTCAAAGTGGGTTCATTGTGTCCTGCAGATACAACTGCCTTGACACCCATCACTCCAAGCCCTTTGTAGCTCGAAGCTTGGTGATTTTGACTTGAAAGCTGATGTGAGCAGAGTGATAGCATCTGGCGAATTCATGATAGCCACAAAGCAAAGATGGTTTCACTCAATTTTAACGCCCCCCCCTTCATCTGATAACTTCATACCTAATTATTTCCTGGTTCTATGAAACCACCACCCGCTCTCTGTCATCAGGGGATCAAGTCTCAGGCTGGAAAGAACCAGGGCTCTGTCCGCGTGAGCTGGGAAACATGTGTGGTCGTGTCTCCGCGGTCCCCGGTGAAGTAGGCGGACCGTGCTTTCTGTTGTGGACTTCTTTCAGGGAAAACCATAACACTGGCAAGGACCATGGACATTCCCCGGTCTGTGCAGAACTTCCGGTTCTTCGCCTCCTCCATCCTGCACCACACGTCCGAGTGCACGCACATGGACCACGTGGGCTGCCTGCACTACACCGTGCGGGCCCCCGTGGGCATCGGTAGGTGCTGCTGGCGGAAAGCCTGGTCTGCGGGGGTCCCCAGGGATGCTCCCTCCGTTCTGTAGAACTCGTCTAAAGGAACAGACCGAGAGGAAGGGAAGCGATGACTTCTTCTACCTTGGCTGAAAATGAAGGGACCTCAAAAATCTATTTCTAGTTTCCTTTATTTGTGTCACATTCCCTACTTACTCCTGGAACATTGTTCTTGGGAAATTACCAGGAAAAGAATGATACCTGGAGGAAATTTACATTCCAAGATCTGCCCCCCCATTAAAAAAAAAAAAATTATTTCCGGAGAGTCTTGTAGTTAAGAGCATGGATTTTGGATATGTGCGGGGCCAGTTTCACAACAAACTGGGAGAATAGTTTAATTTTATATTTATAGATTTTAGTGTGAATTAAATAAATTAGTGAGTATAGGGCACTCTGAATTAACTGCTTCCCGCTTTCTTTTAGAGGACATGTGCACATGAGCAATGACTAAAACTATCCACTAGATGTCACTGTTCTTCTAACCACCAAATACCCGTATTTATTAGTTACACTTTATGATGGGATAAAAGAAAATAAATTAAAAGGAACGAAAATAGGACATATTACTACTTTGGTTATTTGAACCCTTTGGAAATCATACTTTGAAGGAATTAGGAAAAGCTCAAACTTCCCTCTTAGAAGTATGGTGATATATAATGCTGAAAAAATATTCTGTTATCCTATAAAGAAAAGATTTTATAGCAAGAAATATAATCATATAAACCATATGTTGACTTTCACAACATAGGTTTAAGGGAAGAGTATAAATAAGATGAATCCATTTACATATTCATAAAGTAGATTATTTTTTATTTTTTTTTTTGGCATGTTTTATGGTTGGAAACCTGGTTGGTTTCAGAGCATTGCATGGAGACACGTTCTAGATGCTGGTTCATTACTTATTTAGCAATCCTATCTGGTCATGAAACAGGTGAGAACCTAGAGAGAATTTTTTATTATAAAGTCCTCTGGCTGGCCAAAGTGGATTTCATAGTCTGTGTATCAAAATTCACTGGCTTTGCCCCTGACAGGGCAGACTCAGAACCCATTTGCTCTTATTTTACCACTAATTCTAAAAAGCTTGAGATTTTATGCCTTAATCCACGACAGGTTAGAGATAGTGGTGGAAAAACTTAAAAGGAATAGTAGCTAGACAGTTTGATGATGAAGGAGAGAGAAGTTTATTATTTTTATTTTTTAATTTTTTATTAACATATAATGTATTATTTGCCCCAGGGTACATGTCTGTGAATCATCAGGCTTACACATTTCACAGCACTCACCATAGCACATACCCTCCCCAATGTCCATAACCCAGCCACCCTATCCCTACCTCCCTACCCCCCAGCAACCCTCAGTTTGTTTCATGAGTTTAAGAATCTCTTATGGTTTGTCTCCCTCCTGATCCCATCTTGTTTCATTCCTCCCCACCCCCTGCAACCCCCCACCCTGCCTCTCAAATTCTTCATATCAGAGAGATCATATGATAATTGTCTTTCTCTGATTGTCTTATTTTGCTTAGCATAATACCCTCTAGTTCCATCCATGTTGTTGCAAATGGCAGGATTTCATTTCTTTTGATGGCTGCATAGTATTCCATGGTGTGTGTGTGTGTGTGTGTATACACACACACACACACACACACACACACACACACCACATCTTCTTTATCCATTCAGGAGAGAGAAGTTTAAAAAATAAATGTAAAGGTCAGTCTATAAATCTCAAAACTCATCACATTCTGCAACTGTTTAGTAGCAGGTGACAGTCTCTTGGCTCTGAAGCTTGCATTGCCCTTGTTCATAAATACAATTGTTACATCAACAAGAAAAAGAGTAAATTGTATTGTTTTATAGTTTTAAAAGGCACAGTTGCTTGTAATACATTTTAGAGTTATTTCCCCGAAGTTGGCTACCAGTAAGCAGAGGTTGGGGTTTTAGAAGCGTAAGCCTGAGTTTCATGCAGGGTGAAGGAGTTCCATGTTAATAAACCCAGTCTAGTTTGAGGGGCCTGCCTTTGGTGGCAATGTTTCTGTTCTCCTCTTGTAGCCGGTCTGATCAGCCCTTGGAATTTGCCACTCTACTTGCTGACTTGGAAGGTGGCGCCAGCCATTGCGGCTGGCAATACCGTGATAGCCAAGCCCAGTGAGCTGACGTCAGTGACGGCATGGATGATGTGCAAACTCCTGGAAAGAGCAGGTAATGAGCAATGGGTCTGGAGAGGTGCAAGACTGGCTTCAGGGTTGCAAGTTTTGTGGGTCTCAGTCGCCTCAACACCACTGACATTTGAAAAGTTGTTCTGGATGGACATCTGCTCAGAGCAAAATTGATTCCATTAACATTTTTGGTTTTCCTCTCTCTGATCCTTTTTTTGAGAAACCCCCTTCACATATAGGGTTGGATCACACTGCTTCCTCTTCTTCACCCCTGTCTGTGCCACTTCAAGAATGGTCCCCCCAGAAGGGGGTGGTGGTGGTGGCAGGCAGTGACATGATTGCACACCTGTTAAGTGACAGCAGGCTTAAAGATCCCGGTCAACTCAGACACCAGCCTGCTCCAGAGATTGTCTTCAGTGGTCAATTTAAATCTTCTATTTGAACCACATGTTAATCTTGATGCAAATAAGACTACCCTTAAGTACTTCTCTGGTTTGTATGGTTATGCGATACCTCCTAGAAATAGGCATTTTCATGACATTTGAATATACCTCCCTCAGTTTTCCCTGCATTTGGAGCCACCGTGTGGAAGCTGATATAATGTGGTTCCTTGGCCTCTTTATGTCAGTGGTGTCATGGCCACATTAAAGGTATATTCCCGGGGGTTCTCGGGTATAACTCCTCAAGGGCACAGTCTGACACTTCACCAGGGTTAGAGGTGTCAGGAGACCCTAGCTTGCAACCCACAAGAAAGCCCCCTGCTGTTGGTTCCTTTCACTCAGTTCTCCATTCATACCCTGGGTTGGGATGATGGGTGGGCGCTGGGAAACAGACTATCTTTCTGTCAGTCTCTGCTGTGCGTACTTCCTTCAAGCCCACAGAGAAGGTAGTGTTGGGCTCACCCATATCCATAAAGTAGGTGGGTGGAAAGAATCCATACCTCCCTCTTCTGGATTCCTTATCTGTCCAAGCAAAAACATACATATTGGCTTCCAAGAAAGTTGGGCCAGTTTTTACTCCAGGATTTAGATGGCAGGGTGAACTGTGTGGCCTTATGACTCTAGTCTAGCTGCCCATTTCCCTTGTATTGTACAGAGGAATGAGGCCTCCTCCCACCTTCAGCCTTTGCAGTGACATTTATGGATAACCTAGGCTTCTGGAAGGGTTATGAGAAAAGTGTGCCTATCTCTCCTATGTCCCATGGGTTTCATTCCTTCTTTACATGAGGGATCACTTTCTAATGCCATTCTTTGAAAAATTAAGTGCCTAGTGTCTACAGAGGTCCAAGGCCTTTCTTCCCTGGCTGTTGGCTGTAGGTTCCCTGGAGCGGATGGCAGTGGGGCCAATGCTTTGCCATGATCTATGGTGGGGAGGACACCCCTGCAGGTGGGGCAATGCCACAGAGCTATGTTCCCAGAGCCATTCTCTCTTGAAGTCAACCACATCTTGATCTATGATGATTTCTCTTCCCTAAACACTCTCCCCTTCCATATGCCCAGCTCCTAGGCTACATAAAAGTTCTGCATTTGCATATATTTGCACAGTATTGATCTTACTTCTTGTCAATGAATAAGCTATACCAAGCTTATATAGCTTATACAAATAAGCTATACCAATAAGTTATACCAAGACAGTTCTTCCTTCCCTTCTTGCTTCTGCTGGCTTTGCTAAACTTTCTTCCTCTGGGCACCATGGAGAGTGTAAGGCTCAAATTGCCCCTGTCTTAAGCCCTTGGTTTCTCCATTTGGATTGAGAATCTGTACGAGACACACTAAATAGTGTAAGCAAAAGAAGGCTAAGATGACCTGCTGGTGCATTCTGGATATTAATAGAGCCAGTCCTCAGGTCCTGAGCATTCAAACAGACTTGACAATTGCCCCTCCTGTGGAATAAAGTAATTTTAAAAAGTATACAGTGCGTACCTCTTTTATAGTTCTAGAATATTCATTTCTTCTTGGGGGCACCAGATATATTTTATTCCTGGAGTGTCCACTGAAAGTAGATTTCTGGCCCTTCCTAGTTTCATTCTGCCCAATGGAAGCTTGTTGCCACCCTGCCCTATCCTGGTCCCTGGTGGAGGAACTTTATGCCTTGTGTTGTCTGTTAGTCACCTACTCTGAGTTTTACTGAATTCTTATTTGCCAATGTAGTGCCTTCTTTCTCTGATAACTCGCATATCTTAAAGGTAGAGGGCAAATGTCTCTAGAAAAATTTCATTACTGTCTTCAATCAAATTGGCAAAGTGGTGCTGAGAAATACTGGCGAGTACGTAGCTCTTAACACATCAACACCGAAGTTCAAGGGAATGTTAAGCGTTAATGCCGTTGTGTAGAAGGCAATTGACCTGCTGAAGTGAACTCATTTTCCCCTGATGATAAATACATGGTGTTTCTAAGTTTTCTTCACTCTTTCTTAAAATGCTATTGTATACTTTAGAAGTGATTTGATCCATTTTTGCCTTCAGGATTTATAAAGCCCCAGTCCACCTTCTCTTGCCCTAGACCCCAATCAGAAAATATTGGGCAAATATTCACATGCCCACTGTCTGATGGAGATGCAGGAACCCCCAGCCTGCAAATGGTGGGAAACTTGTCCTTGTTTCTCCCCCATCAACCGCCGTGAGGGCCCCTTTCCTGAGCCTCCTCTTTGCTCCAACATGGGGCTCAGCGGCTCTCACATGGTGCCTGATCCTGGCCTGCTCTCCATGGCAGTGACCTGTGACCCAGGACCGACCCAAGCTAGGTTTCAATAAGTGTGCATCTGCATGTAAAGGTGAGGCCATTGGAGGGGAAGCTCCACCAGATACCACCGTGAGTCCTTGATTCCCCACACCTGTCTCCGAGGCTCACCTGAAGAGGGCCTCTTTTGTCCCCTCAGGTGATCAGGCTAAGGCTCTGGCTCGATGGGAAGGTGTTCTGGTTGATAATGGATCATCCATGAGAACTTGTTGTTTATACCCTAAGAGCATATTCTGGAAGAGATGGTTTTAATCCAACAGAGTATATTTCTATTAAGGAGAGAATGTCTAACCTGGACAGTGGAAGATAGTGGGAGCAGGGAAGTAGTTAAAAAACCTTACACGTTGGAGGTTTTCTGCATCTGCTATATTTCCAGGCTCAAGAAATATGGGGAATAAACTCTAGGCTAAACCCTAAGACACAACACAATTGCACTTACATTTTCTTTCTGGACACATAAAGCTTTCCAGAGTCAAGGATGATTTCTGATTTGGATAATGTACACAAAGCCTTCATTCACTCATTCACTTAATTATTTGCTGAGTACCCCTGGTTTTGCTTCTTAGCAGTTGCTGTTTAGCCTCACTTTGCCTCAGTTTGGATGAAGTGAGGATATGAATCCTCCCTACCTCATCCAGTAGCTGGGAGATCTAAATAGCTTCCAGCAGTGACTGGCCCACAGTGAATGGGGGCACTTACTGGTATTAATCTATCTGGCAAACTAGGGCCATGGCATGGGGGGACCGTAGGGAGCAGTAGGGTCCCATGCTAGAAAGATGGGGGCACCTGTTTTAGGGTGTACTTGGCACTTTAAGTCACTCTGTCAGTCAGATAAAGTGTATATCTGTATCACAGGACACAGGACCTTTAACTCAATGCTCACCGTCCTGGAGGAGCCCTCCCTCCCTTCCCTGGGCCAAGGCAGTCAATCTCTTCTTCCCCCCATTTCACATTTTCACCCTGAATTGTGACTCCTGAATGCCATCTTGGAGCAGGGCTCTCCTGCCTGACAGGGCTTGAGATTCCTGAGGTTATCTCTGTGCCCTGAGCCCTTGATGCCTAGTCAGTATTGTGGAATGAATTAATTAAAAGGTTCTACTCTTCATTTTTCTAAAGCAAAGCACCTGGAGAAATCCCACCTAGGGCGCACTGGATTTGTACTACAGTCTGCTTTGCCATTAAACTAGAGACAGCCCTAAGAGTCTTCCCCTCCATTCAAGGTACTGCTCTTTCAAGGAGAACCTCCATGTCACTGGAAGTTCTCAACGCACTGAGGAGAATTACTGTTGTAATTTCTGTTACCGTTTCTGCATCCTATCCAGATACAGACCTGGAGACTGTTCTGTTTCCTGTCCAGGTGTCCCACCAGGTGTGGTAAATATCGTGTTTGGAACGGGGCCCAGGGTCGGTGAGGCCCTGGTGTCCCATCCAGAGGTACCCCTCATTTCCTTCACGGGGAGCCAGCCCACAGCTGAGCGGATCACGCAGCTGAGTGCCCCCCACTGCAAGAAGCTCTCCCTGGAGCTTGGGGGCAAGAACCCCGCCATCGTCTTTGAGGACGCCAACCTGGAGGAGTGCATTCCAACGACTGTCAAGTCCAGTTTTGCCAACCAGGTATGTCCTCTGGGTTGGTTTGTTTTGTTTTGACTTTGTTTGTAAATTCTGTGACCCAAGTGAGCCTGGATCCATTTCATCATGGTGCCAAGCCAGCAGTGAGTGGGTCAATCTGGTGCTGTTTCAGGGAAAGGAGATTGTGCTATTGTGTTTTTCCATCGACTCTGTTTGGTCTTAATGTCCATCTGAGCCTCTGTTGGGCAAGCTCTGTTGGGCAAGCTCCATCTGAGCCTCTGTTGGGCAAGTTCTCCAGCTTTATCAGGTATGAGCCATGGGCAAAATGACTGATTGTTTGCTCCTCTAAGCTCTTTCATCCCTTAACTCATAGAGTCACCCCCATTCTCTTGTCTTACCTCCAGTAAACCTTGGGCTCATCCCAAAGCATCCCAAATGCAGCACCCACTTAGAAATAAATGCTTAGGGGATGTTTCCGATGTTGGAGTCACAGAGTCACGGGCAACTTGCTATCTCCAGAAACTGTGTACCAGACATTCTTCTGGAAGCCAGAGTTCTCAGCACACTTTCCGAGGCTGTGGCCTCCCAAAGGGTTAGCAACACTGACCCAGATGTAGACCAGACGGTGAGCCTCGCAGAGTCTGCTCTGGGGCCACAGGTGACTTTCAGTGCCCAGGATCAGGCCTTCAGTAGACCGAGTGTACAAAACACTGAATGATTTTCTCCAAAGGGCCTGCTTTTTAACAATTTTAGCAGCGAACAAACCATTCACTAAAGAGTTAGAACTGCCATAGAAAAAAGATGAGTGAAATGAGATGTATCTTTACTTAACTTGCCCAAGTTGCCATAACTTTTTGACCCTTCATTTCTTTGCCTGTAAACTCCTAGAGGCAGTAAGGACTTCCAATAGTGATTTTGTGAGTTGTAGGATGGAAACCATTCTTGACAGTGGTTATTTTCGTGCTCATTATCATTATAATTATTTCTCTCACAGTAATTCTTAGAGAAAGTGGCTTCGTCCTGTATCTCTCTCTATGCCTCTATATACAGGTACATCTGTATCTGTAGAAAGAGTTTTTCAGGATCAATAGACTTAAATCTTAGATTTTAGAAAATAGACTTGCAATTTTATGATGCAGCTATTTTAATCATTAAAATAAACAGGTATCCAAATGAACAATGAAATCAACCATTTTGATGGCTTAGTGACAACGGGGGTGAGGGGTGTGGGGACAAGCTGTGGACTGAGAAACAACCGAGAGCACATTAGGTGAACTCTGCGTGGAAGAAAATGCACTCTAAGTGCGGGATGGACTGTGGTTTCTAATGTGCCAGAACTTGAAATTACTGAGGGAACCTTCCTCTTGGGGGGTATTTTAAATGTCAGTGGGGAAGAGGACAGGAACCCAACTGGCTAATTGGAGACAATAAACAGATTTTAGGCAAACGAAAGGGGCTGGTTTCTTTTTCCTTAACTAAGAGCTGAGTCCCATGTAGTGAGCACTTCTTCCTCTGTTGAACATAATGGGCCCCTTTGAAACATTTCTGTCACACGCAGTCTTCTTTGGCTGGGGGCACCCTCACGCTTTGACAAGCTGTGGAACACAGAAGAAATGACTGCGGACTTCAACATCACTCAGCCTGAAGTTGAAACTTCCTGTGCCTGGTGGCCCTGTGCCTCTGTTTCCTAATTGCAATTTCCTAATTGCAAGCTGGGAAAAACTACGGCACTGTAGGATTATTATGAGAAAAGCACCCTGCACGGTGCCCGGCATGCAATAAATAGTATTTCTCTTTTTTCATTTCCTCGAAAGTCATGCCACTAGAGATCCTAGCATTCCCTAGGCTTTCCTGGCACCAAGTGATTAGGAAAACCCTGCCTGGGTAACCCCCAACTGCCTTTACCACGCCCTCCCTTCCCACACGCCAGATACGCAGATGGTACTTACAGTGATCCTGCGTGGCAGAGAGAATTCTTTGCTTCAAAACAGTGACTATTTGATTTGGACAATACACCTTTGCACAACTATCAAAATAATTAGAAAAATTCCATCCTTAGGATGGTTGTGAAGATCAAATGTAAATGTGGTGGAAATCGTTATTTATGCAGAAATTGACTTACCATACATACATAATGCTTTGAGATGTCTGCACTGTGGTTTGTAAGTGATTGCACGCTATATTCAGATGATAGTAAGGATCATTTTTCACTCAGGCTCCTGTTAGCACCGCTGCCCAAAACAGACAGTATCTCTATTTGGATGTCTAGTAGGCATCCGAACCTTAACCCGTGCAAAGCCGAATTCTTGATTTCCCTCCCTCTCCTTTCCCTGCAATACTGCTCCTCTTCCCACCTTGGGCTTGCCTTTCAGTGGATAGAGCACTACCATCTGCTCTAAGGCTCCATCAATAACCTGGGACTCAACCTTGTTCTTACCCCAACCTTCTATCTCACTAATCCATCAACCCATCTTGTTGGTTCAATTATTCTAATACATCCTTCTCGCTTCTGCAGAGCATCGATACCAGTTTTCTTGCACTTTGGGGTCCTGTGTCCCTTTATGAATCTGGTGATGTCAGTGGATGCGTATCACTTTTCCCATCTCCGCTGGTCCCTCCCTGGTCCAAGCTACCTCCGTGTACCTGGGCTTCTGGAATACTCTCTGAACTCTACCCTGATCCCACTCTCATTCTCTTCCATTCTATTCTCCACACAGCTGCCAGAATGATTATTTAACAATAGAAATCCCATCATATCATGCTGCTGCTAAAAGCCTTCCACGGTTTTTTCATGATCCCGGGAGCAAGATGCAAAGTCCTGTGAGTCTATGGGATTTGCTCCTCACCACCTGCCCTCCTTTCCTACTCTCCCTGCCCCCATTCCTGCCTCCACTCCCAGCCTCAGCCCTGCTGGTCTTCTTCCCTCGCCTCATACACCACACCACGGCAAGCACGCTCCTGCAGCAAGAAGCCACTCTACCCCTGCGACTGTGACTTGACTTCCTCTGCATCTGGCCCAGTCAGCTCCTCCCCACCAACCAAGGGTCAGTTCAAATAGCCCCTCTTCACAAGGGCCTTCTGGAACTCCCTTTACTAAAAGAGACTAAAAGTGGCACTTTCCCATTGATTTCTCTTCCCATCCTCTGCTTAGTTTTCTTGTATTGCTTTGCTCATGACCTGAAATTATATTATTGATTGAGCTCATTGACTTGTGCTATTGTCTGACCTCCACACGAGCCTGTGTGTTCCTCGTGGGGGGACTTTGTTTTGTTTATCTGTGTCTCTCATGGTCTAGACCAGTGCTTGGCAACTGGCAGGTAGGTGATCAGAGATGCAGGGTGACCTACCCATGAAGGAGTGTGTCTTGTCATTGCCCTCATGTGTCATTCTTGGCAGGGCGAAATCTGCCTCTGTACCAGCCGAATCTTTGTCCAGAAGAGCATCTATCATGAATTTTTGGAGAAGTTTATAAAAGCTACCAGAATGTGGAAAGTTGGCATTCCCTCCGATCCTTCGGCCAGCATGGGAGCACTGATAAGTAAAGCTCATTTGGAGAAGGTAAGTCAGTCTCTACAATGGGAGTTTGGGAAGAAGCCCAGTGTAGGGCATAGCACACACTCCTGCTTTGGAATGTTGTTAATTACCACTGTATTCTTAAAAAAATTCTGACCTGTAGGAAATGGTCTCTTGATATAGAGTCTACAAATCTTGTCCAGGTTAAAGCAGCATCTACATGGAATGAATGAATTTGAGAGATCAGCATAGAGATACCATCGAGAATGAGGAAGACAAATTTCAAAACACAAGGGTCAGCTGATAAGAATGATGTGGATTAAGGGTGGCAGGAATTTCCATCGATATAAGCTCCCAATGGAAAGCGTTCTGCCTGTGGCTTACAGCAGGTGGAATTCTGGGTGTGCTAGCAGGCATGACCCAAATTACGTGGTCCCTAGTGGGTAGGGCTAGTGGTGGTCTACGTGGGAAAGCCACTGATGGTCTCTGATGGTTTATGGAATTTAGGTCTTTAAGATCCTCTTAATGTATTACCTGAGACCCACCGAGGAAGATAAGCCCCTGTCAGTTAGCCAGTGAGGGACAGAGCCTTTACTTAAGTTTATAGAAATCTTTGACACTGCATAGATTTGGGAGATTTATTACATTTTAACTTTGACCTTTACAGCATTGTGAAGCACAGAGGCTCTTAGCCGAGCGCATAGCAGCTTGGTGGTCTCTTCTTATTTCTTCTGTTTTCTCAGAGTGAACTATGAAGCAAGGTGAAGAGGGAAGAAGGTGCTGAGGGCTTGGGAGGGAGGAGAGGGTTTGAAACAGTCCTGCAGGACATCAGAAGGGATTCCCGTTGTTTGTAGCATTGTAGCCACAGAAGCTGTGGACAAAAGCCAAGAATCTTGATAGATCTAAACTGCAAGTGATATATATATTTTTATTTTTTATTTTTATTAACATGTAATGTATTATTTACCCCAGGGTACATGTCTGTGAATTGTCAGACTTACACATTTCACAGCACTTACCATAGCACATACCCTCCCCAATGTCCACAACCCAGCCACCCCATCCCTACCTCCCCGCCTCCCAGCCACCCTTAGTTCGTTTTGTGAGTCTCGGAGTCTCTTATGGTTTGTCTCCCTCCCTATCCCTTCCTTCATTTCTCTCCTCCACCCCCCACAAACCCCTGCCTTGCCTCTCAGATTCTTCATATCAGAGAGATCATGTGATAATTGTCTTTCTCCGACTGATTTATTTCGCTTAGCATAATACCCTCCAGTTCCATCCATGTCGTTGCAAATGGCAAGATTTTGTTTTTCTTGATGGCTGCATAGTATTCCATTGTATATATATACACCACATCTTCTTTATCCATTCATCTACTGATGGACATCTA
>CM053608.1:24172761-24192852 GCA_028646535.1 Procyon lotor
CACAATTAATTACTCTGTACTCATTTCAGAAAGCTCCATGGCTCTACTGCTTTTAACGAGAAAGATTTTGTACACACAGTTTAAAATTTCAAAATAGTTTATCTTTGGCCAATTTATTTTTATTTTTATTTTTTAAGATTTTATTTATTTGAGAGAGAGAAAGAGAACACGTGAGAGAGCATGAGCAGTGGGGAGAGGGAGAAGCAGGCTCCCAGCTAAGCAGGGAGCCCAATGCTGGGCTCAATCCCAGGACCCTGAGATCATGACCTGAGCCCAAGGGAGATGCTCAATGGGCTGAGCCACCCCAGTGCTCTGGCTGATTTATTTTCTTTTTCTTTTTCTACAGAAGAACACTAAAGATGGTATTTCCATTACTCCACCACATATAAATTTGCTGCTGTCAATGGAGCCATCTTGAGTTGTGGTCTTACAGATTGGATCCCTCCCAGCTAGAGCAGAGCCCCTCAAGTGGGCTTACATTGCTTCCCCCCTGTGAGGCCCCAGGGCAGTCCTACTGAGGCTCCCAGGGCTTCTGGACATCTGCCATCCTCACTGCTCCACCTTGAGCATGAGTGCCCAGATGCAAGGAGTCACGACTCCCCCTTCTGAGTCTCTCACCAGGTGGACCTATGATGGGGGGCTTACAGATCAATTCTTGTGAGGTGCTGGGTATCTCGGGCCTTGAGAGACAGAGAGAGAGAGAGCTAATGGAAGCAGCTAGGGCAGTGTAAATATGGCCTTTTCAGTGGGACTCCTCAGTTGGGTATGCTGCTTGGGAGATCAAGGAGGGAGTGCAGACGTTCCCCAGGCGGTCATCTTTCCTCCCCTCTCACCAGAAAGCTGTGGGGGCTGCGTCCCAAGGGAGGCTTGGCGGCCATCTTTGTATTGCACTTCCCTGCAGTTCGTCTGTGTCTTCTTCGAAGCAAACTAGCCTGCAGAGTCTGGGGTCTTTGCGTCCGTCTTACTTCCTTGTGGTTGTCAGGATAGATGGCGAGGCACTGACTAGACCATGTAGAAGCTGTTGCGTCATGGCAAAGGGCTCAGAACCTCACAGAGACGCAGCTTGCTCTTAAGTGGACGAGTGACTTGCTCGCCTCCCAGTGATGCAGGCGACTCTGTCCTCAAGGAGGGAAGAACAGGCTCTCTGCCTGTTTCACAGGTTGCTTTTTGTCTTTGCTTTTGTGTCAACCTCCCCTCCCCCCCCAATGCTTTTCCACGTGACTGTCCGGAGAATCTGGCTAGATGCCAACCTGCCCAAAGATGCAGGAAATCGGAGATGGGATTCTGAGTGTCGACAGTGAGGCTGGCGCGCAGAGAGCAGGGCAGATTGACAGGTGCACTCCCCGATAGGGCCAGGCTGCAGGCTGTTAGCAAAGGTCCGCTTTTGCAGTTTGCTAGCTGCTTTCGTTGGATTAAAAAAACCTGACTTGCAGGATGGGCGTGTCTCTGAAGTCTCCCAGCTCCTAAGCCTCAGATGCTGTGTGATCCCATTGCCTTCCTCACCAACCGCAGCAGCGGTGGCTGGCGTTCAAAAGACTTACTGCGTGCCAGACATTATGCTGAATATTTTACATACATTTTATCGAAGCTTACAAATAGGTGGGAATGTTATCCCATTTTTCAGAGGGGAAACTAAGCATTGAAAATCCCTCCGTTGGGGCGCCTGGGTGGCTCAGTCGTTAAGCGTCTGCCTTCGGCTCAGGTCATGATCCCAGAGTCCTGGGATCAAGTTATAATTTTATTACATTTTATGGCCTATTAGCAGTCACAACATTTTCTTTTTTCAGATTTTCCTGGAAATCTCAGTTCCTGAGCTGCTAGTAGAGATATCATTCTATCATCCAGAAAATAAATTTAGTTTAGTGTAAGTCGTCTTATATATTAAAAATTTTGAAAGGTTCACAGTTTGAAAACTGACACTTTCCTTCATACTTTATTATCCAAGAGCCTCTCAAAGATAATCATGAAATTCCATGTAGATGAGATAATCTAAAGCCACTGCATGTTTAATCATGGAAAATAGTTCCGGTCTTGCATTCAGCAGGTGTTCCTGGATATCTCTGCCTCGACTTCCCCTGTTCACGCATTATGCTGCTTTTGGCGTCTTTTAATTAATCTAAGTGGTATGTTCCAAGAGGACTGAGAGAATAAGGGAAAGAGGAGTCCAGACTAATTTAGTCTTCACTTGCAAACTAGACTAGGGCTTTTCTGGGACAACTTTTGAGATCGTGTTGGGGGAAAATGTGTAGCAGGGAGGAATACGAAGCTGTTCCAAATTTGTATTTTTTTAGAAATCTTTGACTTCATGGCTTATTAAGTGTTCTATAAACTAGAGGAAAATTAATAATAAAACAACAGTATTTTTTAATTTTTACATGGCAAACACATAGCTCTATATTGAATATAGTTCTATAACGGAATACTTACCTAATACTGGGGCAGAATGCTCAGATAAATATGTGATAAGTAGGGATCCAAAGTATGACTTCAAAATTTACCTTGCCTTTGATGTACTGCCTAACTGTTACTTTATACTTTATACTTTTAGTTTTTGGGATCACTTTTCTACTTCTCCTGTGCTCAGGGGTAGGATAATGTTATGATTGTATGAAATTGTATGATGTATGAAATTGCCATACGTAAATGCACATATCCTTTTATAAGGAGTCATTTCTACCATCATTGTGAATAAACATCTGTCACTGTATCCAAGCTACTGGGTTTGCTTATTATATAATTTATTTCCCATTATAGTTAGCTATTCTGTATTAACTGGATGTATTTTCAGAATGTAATAAGTAATGAGACGAGGAGTTAGAAATGATTTGTTCTGGAAGCCTAGCTATTGAAGGGCATCTTGGCCTTTCATGAAATCTTATGCACCATTCAATCTCCCATATTCTCCAATGGACAGAACCCCCCCTCCCAAAGTGAGTAACTATTCTTTTGTGTATCTAATTACTGAATATACCTGAGTGTGAATTCTAGCTTTTGTGATTATTAGTGGTATGAACCATCTACCCTTTCTGAGGCTCAATTTTATCATCAGCAAAAAGGGGATAATAATATGTAGCTAATAGAGTTTTGAGGGAATTAAATGAGAATGTATGAAAAGCATTTATCTATGTGTCTGGGACTTAGACAGTAAAGAAATTACACCCCTCCTCTTCTGTCCGAGGGCTGAATGCTCAAATGATGGTCAGAGTGCTTCTGTCCTCAGGCTTAGCAGCTGAGCAATAAGATAATCAACTTAAGATTTCTTAGCAATGGCCTTAAACATATTTCCTAGATGATTCAAAAATATTGAATTTTCTGCTGCTTCGCATCAAGTCAAATGGTAAGATGTTACTAATCATGGTTTTCACCCGCCCAGGTCAGAAGTTACATTGAGAGAGCCCGGACAGAAGGGGCCCGGATTCTGTGTGGTGAGGGGGTGGACACGTTGAGTCTTCCCCCCAGGAATCAGGCAGGATACTTCATGCTTCCCACGGTAATAACAGACATTAAGGATGAATCTTGCTGCATGAAAGAAGAGATATTTGGTCCAGTGACGTGTGTCGTCCCCTTCGATAGCGAAGAGGAAGTGATTCAAAGAGCCAACAGTGTTAAATACGGGCTGGCGGCCACAGTGTGGTCCAGCAACGTGGGCCGTATCCACCGGGTGGCTAAGAAGTTGCAGTCAGGCTTGGTCTGGACCAACTGCTGGCTCATCAGAGAGCTCAACCTCCCTTTTGGGGGGATGAAGAGTTCTGGGGTAGGGAGAGAGGGAGCCAAGGACTCTTATGAATTTTTCACTGAAATCAAAACCATCACCATTAAACACTGACCTTGGTCAGTAGAGAAGCTGTTACCGTCTGTGACTGGCTGAGAGAATTAGTAGTCCAATGTAGTGAGCTGATATCCTGCCATAAATTCCAGCCACATCTTGGCTCAGCAGGGTTTCTCCACCTTATCCTCAGTAGCTTGTACTTTTATTCGTTGTCAAAGAGAGCCTGTCTGTTTTCCCTGTGGAGTTAAAGAAGAGACTTCTGAGCGGGAATACACAAAAAGGAAGCCAAGTAATTGTCAGGTTCCTTCTCTGTTGTGTCTTCACTGTAGTTTTTTTTCATTGTTTTGATTGAATTCCTGGAAATATAGAAATAATCATTTTTTTTTCATTTTTAAGCATGTGTATATATATATATATATGGAATTTGTCTGAGCAGGGCTGTATGGGAGGTCCCACTAAATACATCTGTACAAGGACAAAGAAAAATAAAATAATGACTACTTTTGGAGGAAACTTGAAGCAAGAAGAGGAAATAATTTGATCCATTTCTACTCTGGAGTCGAATCCATTTCAATTCTTTGCGTCTGTCTCCCATGAGGTTTACAACCCACTAATCCTAAAAGAATAAAGGTTAAGCAATTTTAGTAGCCAGTATTGCATATGTCTTCTTGAATTATCCTTTATTCCCCTTAGGTGTATGGACTTTATGCAAAGTAACGGAGGTATTTCTCGTGGCCTTTTTTCTGGGTCTCCGAATGATCAGAGGAGAAAACTGAGGTTTACAGAGATTAAAGTAGCGTGCTCAAGGTCACATGAATGCAATGGGGCAGAGGAAGGATTTCAACCGAGGGCTGGTTCTCAGTATCCAAAGCCACTATCTCTGACCAACTCACACTTAGACAGCAGCCACATACTTAACGGTTCATGGAATACATTGTGTTGGGTCTCCTCTCTGTGTCTCCCTCCCTCTCCCCCTCTCTCCTGTCCCACTCAGTGGTGCAGTTCAGGAACTCTTCAGGCACAGCCCTAACTCCATCAACCGAAACCATGTGTTTGCATGTCTGACTGCCCGGCTGGACAGGAACTGCCTCAAGGCCCAGGCAGTGCTGCCCGCACCCCTGCACTCCGCCAAAGTCTCCATTCCCAGCATAGGGGAGGTGCGCGAAACAATTTCCAGGGATGGAATGAGGTCTTCCTGGTGCTCTGGGGTGTTCGTTGCATGGTGTTTGGGGATGGGGGTTGGGCTCGAGGGGGAGAGAATAGTCTTCATGGTTTGTGTAGGTTTCCGGATATGTTGGCTTGTTCACAAATGCTGAAGAACATAAGCCCTTTGGAGGTCAAGCAATGGTGTCGGATCATGTCTGGTTCCCAGCTTCTCCCTCCCCTCCCTTCTCCTTTTCTCATCTGCCCTATTCTCCAGCTGAGGTCCCGGAGTCTTCATTAGTTAAATCTAGAATCAATTCCAAGAGTCAGCAGGAGGAATTTCAGCAGCTCCTGGTCTTTAAGAACCCACGTCTTTGTTCTTGAACATGGTCTGGCCCCAGCTCATCCTTATTTCTGAAACCCAAGCTACATCTTGATTCCACATTCTGGTGGCTGAACGTCTTTGCTCCTTGTGCCTCAACACCCCCTGCCACGCTGCTTGTGTTCTGCCTCCACGACTGTTCTCCAGGACACGGAACTGGCCCTGCTCCTGTCCCTTCTCGCCTGGGCTCTGGATCCTGTCTTGTGGAGGGGACTGCTTCTTGCGGACAGCCATTCTGGATGCCATTTCCCTCCTCTGTGCCTCTCTGGGGCTTCAGAAGCTTCTCCTGGGCTCATGAGGCAGTCTCATTAACGGGTGCTTGACCGGATGCCCGTTCTCTATCACCCCAACTGAGCCCAGTGCTCAGTTGTGAACCCCAGTGGCTTTGATGTCTCAGCACCCCATGGGGCCTTTTCTCTCTCTCTCTTTTTTTAAATTTTTATTTATTTGACAGAGAGAAACACAGCAAGAGAGGGAGCACAAGCAGAGGGAATGGTAGCAGGAGAAACAGGCCTCCTGCCGAGCAGGGAGCCCGATGCGGGGCTCGATCCCAGGACCCTGAGATCATGATCTGAGCCGAAGGCAGACGCTTAACAACTGAGCCACCCAGGCGCCCCCCTTTTTTCATTCCTTCTAGTCCACCCAAGTGTCGGTGAGTTTAGTTCCAAGACCCTCTCCTCCTAGGCCAGCCCACACGGTCTTGCGCCCCACAGCAGCACCTCTGTGGTTGCAAGGCCTCCGGGTCCCGTGCCTGCTGGACTCAGGGCTGCTCAAGAAAACCCTCAGAGGGGACGCATGAGGGTTTCGATCTTATCTGTAGAGTTTTATTTCTGAGCTGGTTTCGATCTTATCTGTAGAGTTTTATTTCTGAGCTGGTTATAGCTGAGCTACCTCGAGCCCAACCCCCAACCCAGCTCAGAAATAAAACTTTCCGGGGGTGCACACTGAGTTGCATGTTTGCTGTGCTCTTTCACATGTAGGAACTACCTACCAAAAAGGGAAAGTGGATCGTGGATCGTGTGTGTGGGAGGGACAGCCTGGCACCTGGGCAGAAGGACCTCAGAGCACGGAGAGCACCTCCTCCCAGCAGAGCAGTGGTGGGGGGGGTTGCTGAGAGGGACCTGGATGGAGAGCTGGCCCTGATGGGGGCGGGAACAGGGACTCTGAGGAGCCCAGCTTCTGTGTGTGCCCAGTGGTGCTCCCCAGTCCCAGAGGCTGCTGGTTCACCTGCAGATTGAGATCCAGTAGGTCTGGGTGGGGCCTCGGTGTCAAGGACTTTGGTAAACCTCTGTAGGAGCTGCAGCTCCCACAATGCCTCCTCCCCACCTTCCCAGGTCTCAGGAGCAACCCCTCCTGCATCGGCCCCCTCCAGGACATGGAGGAAGTGTTCACACACCAGAGCAGACCTTCCTGGGAAGAAGGTCTCCAGTGTGGTGGTTGGCAGGGAGCCCGAGATGACTCGGGACCCTGACATGCAGCTCAGAGGAGGGGAAGGCAAGGCAGCTCCGCGACATCCACTAAAGGAGGACATCCACTAAAGCATTTCCCTGCCCGGGTAGAGAAGGTCCTCCCTCCATTGCTCCTTCCGAGGGTGCACACTGAGCTGTCCATGCAGCCCCAAAGGAAACCTGTCTCTGACCCAGGCACACAGGAACACAGGGTTAGCCCCCCATCCAGGGAGGGTCTTACCAGTAAACTGCTCTTTCAAACCCCAAAAGGTAACTTTGCCGACTACCTATAATAATCAACCAGCACACTTTTTATTCAACATTATTACTGGCCAGTCGACAATCATGAACTATTGGGTGAAAGAGCAACTAACCAGGGGAGAAAGAGATAAAAGAAGAAGTTGTTGAACACTGAATTCGTCTCAGAGATTTGAGCGCCCAGCACTTTAGTCACCGCAGAGCAGGGCTATGCAGGAGGAGCAAATCAGGGGCATGAACCATTGGCCCCCCAGATAAAATGAAAAAGCAATAGAATGGAATCCCTGGTTTGGCTGACGGCTAAGGTACTAATCTGGCAGGTCAAGTTGTGAGAGCAGCTCAGGATGCAGACAAGGACAAAGAGGGAAAATGTAAGAGAGAAGTTGAGGTGGGGGATAGATCCGGAAAGCTGATAATATATAATTCATCTGAGGTGAGGGAACAGAGGTGGAGAAGCAAATAAATGATAAAAATGAATATCTCTGAACTAAAATACTTTCTGATGAAAAACATTTACCACGTGAAGGAGCTATTCTGCTGAAATGTAAAAATTCCCAACATAAAGCTTGCAGGGAGAATTACCAGGGTACCTACAAGCTCCACCCCCAAAACCCACAAATACAAGCATAAGGTTGTCATTCTACATTTTCCATTAATAGTATTTTGGAAGACAGTAGAACAAGATTTCGATGTTCTCAGGAAACATTATTTTGAAACTAAATTTTATAGCCAGCTAGCTATAGGATCCAGGCAAAATAAGCCAATGACTCGGGAAATTTACTCTTTCCTGTGTGACTTGGGATATACTTCAGGAGAAGGAAAAACGAATCCAATGAACACAGAAATTCTGAGGAACAAAATGAAAAGTAATTTCAAATTAGCAGCAGCAAACAGGTCTAGAAAGTGATTGGCCCAAAGTTGAACACCGTAGATAGGATGTGGTGGTTGATGAACACTGATTAAAAAGATATGTAATAATCTGGAAGATCTTCAGTCTGTAAAAATGTCCACCTATGTCTGTTTTCTCCATTACAATAAAGGGAACAAAAACTATTCAAAAGTGATGATCAGATGAAGTGAACTGAAGTGTGATGTGACTTGGAAAAAGAGAAAGGGTGTAAATAATGGGAATCCATTTCTCCATTATTTTTTGGGTTGATATTTTGGTGACATGAAGCCACATTTCATCTTCATGGGCCTTACATACTACTTGGTTCTTTTTTTTTTTTTAAGATTTTATTTATTGATTTGCCAGAAAGAGAGAGAGAGAGAGAGAGAGGGAGGGAGGGAGAGAGAACACACAAGCAGGGGGAGCAGCAGGTAGAGGGAGAAGCAAGTTCCCTGCTGAATAAGGAGCCCAATGTGGGGCTTGATCCCAGGACCCTGAGATCATGACCTGAGCCGAAGGCAGACACACTTAACTGACTAAGCCACCCAGGCTCCCCATGCTACTTGATTCTGTAATTAGTATTTATATAATCTTAACATTATGAATGTCTATCACTGGCTTTCAATTTTTAGAGTCGAGCTACAGACAAGGTACGGAAAACAAACTTAAAATGACAAAACAGTACAGAGGTTCAAGCCCGGATGATGATATTAATCAGCTGACAAGTGTGGAAGAGGAAAGGGTGAGCCCACGGCTAGCCTGCACCGATTTACTTTCCTCATCTTACTACACAGGGAGTGGGTCCTTGATGCCGGAAGGCAATGAATCAAGAAGCAAGGATTGAGGCAGATTGCTTAAAGCGATGCATGAACCCATTCAAGATCTCAAAATGTTAATGTCACTAACAAAAATTGGAAGGTGAAATGCAGGTGAGCTCAGAATGTGTGAAATGCACACACCTTCCCTCATAGGAAGCAGACATGTATTATTTAAAGTTGATAAGACCAGAAACACAAGCGTGCGCACACACGGATTAGTTCTATGATACAGAAGATCTCAAGCCAGAACTCTTTAAAAATGGTTGCTTCTGGGACACCTGGGTGGCTCAGTTGGTTAAGCATCTACTTTCAGCTCAGGCTGTGATCGCAGGATGCTGGGATCGAGTCCCACACTGGGGGGGTCCCTGCTCGAGCAGGGATCGAGTCCCTGCTGAGCAGGGAGCCTCCTTCTCCCTCTACCACCCGCCCCCTGCCCGGCTTGTTCTCTCTCTCTCTCTCTCTCTGACCCCCTCCCCCAAAAAAACAAAAACAAAAACAAAACAAAGTTGCTTCTGAGAAGCAGAACTATGGCCAGCAAAGGGGTATTTAGCATAACAGAGAGAGGTTCATTTACATTATGAACCTTTGAGTTCATTTTTTTAACATGTTTGAGTTTATTTTTTTAACATGTTTGAACAGTCTTTTGTAAATAACAGCATACATATTTAAAAGCTCTCCCAGTGATGCTTTTTTATACATATGGGAGTTGGGAAGGATGTGCTCTACACAGTCCAGAGTATTCTAAGCCCTTGGTCCTCTGAGCCCTGGTTGCCTTAAGAGATCTGAGATCCCCAGACGTCCTGGAGGCTCAGCCTGATTGTGGACAACCTGGGCAACCTGCCCCAGGTCAGGTCAAGGGAGGAAGCCTCCTCTGGTGCCCCTGGCGTGGCCTGTCTGCTCAGCCAGCCGGTCCAGAGAGGGAGACGACGGCAGGAGAGCCTCCTTCCTATCGCCTGCGCATGGAGGGTGAGGGACAGTCCTGGATAATTCACCTGCCTCAGGCCATCCCTACTGGAGATCCCCTGAGCCTGACCTGAGACTTCTCAAAGAAAACGCCAAAGCTTTGGATTTGCTTATCTATGGGGAATTGCCCAAGTCCTTTTCTTGGAGATGCCAGTGGCTGCCTGTGATCTGCATTAGGGCTGGACCCACCCCTAGGATGTCCCATGGACAAGACCCTCACTTTAGGCTTTTCAGATGAAGGTTTCAGTGTAGTTTTAGGAAGACATTTTATTCACGGGTGTCTAAAGGCAAGCCTTCTGGAATGTGTCCTCGCGGTCATTAGCCTAACAGGTCCGAGCATTCACGTGGTCAGTCAGCTGCTATGCTCGACAGGACCCCAGTCAGTGCTGACTCACCCCGGGGCCTGTGTAAAGCCTCAGACTCACTACTCAGAGGCCTCTGCCAAAGATATGATGGGCAGGCTTTCTGGGAAGAGTCCTATTTCCGACTGTAACCGGCCATTCATCAACCATTGGGAATTTGCCTCATGTTGCCTGTTAGCAAAGGATATGTCATGTCCTCACTCGGATTTCACTTTCCCATCCCACACCTCATCGCATTCCTCATCCACATTCCTCAGTCCAATCTTTTTTCAGGAGGTATCATTACACTCCAAACTCATCTTGTAATTGCCATTCCAGTGGGACTCAACGATTTCCAGCAACGCACTGAAAAATTCTCTTCGGAATATTAAGGACCGGGGAGGTCATTGAATCATAGCAAGGGAGTGTTGCCAGGGATCCTGAGATCACCCTGTGCCACTCCCCATTTCCCGATAGACCACTGAGGCACAAAGAGGTTAACTGGCTTGACAAAGATCGTACAAGCAAACACTCCCTCCAAGTGGAACTGAAGGTACAGAAATAGACAAGCATCAGGGAGAGGGGTATTCTGAGGACAATGAAAGATAATTGCAAATTCTAGTAACTATTTTGTACTTGCCTCCCACAGACATTAAGCAGCTGGCCTCTATATACACTGAGGACAAGATACAGGGGAGAAAAGGGTCTTAATTACCATTCAAGTTTATACGTAAAATTAGAAGTACTTTATTTTAATATTTCGAGCTCAGAAATAGTGGGTGGTGGAAGAGGGTGGAAACCCCTTTTTCGGAGGACTCCAAGCACAGGTGGTGCCCCCCGAGAGGGAGTGTGGGGTGTGGGGTGTGGGAGCAGTCACTGATTCTGTGTCACTCCTGTTGGGGGCTCTGTTTCTCTGGCACCACTTTGCCACCTGCCTGAGCGGGAGCAGATTTCTGGCCCGGCATCTCATCAAGGTGTCCACGCACCAGATCACAGGGTCTGCCACTGGGAAATAAGCCCCCAGGGTGCACAAATTCCTAAATAGGAGAAATCGAATTTTTATGCAACATCCTTGAGAAATCAAAGCACGTGAGAATCGTCGAGATGAGTAAAAACCTGACGATAAGCCTGTTTATCCCTTTAGGAAGCTTCGGATGTCTCTGATGTGTGAAGCGCACCAAAGTACATGCTTCTCATGTCCTTTCTGCATTAATTTTAGGTATCTTTGGGAAAGGCACTCTTCTGGTTTGTAGTAATAAATCAGCAGAAAGCAGTTCTGAAGGGTTATTTATAACCCTCTGGGATCCCGAGGCCACTGGCTGGGGCCTGGCTGTTTCTGGTCTGTAGTCAGACCAAGCTCCATCATCGGAATGGGTATCGTCTTGGTCCCCACAGCAGCGACAGAAAGCGCTTAGGGAAGCACCTATTCTGAGCGGAGCGGACTGAACCTCCTTCCCTATCCTATTCCTTCCTGGTATCCTAAATAAAGGGAGAGAGTTCACAGCCTCTGGACAGTATTCACAGAGAACGTACTGCGCCCTTTCCTCAGGATGTGTTTCGTGCCTTCTAATCTTGAGAAAGACTAACTCCCTGAACTTAAGGTTAGAAATCATTAGGCAAGAAAATCCCTTCTCTTGATTTCTTGTAACTGTCCAAACTGATGAGTCGTGGAAAAATCACTGCAGGTCAGATTTCACAGTCTTCCTGAACCTTTGCACCATATTGTTTATAGAAAAAATATGACATCCCTTGGCATGATAAGGTGAGCGTTGCTATTTCTGCCTTTGGACTGTTTATTATGCTTTGCTATCATAAGCAGAGGGGGCAGATAGCTGCAGGGACCTAAAAAAAATACCCTGATTCCTTGGGATTGTTAAGTACATTGCTGCAGAAAACACCTCCTTTTGTTTTGGCAAACCCATTTTGGAAAAATGATTTAAATCTTGGCAGCGATAGATAGCTTTTTACATCCTATTTTGATTGCCTTAGAGGTCAACCAAGTGAGCAACATCTAATTGTTAAGCTTGGAAGGGCTTTGGGTGGCCCAGTCTTCTTTTTCTTTTTGAGTGATTGACATATTTTGAAACCGATATAAACATCATCTCCATGCTTCACATAAAGTGCTCTGAAAATAAGTTCCAACCCTCTTCCATTCTCTAGAAAGTGCCAGCTCCTGGAAATCAGGGATTGGATTCTCATATTAGTCATGCCGAGATTTCTTTGATCCCTACGGCAGATTAGTGCAGACGGAGTGGAGATTGAATATGCATTTGCTGCACCGAGCTTAATAAGAATAAAAATCACTACATGACACTGTGAATGGTCTTGCGTCCTAGGGAAATAACACACTTGTCTATGATGGGGCTGAAGGCAAGTGGTAATAATTATGCTAGTTTTTACTGATCTCCAAGTAGGCACATTCATCCCACAAACAAAAATACAATATGCATCGGAATCTAACATTACATGGTATGTTCACTGGAATTTAAATAAAAATTTAATTTGTTTAAATTCGTTTAAATTAAAAATTTATCTTTGTATTTTAAAAATTTAAATAAAAAATTTAAATAAAAAATTAAAAAAAAATACAAGGGGCGGATGTCTTGGCTCATCAGACAGTACAGAATCTGACGCCAGGTTCTTATTTCTTGGTTGAGGGCTGTGGCCCAGGGGGAGCGGTATGGTGCCGGGGCCTCGGGATCCACTCAGGCAGGTGCGGTCTGGCCCAGTCCACAGTTCCGGCGTATTCAGAGTTCACTAAACGTGACCCTTTGAGAACCACTCCCCAGAAATCTAGGCTACAAAGGTGACTGGACTTCTGGAACAAATTCTAGACTTTTCGTTATGCTCTTTAAAGTGTGTGTGCTTGGGGTGTGATAGAGTAGAAAACACTTTACAGCTGAAAAATTGAGAGAGACAGTAGGGGCCGATAAATCCATCTAATAAGAAAAAAGTTATTTGGGAACATGAACTAACAGTTTTACAGGAATTTAAAATCGGAAATGTACTGATTTGAGTGTTTTGGATCAAACTCACTAAAGCAATGAATTCATACGAAAGGAACCTTCTAGTGGGACAATATGGCCATTTAATGAGATGACACGATGTACCGGAAAAGTCTCTGGGGCCACTGCTTGGACATGCCATCTACAACTTCTACCTTTACTTCTTAAAAACCCGGAAGCCACCCACCCTTCTTTTTTCTTTATTCCTGCGGTAGTTCTGTTATTATGGCAAGTGTAAAGTTTTGGATTTGATCCACGCCCAAGAAACAAAAATTAAGTGAACGTGTTTTTCCTCTTATTTCTGTAAGACAGGAAAATGTTTCCACTACCTTCTTATGTTCTGTCCCTGTGGCCTGTAAATTAAACTTACAAAGGACAGATTAACAAGAGAAAAAGCATACAGATTTCGTTTTTAATTTTACATGCATGGGGGCTCCCCCCACCTCCTCGAAAATGAAAACCCCAGGTAGCAGTTAGGCTTGGGGTTGGAGAAGTTATATACCATTCAAATAAAGGGTGACACATTGCAGAGACGAGATTAGATGCAGGAAAGGGGGTTTGAGCCTCTAGGGGAGATAAATTGTGGGAAGGTAAACAAATGGGGAAAACTAATGTTAGATGAGGGGTATTTAGTAAAGTTCACTTATGGAGACTCACCTAGTTCTTGTCTCCGTTTCTGGTGATAAGGGTTGCTCCCATCTTCCTAGGATGGGAGAAGACAGGGGACACCTTCAGAAGGGGAATTATGCCCTGCTTTTAGGTAGATAGGAGGAGGGCAGAGAGCACTTCCTGTGCCTGCTTTTTCTCAAGTGCTTTCAGTCCCAATAATCATTATACTGAAGGGGTATTTTTTTTGAAACTTGAAACAGCACCCCTTTATTAGCTCACAGCTCTGCACGTGGGACCAGGGTCCTAGGAAGGATCTTGAAACGCTGAAATCAAGGTGTCAACCAGCTGACTTCTCATCTGGAGACTCTGGGGAGGGAAACCGTTTCCAAATTTTTCTTGTTCTCGGAAAAAATCCAGTTCTTTGCAGCTGGAGGACCGAGGTCACTCTTGATGGGTCTCAGCCCCTCCTGGCTGCTCACAGTCCTGGGCACATGTCTGTCACCTTCCAGCCAGTAATGGTGTGTCAGAATCTTCTTGTGCTTTAGATCTCTGACTTCCTCCTCTATAACCAGCTGGAGAAAACCGCTCTTAAAGAGCTTATGTGATTATGTCAGGTGCACTGGATAATCTCCCTGTCTTAAGGTCAACACATTAGAGACCTTAATTACTTCTCCAAAGTCCCTTCCCGGTAGTGCCTAGGTTCATGTTTGATCCACTGAGTGGGATCATCTCAGAATCCTGCCCACCTCGAAGTCTATGCTTCCTTCCTTGAATCTACACACGCCTGTGACTATGGCAGGAGGGTACCATAGCCTGACCCCCTTAATTTCGTATGCTCCCTGCCTCTTAAAGAAGGAAAAAAATAACCATGACAATCTAAGTGAGTATGTGGACATTGTGCTTGAGCGAGTATATTCTGGGAGAAAAATGTGCCCAGTTGGAGGAAAAGTGATGAAATGCTGTGGGTAACTGGTAATTTTCTAAGCCCGGGAAGGTTCCTCGAGACTCTATGTACTCACAGAAAGTGTATGAATGGGGATAAATGGAAGTGCTAGGATAAATTCCAAACTTTGGGGTTCCAGCCTTAGTCTAGAGAAGAAATGAAAAAGGCAAGTTCCAGTGGGTGGTGTTATCATATTAAGAGCCTCTGTGGAAAAGGAGGGGCACTAACCCACCAAGACTCTACCAACTCTTCTTAGTCTATCGTGACCAAGTGGACAGGAAGTTCAGGCCACGAGTGTAGAATGGAAATGGACATTTTTCGTATTTTTCTCAAAGTATTGTATCTGAAAGGAATCTTTTCAAAAATAACTTAGAGCAAAGATTTCCTCAAGCATTTTATTTTAAATGTGTGATGCTTAGAATGTCCAAGGAGAGTATTTCAAATGCCCGTAGCATTTGTAGGATCATACACGGGAGCACACAAGAAAAGCAGATTCTGAGTGGGTCCCTTCACAGAGCTTCCAAGTGAGGGAGCATGAGAAAAGAACAACCAAAGAAAGGAAGCGAAATTAAATGACACACACTCAGATAAATAAATAACATATAACGCAAGGTGGAAATTATCACGAGTTGGGATTTCCCTCGTGGGGAAATGTCAGGAAGGTCTGAAAGAGCACAGGTTTCCCTTGTTGGTGGGAAAGAGGCAGAGTGGAATTCTAGAAAAGGAAATTATTTTTGAACATGGAGGAACTTTTAAATAAAACATGATTATGATGACATTGCCCTTCTCTGGAGGATGACTCCATTCTTCAGGCATAGGTGATCTTTCTAGCACCTGCAGAAGAGAATTGCCTCTAAACAGACCCATTTTGGGTCTCTGTGGAGCCTGAGGAGGCTGGGAGTGATCTGTGTCCAGTGTGCCTCCTTAAAGAGGCCAAGTGCACTGAGGGAGGGTGACAGAAATCTCCGTTTAATTTGGGAACATTCACTTTCTTCTGTGGAGCTATGGTTCACGATGAATTTCATAGCTTTATTTTCTTTCTTCCGGGAATTTCTGATCTCCTGTTAACCTTTGGTTGCACTAGTAGGTATTTATTTTCTAGCATGGAGTTTCCCCACTCAGGTATGTATTCTTGACTTGATTTTTAACAGAGTGTAGCTTTCCTGGATTAAATAATCACATCCCTGAAAGCACACGTTTTATGAGAAACACTTTCTCTTAACAATGTTTTAAATCCTTTGTAGCCTAGGTTTGCAAACTGTTACATTTCTCCAGCAGGGTTTACCTTACAAATATCAGCCTGGGATTTCAAACTGCAAATATTTCTAAAGCTATCACCCACTGTTTGTGTGGGAGGGGGGCGGGGGGAGGACAGGGACACGATGGTGCACATATTTGAACGGGCCCGGATTTGGGGGCACATCGTGCCTAAATCCTGTTTGATCCTATTCAGGCCTTTGCAGACACACTGGCTGTCAGTGCTGTGTACCTTCTGGTGGATGGGAAATGCTGCTGTGGAGAGACGGCCTGGGACCCTTGGAGGCTCAGAGCGAGTTCCTTTATCAAAGCCTGGGCTCTGCTGAAGCAAAGGGCAAGAAGCTAACGGGAAAACAGTGTCCTGGGATGGGAGAGCCCGGCGCAGGAGACAGGTGCCCGGAGGAGCAGAGAACTGCAGCCATCCATAACCTTCCTCTCCGGAATCCTGGCCTCACCTCAGGGAGGGGGCATGCGTGCAATGGGCAATCTGTTTGTACGCACTGATCTAATCACCATGGATCCTGGTCTCTCAGTTTACGGTCACGGTCTCCGTCAGTCTGCAGATGGTGTGAATGACATCAGACTGAAGATGGTGTCCTTGCGAATCCGTCTTGACCAGCCAAGGAAATGCACACCGACGATAATAGTGCTCTGCAAGTAGTGAAAAGAGAACCCTTGTCTAATCACAAGTTATTTTTTACATATGAGTCAGAGCTCCCAAGTCCTAGTTAACATAGCTAGTTTCACTTACTAGTTATAGGATATGGGTGGAGTATGAAGAGCTCTGGATTAGAGGGCAGGGTGGTGGCTCGGTTGTGGCTCAGTGTGGGGTCTGGTATGACTGGAGGATGGCCTGGTTACCTTCAGGAGACTAGAAAGAGCTAGGACCCTGCACTGCATGTCCCCGAAAGGAAAGGAGTGGGGCTGGTGCTGAAGAGCCCAGGACCGCGGGGCTGGGGGGTGAGAGCGAGGTGCGGCAGTGACCACCAGGGGGCAGTCACTGCAAGCACCTGGAAGCCGAAGGACGCCCGTCCAGTAGAAGTTCCCAAACTCTGGCGAGCAGGGAGTGGCCTCAGGACATGTTGTTATCCACACAGCGGCCCTCCTGGAATTCCCAAGCGAGCCTCTGATTCCCAACAGGGCGATAGGAAAAAAACAAGACAGAGCCCTGATGCCAGACAGCGCTGGGAGCAGCAGGAAGGTTACCCAGAGGGGGAGCTGTCACCAGGCCTGCGGGCAAAACAGTCTTATCTCGGTCACCGGGTTATCAGAACCGAGGCTCAAGGTCAGGGTGAAGCGACCCACCGCATGTACTTAGGCGGGAAGCTCCTTTAATCCCTTATTTTTCAGCCCAGAAGATGCTCTTCCCAGCTGCGCTGGGCCTGTGGATCAAGGGCCAGGGGGAGGCGCATGCGTGGAAGAAGGGAAGGAAGGGGATGGAGAAATGGGCTGCAGAAACTGGGGACTCAGCCAAAAGGGGTCTAACGCGGCTGCTGTGAGTGCAACATTAGGCTACATTAAAGCATTTAAAAAAAGATCCACGGGAAAACTCTTAGGTAAAATAAGAATGAAAGAGCTGCAAGTTTCTGAGACAGAGATGCCAGGTTGTTTCCAAACCTAGAACTTTACTAGTTCTGTACTGCGGATTGCTCTGCCCCAACCCTCAGCCCCCGCTGCTCCACTTGGGCAGCCCCTATTTATTCTATGTATCTTCTGAAACTCATTTCCATCACCCTTACCCCGGGAAATCCTTATCTGCAACTCTGACTAGGAGACACCCTCCTTCAAAATTTCTCAGAGCACTTAGCTGAGCTTGAGTTAGAATTTTACAGAGTTTTGCCTGATGAGTACATCACCTTTGGTCTCTCTCCCACGAGAAGGTGAGCTTCCCAAGGACAGAGAGTATGTCTTTCCTGTTAGCTGCTAGATCCCTAGACCCTAGGAACGCCAGCGTCTGGTACATTTCAGGTGTTCAACAATTATTTATTGAATGAATGGATATTTTGAGAGAAACAGGAATTTTTTGGTAGGCAAAAACAGGAGCATGGGAGTCATATTTGATATTGTAGACGATTGTCACTGATGAAAAGAGATCATTCTGTAAACACATATCAGTGCCCCTCAGGGCAGCTGGGGACACGAGATTGGAGGGAGTTATAACGCCTCTGAATACTGACGATTGACGATTAAGTCTTTACACAGTAGGCCCAGGTTTGACATAAAAATAAGCAAAAATGAAGGCCAGTAGACTCCTTAAGGAAACTCAAGTTCATCTAAAGGGCAAAAACATGGCAGCAAACTCCTAGCCTATCTTCCTTTCTCCCTCCACCCTCCACTCTGTATCTTGTCCACCCAAATCTATGTAAACAAATAATATAAAAATAAACACGGAGCACATTCTTTTAGGGGAAAATAATTCATGCCCATAGCCAGAAAGGAGGCTGTGGATGTGGGGTGCCGTTCATTTGGTTTCGATGAATGTTAGAGTTCTTTGATTTCTAGCAGCAGAATCTACTATTGGCTGTCGTGTAAGTCACATAATCAAAGGGAAAACTGGAAGCCAGGGCTTGGGAATAAATACAAACTGAAGCATTTCTATGTAGCCAAAACTGCTACTTAGTTTTGCTTGGTAATAGCTGTGTTTTAAAAAACCATCCCATTTTTATTCTATTTATCATATTTCTTGGGTTTCAATTCTAGGAGAGAGCAGCTGCTTGCTAGCTGTTTCCAACCCAGAGCATCTTTTTTTTTTTTTTTTTAAGAGCGGGAAGGAGAGTGAGAATCTTAAGCAGGTTCCATGACCAGTGTGGAGCCAACCCTGGGCTTGATCTCACAACCCTGAGATCATGACCGGAGCGGGAATCAAAAGTTGGACGCTTAACTGACTGAGTTACCTGGGCACCCTCGGCCCAGAGCATCTTCAAGCTTCCTGCAGACTTTACCCTATGGAAGGAGGAAATTTCTCAAAGGAAAATCAACGTGCTATTTCCTAAAGAAGGAAGTAAGAGTTCAGAAAACTATCAACAGATGAACATATGAACAAAATGTGGTGCTTACATACAATGAACTATTATTCAGCCTTAAAAATAATTGAAATTCCAATACACGCTACAATATGGATAAGCCTTGAAAACATTCAGTGAAGTGACCAAAGCCAGATGCAGAAGGGTGAATAGAGTGTGATTCTACTTACATGAGGTCCCTATGTCTAATTCACAGAGGCAGAGATTAGGGGTTGCCTGGGGCTGGGGGAGAGGAAAGGAGGAATTTTTGTTTAATGGGGACAGAGTTCAGTTTGGGTGGGGGAGAAATTCTGGAATTGGATGGTGATGGTGTACAACAATGTGAATATAGTTCATGCTACTGAATTATACACTTAAACGTGATTGAAATGATACATTTTATGATTTATATATTTTGCCACAATAAAAAACAAAAAAGAGGGCAAGATAGCCAATGTCAACCAGTGTCAAGACAGAGAGAGTGGAAGGTCATGGTCTTTGGAAGTAAAGGCCACGGGGGCACCTGGTATAGGGACCAGAAAGCTGGACTCAAGTCCCAGTTCTGTGTACCTTGAGTGGGTCACCAAACCTCACCGAGTCTCTTTTTCTCATTGGTGGATAAAAACCCTGGCACCATTACCTATCATGTAGGACCTAGGTTATCCCTTTAAAGTATTTTTGTGAGCTTATAAGATTCTACAGAAACGATGGCATTACTATGTGAGGTTATGAAAAGCCCTTTGTAAATCTATATTTTGGTGATATGGGTGAGAAGCAGAGACCACCACTTTCTCAGGTTAGGAAATGTTCTGGAGATGGCTCTCCCAGATGGAAGGCAAGGATTAGAATAACAACAGGAGCAGGAGAGTTGTTCATGTACGTGCTACAGAATCTAAATGGGCCCAGATCACCCTTCTGGGCTCCTACTCCATTAAGATTTCACAGCCCTCAGTGAAAGGCTCAGACATATCCTTAATATGCAGCTGAGAGTCTCTAAATGGCCTGCCAACAATGGAGCTCTTAACTGATGGCCATAAAAACCAACACGAGGTGTCTGTTGAATACATATGACCTATGTCTGGCACAGGGTTAGGGCAAATGAAAGGATGACTGATTTCAGGTCAAATCCCAAAGAGCTGGCATTAGGAGCCAATCATCTATTTCTATGCCAACTGCTTATTTGCTAAACTGAGATGCAAAAAAATAAGATTAAAGCAGGTTTGGCTGCAAGATTCCTTCTGGTTCTGTCATTTTTCTAGATTAA
>CM053608.1:24193352-24239765 GCA_028646535.1 Procyon lotor
AAGATTAAAGCAGGTTTGGCTGCAAGATTCCTTCTGGTTCTGTCATTTTTCTAGATTAAAATCTTTGGAGAGGGTCCCCTGGAGTTATAACTTGATCAACTTTAAACGTTATTGGAAGAAGGGCTGGTAAGTAGCTTAAAACTTTTGGGTAGAGTGTTCTGGGCACCCCACAGGCACTTGGCTTTTTCACCCTTGGCTGTCTGCAAGGAGCCTAGTTCTAACCACCCGCTGAGTAGGGGCCTGGGGATTCATCTCTAGAACTTCAGTCTTTTGGAACATATCGCCTCCCAAAATACCTGAGTACTACCTGGCTTCAATACCTTCTCACAGCTATGTCCTTAAGGTCTTGTTCCCAAGATTTTCCTCCTTTTGAATTTGACTGTGATATATCTATATCAAGGTGTGTATGTATATACATATATATATGATTTTATTTATTTATTTGACAGAGAGATATAGAGAGAGGATACAAGTAGGCAGAGGGGCAGGTAGAAGGAAAGGGAGAATCAGGCTCTCTGTCAAGCAAGGAGCCCGATGTGGGACTCAATCCCAGGACCCTGGGATCATGATCTGAGCCAAAGGCAGATGCTTAACCAACTGAACCACCCAGGTGCCCATATTTTTTTAATCTGGTATTTTTACCCATTCTATGTGCTGAAAGTAGAAGGGGTACTTCCTACACATGCTCAGTTTGCCATCTCAACTGGTAACAGAGTTGGGAATTTCTGTTACTAGATTCTGATGATTTTGACACTTGGATATCCATGGAACCAGGGATGCACCAAGATGATGCTGACTTCATGGGACTTCGTATCTCCTTGTGCTGATGATCTCCTGGCAGTCAGCTCATGACCATTTAGACTCACTACAGCCTTTTAGGAGGAAAAGACCCCACTCATTGCCATGGGACTAGTCTCTTTGAGGCATTGGAATCATTGGCTTATATTGATGTAAAGTGACTTCATTTCCATGAATCTAGTAATAGACCAGGGCTGGAGTTGAGGATTCAGGGAAAGAGGTATGATAAAGGGGAAATTATGAAAGAGAGAGACAGAGGAGCAGAGAGAGAAGAAGAAGAATGAAGACAGAGAAAAGGCAGAGGAGGGGAAACTGGACAGTCCGAGAGAAAGAAAAGAGGAAGAGAGGAAGAGAAGTGGGTGCAGGGATAGGGAGAATACTGCCTTCCTCTATCCTGTTCTCTCTGGGAGGAAGAAGCTTCCTGCCCTGTGGTTTCCCGCAGCAGCTGAGCCTTGGCCTACGATCACATCTGGAGGTGACAGCTGGCAGGTATGTGTACCTTCAGGCATGTCCTCTGTAGTCCCTCCCCTTCATTTGTCAGGCCCGCTCAAAGTCCAGCTCAGACCCTAGGACCTGCTTTAATTTGACCCGAGAGATGCTCGTTTTCAGGGAATACATCCCCTGGGAAAGCAGCCCGTTGCTATTTTTCACAATTTCTAGGTACTGACTTTAGGGCAAGGCTGTTGTTGCTATGTTTTCCTTTTGGAAATGTTATGGGAACATGTTAGGGAAAATTTTCAGTTAACCCACTTGCTATGTGACAGGGTGCATGCGTGAAAATCCAACATGCAAACGTTTGTAATGAAAGGATTTCGACAATATTCTTGAATTTTCTTCAAGAACCGAAGAAGCTATCTACCTGACTGATCTCCTGCGTTCAAATGGTCTGCCACACGGGTTTTGCTCCAATGCACAAAATTAATGTGGGACCTTGGAATTGTGAGATTGATGAATTCTAATTAGTTGTCTCTTTAAATAGTGATGTTTGCTATGTGGTGCTATTTAGAAACTTCTATCACCCCATTCTATTTATAAATTGCTTTTATAAGCATAGGATCTAAAGGCTGAAAGAGACCTTAGAAATCTATGATGAAAAGAGCACTTTCCAGTTCTAGCTCTGAAACCCAATTGTTCATGACCTTGAATAAATCACTGAACTTCTCTGTGTCTGGTTTTCCTTCTCTGTAAAATAAACTGCTTTAACTGACTGAGCTTACATCGGTTCTCACCCTCCTTTACGTATCTGCCATTGCTGCTTTCCAGTGAGAAATGGAGGCTCTGAGATGTGAGTATCCCACTCATGAAAGGGCAGAATCAGCCCCATCTCGCCACCTGTTCTTCCTCCGGGATCTTCCACACACTCTGGGGTGCCTGCTGTCTGGCTGGCTTCCACACGCACCCAGGGAGCCAGAGAAGGCCCCCCATCAGCTCTGGAGAGTCAGTGGAGGCTGGGTCGGAGATGGGCCCAGTTCCCAGAACTCCCTGTGTTGATTCCAGTCTGAATACAGATGTTTTTCAAACAAGTGTGACGTTTCTCAAGACTCACTTACCAATATCTTCACTATTTTTGATCTCCTCTGCTTTTCTTTCTAAAGGAAGGCCAGACTTATCCAAGTAGATGGACTTGGACTTGGACTTATCCAAGTAGGTAGACCCTAGGGCCATGATTAACCATGGAAAACTGACCCCGTTACTCCTGCCATGCCCCGACCCGGCTGCTCCGGCTTGTTTGTATCCTGCACCCATTACCATAGTTCCCGGTAATGGGCCCCAGTGGCCCAAACCAGACAGGTCTAAGTCCCGTTTGATTCCTCCCTCCTCTGGACCACTTACACCAATTGGCCTCTATTAGCTTCTCAGGCTGCCTTAAATGACCACAAATGCTCCTGCTTACACCAACAGAAATTTATTCTCTCCCAGATCTTGCAGGGGTCCGGAATCAAGATGTCTCCAGACCCGTGTTCTGTCTGAAGACGAGGGGAGAATCTGTTCCACGCCTTCTTAGTTTCTGATAATCTCAGCATCTCTCAGTTCATAGAAACAGCACTGCAATCTCTGTCTCCATCGTCACACGACATTCTCCTCCACTTCTGTCTCTTCTCCTCTTAGGAGACACCAGTCACACTGGATTTAGGACTCACTGTAACTAGAGTGACCTTATCTAAACTTGACTACATCTACAAAGACTTTACTTCCAAATAGGGTCACATTCATGCGTACTCGGGACTTCAATATATCTTTCTGAGGGACAAAATTCAATCCACGACAGCCTTAAAATCCTGTTAATTCTACCTATTAACTATCTCTTATGTCCATCTTCTCCTCTTCATTCTCACCGCCGCCCCTTCAGTGCAAATCCTTGTCTGGATGTGTTCAAAGTCTCCCAACAGCCCTTGGAAGAATATTGTGGTTGTTTTGTAAGACTGAGGGCTAGAAGTGGAATTACTAGGTGAAAAGGCATCATGTCTTTAAAATTTTGATAGATTCTACCCATTTTTCTCTAATGAAGATATTTAAATTTGCAATCCTCCATATAATGTCTGAGAATGGCCTTTCCCACAACTATTGTCAGCACAAAATTTTCGGAATTAAAAAAATTTTCTTGCCAACCCATTAAACAATGGTGTTTTGATATTTGCAAGTGTATTTTCCTAATCACCAGGGACTCAGATCACACCTCACCGATGGCGGGTGGGCCCCTTGCTCTGACACTGTCCTCTCACCTTGCTCTGCCATCACAGGCGGCCTCAGTGTCCTCTCAGCAGTGAGAGTTGAGAAGCAGGTTCTCGGCTTTGTGTGGTCATATGCTAAGGAACACATGGGGGCTCTTTCATGCGGTCCCATGGCTGCATAAGCATGCAGGTTGACACGCTTCCTCCCTAGGATTGGTGCTCGAGGAACCCTCCTTGTATGGTTTGGGGTGGGGCCTGGAGACCAGCATCTCAGTTTCTGCCAAAGCACCCAGGCTTACACTTCACTACCCACATGACTCCCTTTCTCCTGCCATGAACCTGACCTTCTGCTTCTGGAGGATGGATGGAGCGGTGGGGTAAGCCTAGAAGGACCAGTTTGGCTAACTCTATAAGGCTGAAGAGAGTTGGAGCTGCTCCTGGACACTATTTACAATGTGTGGCCTTGCCGAGATGACTGGCCTTAGCTTTGAGGCTTTAGGTGAGATGTCAAGACTAAAGGAGAAGGCTCACACAACATTATGCTACATAGTTGTTACAGATGTGTGCATACATGGAAACATGTCTGCAGGGCACTCTCATGCTCTTGCTGTGGTGAATGGGACATCTGTGTCTTTTTCCCCATGTCTTCCCCATGTTATCGTGGATGCGTGGGGCCACTTTTACTCTTTGTTTTATATTGCTTAGGTTTTTTAAAAGAAACATTTGTTACTTTTGTGTATACAGAAATTTAAACACTAATAATTCACCTTTGAGCATCTTTTTACTAAGTTGTAGAAAGTACAGGTATCCAAACATTGGAAGATTTTTCTTTCAAAAGGAAAGGGCCAATTTTTAAATCATTTTCTGAGTGCATGTCCTATGCACACCTTTGGAACAGGGCTTATTGTCTGACTTTCTTATTTTGAAATCTCACAATACCTTGTATGGGTATTCCCAAATAGGAAGCTAAAGGCAGAAAGAAAGGAAGGAGAAAGAGGGGGAAGGAGGGAAGGAAATTGAGTAGTCAGTGATAAGGGAATCCTGAAGACTGCTCAGAGGTGAGCCGGCCTCTACATTCTCCAGCCTCCTCTTTAACTTTGCACAAGACGTGATTGTGATTTAAATGAATCTTGCTAGATTCTATTGCAAGCCTGACTCTTAGTTTAATAGGGAGGTACTTACCGGATTACAACCTCCCAGACCTCTGAGCTTGTCTTTCTCTTCAGAAATGGCATAGAGAGCTCTTTGAACTTTTCTATGAAATTTTGTATCCAAGAAATTGGATTGCACTTTAAGAGTTGGACAGCTGCTTGAAAGTGATGGAGAATGATCCAGAAGTCCTCTGGCCTGAATCACAACCCTGTGGTCTGGCTGGTACTTGGATTCCAAACTCTACTTTGAGCCTGAGCTCCAAGAGAGCGGAAAACGAACTGAAGCTTTCTTCTTAAAGATTCTGAGAAAAAAAAAAAAATTAAAAAGCAAGAGTTAAAGATAAAACAACATGACAACACACATGGCTACTAAATACAGAAAAATGATCCAGCCTCATGAGTATTTGAATAGTTGTAAATTTGAACAATGAAGATAATTCTCCACCTTTCAAATCAACAGAGATTTTTAAATTTAATCTAATTTAATTTTATTATTATTATTATTTTTAGTTTAGTTTGAATTAATTTAGTTTGGTTTAAAAACAACACTATCTAATGGCTAAGGAAGCAAACATTCTCATATTCTACTGCTAAGAGTTCATCAGCTCAAAGTTTTTAGAGTGGAATTTTTCAATCTGCATACATAGGTGCATATATTTGAACCAGCAGTAACACTTTTAGGAGTTTATTTCAGAAAATATCCTAAATATGCATAATGATTTAGCTACATGCTGCTTACTACAGTCTTATTTAAAATAATGAAAACTGGGCGTAAACTCTATGAGCCACAGAGGAAATACATTTGAAAAGTCATGGTTCACCCATAAATAAAATGCTCCTCGGCCATGAATATGGATGTCGTGATTATCGCCCTTCCAGCTGTATTCTTCAGAGCTCAGGGGTCTCACGTCCGGATTTCCCTCAGCCTGAAGGTGAGGGGCTCCCAGCACCTCCCACCCCTCTCCGTCAAAATGCAAAATGGTGTGAATTCTAGATGGGGAGCTATTGCCAAAACACGAGTTCCGATTCAAGGAAAGATGTTTGTGGTGTAATGTGAAAAACGAGAATGACAACAAAGCATTGTGAACACCCTAAGTTTCCTTACGTGGGTGGGATGATGATTTGGGCTTTTCCTCCCCAGTTTTCCCTTCCTGAAGCATGTCTGTCTTCCCTGAGGGGCGGGATACACACAAAGCCTAACAGAAGGGAGTCCTTATAATGGAACTCAGAGTGGGAAGAGAGAGTCTTTCCAGCACACTAACAAGAACAAGTAAGAATTATGCTAAGACACAGTCACATTGGACAGAGGAAGAGATCCATGGTGTTTCTGTTTTTGTCAATGTTGCACTTACCTTTAATCAAAATTAGAATGCTATGTCTCTCATTCCCTGGGGACCCACTGCATTAACTAGCAAATCTTTTTTTTTTTTTTTTAAGATTTTACTTACTTGAAAGAGAGAGAGAACAGGGTGAAGGGCAGAGGGAGAAGCAGACTCCCTACTGAGCAGAGAGCCCAATGCAGGACTCGATTTCAGGACCCTGAGATCATGACCTGAGCGGAAGGCAGACACTTAATCTATTGAGCTACCCAGGTGCCCTTAACTTGCGGATCTGACCCAGGAATCCAATTGTGCTCGCGGGAAGGTCTGCGACGGGGGGAGCATGCCGAAACCCAGAGCACATTTTCCTTGGGTCTCATGGAGACAAAACCTTTCCAGTGCTGCAGATGCTGGTTGGAAATTTCAACTTAGATATAACAGAGGGTCCATTAATGATTTATTTAGGGGGGTACTGCATTCCTCAAAAGCCTCTGTGCTCTTTGCATTAAAAAACTACCTTGCCCATGAAAGACATTCATGTCTGCTTGGAACTCCATGCAGCCTTAAAAATGTTGAAAAACTTGCAGAGACCTAAACTGACTTAAAAAATATTGTCATGGCATATTTTGCATTTGGTATATTCACACCCTTCTAGTTATTCTTTAGTAAATTTACCAAGTTGTGCGATCCTCACCATGGGTCTGTTTTAGAACATTTTCATCTCCCCAATATATACATTTATTGCTAATCTCCATTGTCCCCCTACACCCCCTACCCTCGCCCCTGGCCACCCTGAGTCTACTTTTGTCTTCATAGCTTTGCCTTTTCTGGATATTTTGTATAAATAGAATCACATAATATGTGGTCTCTTTCGTCTGGCTTTTTTTTCACTAAGTATAACATTTTCGGAGCTTGTCCATGGCACAGCACATACCTGTAGTTTGTACTTTTTCTTAACTTTTGAGTCATATTCCATTGTATAGAGGTACAAATAAATTGACCCTTAAGTACAGGTGTAGTTTCAGTAAGTGATACAAACAAGAGGAAAATCTACCTGCTGCCATTTTAGTAGCACCATAAAAGTATATCTGAGATAATATTTCTAATGGAAATAGAACATTCATTTTATGATACGCTGTCTACTCCATCAAGATTTGTGCTACTATTTTAAAAATTAATTCTTTAGCTCATGTCAATTGCTGTGCCAGGTTTTGGTGAAATGGGGATAATGAGACACAATCATTGCCCTAAACAAACAGATTTTGATGGAGGAGATAGAACTAGAATGTAAGGGGAAGAAATGAAAAAGGTTAGCTATTGGTGGAATAGCAAGCAACCAAATTTAAAATTCTAAATTGGAATATTAAGTATTTGTTAAATATTTACCAGGTACCAAATCCAGTGCTAGGTCTGAGCTGAAATGCTGTCTAAAAGAAAAAAAAAACTTTATAGGGAATATCATAAGAGCATATGCTGTAGGTTTAGCACAATCAAGGGCCCAAGTGCAGGACTAAGGTGACCTTGCTCATTAGCAGGAGCTAATAAAAAGAATCCCAGCCGTGAGTCCAGCGCAGACCCCGACAGTTTACTGCAGCCTCTGCTCTGTGGACTGAAGGAGGGACACATTACTGTCCTGTTCAGCGCTCTGATTTTCAGGACGTTTCTAGAGCCGTGTGGTCAGTGTTCTAGAAAGACATTGGCAAAATAGACTATCCGGAATGGTTGTAGTTATCTAGCCTTAGAGAAAAGAACAAGCATTGGGAGGTGTGGGAGTGACATCCGACACCTGTGTCTGAGTGTTCACAGAAATCTCTGGATGGCCCACCTAGCAGGGGAGTGAGCTCCTGTCACTGGATGCAACCCTGAAATTGGAAAGCTACTTGGGAGGATGTAGCACAAATGGTCACTGCTTCAAGAGGGAGATCATTTCTAAGCTTCCTTCCTGCCCAAACTTGAATAATGAAAAAATATTAAACAAGTAACCAATTAACTCATTCATTATCGATGCATTATTTACAGTGTGTAACCATGTTTAGCCAATTCTTTTCCAATTCTTATCCTTCTAGATATTTCTGGAGCCTTAACATTGCTATTGCTTCTCTTAGGCTTTGTCAGGATCCTTTTCCCTCTACAGTGGCTCCTTTTTGGCTGTGTGTGTGCGTGTGTGTGTGTGTGCGTGCGCCGCTCCTTTTCTTCTTCCTTACCATATAGTGGGCATCCCCTGGGTTTGATATTCAGAGTAATTTTAAGTTATTATGTATTCCTTGATACAGAAACCATCACAGAGCCAGATTCCTTTTCTGCTTTGAGGTACACATCTGTGACCTTGAGAACCCTCCTTCTTCAGCTCTTTGTTTTTTTCACACATTTAGGGCATCTTTTCACCTCTTAGAATCATTCCATTCATTCCATCCTGTATCTGATTGCCAGGTGGGTTTTCTTAAAACACACTTCTGATCGTTTTATTTTCTTTCCCAGAAATCTACAGTGCTTTTCGATGGCTTACAGGAATGAGCTCAAACTCCCTATCCTCGCATTTACGAAATATCTAATCATGTCTCAATTTCCCTTTCCTGCCTTATCTCATTCTATTCTGAAAAGTCTTACTCAGGTTAAGTTAATCTTCCTGGTATTTCTCAAGTATATGACATTTCATGGTTTTTCCTTTTCTTTTTAGCCAAAAATTTTTAACATGTTTTTTGCCTCCATGCTTTGTACATGCCCATTTTTTCCATTATCCCTGAATTTATCCAAATCCTAGTAATTCTGCAGCTGTAGTTCAAGACACCTTTCCTCCATAAAAGTCTCTCTGGCTGCCTGCCCGAATCCCTAGCTCAGAGCAGCTATGGTTGATTCTACCCTCATATATATTTTCTTTGTTGATCATCATGATTATTTACTTGTTATAATCGCTATTTATGTGTTTTGTTTTCATGCCAGTTCTCCACAATGACAGATCAGGAATGTATTTTACCCATTTCTCTATCCCTCGGTATATAAAATGTCCCAGGTTCAATAGAACTCAACAGATAGATGATTTCCTCCAGAAGGTTGAATTTTAGAGCTGGTGGGAGATTTGGAGATCTGATCAGTTGGTTGATTGATTAATGGAGTCTGAACTAGGGGACAGTTTATATCTTTGAGCCTAGCCAGACATTCGGAATAACAGATTTTGACCGAGTGGCTTTTATTAGTACACATCACTGAGGCTGATTTATAAAGATATGTAGCATGGCTGAAGAGTTTGATGCAAAAGTGAATCTAAGACACCGCTAAACTTAACCTGTGGAGAAATCGTTCCACAGTCCGATAGTCTTGTCAAAGTTTAAAAGCTCAGCTTCGGATTAAAACTGAGGCTCCTGATTCCATGTTCATGGAAACCCCAGACGACATTGGTGAACATTTGTATTCACGAAGTGCAGCACCACTGAACGGCAGCAGGTGGCGCTGCTTCTCTGCGGAAATTTTTCATGATCCCCTCTCTAGCCTCTGGCTCATTCACTTTGCTCCTGCAAAGGCCTGACCCAGAAAAGCAGTTTGAATATTTTATGTTAGTGGAAGTAAGACTTGCTTACATTTGTTATATATTCCTTGATAGGCAAGGGTTTCAAAGAGCCAGGTCTTTATTTACTTATTTTTTTATGGCTTTCATTTTCCCATTTCTAACCTTGGAAGACCGGGTTCCTGCTGATCCCGGAGCCCTTCGCACATGGAGAGGATCTTTCAGATCTTATAGTCAGTTGAGGAAATTCAGTAGGCATCTAGGTCCACCCTTCCTTTCTTCAGTGAGGATCTTTTAGCCCAGATCCCTGGTCAAGGTCATTCATATGTCATAGACAGAGTGAGGAGTCAAACTCAGATGTCCTCCCGGTCATCTTGGCTGTCCCATCCTGCGGTGGTCTTTAGAATTCCACCTGTCCTCTGTTATACCCTCAAACCCTTGGCCCTAACTTTAATGTGACGACAGGCAACATCAATTTCAATCTGAGAAGCTGCTGGGAGCAGTGGGCAAATAGGAGAACATGTGAGCAAGTGTGAGTGAATGTGTGTGTGTGTGTGTGTGTGTGTCTAACAGGCTTTGTACAGTTATCTTTCTCTCATTCTTCTTTGTCACATCTGACCTGAGATAAGCCCTCAACAAGCATTTGTTGAATAAATGAAGGATGGATGGAAGGAAATGAAAAATGAAGAACGAAAAGAAGTGAAGAAGAAAGAGAGGGAAGGAGGAACAGAAGGGAGGGAAGGGAGGGAAGGGAAAGAAAACACAGATGGGAGGAGTGGGAGGGAGGAAGAAAGAGGAGGAAGAGATAGAGGGAGAGGGAGGAGTGGGAGAGAGGGAGGAAGGGTAGGGGGGCCAGAGGAAGGGGGAAGGAGTTGGGGGAGCAGAGGAAGGGGGAGCAGTGAGGAAAGAATGGGGGAAGAGGGATAAGGAAGGGGGAGGAAGCCCAGTGAACTTGCAGGATCTCTAATCACCAGTGACATCTGGTAGATCCTGAGGCTATTTAATGTGGTTTAGAGCACTTTTAGAAATAAGATGTAAAACACTTTTTGGCCCACTGGATTATTTTATTAACTCTCATTTCATCCTATTTTGACTCAGGCCATACATTAAAAGGTGAATTCAGGACTCGCTTCCCTTGGGGAGGATAAGTCTTGACCCAGCATGGCCCTCACATCTGACAGCAATGAGAGGGCATTGTCTCCCTGCATTTCCTCCGTGGCCATCACGGAAATGACCCATTCGTAAGGGCACACGGAACACGGAAGTTTTTGGGAATGAGTCCATATTCAGAGTCAGAAAAAGTCCAGGAAATCCAGACCCATGATTTTATTAAATTCATGTCTAGAAGGAGAATTATTGCCATACAGAGAAGCTGAGCCCATGGGCGATGCCCAAGACAGGAAGTACAGCTCTTCTGTTTCTGACTCAAACAAGAGCGGGTTGACTCTTCTCTCCTGTGATGTGTCTAATTCTAGAGGCAAAGCCTAACCGCTGGATTTTATTTCTGTGATTTTTCCTTCAGGTCCAGTGCCTCCATGGGGTAGCATCTTATGTCAAGGATCTCACCTCACCTAACCAGCTGGCTGAACTCGCTTGTCTTCTGTCCCTTTCAGAACCTCACTGATGGACCAAAGAAACTGACAGGATGTGATCATTCTTGTCTTAGGGGACATATTTGATTTTTAAACACAGGTCTCCTGGAAGCATAATGCTTTAGCTCAAGAGTTATATGTCTTCTGCCAGTGGAGATTTCTGGCATTAGATCATGTTGAGAGGGAGGTGGGTTTAAATCACTCCTGTCCTCCATTTGGTTGCCTGCCAGTCCTACCACCTGGGCGGCCATATGTTCCTGCAAATGCATGAAGAGGTTGTACCAGAAAATCATCCATTTAGCAAACGTGATTGAAGACTCGCTAGGTGCCAGGCACTATGTCGTCAGGGCCCAAGGCCCAGAGATTATGTGAAGGCAGGTCTGTACCTTGAGGGAAGAGACAGGTGAGGATTTTGGTAATTCAGTGGCACAGAGCTGGGGGCTGGCGGTGGGGAGAGAAGTGGATGGGCTTCAGGGTTGGAAAGAGGTAGACCACAGCGATGGTAACTGCCCAGTGCTGATGGGGGCGGGGGAGGGAAGAATCTAGGGTGAAACTGACCATCCTGGATGTCGGGTGGGTCCATGGACATCTGCTCCAGAGCAAGAGAGATGAGAGGAGGCTTCACACCCCACCGGGAACCAGGTCCTGCGCTGGGACCCGCCATGCATGTCTTTATTGAAAGCCAAGTGCAAATCTTCACCATCCCTCACACATTCCCACTTCCAGCTTCAAAGATTCCAGAAATTCTTGCCATGTTAGTCCCATTTTTTTCCCCTTTCATAATGGCATTGTCCTCAGAAGGTTTCTGTCACCTGGGAGATTGATATGCTTACAAAATTAAAAAAAAATCAAATGACAGTTTCTAACTTGTTGGATAATTTGTGGTGCTTGAAAACAGAAAGCGTAGACTGAAAGACAGGAACCAAGGAACCGTGTGTTTTGAGTGGGTGACCAGGGCAAAAACGTCCTCTCGGGAGGAGGCTATGGCACGGTGGAGTGGGAGGAAGGAAATAAATATTAATGGTTAGGGGCCGAATGGTGTCCGCCTCCAAATTCCTCTGTTGAAGTCCTAACCCCAGTACCTCAGACTGTGACTGTATTTGTAGACAGGATCTTTAAACAGGTGATTACGTTAAAAGGAGCCCATGAGGCTGGGTTCTAATCTAATCGGACTAGTGTCCTCATAGGAAGAGATTAGGACACAGACTCGTACAGAAGGAAGGCCGTGGGCAGACACAGGGACAAGGCGGCCCTGGACAAGCCAACGACAGAGGCCTCAGAAGAAACCAGCCTTGCCTTGACGTTGGGCTTTCAGCTTCCAGAACTCTGAGGAAATACATTCCTGTTGTTGAAGCCCCCAGACTGCAGTACTTGGTGAGTCGGCCCTAGCCAACAGAGACACGACCCAAAGGCGTGAGTGGGAGAGCCTGCCTGGTCCGTGGAGATTCTCACGCCAGACTGGTTGCTGTTATAATCTTACCGAGCACTTACGGAGTGTTAGGGCTAGCACATGGTAACAGTTTTTATGATCTTAAAATGCATTTTTTTTTAATCTCTGCGCCTGTAGGGGGGATGTGAAAGCTGCGGCGGCTCGTCCATGAGTCTGTGCCGAGCTGGAGTCAAGAAAATGGCCTTAGCCCATTCAAGCGGAGCGATGGGGATTCTGGAATAATCGTCCATTTGTCGGGCTCCGCAGACTTGTTGGAAGGGCGCTGCTCTTCCGTGTCAGGGAAGGGTCTGTCTTCGCTTCCTTTCACTGTTAAAGACGGTCCCGGAGTTGACAGCATGGACAGCGTCCTTCCACTCTGCACCTTGAAATCTATACGGCTTTTCTAAGTAAAATGTGAAAAACGCTTTTGGATTGGAGTTTGGAATTATGGCCGTGGTAGGCTAAGCTCCTCCACACCCCTTCTTTCTCTCAGGGTCCTCCTTTTCATCAGAATGAAAAAAACAAATCTTTTTTGTCTTTCAAAAGCATGAGAGTGCGTAGCTAAGTGATTCCCTTCCCTACTTGTTTGGGGGCTACGTGGATGTAAAAGAAGGAACACAAGGAGAACCTAGGAACCTGGGAGCCTTATCTGCTCTCACCTCTGTTCCCTAGCTTCCCCCTCTGCTTTTGGGTGCCTCGCTCTGTGCCCTGGGACATGACCTTAGTGGACCCTGTCACCTGAGCTCTTGCCCTCTGCTTTCCGGCTGGGTGGGCTAGTGGGAGCCACGAGGAGGTGGGGGGAGGAAGGCACAGAGAGAGGTGTGGGTATTTATCTCCCCCTGTCCCCTGCCCCTGCACGACTTGCCACGGTTCTGGAAATTTCTCTGCCGGTGGTTGGCTCCAGGAAGAGTATCTCCTCCCTTTCCCCCTCAGGCTTAGGAGTAGTAATTGCTCCGGTCGTTCTGTTGCTTCAGCATTGCTCATTATTTCTTTCAATGCTACCTACCACTTTGCAAATAGTCTTCATTAAACTGCTCTCTCAGTTAAGCCTTTGAATGTGCCAAGGGATCCTCACTTATCCACCCTCACAGCTCAGAGGACATTTGCTTTCTCACATTAGCTAACTAAAGCAATAGCACACATTCTGGACAACTTTGGTGTCCTTTCTCCTTTATAGAGAGGGAGTAGAGTCTAGGTTGCCATCGCTCATCTCTCAGCGGACTCTTGTACCTTTTTAATCATTCATGCTGATGCCTTCTTGTGGTTTTCACCAGGTGCATGCAAGCCAGGCTAGGAAGGAGTGGGGATGAGGTGCCCTGTGTGGCATAGTAACAGATGTAACAAAACAAAAATAAAACCAAAAAACACAGACGTGTATGTATATCTCGCCAAGGGTATGCTGGTTAAGTGTTTAAAACCTAGCTCTTTTGGTGAAGGGGGGGCTGTTTTATGGCATTTGTCATTTTCTGTGGTATAACTATTTCCACTATGGCCAATTTCAAACCACCGGTTTGACATCACAGAATATAAATTGGGGAGAGATGCTCCTTCCGGTACAAGCCGGCTCCAGCATCCCATTGTTTATGTCCAGCTGTAGACAGATTGGGACGAACACGTGGGTCTTCTGGTGGGAACGTAATAGGTTAAAATGTTAACCATAGTAAAGTTGTCTCTCGGGAAAGTCATCATGTGACAAAATGGCGGTGTTAATTAGTTAGCAGGTGAACATAAATAGGAAACACAGGTGTGTTTGTGCTTTTGGTGGAGGGTACCCAAACTGCCCTTGGGTCACTCCAGGCTTAAAATGCAAATTGGAGGCAGCCTCATGCTTCTGGGATCCTGGAACCCCATCACAGTCTCTGAACTATTGAATGTGCTGGCTTATTATTGCAAATAAACCTGAGTTACAGCTGAGCGGACTGGCTTTTCTCCTTTCTCAGTTCAGTTTTATGTCTCATTAGCAATGTGAGGAAGAGGTGAAAAAATTATCTAAAAATGATAGGACAACCTCTGAGGTTGTCCCATCAAGGTTTCCCTTGATGTTCTCTGAAGATACTTCTGAGACGTGACCAAGATTATACAACCGAATGATGGAATCCAGAATCTGCAAGTTTGCCATTAAATCTTGAAAGGATAAAGTCTAAAGAAAACAATAAGAAGAGGTAGTAACTAAATAGCAGGTAGAAAGGTACAGCACTTCTGACCCCCTAATGGGGGCCCTGATGAAAATATAAATAGGTTTCAAAAACGTTTAGAGAAATCCTGGGATGAAAGGAGTACTGTAAGTTATGGAAAACTAGTTAAATTTTCAGTTAATTCCAAAACTCTTGAAGTGCCTGCCATGATCCTCTACATCTTATATCATTAAATGAAATTGTAAAAATCCAATGGGAATTTATCCCATTGGGAATTTATTCCAGTATTTTTTAACTTGCGTGCAAATGCAGTTTCTAGTTATGTGCTCTTTTAAATCCATTAGTGGGAGACATCTGGGTGGCTGAGTCCCTTAAGGGTCTGCCTTCGGCTCAGGTCATGATCCCAGTCCTGGGATGGAGTCCTGCAAAGGACTCCTTGCCCCGGGGGGAGACTGCTTCTCCCTCTACCTGCCGTTTCCCCTGCTTGTGCTCTCCCTCTCTCTCTCTGATAAATAAATAAATAAAATCTTTAATGAATCCATTAGTGGAAGCCAGTGGTATTCTGCGTGTGGGGTGCTAGGAGCAGTCAGCTCTCTGTGCAACAATACGGAAGTCCACTGTGTATAGAGAATTTAGAAACAGTAATAAAACTGACTACAGGTCAGCCTGCTTTTTATCATCACCATGTGCTAGCAATTCTTAACAATGTCAGTGGTGAAATGCTCCTTGGAAAAAAATCTGTTTTTGGTTTAAGTTGTAAACAATTTTTTTGCTTACTACTAATTTTTAATATTATATACATATATTAGCTCTAAATTCACAAGTATTTATTACTTGTCCTTTAATAAACACTACATTCTACATGGAAATTAATTTGGAGATTTTCCAGTGATCTCACTGGCTTCCAACATATGTGGGTTCAGCACACATGCTTTTGCTAGATTAAATTCACAATAGTTTGGATTTGTTTGAGCTCGCTCCTTACAGAGTTTGTGTCTCCAACCCTTAGGGTACTAATACTCCTTGCACTGAAGTAATAGATTTGAAATAGACAATGAGGTACAGAGGTTATAAAGAGGGAGAGACAGAACTTGCATTATTTCAATTCTTTATTCTTTGTCACTGGAAACCAGTAAAATGGGAAGGTTGCTACTATTGTATTTTAAAATTTGCTTACTCAATTTACTGTCTTCTATTTTTGTTTTGTTTTGTTTTTTTTTAAAATTTTTTTTTGAAGATTTTATTTATTTAGTTGACAGAGAGATCACAAGTAGGCAGAGAGGCAGGCAGAGAGGGGGGGAAGCAGGCTCCCCACTGAGCAGAGAGCCCAATGCAGGGCTCGATCCCAGGACCCTGAGATCACGACCTGAGCCGAAGGCAGAGGCTTTAACCCACTGAGCCACCCAGGTGCCCCTGTCTTCTATTTTTGAATGATAACCGCTTTTTATTTCGTAGGTGAGGGCTTACAACTGTACAGTTGTGTTCCATTCCTGGAAAAACACTAGTTGTGCTAAAAAGCATTTTTCAGAACAAAAAATTGCACAGCCAGAAAGTTTACACTCAGGACTTAGTTTAAAAATTTTTATTCTTTCTTTTGGAGAACACTTGTTTCAAGGGCGGTATGTTAAATTCCTACTACTAGCTGAGGCAGCTTCCCTGTGTCTCTAACTAAATATGCTTTAATATAATCACTTATGAAATCTGCACTCTTTCTTTCTAAATACTAAATCTATCAGAGGTTGGTAACATCTCTTGAATAATGGAGATTAAGAAAGAAATTCAACCTCTTGATGTGTCAGATTATTTTTTAAAGCAGTGGGTGGAAGGCAGTATTTCTTATAATATGTTTCAGGAGTATAAACTCCATTTCTCTAGTTTCTTTACTCAAGCAGGCTCTGAAGGTATATTTAGAGGTTCAGGACTAAACGAAGCAATTTTTTAAAAAAAGAAGTATAGTGTAGATCAGGGCAATTAAAGAAGAATCCAAGGTTGAACTATAGATCGTGGGCGTATTTGTTATGCTGATCTGATCAAATATGCATTTCTGGCTCCAGGTTAGTTCCTTCTTTATAGCCTTTCTGGCTACTGATGATAATGGACTAGGAAATTGCCCAGGAATTGGGACAACCTGATATCCTGGTTCAAGTGAGACTGAAAACTAATCTATTTAAAGAAACATTTGCTCTACGGGTTGATGTCTTTGGTGGGTGAATAAACCTGAGAATCAACCTGAATGCTCTTTTCTTCTTGTAAGCATACCTCACTGCGGTTGGGAGATTTGGGGAGGTTGTCAGGACTGCATTTGAGAACAAAGACGGCAAGTTTTTGAACTTCTAAACTTAAAAGCTAAAAGTTCAAGTGCAAGATAGAAAGATACTGGAAGTAAACCATTGTGTCCCATCCCCCACCCATCTCCTCCAGGAGAATTGCCTCTGCAGCCGGGGGTGGGAATGAGGAGAGAATTTGGAAATGAAATTGGGCATTGAGGCTTCATGTAATGCTCTTTTTTATTTGGGTCTGTAAAAATGGAATGGATCTGTGTCTCACTCCTGGTTAAAGCCCAAGCCCTTCGGCCTTGAGGCGACCATCCTCATGCCCTCACAAAATGGCGGCCATTCTAGGCTGGCAGCCTGGGGAATACGTGTTGGAGAAACTACTAAGGTTCCTGGAGACCCAGAGTGGGTGGGAAGACATTTGGAAGTTTCTGGGGGAAATTCATAGAAGCGAATGAAAGCACAATTCTACCCCAAGTTCTTGATTGTTGTGTGGTGAAGTTTATAGTGAGAAACTGATGGAATTGTGATTAAGCATATGTCTTCTGCTTCATTCTCCAGGACTCATATAGTACATGTGAACTTTCAGCGCCTCTCAGAGAAAATTAACAAATGAGGGAGACAGTCAGAAGCTTGGAATATATTTATTTTTGATATGTAATAGGCCCTCATTGAGTGCTCAGTGTCAGGAAATTGCTTATATAGCTGTTATCTGAAGACCTTATAGAAAGTTCACGATGTTTCTGAGTTGTTATCATAAAGCATTGCCGGTATACAGGAAATGACAAGCTTAAAAATCTCCTTTTCAAATTGAGGAAGGGTAAAACCTAAAATATTCTATATAATTTATAGTTTTAATAATTTCAAATGGGAAATTTTCTGCCTTTGGTGATTTCCTTCATTGGTTTTCCACACATATAAATTAGAAAATCTGAATGAGCACTGTCCAACAGAACTTTCTTTCTTCCTTTCTCTCTCTCTTTCTTTGTCTCTCTTTCCCTCCCTCCCTTCCATCTTTTGTCTCTTCCTTCCTTCCATCTTTTGTCCCTCTCTCCCTCCCTCTCTCCCTCCCTCTCTTCCTTCCTTCCTTCCTTCCTTCCTTCCTTCCTTCCTTCCTTCCTTCCTTCCTTCCTTCCTTCCTTCTTCCAACAGAACTTTTTGTGTTGATGAAAATGTTCTGTAGCTACACTGTTCAATACAATAATCACTAGCCACATGTCACTCTTAAGCACTTGACATGTGGCTGGTGAGACCAAAGAACTGAATATTTAATTTAATTAATTTTAATTTATTTCAATTTAAATTTAGCCACATGTGGCTAGTACCCACCATATTGGATGCTACGGATCTAAACTCTCTTTTTTTAAGATTTTATTTATTTATTTGACAGATAGAGATCACAAGTAGGCAGAGAGGCAGGCAGAGGGAGAGGAAGAAGCAGGCTTTCTGCTGAGCAGAGAGCACCATGTGGGACTAGATCCCAGGACCCTGAGATCATGACCTGAGCTGAAAGCAGAGGCTTAAACCACTGAGCCACCCAGGCACCCCTACAGATCTAAACTCTTAATTTATTTTCCCTACAAAAACTAAATAGAAAATGATTAATGAAATATCCATAACAGGAATAAAGTCTATATAGCTTTTTATAACATGTATTATCTCCATCACGTAGTCAACACGGGCTTTCTTCTGGCTTTATAATTTTATATATAAGTGTTTGATTCCTATTAATCTATGCACTCCTTGAGGAAAGCTATTGCAAGTTATATATGGTTTTGTACTCTGCCTACCACAGAACCCTGTAGCCAATAACAAGTATCAATAAATATTGATTGAATCATAATAAAACTATAAAGTAATGACACGAATTTTACGAATACATGCATGCAGAGTTAACCCTTATTACTTGTAGATTCTGTATTTGTGAATCCACCTACTCACTAAAATTTATTTGTAACCCCAAAAATAACACTCACAGCACGTTCGCTATCATTTATGGACATGCATGGAGGGATGACAAATTTAAGTTGCTCACCGTTCACGTCCCTGCTGAGGGTGAACAAAGGCATTGTTCTGCCTTCTGTTTTAGATCCCATACTATAAGCAAGTGTCCTTTGCATGCTCTGTTTATTGCCACGTTTTTGTGCTCTTTGTTCATGATTTCATGTTTAAAACACTTCCCAAACTTAGTGCTAAAGTGCTAATGTTTCCAAGCACAAGAAGGCTGACGTGCCTTTCGGAGAAGATACATGCATTTGATAAGCCTCATTCAGTCGTGAGTTATAGTGCTGTTGGCTGTGAGTTCAATGCTAATGAGTCAACAACACACATTGAATAAGGCATTTTTAAATGGATGCACACATAAAACAAAGTTATATATTGATCTGTTGATGAAAATGTGACCAGGGGCTTGCAAGAATCTAACCTTGTATACCCTGTATTTTTCCTTTGGAGCAATGCTTCGATATTCATGAATTTGATGTTCATGGTGATTTTATAGAACATAATGAATAACGAGAATCGATGGTGTATGTTTGAATGTATGTGTGTGGATATATACACGTGTGTGCATGTATACACACATATGCACATGCGTGCACACACACACAGTCTGTGGGGTGTATGGAACAAGCTCATTCCTTCACAAGTCCACCATGCACATTATTCTGAGGCAGGGGAAGGACTGGTTCAAGCAAGGGACTTGTGATGACAGTTAAGCGAGGGGACATCCTAAGGGACGATATGTCACCATTTCTAATGGCTTTGTGATCACTGCCATAAAGTTCACTTGTATTTTCCTTCACTTCTACCTTCCTGTTCCTGGAGTTCTGGGTACGCACATTTGTTCTTTTCCCCTTAGGTTCTATAATCGTGAACAAGTAAAAAGAGCACTTGAAGTGTATTATGAGCACAGAAGCGTGGCCAGTCTTCCATAGTTGGGTTTATCCCCGGGAAGTTTATAACAAAGATAAACCCCTCACTCCTCTCTGGTATCACCTTTCCCAGCAGAGGGCCCACCGATTTTACATTCCCCTGGAGAGAAGTAGGGCTTGCCTGCTCTTCTTTTGGTGACGGTGGTTGTGCTGGTGGAAGCCGATGAGAAGAGGACCTGTTGTCCATTCTGTACTACCTCATCAGCAAGAACAGAGAAACGAGGTCTCTTGGAATAAGCCATGCTGTCTTCACCTGCCCCTGAACACTTTATCTTTGGAATAAAGGCAAGAGCTGTGTCTAGTTTTGGTAGTTGTGAATCCCTCATTCATAAATTAAGATTCTGAGGATCAAAATGAAGAAATGGGACCTACAAGAAGCTATGTGGCCGGCCGTAGCAGAGAACAAAACAGCTCTTTCCCCATCACAGTTGAAGTAAACTGTGTTAAATCCAGGAGAAATTTGGTGGAAGCATGCTGGTTCTTGAAGAGGTAGAGTCAATTTTCACCAAAATGAACTCCCAGTCTCTGGTAAGCAAAACTTTGAAGCTGTCTTTCATGGTATAGACATAACATTTATTAGCCCTTAAGACTTTCCAGAAAACCAACCTATTCTTTTCATTGCAAGCATTAAAAACAAGAAACTAGCATTCTTTACCCCCACAGATTGCATTTTTCAACACCAACAGCATGTGAATGGTTAGGTTCACTTAAGCAACTTTGAAGTGAGCCAATTTTAGTGCCCTTGTCTCAGAGTTGAGATGAAGTCACTATCTATACCCCCAGTATTCATTTGACTGGAAATTGACAATCTGCCAGGATTGTAAGCAGCTGTCACTTCATTTGTATCTATGAGCCATATTTTATTTATTTAGGGGATTTTTTTTTTTCTTTGTAAAAATACATGTATCTTTCTTACTTGTGACTTGGTTTTATTTTAGGAGGGCATCTGCTACTTCATTGAAGTCTGGAAATAATTTCAATAGTTAGTTGTCAACGTTTGTCAGTGGCCCTCATTCTCCCTTCTGTTTTACTTTCTTCTTCAGTTTTGGGGCTGGGTAAGCACCGAGCCAGAATTTTCAGGTGGAGGATTCTGGGTCATCCAGCTCAATTTTTCCATGTGGAAATGGATTTACCATCAACTAAAAGAAACTGAAACTTCAGGGGCTATCCCTTAGATGAGCTCCCTCTAAGGGTGTGGAAGGTCCCCAAATAGTGTGTTCACCTGAATTTACATATTTCTTTTTTTTTTTTTAAAGATTTTTATTTATTTATTTGACGGAGAGAGAGAGAGATCACAAGTACGCAGAGAGGCAGGCAGAGGGAGAGGGGGAAACAGGCTCCCTGCTGAGCAGAGAGCCCGATGTGGGGCTCGATCCCAGGACCCTGAGATCATGACCTGAGCCGAAGGCAGAGGCTTTAACCCACTGAGCCACCCAGGCGCCCCTGAATTTATATATTTCTGAAGAATTTTGTTATTTCGGATTCTTTTTCTTAAAAAGCCTTCTCCTTCCTCCTCTCCACCCCCAACACACATGGTCTGAACTTCAAGTCCCACAAAACCAAGTCCATTTCTTCCTCTGTGGCTATGGCGACCCACAGACCTCTATGACATTTCCCTCCTGTGATGTCGGCAGTCCCTCTTGGGCTAAAAAGCTGAGGTGTTTCATACATTCTGTTTTTGCTGCTTTTTTTCAGGGGCTGGATTAAGTCGACAGACCTATCTGTCATGCTCACCTAGGGTCCTGTGGTAGTGAGTAACTCTTCTTCCTTTACTCAGGGCTCTCCGAACGAACAGACCAACAGGTTCATATTCATATTCTAATTAATTAGTTAATATTAATTGTAGGGAGTTGGCTTGTGCTATTATGGAGACTGTCAAGTCCAAAATCTGCAGAGTTGATGTCCAAGTTTAAAGTCCATCAGGCAGGAGAATTCTCTAATACTTGGAGCAGGCTCAGCCTTTTGTTCTAGTGAGGGGACAGCTGATTGGATGTGGCTCCCCCACATTATGACGGTTAATTGGCTTTACTCAGTATACAGATTTGAAGGTTAATCTAATCCTAAAAGACCCTCACAGAAACACCTAGAATAATGTTTGGCCAAACATCTGGACACTTTGTGGCTTAGTCAAATTCTTACATAAAATTAACCAAAAATACTCTGTTCTCAACTGAGTGAGCTCTTATTCCCATGACTGGCCTGTTTATGACTGGGTTCATAATAATCCATTGTTTGTTTTTGCAATTATATATGCAATTCTGTTTTAGGAAGCATTATTTGAAAAGTCATCGTATGTCTTATAGCCAAAAGGTAGGGAATAAAGGATAAAAAAAATAAGGTCTTGTCCTTGGGGAATTTGTCCTTTAGGGATTATCCTGTGACTCACCCACTCATTGGAACCTTTCCTCAAGTTTGGGGAAAATGAAAAGGCAAGGCAATGATTTAGTTCAGCTCAATGCAGAAAGTCCAAAGGGCCCTAAAAGGAGGCAGAGCTCTTTACAGAGAGAAATTCTCAGGATAGGCTTCAGGTGAGTTTGAGGTTAAATTAAAAATAAAACAAAACAACATGGCAGTTGACTTGATGGGGACTAGGAGGTGGAAATTCCCATCAGATGGAGCCTCTGTAGAGAATTCCAAAGCACAGTACATGGCCTGGGTGACTGAGGTGGTAAGGGGCTGGAGAAGCTACTAAAAACCAAGTGGATGGGCCTTGGATTGGCAAGATAGGAATTCTGTGTAGTTCCTATGAGGGTTTTTTTTTTTTTTTTAAGATTTTATTTATTTATTTGACAGAGAGAGAGGGATCACAAGTAGGCAGAGAGGCAGGCAGAGAGAGGGGGAAGCAGGCTCCCTACTGAGCAGAGAGCCTGATGTGGGGCTCGATCCCAGGACCCTGAGATCATGACCTGAGCTGAAGGCAGAGGCTTTAAACCACTGAGCCACCCAGGTGCCCCCCTGTGATGTTTTGAGTTGAGAGGTGGTTTCTCACTGCAGAGAACTGATATTTAATGAGGACTTCTAACCGAACTACATGGAATAACAGCTCTGTACAATAAACAGACTTTTCACTGCAGTCATTTTGGTCTCTTAAGAACCTAAGAGAATTGTTCTTCCTTACAATGTTAGTCTATGCTTCTCTTAGAATCTAACTACGAATTTTTTTCTGAAGCTAATTGAGAACTTGCCATATATAAAGGTAGTCTTTTTGACCTTAAAATCCTTATGAACCTTACTTACAGTATTACGCATTGTGTTGTGTATAATTACTATAGATTCGAAAGTTGAATTCTCTTCTCTATGTTAGTGACTTCAGACACTGCAAGCATGGCTTCCAAGGGAAGAGGAAGAGAGGAGCCTTACTTCACACCTTTCTGCGTAAAGAGGTGGTAAAAGAGAGAGTCCCTGATATTTTTAAAAGAGAACTACTGTAGGGGCGCCTGGGTGGCTCAGTGGGTTAAAGCCTCTGCCTTCTGCTCAGGTCATGATCTCAGGGTTCTGGGATCGAGCCCCACATCGGGCTCTCTGCTCAGCAGGGAGCCTGCTTCCCCCTCCCTCTCTGCCTGCCTCTCTGCCTACTTGTGATCTCTCTCTCTCTCAAATAAATAAAATCTTAAAAAAAAAGAGAGAACTGCTGCCATAGGATAAAATTAATACTTACAGCAAATAAAAACTGGATTAATAAATCTCTGAAAAACGTGTGCCTGTGTCTATGTTGGAGTGGGAGAGAAGGAGAACAAGGTGATATAGAGAGATCATTTGATCTGCCAAAATACTTGGATATAGAATCTTATCTATTGTATCTATAATTCACAAAATGAAACACAATCGTACATTTTATTAGTGGTAGAGATATATTTGGAAAGTCACAAACCAGTCATCAGCCTTATGGGATTAGAGCAACAGTTTAAGAAATTAATTATTTAGTCTTTCTCATTTCTGTGAGAGAAATGTTCTAGATATGTTCTAGAATATATTCTAGAATGTTCTAGAATGCCAAAAGCAAAAAATTGGACCAACTTTGTTATTTAGTCTAGAATTTGGCTTGAATTACTTTTTAGTGGATTACTGAGGGTAAGAAACATGTTATCTAGAGAAGGATGAGCACAATTTATTCCATTCTTCCAGATAAGTCCATCGTTCCTCAGGAGCATACAAAGCAAAACTGTGTTGTGTTAATGGAAGCTCTGGGTTGGAAACTCCTAGCTTTCTGTACAAATTTCACTTTTCTTTTGTTTCTAGAATTGAAAATGTTGTTTTGATTCCTAGTAATGTGTTTCAGATCCTTTAGCAGGTTACATTTCTACACCATCCCTCCTCCCTCCCAATAATTAACCAGAAAATCTCCCAACATCTTTTCATCTAAATCAGTAGTTGTCAACCAGGGAGGATTTCATCCCCCAGAGCATATTTGGAAATGTCTAGAGAGAGACACTTCTATTTGTCGAAATTGGCATCTAGCAGAGAGGCAGGGAGGCTGCTAAGTAGCCCACAGTGAACAGGGGAGTTCTTGTCAAAGAACTATCTGGACCCAAATGACAATAGTTCCCAGGCTGAGAAAGCTTGGCCTAAATGGATCTATCAAGTCTCATTTTGCAACCAGAAGCCTGGTTCCAGAGCTCCTAGGTGGCTCAGTCGGTTAAGTGTCCAGCTCTTGGTTTTGTCTCAGTTGGTCATCTCAGGGTCCTGAGACAAAGCCCTTCATTGGGCTCCATGCTCAGCAGGGAGTCTGCTTCTCTCTCTCTGCCCCTCTCCCTGCTTGTGTTTTCTCTCTCCCTCTCAAATTAAAAAAAAAAAAAATCTTTGGATGCCTGGTTGGTTGTCCATTTTTCAATGCATTCTTTGCTTGAAGAAAACAAAAAGCAACATTTGTAATCTAAGCAGAAAAACATGCATGCTAGCATTTAGCTTAGTTTCAAATGATAAATGCTGCCCCACTTGTAAATACTCTTAAAATAATGAAATTAAATCACTCCAGTGCTTGCAAGTAACATTACTTGCATCTCCCCCAAGAGGGACAAAACTGATTAAGGAGTTTCTATGTGCTGAGAGTAGCAGAATCATGAGCATCCCATTAAGACGCAATTTGGTGCTTCGCACTTTTCCTCTGTTGACCTTTACTGGAGGATTGTTGACCATTATCTGATACTCAGTAAAAAATGATCACCCTGATTCCTTGAAAAAAGGAGACTGGTTTACATAAAATTCCACCACCTGCTCCAGTATAAACAGCAACACCCACCCACAAGCCACGTCCTTGCTGGATTCAAGGAGAATCTTTGTGTCTTGTTTTCCCAGCAGCAACCACAGCAGCTTCCCTGCAGATGGCAAATTGGGTGTCAATCACTGGGGGTTCAATAAATATTGTTGACGGACTGATTTCAGACCCGGAGTGAAGTCTTCTCTGACTTTAATTCCTTCTCTGCTGGCAACGATCACTTTGACACAGTCCACCTGGGCTCCTCCAAGACAAGGAAGCTTATGAACATAAGTAGAGGGAGTGGGATTTTCATTTTTGGGCATTTGCGGTAAGACAATTCTTGGAAGACTAAAAATTGTGCTTGTTACAATTAAAGAGGAGAGATGTTCAAGACAACCCGCTGAGAACCATTTGTTGACCTTCAAGGTTGCTTGACCTTGTTTTGACATCACGGATACCCTCTTATCTGCCTCACGAGGAGAATTTTCTGTCAGCTCATGAAAAATATTTTGACTATGGTGAAAGCTGATCTATCTTGTTTTGCTCAAATGGACTGGGAAACAAAATCATGTGAAAATCTGGGGATAGAAAAGAGGCCCAAATGGATTAGGGCTCTGCTTTTAGTTTATGAATTCTATTGATCTAAGTCACTGTTTATAAACTGGAAATGCAAGTTGCATTTAATCCCCAAGAGCCATTTAAACACATGCGTGATTTTCAGATCTGTTCCCGAACATGTACAGAGTGTCTGGGAGCCTTGGTTCTAGAGAAGTTAGAAACTGGGGCAAGTCCCAGCCTTAGAAGTAGGTTCAGTGTGTTCAGTAGGCTTCTTAGCCCTTTTCGGCCTGGGCCAGAGTGTAATGTGACCTCACAGCTTAGTGATAGCCTCGGTGCTATAAAGAAATGAATGTGCAGAGATCATCACTGGGTCCTTTGATAAAAAGGTCTGATCTCGAAGAAAGAAATCCCAGTCGACCTGAGGAATCATGTAATCAGAGAAACCACACAGGCCGTGTGGCTCCTGGCCACTGGCACAAAAGGCAGAGTCCACTCAGGTAACAGAGCAACCTTTTCCAAGTCAGCCAATAGGGAAAGGCAGTGAGAGACCCATGGCAGCTGGCCTGATACTACTAGGGCCATTTTATAATTAGCTCTCTGTTACTCGGGTTGAGTTCCACAGTTTGTGTTCTGTGTTCCTTTCTGCTGCTTGACTGTCAGTGGACTTGGAGCTCACAGCCTTCAGAAGGATGTTGGTTTTCTTAAAGAGACGTTAGAATGTGGCTGTGGTGACAACAATTAAAAAGTAAGAGTGACCTCAACATTTATATCAGCAATGTCCACAATAGCCAAACTATGGAAAGAGCCAAGATGTCTATCAACAGATGAATGGATAAAACAGACGTGGTCTATATATACAATGGAATACTATGCAGCCATCAAGAGAAACGAAATCTTGCCATTTGCAATGACATGGATGGAACTAGAGGGTATTATGCTAAGTGAAATAAGTCAATCAGAGAAAGACAATTATCATATGATCTCTCTGTTATGAGGAATTTGAGAGGCAGGGCGGCGAGTCATGGGGGAAAGGGAGGGAAAAATGAAACAACATGGGACCACGGAGGGAGACAAATCATAAGAGACTCTTAATCTCAGGAAACAAACTGAGGGTTGCTGGGGGGGGGCAGGGATGGGGTGGCTGGGTTATGGACATTGGGGAGGGTATATGCTATGGTGAGTGCTGTCAATTGTGTAAGCCTGATGATTCACAGACTGTACCCCTGAAACAAATAATACATTATATGTTAATTAAAAAAAAAAGCAAGTGTGATACGTACATCTTTGTTCTTTATTCCCATCCTGATGTTAAAAAAACACTTTCCATTTCAATCAGATCTTCGTGTGGCTGAACACACCAGTGGCATTCTGGGATCTATTAGTCAATTCTCAAACCACAGTCTGATGAGCAGGAGCTCCGCAGACTGGAAGTTACCACTTAATCTTGCCTTCCTTGGACTTCAGTCTGACCATGTGAAAGTGCTTAGCAGAGAGATTTCATGTGGGCGGTATTTTCTCACATCAGTTAATTAGTGAGAGAAACTTGGTTGATTCTTAGAGCTGGAGGGGTCGTGGGGTCATCGGTGTTTTATATCTGAAGAAGAGAGGGACAGAGAAACACAAGCAGCCCCACCAATCCCCATTAGATTGGGAGAGCCTGGAGGTTGATGCTGCCTTCCTCTGTGGACCCATGGCTGGACGCATACATCCACGTCCTCCCTTCATCTTGGGATTCTCTGCCACAAAACCTCAAGGATTTGAGAAACCAATGAAATGTACCTTTGTTTTCTTCTCAAACTGGAGTTGAGAATGGGGCGTTCTTTATTCTGTATTATTTGCTTTTCTCCAGAGCAATACTGGAGCTTTCTTCCTCATAAGAAATTAAATAAATGGCACCCCTCAGGCCAAAGGACAGCTTCAGTATATTTTATTTTATTTTTAAAGAAAGATTTATTTATTTGCTGGAGAGAGAGAGAGAGAGAACCTCAAGCAGACTCCCCGCTGAGTGTGAAGTCCGGCTCGGGACTCAATCCCAGGACCCCGAGATCATGACCTGAGCTGAAATCAAGAGTTGGTTGCTTCACCCACTGAGCCACCCAGGCATCTCTGGCCTCAGTGTATTTTAAAGCAAGAACTGCTGCCAGTGTATTCGAGCCCGTGGGGGTTCTCAGCCTGGGTTTCCTTGACCTTGAGGAGCAGCTGGTCATCTTGCGAAGCTATCGTAAGCTGTTCCTCCAGGTCAGGTCTGAGGAGTAGGCCTCCTATCAGGGGAGAGGGTCGGTTGGTAATGAGATGGTGTCACAGGGGAATGCTGCTGGTCTTTGCAGACGGACTAGGGAAGAATGGAAGGGCGGCCCAATGAAAGGGGCTGCTGCCTTGTGTCTCTGCTGTGAAATGTGGGATGGAAAATGCGCTTCAAACATAAACCATTTCTGATCCACGTCAAGCCGAGCCCCCTCCCGGCAGCCGGCTAAGAAGCTGTTACTGCAAGCGAATGCAGCTGACACTTCATTATTTAGGGGAGGGAGGGTGGTGGGAGCCTTTTATTTCCCTTCTGAAGTGTAAAGCCTTCTTTATAAAATCATCTTTGCCAAAGGCCACATATTTTAAGATTCCATTTATATGAAATTTCCTGAACAGGCAACTCCACGGAGTCAGAAAGTGGATTCCTTGGTGTGGGAAGCTGGGAAGGGGGTGGGGGGTGATTGCTTTGGGGAGGATTTCTTTCAAAAATAAAAAAAACACCTTGGATTAAACAGTGGGGATGGTTGCACAAGACAGTGAATATATTTTGGAATGGTGACTTTTATGTTATGTAAGTTATATCTCAAAAAAAATTAACATACAGTGTGTCATCTTTTCTATGTTTTTTAAAGATGTAAGTTATATCTCAAAAAAAATTAACATACAGTGTGTCATCTTTTCTATGTTTTTTAAAGACTTATTTATTTATTGTGGAGAGTAAGAGAGGAACTGAAGGAGAGAATCTCAAGCAGATTCCCTGCTGAGCGCAGAGCCTGACAACACGGGGCTGGATCTCAAGATCCTGAGATCGGGACCCGAGCTGAAGCCAGTAGTTGGACGCTGAACCGACTAAGCCACCCGGGCGCGTGGGGCTCTGGGTGACAACAGCAGCTCATGCTTGCTGGGCTCCAGCTGTTAATCCCCACCCTGCTCATCCTCACGACACCCCACCGAGCTGGGTGCTACTGTCACCCTCTCCCAGGCAGGCAGCTGACTTGGTCAAGGTCACACAGCTAGGGCAGGAGCTCCCTCCTAGGCCGTCTCGTTCTAGAGTTTGCCTCTGGACTCCAGGGCTGTGCTCCTGTCTGGATTCTGGTAAGGTTACTGTAGGATACCAAAAAACCAAACCAAACCAAACCAAAAAAAACCCAATAAAAAAACCCACACCCAAAAAAACCCACACCAAAACCCAAATAAAAACAAACAACCCAATGCAAACCAAACGAAAAAATCTGGAGAGGCTACGTGAGTGCAGGAGCTCAGGGTGACCCACTTCAAATGTTGGCACAGGCTCAGCCTGCAGCCAAGGTTATCTGCCCCCACAGATTAGCCCACCTGGCTGACGTCAGCCCTCTCCGGCCACTGTTTGCTCAGAGCTGGGGCACACGGGCGTCTCTTGCTGCAGATTGGCCTATGTAGACACACCTCTACCTCTCCAGATAGCTCTCAGTGGGCGGGATGGAGGCGGCTTGGCACGCAACCCAGTGGCAGTGCTGGCAAGCGGACTCCATGCACTTGACCTCGAGGATTCATGTGTGCAAGTTACACGGTCCACTTTAGGTCTTTGGTAAGAAATAAGCATTAAAGCAATTTTGCATCCTGCTTTCTGTTTTTAAAAATCAGACACACTGATCTCTGAATGGAAGAAAAAGGAGTCACCTTGGCTATTTTATAAGGATCCTGACTTTAAGTCAATAATACATAGAAACCGTGATCTAGCTACTTTCCATTGGATCGAATACTTAAAGAAATGTAATTTAATTTCCAGTGTTCTTATTCATCTTTAGAATCTTTCTCTCTCTTTTTTTTTTCTGAATTGAAATGTGAGAACCTACTTAACATCCAGAGCTCTAAGCCATGTGGACTGAGAGACGAGATAGAGTAGCCAGTAAGTACCATTGGCTGGGTCTGACCGCTCAGCAGCCACTTGCCCTTGGACAGCTTTATGGAGTTTCTGTGTGCTGCTGTTCCCGGAGTATAAGATGGGACAGTCACCACACCTGCTTTATAGTGGTGGTGTAGGGTTTAAATGGCCCGGTAAGGACAAAGCCCTTGGAGAAGAGCTAGCACAAGTCATGGACCATGCTCCAAATTCATATTAAGTCTAGGTATTTCAGTCCAATCCACTACATTTAAACCGGCAACAGTGAGCCGTGTATTTGTCCCAACCCTCATGTGCTTCAGGCTTTCCTTCATTACCTCAATGGGCTCAATGTGGTTCCCATTTGACACACAGGGAAGAGCGACAGGGGTCTAGTCGAGATCACCAGCTCTTCCTTAGCTGGGTCCAGAGCTCAATTTTCTCCATTCTTAAGCCAGTTTTGCATATTTCTGAAAAGAATCTTTCCGTTTAACGTATCATGAATTTCTTAGTGAGAAAATTTTAAAAAAGGAAAATTGTTTCAGGAGTCAAGAATATTTAAAGGTCAATACCAGAGACGCATTGTTTGAGAGATGGAGCCCGAGTCTGGAACCAGAGCTAGTTTGTTTCACGGCTGCTCGGGAAAGCCCCTGTTCAGCTGTACGTGTTCATGGGTTACAGACTGTTCAAGGTAGTAGGGGGATTAGGGCTAATCGATGCTGACTCTGCGTTTTATGGATTAGGAACCATTTCCAGAGAGCTGATATGACTATATGGAAACTGTGAAACAAGTAAGTACAAATCCTGAGAATCAGCGTACTGGTCTAGTTCCGAGTCTGGTCCCACCTGTTTTAACAAATTCCCTCTCGTGGGGGAAGGAAGTCGCTTTGCCTGCATCAGGAGGAGGCGATGCCTCCTTCCCAGCCTCCCTGTTCATTCTTCTCCCCATTTCTAAGCACCCCGCTGTGACGGCCTGTCCAGGTGGAAGGGCGACAGGAAGCAGGGAATCTGCCGGTGATGCCTTGTAAGGCCCGAGACGTTCACATATGTGCAGCAGGTGCACGAACAATCTTTCCCTCTGGGGCTCCAGGGGAGCCCTTCTCTTCCGCACCCTGCCCTTTTGTGGCATCTCTCTATCATCTCCTAGCAGATCTGATAATGTAAATCTGTTTTCTGGCTTGTCAGACAGATACAATTCCACCCATTTCATTAGGGTAAAATGAAATAATAAATGCATGTGACTTAACACGTGCCTGTTAAAAAGTTTGCATGATTGATGTTGTTATTATTATTCAGGACTGCTCTTTGGATTCATTCTAATATGAGTGGCAGAGGAGACAAGGGGTTGGCACCAGGCTCCACATCCGTTAGGCTTGGGTCTCTGGGATTCCTCCTCTCTGGTTAACCCACCATTGATCCCCAGTGTCCTCAAGCGAAGGCTTCACGAGCCCCTTTCTGCTGCATCCTGATGCATCTCATCCTCTGATGAGAAGGTGTGGTAAGAGCCGTAAATCAGACTGATCCAGAGTGCCGCAGGGAACCGCGCATGCCCCCTGTTGGAATGAAACATCCACATGAGGGCACCGAGCAGTGCCCAGGATCGGTGGTGGGGTAGGTTTTGTTTTTCTAGGCCACGCTTCTAGCATGCTGCCCTGCGGAGGGAGAGTCCCCCAGCGGCACTGCACATGCAGAGGCCTTTTCTCAGGAGGGGTGTGCAGGTCTCTGCCGAATTCTCTGCATTCTGTCACCCAGCCGCTCGTCATCAACAGCGTGCCATTGTTTTGCATCAGGACTCAGAGTGTTCAGGACTTTTCACACTCCACTGAATGATTCCCTCGCTTGCCCAGACCATAGGCTCCTTCTCAGGAGAGATTGTCTTGTTCACCGTTGCATGCACAAAGCACACAGTACACAGTAGGGGCTCCATAAATGCTTTTAAAATAAATCACTGATTAGACAAACTTCAAAGCAAGGAAGGCCTCCGTAAACAGGAAGTAAAGGATGAACCTTATTGAACTTTTCAGGCTTAAAAGACAAGACTCGGTGTGACCTGGCCTCCGTCTTATCTTACACTGCTCTGCCCTTTGCCCTCTGCGGGACAATGATTCTGATCTCCTCTCGCTGGCTGGTGCTCATTGTGTCCTTTCCTGCCATGCAGGGCACATAGCATGGTTTGCCAGGTTGTAGAGCACAGAGGCCACTCCACCAAAGGGTGTGTCAGCGTTGCCCAGTAGAAATATCACACGAGCCGCAGACAGGAGCTGCACATGTAATTTTAAATTTTCTTGTAGCCCCATTAAAAAATGTAAAAAGCAAGCAAAAGTAATAAAATATCTTACCTGACCCAATATATTTAAATGGTACAATTTCAACATGTAATTAATAAGCATAAAATGAGTTGAGGGATTCTGTATTTTCTTGCACTGAATCTTTGAAATCCAGAGTGTATTTCATACTTAGAGCACACCTGACCTCTGACAAGCCACATTTTAAGTGCTCAGGAGGCAAATGTGACCAGTCACTATACTATTGGGCAGCATGTGGTCATACCATTAATAGTCCAGATAATGTAGATTTGTATAAACAAGGTTTCTGGAAGGTGACAGTAAGAAATCTTGTTCGAACAAAATTAGCAAATTATGACAATTTTTCAAAGAAGTAAAGGGTCTCGAAGAGTGGTATCCTTTTTCTCATTCGTACAAAGATGCTTCTGGGCCAGCAGTGGACTTGCTACCACAGGGCTTTTGTACATGATGATGTTCCCTCTGCCTGGAAGTCCATCTCCCCTGGGGTCAGCATCTCCTCATGTTTCATTCGCACTTGTGATGATATATTTGTGTGTGAGATTATTTGGTTAAATTCTGTCAACAACACAAAATGGTAGACTGTAGGAGGGCAATTCCTCTTTGCTCACCATGGAATCTCTGACCCCAAGCATGGCACTTGGTGCTTAGAAGGGGGTCCATCTAAAGATGCACCGAGAAACTTCCTGGCTGAACGCATACATCGGTGTCAACCAGCCCCAACCTTTCGGACGCCCAACGTTCTCAGAGTCCCAAGTACATCTCATTCTCTGCCTTCAGGATGCGGCTGAGGCTAGAATGTCACTCAAAGCCTCTCCAGGGAAGAAAGCTGACTCTTCCCTCTCTCATCATTCAAGCATGTTTCCTGTTCCAAGTGTGTGAATTCATCCGACCATTTTCCTCTTAATCTATTCTCAGTGCAGCCACATTATTACTCTCTCAGTCTCTGGAGAGCTGAGTGACCTTGAGCTTTTTCTGGAACTCTTTCAGGAGATTTCCTCTTCAGTGGCCACTTTAAAACAAACACATTTTAAAAGTAGTCTTGTTGGTAATACAGAAAGCCAGCAGCTCAGGCGATAAGGCACGCTGTGTTTTGAAACATATAGGATTGCGCAAGTTCTTATCTGAAATCCAAGAGTTGTCAAGCTGGGAAATTTACTTAGTTGCTTCATATTCTCTCTTCTCCCTTCCCATCTTCCCAGAATTCTCACCAATAAATAAAATCCATGCATGGGGGCAGTTAGGAATAAAAGCTATAAAATAAATAATGAACATAAGGCAAAATGTTTGGTAATCAGTTAACATTAATAATATGTGTATAATGTTAAGTGTAGTGGGGTTAAGATTTGGAATTTTGATGTCATTGGACTACCTAGATTCAAATCCTGGCCTTAGTGTCCACTTGCTGTGTGACCTTGGGCAAGTTACTTAATCTCTCTGGGCTCAGTTTCATCATCTGTAAAATGATGGATTAAGAAAACAGAACTTGCCTCGTAAGTGTGTTGTGATACTTCAAAGAGCTTCTGATTATACAGTGCTTGTATATTATTCCAGAAGTTACAACTAGTTTTTTTTTTTTTTTTTAAGGAGTTTGCACCCATGTAACTTTAAAGAGCTGGTTAAGAATGACCCTTTGGGTAATTATTGTGCAGACAGGGCCTTATTTGAGAGGAAACCGGCAAGGTCCAGTACCCGCTAATACTTGTATTGTTCCTTAAGTTTCTCTGCTTAGGCCTTATTAAAAAATGGTGTTTCAACAGTACAAGACCTTCTGTGAATAAAGTAAAACAAGGACTGATGACTTCAGAGTGTGGGGCTAGATCTCACTGAAATATAGAAATCTTTCATGAGGTGGGAAGTGCTCAGGGATCACACCGGCCCGTCTATTCTAACCAGACTCTCGCCTGGAGGATAATCAGGCTTAGCCAGAGAGATGGTTCCGCACAACGCCTGCTTTCTGCTCTATTTTCTGCTGGGCCCGTCAAGACGGATGTAAGGTGGTTTCTCATACAGATTACAAGGAAGCTGCCTTACAGGTGTTCCTGCTCAAGATCGTGTCTCACAGATCTGCCAAATCCCACCTTTAGAGGCACGCTCCTTTGCATGGGGGTGTTGGGTCTCCAGCAATGCCATGTGAAATGAGCATCCCCCTCCCCCCGCCAAGAGCAAGAGGACACTAAGCCATCCCTAGGTACAGCCGTCTTAGTTTGTCTTTGACAACTGGCGATTGGGATGGTGGAAAAGACATGGAGTTTTAGGTCGGTGATAACTGGGCTCAAAATGGGACCTTCAGAAGATTGTATTATCTCTACAAATCTTCCAAGTTACTAGGGCTTGTTATTTCCTCACTTATAATGAGGGGTGATGCTAATACGCTACTCTATAGGGTTGTCATGGGGATTAAATTATGGGATGACTTTAGGGTAGGAAACACACTTTTGCCTATTATAGTTGTCATTACCCTGAGAAATAGAGAGGTAAATTATGATGGAAGAAGGCAAAAATACAGGGTAGTGGCTCCTGCCTGGCCCTGAAACTCTGGAAGATGGGAGATGGCTTGAGCCCGTGGGTGCTTGAATGGGGGTGTTGGGTGGAGGGGAGGGAAAGGGAAAGGGCAGAGCATGGGACAAGGGGAAAAGGACACTGAACATAAGTGTCCCTAGACTTACAATGCCAAAGGGATGTATACATCATAGAACTAATAGAATGGGGATAATAATGACATTACTTTAACCACAAGGCAGGAGAAAAAGTATGTACTGCATATATGGAAAGAACTTGATGTGTGTCATAGCTACAAGGTATCGTCCAGATATGAATTTATATTCACTTATTTATACACTTCTTTTGAGAGCTTCCTTCATGCCAGGCACTGTTCTGAAACTGGGACATGTGCAGAGATGAACATAACAACCTACTGGCAGTGAGCGAATCGGAGGGAGATGGACAAAAACCAACAAAGAAATACAAAATATATCAGATGATGAATGGTAAGAGAAAAATTAAGTAGGTAAAGATACCGGGAGTGTTGTGAGGTAGGGTGATTAGGGAAGTCCTCTTAACAACTGAGTTAAAAAAAAAACTTCCGTATTCATTTCTTTCAATGTATCTTTATTGAATACTTACTATGCATTAGGTAGTTTGCTAACAGATGGGAACATAATGGCGGACAAAATTGACAAATTCCCTCTAATTCATGAAGCTTTTATTCTTATGGGAGGGGAATACAAAATAGAAACCCATAACTAAGCAAGATAACTTCATATGGCATAAATGTATAAAGGTAATAGACAATAAAATCATAGACTATGATAGGAGGGTGAGTGTTTGGGGCGTAGGGTAGGAGAAGTGGATGGCCAGCATAAGGCACAATTAAAATCTGCAGACAACTTTAACATACAAGTGTGCAATAAAAATAATCACTCATTTATTACATGTAATGTGTGTTCGTAGCCCTAGGACATCTTTAATACATCAAAACATTTTAATAAAAATTCAATCTTAATTAGCTTCTATGTGAGAGAATATGAAAAAATTTTTCTGGAATATTTTACACATATATTCCTCTTTCTTATGATCTACCCTTTGATGAACCCAATTTTCCCTTCTTCATTGTCCCCTACAACTTGAGTATTTATGGTTAGCAGCCATTTAAAATACTCTAGAGGTCAACATTCTTTATATACCTCACCTATTTGAACTATTTCCATACTCCACTACTTCCTTTGAACACTAGCTAAATGAAGTATGCTTAATAAAATAGTTTAGGGCATTCTATTTATTTCTAGAATTATCTCAGGATCTCTACACGAAACATAGCTACCCTCACTCTCTTAAAATGAAGGCTTAAAGTTGCTCCCTCCAGATCTATTCTCTGATACTATAACCATTCAAAAACCATTTTATAGCTGACCCCCAAACAACAATCCTTCTAAGGTCTTTTCTCTACAGAACTGGCTATCGAACTGCAGAATGTATTTCTTCTAGTCATCTTTGAAGTTGACTCCAAGTCTCTTCTTAAGAGGATTTATTCGTAAGCTATTTGTCCCCACAACATCGTCACCTAAAGACTTAGTAATTTCTCTATCCCATTTCTCCTTGGCCTATACTTTGAAATTTTCCTTCATTTCTCCTTTCTTCGGGTTTTATTTGCTCTCCCAGATGAACAGATCTCTTTCCTTAGCTTCAAGTCACAGTGAACACTATGCCATCCCTTCCCACACCTGTGAGGGCAGCCTGCACCACCTTCATCTGTCAGTAGCCCATCACAGCTCCGCTGGGGGAGCCCAGAGCCTGAGAAACTCTCCAGCTCAGATGAAATTCTTATTTCCCCTCCAATTGGTCCTACTTCCGTGCTTCCTTTCTTGGCTATGGATTTCCCCTCTTCAATCACTTCAGCTGGAAATCCAAGGGTCATCTTCAACCCTCTCCTTTGTGTCCCCTCCAGCTGCAGGGGGCCAAGTTCCGCTGTCCTATAACACCCACATTGTCTGCTCCGCCCACCAGCTGCCAGGTGCTGTCTCAGTCCAGCTCTTGTCAATCATCCTGTGCTACTTATTACCGTGTCCTTCACACCAGGACGAGAGCTTGGAATGCAGATCTGATTATTTAGCACTTTATTACTTCAAATTCTTCTAGGGGCTCTCTATTAATGACTACCAATTGAAGTCCATGCTCCAAAGCACCGTGTAGAAGTCGATCCTGGGGGTGGAGGCTGGGGGCTGAGGCCAGCTTGCCGGTGTAGATTTATCATGGACTGTGCCTTTGTGTTGTAGTTCCTGAATCAGTTGTCATCGTGTTCCAGATACTGCACGGAGGACCTTCCAAATACTATTTCACTGACTTTTCACTTAATTGTACTTAATGTTCCCAACCCTTCTGTCAGGTGGATACTATTATTGCTTCCCTTTTACAGCAGGTGTAGTGTCCCTGAGGTCACATAGGTAGAGAATTGAAATTTGAATATAGGCCTGACTTCTAGAACCTGAGTTTGTAACAATTTTTCCTGAAATGATGTCCCTTTCACTTAATTGTCATGCTCTTGTTCACCTGCATGGTGTTGGCGTGAGCCATCTCCCATGGTTGGCTATGCCTTCCTCTGACTTGTCCTCACGCTACCTTTCAGGATGCTCCCCAGGCCACGCTTCCACAAGGAAGCCTCCCCAGTGGGATACACATGCCCTTCTTTGGCCTCCAACTTGCTGCCTCTTCCTCACTGTAGCTCCCATGGCTCTTTATGGTGCTGATGTTTTACACACCTGGCGTGTCCTCTGGGCTCTCAACTCCTTGAAAGCAGGAAGCAGATTTTACTTGTGAAACTCCTGTGCCCAGTACAGCACCTGAAACATGCAGGTGCTCAACCAATGTCTGTTAAATGAATGCATTCACACACGGACGAACCAAGTGTGGGACCAGGGTCAGGGCTGAACTTACCCATCAGCTGCACCAAAGTGAATTGATATGACTTTACTTTTTACCTGGTTAACTCCATCCCTGGATTTCTCCAGCACCTGTGTTCATTCATCTCGCCTTGGAACATGCACTAAGTGCTGCTAAGCCCCAGCTAAAATCCTGGGATGAAGAGGTGAAGAAAAATAACTCCTATAGGGTGGGGGAGTGAAGCAAACTGATAATAGAATATTAACTACAATAAGAGTTTTTATTAACATGTTAAAAGCATAAAGAAGGAAGTTTCTACTACATTTTGAGGACACCAGGGGAGGGGTTTACAAGAGGACACAGGAGCTAAATCTTGAAGGATGTGTAGATGCCGAGTTGAAAAGGGAGGAAAGGGAATGACTTCTGGGTTGTGGAAATGCTTCGACTGAAGTGCATTGAAGCAGGAAGAGCATGAATACAAAGATACGAGGTATTCATGCAGTGCGGGAGGGGGCTCTCTCCAAGTGGGGGGAGACCCAGAGGGGCAGCCAAGGTCCAGGTGCAGACTGATCTGGGCTACTCCAAGCAGTGTGGCCTTGACTCCGCAAACACGGGAGCGCTAGTGGAGGAGTGCGAGCAGGGGATGAGGGATCAGTGTTGTTGGCTTGTCGTTGGGCACCTTAGGATCTGGGGGGATAACTGATGACAGCCTGAGCTGGGACCGCTGCTGGGTGGATGGAGAAGGGGTGGGTCTGGGAGACCCTTCAGGGTAGAACAAACAGAAATGGAAGAAATGGGAGCCCAGCACAGAGATGTGGAAGGAAAGTGAAGGTCGGTGCCATTAACCAAGTGTGTGGTTTTATTTCTTCATGAGTAATAGTGATCCAGAGACAATCGTAGGCTGAACTTTTTTAAAGTACCCATTTAATTGAATAAAATTATTCCCTTAAAACTTTTATTTTATTATTTTATTTTATTTTATTTTATTTTATTTTATTTTATCTTATCTTATCTTATTTTATTTTATTTTTTTGCCCATGTTGTGTTTCAAATACTTTGGTGTTGGGGATATGTTTCAACCATCCTTTTGACCCTGTCAGTTTCTCTAAATTAATGGCTCTCTGATCCAGATTCCCCCGTCTTAGGACCCCGACGCCTCCTCTGGGAAGGAGAGAAGCCAGAGCAGGCGGGGTTCTGGGCGAGCTCTCGGCTACGCCAACCACCATTTGTTCCAACACCGGGCTTCCACTGCAAATTTCAGAAAGAGCTCTAGAGCTGTATTATCTCTGAAATCACTAGTCTAAATGTCAGTAACTCCTGCAATATGTTTTGCTAACTGTAAGTGCTTGGCCGCAGTCCTGCGTTACAGGGTGTTTCTCTGCGTGGTTCTGTTTGTTTTTGTGTATTGTTTGTTTCTATCTCAGCGCTGTAGATCACGTCAGCGGAGGCAAATTGGTAAATCTGGTATATTGTTCCTGATTGCTCTTAATTGCAGATAAGATCGTTTTCGCTGCCACAGATTTCTGTTTCCAGATAAACAGACATCTCACCCGCGGTGGTCCTTGTTCCTCTTAACAGGGGAATTAGGGGAAACCACCTGTACCCCCAGCCGGCCACGGGGCCACGCTGCCTTCTGCCTTTTCTCTCAGTGGGGTGAAGAGGGAAAGTGAGCCACGAGTCAGCTGAGAATTAACACGAGCTGTTGTTTTTGAGTTTTCCAAATATTTTCCAACTCCCATTGTGTGTTTTGTGTTTTGTACTCAGAAGCCCTTGCCAAAACCTCCCCCAATGGCATTCCTTCCTGGGCCCTGGATCATCTGGACAGCAAACAAAACTTTTCATAGGTCATTCATCTCAAGGAGATATATTTGTTAAATATGAAGAGATGACTAGAACACACACACATGTGCACACACACACATATATTTTTTACCACTTTTGGGTTTGCAGATTTACTTTTTTTAGAAATAACTTTGCTATTTGCATTGGTAATCTACTTCTGATTTGCATCTTTAGGACAGTGTTTAGATACTCAAAATGTATCTAAAATGAAATTCTCCTGTAGAGTTAGTAGGTATAGATATTGAGGGAAGGTTGACAGAACAAGAGAGGATAGAAGGCTGGGTAACATTAAACAGAGAGTACAAACTTGCGCACATCGCAGTTTTCCTGATATATGTTTATGTCTGTTTATATATGTATATTATCTGTTATATGCTGTTTTCCTGAGAGACATATATTATACATATATTTATTTATATATAAATAAAAATACTTATTTTATATTTATTTCATTTATACATATTTTAAATATGTATTTATTTTTAAAGATTTTATTTATTTATTTGACAGAGAGAGAGACACAAGTAAGCAGAGAGGCAGGCAGAGAGGGGGAAGCAGACTCCCTGCTGAGCAGAGAGCCTGATGCCCAGGACCCTGAGATCATGACCAGAGCCAAAGGCAGAGGCTTTAACCCACTGAGCCACCCAGGTGCCCCTAAATATGTATTTATATATATATATATATATATATATATATATATATATATATATATATTTTCTTTCTTTCTTTCTTCCTTTTTTTTTTTTTTACTGCCCACGGACAGACTGTTCTTGGGAAAAAGGTTCTGTTTCTATCCCTTTTGTTAAATACCATGAATTTTCAGTATGCCTTTTTCTCCGTGTGATGATCATTAAATTCTCTAGATAATAGGAAGCCAATTTTCCTTTTTTCTACCTACATTTATGAGCACTGTATTAAAATTGATTACAATAAATCATGTGTGTTAAGTACTAATCTCATTTTTCTTCCTTTTTATTACTGTGACCAATGGGATGGTGTAGATACGGATGCCTTTGTGCCCCAGGGAAACAGAAAACAGAGGTTGTCCATCTTTGCCAAGGAGATTGATGTCTTAGTCGATATCACTGTGGGACACATGGGAAAAACTGCCTTTCTCTTGCCCCACCACTCATTCCTCACTTTCAGCTCAGCGGTGGCTGTGATCGTATTCCTTTCATTATTTCAGCAAGAGAATGTTAAGCTTTACTAACTCCTTATTCAAAATGTCCTTGAAGAAAGACAATGAGGTGTCAGAAAATAATAGATACACATTATAATTTCTCCACAAACCTCCTAAATGTTCTTGGAAATGCAATCATGTTTGACTCAGTTTCCCTCTTGCCCAGGGATAGTAGGAATTACAGGCATCTGGGGTCAGCTAGATAACTAGATGCCTTTGATGCCCAGAATGGTCTACATAATAATAAGATCTTTTCTATAATGTATCTTTCACATTTCATGTTGTCTCACTAGAATTCAAAATATCTAATAAAAACGACTAACACTATAATTTAGTGTTAGCCCTCGGCTTTGCAACAGGCTCGTCCTATCCTGCAGCAAAAAAAGGTGGGGGGGGAGGAGAGGAAAGAGGGGAGTGTTGTTCTAAAATGGTAGGCAGTTTATTCTTTATTACTTAAAATCTATGTTCCATATTTTCTTTGTTGATTTTTTTCTTCTTTGTTGATTTTTAAACTTGAAATCTGTTTTGTGACATAAAGAATATGAAAAGATTTGGAAGAAAAAAAAAAACAACCACATCTTAAAATACACTACTCCAAATATTTTAAACCCCCTTGGTATGCAGAGATAAAATCCATTGTCGTTTGTGTGTGGGTTCTTGATTATGTAGCTATGAATTATGTAAGCAAAGTTTATGAAACATAAAGAACAATTGTCTAAAATATGAATAATTGTTTTCTTCCCTTTGACTTGTAAATTCATTGGTGCTACTGTCATGGAGGAATACTTTATTGTCTATAAGCTTAGTTTTCTGCTTTGCTTTTTGGTTAGAATTTTGGCTTACATGAGTAGATCAATTAGTGAGTTTCTCCACATTCAACCCGTTATTCTTGTAAACAGTGTTACATATGACAAAGCCGTGACCCCACAGACCACAAACTTCAGCTTGGCTCTATGACATTTGGGCTGACTCTTGTGTCAATAATGCTTAAAATTATAGCCTTGTAATTGATCACTTTTCCACAAGGGAAACGTATAGGAAAATAGCCCCAGGCTCTGAAAGCTGCCAGACTTTTCACTTTGGTTGGCCTTTTAAATATTTTAGGTTCCAGCTTAGATCTGTGCTAATACTGCATTTTTTGCTTTATCCCTTCGAAAATATCTCATTATATCTGTGAACTAATTAACAGGCCATTTGAATTTTTTATTGTCCATAGAAGCGATTTGTGGGTGGAATGAACACAGTAATATCACTCTGCTTTTGTCTCGATCTGTCTTTCTGTGGGCTTAAAGAAGTAGCCATTCATTAGAGATAAATATTAAATTCTACATGTGTTTAAAAGGACATCTTAAAATATACAATGGGGGAAGTTTGATTTGATGCGAGTTTAATACGAAGAAAGGTTCCCTCTGGACTGGAGGTGGATTACCCATCAGATGTGAGCGAGAAGGGCGGAGGCTGGCAGTTTTGCAGGGTGGGTCCCAAGGGATGTAGCGGGAAGTGTCCTAGTTGTGGGGCAATTCTTGGGGCCCCTTCAGGCCTTCTAACAACTGTCTTTGTTTGTAGGCCCTATCTTTCCAATGAGATTTGCCCCAAACTTAGAAAGCCCATTGATGAATGACCAGGATAATTGGATCTCGAAATAGGGGCCCTTGAGTGATGAGCAAGGGGCCAGGAAGGATATAATTTAGGACGGTGCGTAACTGCTCCTGTAAATATTTAAAGGGTACGGTGAGCAAGGGGTTATGTGTCTTCACTGCAGCTTCAGAAAGCATGGAGCACTGGGTGTAGTGCATGAACAATTAATCTTGTAACATTGAAAAAATAAACATATTTGGGAAAAATTAAAAAAAAAAAAGTGGCGCTCTGGCCAGCAGGCAGAATTATAAAAAAGTGTATTTCGGCTTAAGGAAAGGAAGCCTTTCCTAATGGTCCGAGCTCTTTGAAGTGCGAGTGCCACACCATCTACTAAGTTCCCTCCCCTGGGGGTGAACAGAGAGAGGGCATCTCCTCCCCTTGGAGGCGTGCAGTGGCCACTGGCCTGGGTGCTTTCCTTGGAGACTTTCAGCACAAAGACAGTCTGAGCCTTAGATAATACAAATTCTCTGAGTCTCTAAATGTGCAAAGATTCGCTTGTAATAGGCACTTTATGAAAACAAAGTGAACCGGTACATTTAGAAGACATGGGCTTACTTCTGGGATTCTAGAACTAGGCCGGCTGGGTTTACTGTTTAGGAGATAGAGTACCTAACTTTTCAATTTCCACAGGTATAAAATGAGGGAATAGAAGAATACATCTCATAGGGTTGTGATAAGGATGCAACAAGGCTTATCTGCAGGGCTGTTAGACCAGGGCCTGCCCCAGGGAAGCTCGGTTGGCTGGCTGCTTTTTATAATCACTGGGGCACTTGTATATACTAAGTTCACCCCGCATCTTAACCGAATTCAAGTAACCATACATTTGGATCATGGAGTCCTGATGAATGAGAGTCTACTAAGAAGGCTGGTCTGAGGGCACCTGGGTGGCTCAGTGAGCTAAAGCCTCTGCCTTCGGCTCAGGTCATGATCTCAGGGTCCTGGGATCGAGCCTCGGCATCGGGCTCTCTGCTCAGCAGGGAGCCTGCTTCCCCTCTCTCTCTGCCTACTTGTGATCTCTCTCTCTGTCAAATAAATAAATAAAATCTTTAAAAAAAAAAAAAGAAGGCTGGTCCGAGTTAATCCTCAGTAGTCGGTGAGACTGAATACAGAACAACTAACCAGAGAATTTTTTCTGCCATTAACGGACAATGATTTTTCTGACTAAAAAGATACCGAAATGCACCATACTCTTGTTCAACTTGTCGCTTTCGCGATGAGCCGATTAACACTCCGGTCAACATGGAGGTCCCATCTAAAACATCAAGTTTTCCAGTTTTCTTGAGCTGGTTAAACTCTTATTCATTACTCTAGTAACAAAACTGGAGCCTCTTCAGGAAACCAGTGCGAAATAACTTTGAATTTTAACATAAATAAATGAATAGTGGCTGATTTTAAAGGTACACGTCTATTTAGCACAAGCAGGTGCTATAAGCACCATCCAGCAGAGGAAGAAAGGGTCATTTTGAGTCAGGGGGAAAACAGTAGCATGGGTAACAGGTTATTAACTCTGCACCATTTTCCCACTCCCTTACTAATGTTTAACAAGGCTTTATTGATCACAATAGCCTTGATTCGTTCATGGGAACAGAAGATTACATTGTGGGCACCAGACCAATCCTTGTATACAACATCTGCCAGTCAAAGACTTCATTAATAATTGATTTTAGGGGAATTGTACAAGCCCATATGGGCCTGGTTTTTGCCAGCATGCTCCATCGTAATATACAGATTGATTTATGAATAATCACAGCACATTAGTTCTGGAAGAGACCACAGATTGGAGGGTGGGGGACCTGATCAGTGGCCCAGGCAGAGGGAGGTTTTCTGACTCCTTTTGCCAAGGCTTTTACATAAAAAGTATATTGAATCTTTCACCAACAGAATTTGAACTTTGGATGCACGTATAAAACCTTATAGCCTGGTGGTAAAAAGCACATCTCCAAGCAGCACACTTGAGCTGACCTTTAAGACACTCTTGACTGTGTCTTCTGTGAAGCTGCCCCATGAGGCTGAATCTCTATGTCAGAGACCGTCAAGACTGGGTTCAGGAGTTCTTTGTTTAGTGAGACATACAGAGTCCGTGGTAAGTATGCAAAGGTCTCAGATAGCCCAATTCACAGTCCAGAACTTTCTCCAAAATCACAGAGCAGTCTCTCCTGGAAACTAGTTTACTACTCCCTAACACCCAGGACGTCAAGTAGGATTAGCAGATCATGATTCACCCAGATATCTGACTTGCTCTGCCCCTAATAGCCTGCCCATTAACCTACAGAGAAGGCCACAGGTATGCCCCAGAGCTTGGAAGCCTCTTGGAGCTCTATCCTCCAGAGTCTCTGGTGTCCGATTTCTAACTTCTTGCCTTGAATGTTTAAGGATCACGTTTCTACTTGGCCATTTCAATTGCTGTTTCACATGGGCTGCCTGCTTGGTGTTTGGTTTGGCCCTGGTCTTCCTTAGCTGTATGATTTGTGGGTCAGCACCAAGTCACTCTTGGCCCTATGCGGCCCGTGTTTGGCAAGCTGGACTCTTGCTTATCTAGGAGGGGAGTTCAGGCCCTCAATCCCTGAATCACCTGTTGTGTGAATTTATCATAATTTACTGCCTGTGGCCGTGGCTGCTGCTGTAGCATTCCTTGCCTGGGGTCCCTCCAGCCTGGCTGGTCCCTTCTGCATGTAGCTGACGACGCCAAGCTCAAGGAAACCCAAGGTAGGGGTCCCCACTCTCCTGTGCTTGATAGCAGCCCCTGTCAGCCAGAGAAGAGGTTAGAATTCATGCTGCCAGGGGCTTACCAGTACCTTCCAGTTACAGGGCGGCCGATAGCATACAAGACTACAAAATGCGAAGGCTCACCTTGACAAGAGATGGCCAACCATACCAGCCGCAGGCTCCATCAGGGGTGCACACATGCACTACTTTGGTGTAAAGCTTTGAAATAAAAATCAAATGCAAACTGGGACCACAGGCCAAGCACTGAGAAGATCTCCTGAGAACTTTGGAGAGAGTGGCCCAATGCCCCCTTCTTCCTAGCTTTTCCAAAGCTCACACCATGAGATGACAATGACCTCTTTTTCTTGACTCCCTTTTCCCCTCCTGGCATGGCAATTCCCTGCTCCTCCGCCTCTCACAAGAAGTTTTCTTGCCGGCTCTAAGTGCCCGCAGCCTTCTGACCCTCGAAATAGGGACCCTTTGCCATGCTGGGTGGCCAGTCTCTGTTGGGTAAGGGTTCCTTTTTCATTGCTTAGCCCTTGGAGGTTCCCCCACTTCGATGTTTCCCACCCTGGTCGTACCCCAGTTCTTAGTCTCAGGAAGAGGTGTGTCCCATTGCATTGAAACAATAGACTTGGGTGGCATCATTGACCAAAGTCAATGGTCAATTTCCTCCTCTGTGGGAGGAAACCAGTGGGCTGCGGGGAGACTATGTTGCAAGGTTTGATCACGAGCAGCCCGTGCTTCTGTCTGATCCTCCGATAACCCGGTTATCTTGAGAACCACGTCCTTGCCTTCTGTCATCATGATGCTTCTGTCTCCAGGTGGCTTCCACCTTCACTGAAACCATCATGCCAGGGCATCCTGGTCAAAGCATGTCCCTCATAGAAGGCATTTCTCGTTGTAGAGGAAGAAGAAGAGACTGGTTGTCCCTAGTGCTATTGTGAAATGACACTAGTACTAATGGCTGGATTTTCTGCTAAGTGGATACACTCTTCCGAGTCTGATATTGATGCCTTCCACATATATGCGAGTGCCAGCTCATGGAAGGGGTTCATCACACTCTCCATCTCTTAAAGCCAACATAGAGCTTGTGAGGTCGCTGGACTTTGAGTGTCTTCAATGCCTAATGTTTGGCATATGACCTCCTGGTCTGAAGGGCCATGATGTACTTAAGAATGTCTTCCTAATATTTCATAAACTTGGTTCACATAGTCTGTCAGCCATTGCAGGGGTTTGGCAAACTTTCCAAAAAGAGCCTGATAAGACATATATTAGGCTTTATGGGCCATACATTTTTTTTTTAAAGGAAGGATTTTAAAAAAAAAGACTTTATTTATTTATTTATTTGACAGAGAGAGATCACAAGTAGGTAGAGAGGCAGGCAGAGGGAGAGGGAGAAACAGGCTCCCCACCGAGCAGAGAGCCCAATGCGGGACTCAATCCCAGAACCCTGAGATCATGACCTGAGCCAAAGGCAGAGGCTTTAACCCACTGAGCCACCCAGGTGCCCCACTGTACTTTCTTTCTCGCAGCTACTCAGTTTTTTTTTTCCCCCAAATATGTTTATTTTATTTATTCAGTGTTACAAGATTTATTGTTCATGCACCACACCCAGTGCTCCATGCAATATGTGCCCTCCTCAATACCCACCACCAGGCTCGCCCAACCCCCCACCCTCACCCCTCCTAAACCCTCAGT